>CM035442.1:101000008-101320008 GCA_020310875.1 Ceratopteris richardii | reverse complement strand
TCTTTGCGACTAAAAGTCATGAATTTTTATAGATGAGTTCTAATTTGAATTTTGAATCTTCCACCTAAAAGTGATCCTATCTTTTAGGCTCCTAATAAATTTGATTCCAACCACTTGGTTGTTGTGAATTACAACTCATAAAGATACGAGATTCTTTCATGCTTTGCCTTGTACATTTATCTTAAATTAAACTCAAGATATTTACAAGAGTTGTTCACATATGACTTATGAATATTCATGCTCAAGGTATGAAGTAAACCTTTGATAATTTGGTCAAACATCAAGGCTTGCCAAATGTACCAACAGCTCCCCCTCAAGCCTAAGATGCTTGAGTCTTCAATCCATGGGTATCTCTTGCATTTCAATCATTGATTTGATCCTATTGAGTTTGCTTCCATCAAGTGCTTTGGACATCATATTTGGAGTACCTGCAACCTTAGCGTCCTGCATCTTGAACTTTACAATTACATCTTTAACATACTTACACCATAGCAGATATCTACCCTAGTTAGGGTTGCATAATTCAAGCTTCCAACTAAGCTTTGATAGCTTATAATGTCTTCAATAGGTTCCCCTTCATGAGCACTTAACTTGTGATTGACCTCCATGGGAGTACCTGCAACCTTAGTGTCCTGCATCCTGAACTTTGAAATTATATCTTTAACATACTTCCTTTGGATAAGGAAGATCCCTTTATCTGTATAGACAACTTCCAATCCAAGAAAATAAGTGAGCAATCCTAGGTCACTTATCTTGAATTCTTCCTTCATTTGGGCTTTGATCTTCTTGATTCCATCTGCATCATTACCTGTAAGAATAATATCATCCACATACACACATAGATATATAACTTTAGAGTTACTCTTTTTAGTGAAGAATCAGCTTTGGTCATTTTGAATCCTTTGTCCTTCAAAAATGTAACCAATCTATGATTCCAAGCTCTAGGAGCTTGTTTGAGACCATAGAGAGCTTTCCTGAGTTTTCACACATACTCAAGATGTACATTATCAACGAATCTAGCAAGTTGTGCCATGTACACCTCCTCTGAAATCCAACCATTTAAAAATGCATTTTTTACATCTAATTGATAGATGTTCCAATTCCTTGAAGCAGCTATGTTTATAAGAACTCTGATTGTTGGCATTTTTGCCATAGGAGAGAAGGTCTCCTCATAATCAATCCCTTGGGTCTAAGCAAACCCTTTAGCCACAAGTCTTGCCTTGTACGTGTTTATTGATCCATCAGAATTCTTTTTTACCTTATAGATCCATCTAGATCCAATGATCTTCATGGATTGGCTCTTGGGAACTAGGTCCCAAGTCTGATTTTCTTGAAGTGCTTGTATGTCTTCCTCCATTGCTTCCTTCCATTAAGATTTCTTGTTTAATTCTTCAAAGGTTGATGGTTCTTCTAAGCTGATATCGTGAGCAATATAGATTGAGTGTTTAGTGACTAGAGAGGTGTCATATCCATACCTTTCTGGCTTCTTCTTTTCCCTAGTTGATCTTCTTATTGTTTGTTGAGAGGATTCTGCAATATCCCTCAAGCCTTGCATCTTCTCTTTACCTTTCTTGCCCCATACCTTGAAGTTCCTCCTTGGTGTTTTTTATCATCATCAGAATCACTTGAATCTTCACATTGTTGATTATTTACCTTCTCAATTGTAGGAAAGTCGTCTTCTAGGTCATAAGGTAGTTTGACTTTTCTGCAATTATCTTTAAACCACGAGTTGTTTTCATCAAAGACAACATCTTTGCTAACAATAAAGCCTTTAGTACTTGGATTATACAACATGTACCCTTTTTTATTAAGATCATAACCTATGAACACACATTTCTTTGCCTTGGGATCCATTTTAGCTCTGATCTGTGATGGAACATGTGCATAAGCTATGCACCCAAAAATCCGCAATGATCTAGGCTAGGCCTTCTTCCATTCCAAGCTTCATATGGTATCATCCCATCCAATGCCTTAGATGGGAGTATGTTGATAAGATAGGTGGCTGTGGATACAGCCTCTGCCCATAGGTAGTTGGGAAATTTCTTCTCATTGATCATGGATTTTGCTGCCCCCACAATGGTCCTATTCCTCCTTTCTCCTACTCCATTTTGTTTTGGAGTATATCTGGTGGTGATTTCTCTTTTGACGCCTCTATCTTGGAGATTTGCATCAACCTCATGGGAGAAGTATTCTCCCCCTCCATCTGACCTTAGCCTCTTTAATGTTTTCCTGTTTGGTTTTCAACAAGAGCAAGATATTTTTTGAAACAATTGAACACTTCACCCTTGTGTTTCATAAAATAAAGTATGGTCCATCTGCTACAATCATCAATGAATGATACATAATACCTAGATCCTGAAATTGAAGGGTCTTTTCTAGGTCCCCAAACATCTGTGTGGACTAGCTCCAATAGATCACCATGAATGTAACATTTCTTCATAAATGGTTGTCTATGAGACTTCCCAAATTGACATGCACTGCATTTGTATATCATATGTTGCTTGGATATATTTGGCAATCCAAGAACACCCTGATCCCTGCATATTTTCTTTAAACTTCTTTCTCCTATGTGAGCTAATCTTTAGTGCCATATTTCTAATTTTGATAAGGTTCGTCCTCCATAATTGAAAAGTGCTATATTTCTAGTATCCTGTACTTCAAATGTAAAGATTCTACCTTTCTTTTCTACTTGGACTATCTTCTTGAATCCTCGTTGAGGATCTTCAACAAATGCTTCATTTCTTATAAACCTTACCTACAAGCCTTTTTCTACAATTTGTCCAACACTTATCAAGTTCTTGGTTATGGTAGGTACATATAATACCTTAGTGAGTAGATTTATGTTTCCATATGAGGTCTTCACATTCCCAATATTTTCAACTGAGTCCCTTGTATCATCTCCTGTTTGAACCTCATGCTTGTTCCTTGGATCCTCCAAGTCAGATAGCAATGCCACATTTCTTGCTACATGATTTGAACAACCAGAATCTATATAAAACACATGCTCATCTGCTTTACCTTGCCTCATGGTCATGTTCATTAACAAAAGTGAGTCTTCTTGTGCCTGCTCTTCAGTATAATTCTGTAGTCTCTTCTTCCTTTATAGCCTCCTTGGTTATTGTAGTTGTTGTTATAGTTGTTGAAGTTGTTTGATCTTCCTCTTCCATAGCTTCCTCTATTGAAGCCTCTTCCTCTCTGATTTCTAGGGTTCCTAAAAC
Source organism: Ceratopteris richardii (assembly GCA_020310875.1). Lineage (NCBI taxonomy): Eukaryota > Viridiplantae > Streptophyta > Polypodiopsida > Polypodiales > Pteridaceae > Ceratopteris > Ceratopteris richardii. The sequence goes on along the minus strand of CM035442.1, from coordinate 101,316,790 downwards.
AATTCTCACTCATGTGGTTAGTCAATCCACATGTGGCACATGGAGAGGTGTTTTGGAATCTCCCCCTGCTTTGTCTACCTCCTCTGCCTCTTCCTCTTGTACCTCTACCTCTTCCTGCAAAGTTAGCTTGGGAGGTACTAGCTTCATCATCAGATTTCTTGCCTTTACCTTTACTATCCTTACTCTTGTTCCTATCAGTGTATAGTGCAGAGGATTGATTACCTTTTGAGTTTTCATTGCTCTTCACAAGCTTGGCTTCATGAGTAAATAGTTATCCCATTAGAGTATTGAAGTCAGGTACTTGCATGTCCATGTATAGATCCATTGCAGTAGTGAATGCTTCCCACTTGTCATCTACTTTGATTCCATTGATCACTTGTCTCACAATTTTCTCCTCATCAATAAATTCTCCAATGCTTCCAAGTTGATAAGCTAAGTCCTTCATTTAAGTGACATAATCAGTCACATTGTGTTTGGGCATCTTTTTGAATGTTGTGAACTCCATCCACAGTTGATTCATTCTTGCTCTAGTGCTTGAAGAAAAGAATGCTTCAAGTGCATTCTAGGTTTCTTGTGATGTCTTACAATTCCTAATATGTGGGAGTAAGAAATGAGAAACTGAGTTGAGAAGGTACGACCTGGCCAATGCATCCTTTGAGCACCATGTTGATAACCTTTCTTGTTCTTCTTGACTGGGTTGCCCTTTGCTTCTAAGTATTGGCATTGACTCATCTCCAGATATGTAACCATAAAGATTTCTACCTTGTAGATATGCTTCCATTCTAATAGCCCACGTAGAGTAATTACCTTGATCCAATTTGTCAATTGATGATGAGAATCCATCTCCCATGTTAAGTTGATGATTGCTCTGCTACCACTATGAGGAGATGGTTGGATACACTCTAGAAATGAGCTGGTGCTGCACAAATCCTGCTCTACACCTACCAATGTTACTTCACGTTACCTTAGTTGACACCTTTAGCTTCCCAAATATGCATTTGGAACCATAATGTGCTTTGGAGCATCATCTTCAATTAGTTGCATCAAAATAGACTACCTCCAAGTTTGAAGAGTTGCAAAAACTTGCTATTTATGGATTGTAACCTGCTCAGTATTTCATTCAGTGCTTACTCATTTATTACAATTGACCCGAGAGATTTTAGACATATCTAATTGGACCCCTAAGCTTTCTATAGGAAGTTATTTCACTAATTTAGGATGATTACATGATAAGAAATAATCTTAAGAAGTTAGGGGTGTAATATTGACATTTTAGGAGGATGATAGACAATAGACATAGGCAGATTGTAATGAACATATCTCATGACGTGAAATTTGATAGCATAGAAATAGACGGTCTAAGCTACATGTATCAAGTTGAATCACATTAAAAGAATAAGTATACATAAAGATTCCTCAAAAAAAACTCATTGAAATTGAGAGTCTAGCAACAAGTAATAGTGAGCATGAGATAGTTGCATAATCTGAAACAAATGTGTAATATATTGAATGTATGATACAAAAGAGATTTTGTAGGCTTACTCTACATGTGTGGGCTAAGTGTGCCCAAAATCTTGAAGCTCAATGTGTCCTTGTTCTGCTCTCTCTCTTCGCGACTAAAAGTCATGAACTTTTATAAATGAGTTCTAATTTGAATTTTTGAATCTTCCACCTAAAAGTGATCCTATCTTTTAGGCTCCTAATCAATTTAATTCCAACCACTTGGTTGTTGTGAATTACAACTCATAAAGATACAAGATTCTCTCATGCTTTGCCTTTTACATTTATCTTGAGTTAAAATCAAGATATTTACAAGAGATGTTCACATATGACTTATGAATATTCATGCTCAAGGTATGAAGTAAACCATTGATCTTTTGGTCAAGCATCAAGGCTTGCCAAATGTACCAACACAGTGCAAGTATCAAATTTATTAGAAACAATAGATTTGTACTGCACACATTAGAGAGTATGGATCCTTTGATAAAAGTCGACTAGAAAACATGCGCTACCATTTGCAGGGTCCCCCCGATGAGGAGATGGACCCAAACGACATTGCGTCGGTAACCTCTTGTGGACAAAAGAGAACTAAAAAAGGAGTTAGAAGTACAAGCAAGTACTAATAGCATTACACAGAATGAACATATGGAAGAAATGCTCGAAGCATTTTATGAGATGGACGAAGATCATGATGATGGAGAAGATGCCGAGAGTTTCATGGACACAACATAATTTCCATGATCAAAAGTCGATGAAGAATACAAAAACATGTGAAGACTAGCTCGTTTGCCACTGTACAATGGAGCAAAGATATATGTACCATGTGCATCAATCGCGATGCTCAGTTTGCAATCCATTTACGGATGGTTAGATAGTAGTGTCATTGAATTTTTTAGGTAAGTGGATTTGTATAACTTTATTTACTAATATTGTTCTAATTGCTTATTACAGGCTTTTTAAAGATCAATTTTTGGGAGAGGGTAATGACATGCCTCCAACACGTATCAATTTTTTCATTGCTTTATGAAAATAACTTTATTTACTAATATTGTTCTAATTGATTATTGTTGGCTTCTTAAAGATCAATTTTTGTCAGAGGGCAATGACATGCCTCCAACACGTGGAGATGCAAAAAAACTTTTACAGTCCCTTGGAATGGATTACACTAAGATTTATGCTTGTCCGAATGATTGCATCCTCTTTCGGAATGAGTATGAGCATCTCCACATATGTCCAAAGTGTGGAGCAAATAGATTTAGAGAAGACCTTGTAGGCGAAGCAATCCCCGCAAAGGTTCTTTGCCACTTTCCTATCATTCCACGAATCAAGAACATGTTTAAATGCAAATCTATAGTTGAGTTAATGTCATGGCATGCAAAGAGGAGGTCTACAGATGGTATAATGCGAGTGCCTACTAGCTATGATGCTTGGAAGCACATAGATAGTAAGTGGCTAGAGTTTTCTAGTGAGCCTCGATCCATATGTGTAGGCCTAGCTATGGATGGAGTAAATCCATTTGGTTTACATAGCTCTTCATGGAGCACATGGCCTCTAAGTTTGGTCAATTATAACAACGTCCCACCATTGCTGACCACAAAGAAAGGTCATTTATTATTAGCTCTTATTGTACCAAGTAAGTATAAGGTAAAAAACGTGGATGTATATCTTGCACCACTTGTTGAAGAACTGCATATTTTATGGGATGGGATTACTATGCATGACGTCTCAACCTATAAGAAGATGAGACATGCAAGTGCAAGGCATACTTATGTGGATGATGCATGATTGGCTTAGTTATGGTGAATGTTCAGGTTTGTCGATTTCAAGTTAACATGCTTGTCCCTTATGCGGATCCGAGGCATGTTATTCCAAAGCACTGCATAAAACTATCTATGAAGGACACCATAGATATTTTCCTGATGGACATGTTTTACGTGAAGGACAAATTGGTCGACAAGCACAATGCCAAATGAAATCTAGCGATTGGAAACAACTGTGGGATTCAAAAAATCTAGTTGTTGGCATGAAACGGTTGTCAATTTTTCATGAACTCCCTTATTGGAGTGAATTATTGATCAATCATTTGATAGTCCTGATGCATATTTTTAAGAATGTGGGAGAGATGCTCTAGAAGACTTTGATCAGAAAGAAAGAAAGCAAAGAACAAAGGGAGAACTTAGAAAAGCAAGGTTGTATGCGAGAGTTGTGGGATATTACTAAGCCCAACGGAATAGTATCGTTACCAAGAGCTCCTTGGGTGCTTCACAGGATGGAAGAGCAACAAGTGAAGAAAACAATTTCAGAGTTTCAGATACATACTAGATGCATGAGGTTTCTAAAGACTACTTTCACATGAAACCACGATCTTGGAGGGCTCAAGTCTCATGATTGGCATAAGTTTTTACAGTCTGTGCTCCTTATAGCCTTAAAAGATTGTCTTTCGGAGGATGTATGAAGAACCATTTATAAAATTAGTTCTTTAGTATGGTGAATCTCTTCTAAAGAGATAAATAGAGATAGCATATGGAGTGCAAAACTCAATGCTATCGAGGTTGTTTGTATGGTAGAGAAATACTTTCCCAGAGTATTCTCACTATTCAGCTTCATTTATTGGTTCATGTGGTAGATGAAGTTGCAATAGCAGGAATTGTTCATAGTCGATGGATGTTCTTCTTACAACACTTTATGAAGACGTTAAAAGGGTTTGTTCGATAGAGAGCATGTCCAGAGGGTAGCATGGTAGAGGGATGGCTCGTATAAGAGTCCCTTGTATTCATAATTGAGTTTCTACGCATGTCGGATCCAAAAATGCCTCGCTTATGGAGCGATGATGAAGATGTTCATCTCGTAGATGATGAACCACAAGGTAAAGGGTTGCAAAGAAAAATGGATGCAGCTTTTAGAGAGAAGGCAATGAAGTTTTGCATAGTTAACTCTGAGCGTATGCAGAAGTGGTTAGAAAAGTATGAGCTTGCCAAGGAGACCAACACAAAGGAAAGAGCTCAGTTTCGAAGGAATCATTCCACTCAATTTTTGCCTCTTCCAGAAAGCCTTCGACCTCTTCCATTTTTCCAACGAGCAGATGACAAGATACAACGGTTTCACAAGCAAAGGTAGTGGGTGAAGATATCTCTGAAGAAGAAGAAGAACTCACAAATGGATGTAATTGGGAGTATACTAAATACGGTGCACTATGGTCTCATGGACGACACTTTTGGATCGCATGAATCGATAAAAATAGGTCTACTTTTGATAGTGGGGTGATGATGAACTTTTTGCAAAAAAGTAGAGCCAGTGCAAGAGATGATAATGCTCAAGAAGGCCAACTAGATTATTGTGGAGTGATTTAAGATATCTTGAAACTATCCTTTAGGAAGCTTGATTACTTTGTTTTTTATGTAAATAGTTCAAGTCAAATCCACAAAATTCGATTTCACCAATATCAACTCCATCACATGAGGGTGGTCACATTATAAAGCACAATCATATCTTTACAAAAACAACTTGCAGGTTTTGAACAGGATATGGAAGCAAAGGAAAGCACAATTTTAAAGTTAAATGCAAATCTCTAGTAGATGAAAGAGACTCCATTTGGTATGCAATATAAAAAAAGAGCATTTTCATCCTTTGAAGCTCTTTCAATAGGTGTTCAAGCATTCAAACGGCATATATATGCAACAAGGTGAGTATTTGTTTTACTTTTATATGTTTTAATGAAGGTTAGAACTTAAATATTTCATTGTGAAGGTCATTTATTCAAGACATAAGTACTTCATCAACAACACAAGACTAGTTCAAGCTTATGAATAATTGTATAAACAACAAGAAAATCACTTCTGCTATAGATAGACCCATAGGAAACTGCATTAGAGTTGTTGTCCAAGCTATGTTCTCAGAGAAGTTAAAAAACCTTATCAAAGTGCAAGATATGCAAGCAATATGTGACAAGGCAGGCATCAATAGAAATAGGTATACTGCAATTTACACCCTTTTGAGGCAAGCCTTACAAGCATAAGGTATTTCTCAAAGTATATTTCCATGCCCATACAAAGTGTCTATCAAGAACAAAAACTTCTAATGAGGATGTGGCTCATATTATTATTTATCCATAGAACCCACTATGCCTACCTCTGTTTATCATTCGAGTATTCCCAAAAAGAAATTAAAGATCCTATCTACACAAGGATTTACTTAGACTAAATTCAACAATATATTTGTGGATCTTGAGAAGCTTCAACAAGCAATGCTTCACTTTTATAGTTCAACAATCAAAGGTACCCCTACTACATTTTATTTGGTGTCTAAGTTTTACTACATTCAAGTGTTGAATTAAGGTAATGTTTCCCATTTTGTGCATACTGTAATTATAAATTAAACTTCATACTAAAGCTTGATGAGTGCCAAATTATAAAGGGTCAACAATTGGAAAGGTTGAGTGTGATGCTAATGAATGAAGTTATGGATCATGCAATGGGTGATAAAACTTTAGGATCTGCTTCCCATTTTACTTACAGTGTGCTATCAAAGAGAGATATCTAGTGTTTAGGTGCTATAAAGTTCCCAAAGAAACAAATCATTGTTATTTCATGGATTTTTAGTAAGACTGCATGGATTACAAAAGTAATTTCTTCTCAAATACATGGGCAAACTCTTTTTGTGGATGGTATAGATGATTTTTAGGTAGAATGGCATTTGGGTGGAGACCTTGAGAGTATCAAATGCATGTTAGGTTGTAAACAAGGAGCATCTTCTCCCTATCCTTTCTCATATTGTAGAAAAGTTACAAAGGATCTAAGAGACAATCTAAACCTGCAAGGGCATTGATGAGAGTTGATTACTCTACAAAAATTAATGACTAGGAATCATGGAATTGTAGGGAATGGAAGATATCACTTTTGAGGTGTCCAATGTTAGAAGAACCAAGTCATGAAAAAATAAGCAATGATTGGAACCCCATTATTCCATTTCCATTGGTCAATGTTCACTTTTGTAGTTTGCACACATTCATGAGGATCTTTGATAGGCTTTTGAAGCTCCATTTTGAATATGCATTTGCAATGAAACCATAAGGAGATCTACAATAGAATCCAAAAAATAATAGATCTTCTAAATTCTATTGGTTGTCATGGTGGCCATGTATCTTTAGATGTTAAGTACGGTGAGTCTCAAGAGATCTTACAACAAGTTTCAATGACTGGGAAGAAGACAAGACGTTTCTTTAAAGGAGATGTGAGTAGTCAAGATGATGGGAAATGGGAGCTTTGGAAATACCTCTATTCGATTAGGACACACAATGACAATCAGGTTAATCTCATTAATAGGTGAAAGAAGGTTTGGTCATCCTTAGATCAATTGTTACATGTTATGGGTTTGGTTTCAACTAATGCTTCAGAAGGAGAATTATTCCAAGTGACTTTGAAGGAGTTTACATAGTCATTCATCCTACCATGGGGAGAAAGCAAAATTACACATTACACTTACATTTTTATTATTTTGTCTTAAATACCACATATATATCTTATTGACCAAACCATAGCATATTCTTTTTGCACATGGAGCATATTTTATGAATCGATATGGATCAGTTGACATTTTTAGTACACAAGGATTGGAGAAGTCACATTATAGGGTAGAGGTGTTTACTTTAAAAACATCCATCATGGGGGTGGTCTACTACAATTGAACTACTTATAAGAAATGTTCGATTGGTTTTTCCGTACGACATTCTCTAGAAAATATGCGATGGAATGAGCATGTGAGTTACAAATAGCAAAGATTTCAAGAAAGATACAACATGATATTGCAAGAGAGAAGTGGATATCATCATCAAGACTACTACATCATGCCTAGTGGTGTGCAAAAAGAGTCCACGAGGGTTCTACTTGGAAATAGTTTCCCAAATCCCATAATACATTATTTCTTATCAAAACATTTTTCAAGGTTTTTATAATTCCTTTCTCTTCAAATAAATTTTCAGTTTTTTCATATCATGTTGAATTTTTTATTGTTACTATTAGTTTTTAAATGATTTTTTGAATTTTTTTCTAATGTTTTGAAATGATTTTTATCCATTTAAATGTGAGCAGGACAAATCTTAAGTGAAAGGATATAAGTAAAGGTGCCCTTATTCATTTTACCACTTTAGATCCTAAGAGAATGACATGCACAAAGTAGACTACTAGAAAGGATCATGTCTTCTACCTTAGCCATGTGCAAGGTACTTGGTGCCCACCATGGATGAAACCCCACAAGAAGCATCGAACCACAAGCGACTCTTCTAGACAAAGTTTGGGTGCAAACACACACTCTAACAACATTCCATCGTAGGGGAATGAAGCTTCACAATAAGAGAGAGATGTAACACAAGAAATGGAACCTTCCTCTTCTATATCTGATGATAAGACTCCACATAAGACATCATTCAAGGCAAGTCCCAAACAACAAGGATGGAGACAAATCATAATGGAGTCAACATTAAATTTAGAGAGTTGCTCGGATGAAGAAAGCATTAACGAGCCACAATAGAACCATGATCATATCCCAATGAACCATAGAGTAACACAAGGAGGCAAGACACTCCCTACAGGGACAAGGACAAAGACGAAAAGAGCAAAGTTGGGCAGAGCAGGTAAGTGATGAGGCATGACCATCTAGGCATGCTCCAAGAATAAAGAAGAACTATCAACCATGTCGTAGACCACAACAACTACAACCCAACATCCCTCTAAATGCAAGAGCATCGTAAAGGCACACAAAGAAAACCAGAGCCTTTGTAGAGATTCAGTATTATCAAAAATCTCTGCAGTTTCTTATCCCAGGATGGCCGTTTGCAAGAGTTGTCAAGGAAGAGCTCCAAAGCTATTGCATCAGACTTCATATTCAAGGGATAGCCATTGTGGCACTCCAAGAAGCTATAGAGGCATATCTACTCTCAGTGTTGGAGGGTTCTAAACTGTGTGTTATCCATGCAAAGAGAGTGAGAATACAACCTAAAGATATCTAGCTAGCTAAAAGAATTAGGGGGAATAACCCTTAACATGTGTAAAGTCTCTTGTTGAGAGAACTTTTTGTATATCCCAAATGATTAATATAATCTTCTTCTTATTGTTGGAGTTAGACGTCTAAAGAAGCACGCGAATAGCACAAGGAAGAAGAAGAATCTTGGAGCACAACACACAATAGTGAATATATTACAAGAGAATGTACAAAGATAAGTAGCCCATTAGGGCAATAGGCGTATATACAAGCCAAGGGAAAAAAATATCATAAAGAGGGAAAAAAGTGCCCCGACAGTCCTAGTGTGTTCACACACATCACTACCTAAATATATCAACAAATCCCCCCTGGGAGTGATGCGGTGAACAAGCAGCTGGCACTCATGTACAAGGAAGTGCCAAGCTATGTGGAAATCAGTCCACAAAAGGAAGTAAGCCCAAAGCTTTGTGGAAATCTTCAAACTTCTTCCTATGCAGAGCCTTCATGAAAAGGTCTGCAATGTTCTCTTGCGTGGGCACATATGCCAAGCTGATCTCCCGAGCAGAGAACCTCTCCCTAACATAGTGATAATGCACCTCAATGTGCTTAGTGCGAGCATGGAACACAGGATTCCTCGCAACTGCCAATGTGCTCTGACTGTTAGTGAAGATGGTGGTGGCAGAAGTCTGACCAACACCCAAATCAGCCATAAGGCATCTAAGCCACACACACTCAACAATAGCTACGTGTTGCCCTATACTCAGCCTCACAATTGGAAGTGGCCATAGTAGGCTACTTCTTGCTCAACCAAGATATACATGAGCTACCAAGCATGAAGCAAAAGCAACTAGTGGACACACTAGTGTCATAGCAACCAGCCCAATCAAAGTTAGAAAAAGCATGCAAATCTGGCAGTAGTGATCCCCCCCTTGGGATAAAACAACCCAAGTAGTTGAGTACCACTTAAGTAGCGAAAGATGTGCTTAACCGCGTGCCAATGCTTGACTCCTGGGCAATGCATAGACCTGCTCATCTGTGAGACAACAAACTAAATTTCTGGCCGAGTAATGCATAAGTAAATCAAGCATCCAATAGCCTGCTGATAGAGAACAACATCAAATGCATCTCCAACATCATGAAGACTCAATCGTAAACATGTCTCCATAGGAATGGCAATAGCCTTACAATCTTCAAGGCCAAAACACTGCAATAATGTGTCAATATATTTCGTTTGACACAAAGCCATTCCACCATTAGCTTGCATAAACTGAATGCCCAAATAGTGATGCAAATGCCCCAAATTAGATATCTCAAATGAGGCATGCAAATCAGCCTTAAAATCAGCAATATGCTTCTCAATAGGACGAGTGAGCAACATGTCATCAACATAGACAACAATGATCAGAAGCACATCATTAGCATGCTTAACATATAAGGTGCTTTCAGTTGGACTGTTCTCAAAACCATGTGCAATCAGATAGGCATGTATCTTCTCATACCAAGCACGTGGTGCTTGCTTTAAACCATATAATGCCTTCTTTAACCTGCACACCTGGTTTTCATGCCCTTTCTGCACAAAGCCACGGGGCTGAAAAACATACACTTCTTCATGCAAGTCACCATTCAGACATGTTGTTTTAATGTCCAACTGATGTACATTCCAACCATGATTAGTTGCAAGTGCATAGATGCTCCGAACAGTAGTCATACGACATGTAGGTACAAAGGTCTCATCAAAATCAATGCCTTTTTCCTGTGCATAACCCTTTGCAACAAGCCTAGCCTTATAACCTATCAACTGTACCATCGGGTTTATGCTTCAGCTTGTATACCCACTTAGTGCCAATGGCCTTCTTGCCAAGAGGCAAGTCACATAAAGACCAAGTACCATTCTTCATTATAGCATCATATTCAGATTGCATAGTAGCCATCCAATTTTCTGAATTTTTTGCTTCATCAAACCAAACAGGCTCATTCTCATCATAGAGACTAGATGCAGCCACAACATAGCAATCTAATGCAAAAGAGGCACTATGAGAGCCTGAACGAGTACGATATGACAGAGGTGCATCTAATTTACTATCATGCAAAGTCTACATCAGGCATTTTGGCATAGTTTTTGCCTGTTCAATATCAGCTCTCTCATCAACTAGTGCATCATGTAAATCTGCATTAGAAATGGAATGATCTGGATCATCACATGAAGCCTGCAAAGGTTGAGAAGTTGCCTCATTGGGACCAGCAATAGACTGTCCACCTGTAAAAAGAGGCAGCAAAGTATCATACATGTCTTTGAAGCTAACAGATGTCTCCTTAGTACATGAAAGCAATGGCTGAATAACATCTTCCACAAAAACAACATCACGGCTAACCAGAATGTGTTTAGTATGTGGATGATATAGACGATAGCCTTTACTTTTAGAACTGTACCCAACAAAAACAGATTTTATTGCTTTATCATCCAATTTTCTACGATGTTGTTTAGGCACTAATGCATATGCCAAACAACCAAAAACATGCAGATGAGCAACAAATGGCTTGCAATCATGCCAAGCCTTATATGGAGTGATAGACTGCAGTGCTTTAGTGGGACACCTGTTCAGTACATATGTTGCACACATGACAACCTCAAGCCAGAAACTATGTGGTGAAACCTGACTCTTGACCATACACCTCGCCATCTCTATAAGTGACCTATTCTTTCGTTCAGCAACTCGATTCTGTTGAGGTGTATACGGCACTGTACACTGGTGTTTTATCCCACGTTCAGCCAGAAATGCATTAAAATCAAAAAACATATATTCCCACCCTCGATCAGAACGGAGGGTGCCCATTTTACATGCTGACAGATTTTCAGCCGAAACCAAAAACTGTTTGAAGCACATGAACACTTTGGACTTTGCCTTCAATGGATATACCCATGCATACCGGGAAAAATCATCGATGAAAGTCACGAAGTAAAGATAATTCCCAAAAGAAGGTGTCTGCATAGGACCACAGACATCACTATGTACAAGTTGCAATTTCTGAGTAGCCCGAACTGAGCCATCTTTTGGAAGGATGAACGTTGCATTTTGCCTAAAATATAGCCTTCACAAACATGTTTTCCAGGTGTCTCAAGTTTGGGCAAAGAGGACACCATTTCAGATTTTTGCAAGCATAGAAAACTAGCAAAATTCAGATGACCAAAGCATGCATGTCAAAGCTTTGCATCAGACATAGCTTGAGAATCATTTACTGCACATGCCAAATCATTTACATATCTTTCATAGTTTATGAGCTTATACAGCCCACGACATAAAATGTTAGAAGCAATAATCACATCGCCACTTGGAAGATCATGAATTGTACACCTATCATCAACAAATTTCACAACCAAGCCAATCTTGGCTAATGCAGAAACTGATAACAGGTTCTTCTTGATCCTTGGCACAAATAAAGCATCTGATAAAGTGAAAGAACTACCATCAACAATAGTCAAAATGATCTTACTAACTCCCATAACAGGATAAGAGGGTTTGTTGGCACATGTATCAGTATTCCCTGTAGGGGTAGGCTTGAGTGAAGAGAAGAAACTACACTGCGAGGTAATATGTTTGGTCGCCCCACTGTCAAAGTACCAAACATCTGAGTCTACTGCAGACATGCACTGCTCATGAGAAGATGGGTCAAAACTGCAAACAATAGTAAATGCCCATTCTTCTTCCTGCATAAGATTAGCATGCTCCATTTTTGGTGTAGAGGCTTCTGCAACAACCATTCCATCCTCTTTCTTCTTTGCCTCTTTTGGAACCAATTTTGGACAATTCTTTATGATATGATCATTCCCTTTACAGTACTTACAAAACAATTTCTGCTTTTCTGATTTTTTCTCATCTTTGTCTTGGTTCTTCGAATGTGCAGCATTTCCAGATTTCTGCTTACTAGTAAAAGAGCTCCATTTTCCTTTGCCCTTCTGACTAGTGAGGAAAGCTTGATGTGCAACACACATAATGGACCTGTTCTGCCTAGACTGATCTTCCTGCAATACAATAGAGATTAAATCCTCAAATGACAAGGCATTTGGATTGCCTTTTATCATCAACCAAAGAGTAGAAGCAAAACTCTGATATGAATCAGGAAGACCATTCAGAACGGTCTGCACAAGTGATCTATCTAGTATAACCTTATCAGTAGAAATCATTTGTTCCTTCAAGTCTTTGATCTTCATTAGGAAAGTAGCCATAAAATCACCTTCATTCATGTGCTCTCTCTCCAATTGTTTTTGGAGGTAAGCAACACGAGCCTCATTCCTATCTTGATACAATGTGGTAAGTGTATCCCAAGCATCCTTAGCTGTTCTGCAAGAGCGAATGCGAGGAATAATGGCACGTTTGATAGACAAAGCTATCAATGCATGTGCTTGGGCATCTCTGCCATCCCAATGAATCTGCTCTACAGTAGGTGTAGCAAAAACCGCAGCACGAACAAGAATATGCAGAATATCATCATCTTCGACACCTTTTGCATTAGCTTCAGTACCTACAGTTGGAATAGTTGCAGGTGTAATAGGAAGTTTTTCGACACCTTGCACAATGTTCCACAGTCCTTTTGCAACCAACACATGTCGCATCATATAAGCCCATAACAGGTAGTTGGTACCATCCAACTTATCCTCAACAACCAACATATGAAATACATCATTGCTTTCAGCCATGGCCGGTGATTAAAATACCTTGATGTAGAAAATTGATTGTATCTCAAAAAGTTGAACAGAACTACCCAAACAAATTCTGCTAGACTTGTAGTAGACTTCGAGACGCTTATACTGGCGAACACAAACTGGTATATAACTTTGACACAAAAAGACAAAATAGGCTACACAAGCACTACAATAGTGCGTTCGGAGGCCGAAACAAGCTCAGATCGCGATTTCGGCACCACATAATGAAGCTGTTTTGATCTCGAAAACACGCTGAGTATGCTCACCAAAATTCGTTCAATTCTGAGACTGCAAACAAAGGAGTGTCGACGGCATCCTAGATGAAGCGATGACCTGTTGTGATACCAATTGTTGGAGTTAGACGTCTGCGAAAGCACGCAAATAGCACAAGGAAGAAGAAGAAGCTTGGAGCACAACACACAATACTGAATATATTACAAGAGAATGTACAAACATAAGTAGCCCATTAGGGAAATAGGCGTATATACAAGCTAGGGAAGAAAACTTCCTAAAGAGGGAAAAAAGTGCCCCGACGATCCTAGTGTGTTCACACACATCACTACCTAAATATATCAACACTTATTATATTTGTTCTTCAAAGTGTTTGTCTCTTAGTGTACATGTTTTGAATTCTATGTCTCCTAAGCATCTAAAGGTTTCTCTTTGTCATTGCACATGAGTATCTTAGTCTTCCACGTTTATCAAGTTAAGCAAAATTTTCATGTACATGGGGTGTGTATTTTGTGCTTAGGATGCTTGCAATGGCTAAGAATAGCCAAAAAAAGGTCTACCATAGAAACGCGAGATTGGGACGTACAAAAGTTTTGTAGGGCCCAATCCCACATTTTTGTGACAAGCCTTTTTTTGGATATTCTATGCCATCAAATCACAAGCATGGACATTGGAGGATATGGTCTGCCTTATCTGAGGTGCAATTCATGCAAATCCTTTGTACAAGGGAGCAATAAGCTTGATGCATATTTACATATACTTATACCTTGATGCATGTTTATATGCACCCATAGGAGTCCGTTGGCAGTAGTCAGAGGCATAGAAGACGCGAAAGCATGTGAAGACAGAGCATAACAAGGAAGGAGGGAGTCAGTTGAATCATTTTTTTCAAAGACTTATATTTTATAAATACTTTTCAAAACCTCCAACACTAATTTTCATCACTTTTGTACTATATGTAACATAGAAAAACCCTTTTTGTAATTTATAGCTCCATTTTGTGCAAGCCAAGGAGTCCTCGAGCTTGAGGAGCTTAGGTAGAATGAGCATACCAATTTTGGTTATTTTTAAACACCGTTTATCCCTTCAAATAGCATCTATAACCTATTTTTTAACTATGCCGGTCACTAGATGTGAAACCGATCAAAACTATTCTAGAATCTATAAAAAGAGCTAGAGAGCTCATTTTTGAGTTAGCTAGTGTAGACTTGTATGAGCTAGAGTGAGCTTGAGCTTGTAAGAGTGTTTTTGAGCAATAGAGTTGATTTCCTACCTTCCATTGTGTCTTTCTTGTCTCTTCGTTGTGTGTGTGTGTGTGTGTGTTGTGTGTGTGCATCTTTATGCTTCTCACCTTCACTCTCACATCATCTCACATTCACGATCTTCATATCACTCCTATCTCTTCTGCGGATTGACATTAAGGAGGTGGAGCTTCTTAACGTGGTTCTCACCATTGTGCTAGAGCAACACCAAATTTGGTGCCGTTTCCGAGGATCGAGTCTAGGACAAATGTGTGATGGTAAGAGTATAGCAAGAAGTGGCATTGGAAGGTAAAAATTTCAGTTTTTGTTGTTGTTTTTAGTTAGTTTTTAGTGTTTTTCACCTCCCCCACACTCCATCTTCATCACCACATCATCATCTTCCACTCCAAAAAAATCAAAAAATTCACCATATCCACCCATTCTCCTCATTTCCCCTCATTCGTGCATGTGAGAGAGAGAGCTTTTGTGTTACTGTGTTTTTGAGTTTTCTTGCAGGTACAGTGCTCTAGTGCATCAGGAAAGCTTGCAGAAGGTAAGAAAATCACTTTCTGTCAGAAAATGCCGACTATGTCAGACCATCACGATGGTCTGCCAAGTTCAGAATTTGAGGTAAGCGAGTTCACCACCGTATAGGTGACCCTTGCGCATATAGGAATCCATTGTTACATTTTGAAAAAATTTGCATTTTGGTGGACCATCACGATTGGCTCACGCCATCACGATTGTGTCACACCATCGCGATTGGCTCACTCCATCACGATGGCTCGGCCGGACCATCGCGACGGTCTCACACCATCGCGACGGTTCACATGAGCCATCGCAACGGTTCACTTGGACCATCGCGACGATCCCGTCGACCCCATGCCATCGCAATTGGCTCATGCCATCACGCCAATGTTGCCACATGGCAAGCTAGACCATCGCGACGATACCCTCAGACCATCATGATGCCTCGAAATTTGAACCATCGCGATTGGCTCACGCCATCGTGCCTTGTGACCATCATGATGGGCTGACGCCATCGCGATTGTCCCATTGACCGTTGATCGATGCCATCGCGATTGCTCGTCGATTAGACCATCGGGACGGTTCATTCACACCATCGTGATGGTTCACAGATCACGCCATCGCGATTGCCCACATTTACGCCATCGTGATCATTCATCTCAGACCATCATGACAGCTCGCTCCTTCGGACCATCACGATTGTGCCATGGCATCGCGACGGATTACCTGGACCATCGCGACGGTCCCAGACCATCGCGATTGTCCACCCCAAACACAATTTTTAGGGTTTAATTTTTTTGACAAATTTGGGGCTATCTTTTGGAAATTTTTGGATCATTACACTCATAGGAGACCCCTTAGGTCATGTTTGGAGAAAAACCTCTTTGTCAGTTTTTAGCCCCGAGGGCTTGAACGGTCATATCTTTTTCATCCGAAGTCTGTTTTTTGAGCTTTATAGCTCGTTAGAAAGCTCTTGAGGTAATTTGATTTTTAGATAAGCTAATTTTAGGTTGACATAGTTGGGACTAGGAAAACCAAGGGACATTGAAATTTTGGGCAAAAGGGAAAGGACCTTTAAGGGTGTATATACTCAAGTGCTTTATCATCCATTTGAGAATTGGTCTAATATTGAATTTTTTAGGTCTACCAAGGGCAATCAAGGGCAAACAAAGCAAGGCAAGGCAAGGCAGAGAAGAACGCATGGCTTGGGAAGCGCGGCTTCTTGGGCATCAGAGCAACCAAAGCAGCTGACTCGAGGTTGGAAGATTACTCAATCCCTTAGTCAATTACTAGCTTAGGCTAAACATTAGTTGTGGATTAACGACGATAGGAACACATCAAGTTCAAGGTATTTAATTTCTCAAGTTCAAGACTAAAGTAAAGGTGTGTGATACGAAAACCTAAAGGAAAAGAACTTAAGTCAGACGAAATGAGAACTCCAAAAGTACCACGGAAAGTCAACTCCTGACGCATACAGTTAAGACAAGACAAGAACTTAAAGGCATTTAAGAAGAACCAAGCAAATAAAGACAAGGAACCATTGATGATAAGAGAGTGCCACTAAGTAAATTCATGAACCTTAGATCAGGCAAACATATAGGTAAGTCAGACTGACAAAGCCTTAGATCATCAGAAGCAAGCGTAGGAACTACTGCACGATCGTGGGCACAACAATTGAATAATAGTTATCCCTAAGAGTTGAGCTCAGACACAAGTGAATCAGAAATGGCATTTAGCACGGAAAGACCAGAAGGAGGGTCAAATGTAGCATATTTAGAAAGACCCGAAGGACCCTATAGAACTCAATTAGAATTTCTCTTAACCAACCGCTTAGGTGCTCGCATCTATGAGGATTTTTTGCGAAGACAAGTGGTGCAAATGCAAAATCCTGATCACCGCATTGGATTGAAATGTCTAGTGGTGAAATTCGAGAGAGACGCATACATAGACAAAGAAGGAACTATGTACATCTTAAGTACTCAGCCAAATAATACCAATGAGTTCGGCGTAATTCAGTTAGAGACGGAAGTGAGAGCCCAAGTAAAAGAACCATTAGAAGAACCTAGGACACCTAGAGGGAAATCTGTACTGACAAGAGTACTAATCCCAGAGTGGATCCCTCAGGACAACAGGAGCATAGAATTGTTTGTTAATAAAGAAATAGATGAAGCATTTTGGAGGTACAGAACAGAACAACCTAGTGAGGTAGGCACCATCACGATCTACGAATTTAAGGACCCAGATACACCTGGAAAGGTGGTATACCTAGATGAAACTTCAAAAAAGAGTATTTTTGGTACCAGACCATGCTAGAAATACCTACACATGGAGAGGTGATTTAGTCTTCCCCCCATCTCAGACAAACATAAATGCAAGCCAACAAGGGGTAGGAACATCCTCCACCCATGCTAATCAAAGAGAGAAAAACAAAGAAAGACCAGAAGTAAGTTTCAATCATCCGATAGGGAGAGATAGAACCACCATAGACACAGAGAGAGTGGATAGACAAGG
Source organism: Ceratopteris richardii (assembly GCA_020310875.1). Lineage (NCBI taxonomy): Eukaryota > Viridiplantae > Streptophyta > Polypodiopsida > Polypodiales > Pteridaceae > Ceratopteris > Ceratopteris richardii. The sequence goes on along the minus strand of CM035442.1, from coordinate 101,299,102 downwards.
AGAACCTAGAATACCAGTTGGTAGAGATGATTTTCCTCTACCTAGACCATGTGAACACGCAAGAATATTGAGACACAGTCAGTTAATAAAGTCCATGAAAAATTATTTTGATGGGACAGGAGATCCCTATGACCATGTTGCGGAATTTAAGCAAGTGCTACGAGCAGAACAAGTAGAAGACATGTTCACGCAATATAATGCATTTGGACTAGCATTAAAGAACATGGCTTTGACTTTGTTCCAACCATTGCAACAAAGGCAATTTAGAGACATCCATCACTTTTTAGAGTCATTCACTGAATTCTCTAAAAGTGGGATCAAGCATGACACGTCTTCATTGATTCATAGTTTCAAATAGACCCCTCAAGAAATAGTTAGACTCGCAGGACGTAGGTTTAGACAATATGTTGAGAGATGTCCAATGCAAGAGTTACCCTCACAGACCAAGCAAGTTTCGTTGTTTTTAGATGGCCTGTTGAGCTCTAAACTATGCTCCTATGTATACTTGAAGGAACCCAGAACGCTAGAGCAGTGTGTGAGAATTTGCATAGACATTGAAGACAACTTAGGAGAGGAATTGGAACTCTCAAAGGTCTATAAAGTTTCAGATTGTTCCTCTCTAGCATCCGCAAAATTGTCTAGCTTGATAGAAGACCTAGCAAAAAAAAGTGGCCCAAAAACTAGGAGTTTCTGGTAAACAAATGCCTAGGTTAACAACAAACAAGCGTTGTTACACCTGTGGTGGTGATCATATGGTGAATGTATGTCCCAATGCAACACAAACACAAGCCAACCCTAGTGGCCAGTATTGTACGATTGAGAGACGATACACAAATCACATGGCTCAAGACTTCCCCTACAACAAACAAGCAGTGAGACAGAACTACTCGCAAGCATACACACAGCTAGGTAGGTATCAAGGCCAATACAATGCTCAACATCATTACTATAGGCCTCCTCAGAACTATCCTTATCAGGCTCAACAGAGACAACAACCTGTTTTAGCTCAGCAGCCACCCCCACCAGCTAATGTCATCTCAGTTAAATACGCTGGTCTAGAAGAGAACCTAAGTAGGGCTTTAGTGCCTTCTTCACATTTGATCACAGAAAGTGAGCCAAACTCTAACAGTTTTGACTCTACACATGTAGATAGTCCACCCGCGTATTACACAGAGTCACCAAAACACGTGGAGACATATCAGTACAATAGTCCACCATTGGAACCTAGTTGGGAGCTCGACTACGCTAATGTGATGTACACAAACCCGAATCCACATCCCCAATTGAGATAGCAAAGACCACAAGGCCCTAGAGGACCATGCTTTAGGTGCCAAGGAGATCATTTCATAAAGGATTGTCCACATCCTCTGATAGGAGGACAATCCCAATACTATAACATACAAGGCTTTTGCGCCGACTGTGGTAAAGAGCATGTCATAAAAGATTATCCTAAGAGCACTGCTAATGCTTCAAATGTGACACCAATCAATGTGATAGGTATTCTGAACAATGCAAATGGATCCAACCCTACATATGTGCCTATCCAAGCTATAACAAGAGCCTAGGCGCTCTTACAAAACCAACAGCTTAATCATGAGAAAATAGCTGAAACCAATGAAGTTGGAGAATCCAACACTAAAAAGACGAAATCTTGGAAAGATTCGAGAGAAAGAATCAAGAGAAAGTGGAGTAAAAGGATAACAGAATTGGAAGGAAGTCTCAAGGAATCTAGAGCCAAAATCCTAGAATTGACTTCATAAGAATTGAATCACGAGAACCTAGCTCAAAAATCAGGATCAGTTTTAGCGGAACCCATACCGAAAAACCTAGACATGATGTTTCATGCATATCAGTTTAGATTAAAAGAAGAACCCCAAATAGCTTAAATGAGTAAGAACTACCCTCGAGCATATCTAGAAATTGAGAGGACTAAACTTTGCATGAAAATGGTAGAATTAGCACAAGCTATGTTTGAAGCCTCTAGATATCTTAATTAGAATAACATGGCAAAACCGGAACTACACTTTCAAGGATTAATGGAGAGGCTATAATACTTGATTGATAGCAAAGAGAAAAAGGATCAGCATAGGAAACCTACTACCTCGGAGACACAGGAAAGGAATGCACCATCCCTGTCTCAAGTACCCAACATGGAAGGTGAAGACAACCTCTCTTCCATACATAGGTATTCACATGAATTTTTGAGAGAAATCCAAGAAGAGAAATGGAGAAAAGAACAAGGAACCCATCCTTCTATTCAAGAAATAGACAACTTGCAGGAACAGTTTCCCCAAGATATCCCCTCTATTTAAGATGATGTAGAGGAAGAACAACTGAGTGAACACACAGGTTTTGAATCTAATTCTTTGCAAGAATTACCTCAATTCACAGGACCTTGGGAAGCAAAGTCTATTAGCATGAGAGCACCCATGATAATAGTGAGGAATGAAGAATCAGTGATCCCAAGAAACACGGAAGTGATCAAGAACACCAAAGGTCAATGTAATCTCACCCTAGAGGACCTTAGGTGTAGAACAACATCCACGAACTCTTCAAGATCCAGCTTACGCACCTGTAGTATTTCCAGATGAAGAATTCGAACCTCATGGTTGGGCAGAAATATTAGCAACAATGGACGTAGCCATCAATGAAGAACAATGGACACCCCACTATGACGAGGATGGCTATGACATTTCTGTTTTCACGATAGAGCCAATCATGTGTGATTCGATTATTGAAGAATGTGAACCTAACACTGATGCATTCGAGGATGCAAGTGACTTTGATCTAGAGTCAATTATTATGGATCCACCCTTTGCATCAGAGGAAGAATATTTCTACAAAGTAGAAACTTACCCTCAGAGACACGAATAAATTATGAATGATGTGAGGTTAGCCACACACGTGACCACTAAGAGTGAAGGCAAGAAAAGAAAGAAGAAGGAAACCATGTCAAAGGAAGAAGAATCTTTGTTTGAGGTTCCCGAGAACTTCAAGAAGTATGAAATAGAAGATAGAAGAATCATGGTACGAATGCCTAACAGAATAGCTCACGTTGGAGAAGTATATGACAATCAAGAGAAAACCAAAAAAATCATAGTGGCCATAGAAGGAGAAGAAGAGACATGTACATACATCGGGCATGATTTGACAAATGAAGAAGAAGAAGAAGAATTAATTGCCTTATTGCACGAATATAGAGATGTGTTCGCCTGGAGTTACAAAGATTTGAAAGGAGTAGACCCAGATATATGTTCCCATAGAATCCCCATGACTCAAGATCGATTGATAGAAGCATGATTCATTTACGAAATTGAGCATACCGAATGGGTATCCCCCATTGTGGTTGTGCCCAAGAAGAATGGAAAATTGTGTGTGTGTATTAACCTTAAAAAAGTTAATGCCGCCACGATTAGAGACAGTTATCCTCTTCCTGTCATGGAACACCTATTGGAAAGAGTTGCGGGCAAGGAAGTTTACAGCTTTCTTGATGGTTTCTCAGGCTATAATCAAGTAGCCATTGCTCCAGAAGATCAACACAAGACGGCTTTTGCCACAGAATGGGGCATATTTGCATTTCGTGTGATGCCTTTTGGCTTAACAAATGCACCTTCCACTTTCCAGCGACTCATGTGTCATGTTTTTAAGGAATTCTTATGCAAGAATTTGGAAGTTTATATCGATGATATATGTGCTCATTCGAATATCAGACAGACTCATATCTCAAAATTAAGACAAGTATTTGACAAATGTCGAGAATATCAGGTTTGTTTGAACCCAGAAAAGTGCGTTTTTATGGTCAGACAAGGCAAAATTCTAGGACACATTGTGTCAAAGAATGGAATTTCAACAGATGAAGAAAAAGTGAAAGTAATTGCAGATCTACCTAGGCCAAATAATGTAAAAGAGGTACATGCATTTATGGGTCATTGTGGCTATTATAGACGATTCATACACATGTATGCAATCATAGCCAAGCCTCTATACTCTCTTTTGACTAAGATTGAATGGACAGGTGAATGTGAGAATTCATTCAATGAACTTAAATGATGTTTGTGCTCAACACCTATATTAACAACCCCAGATTGGAGTAAGCCATTCCATGTACATGTGGATGCATCCAATTATGCCATAGGATGTGTGTTAGCACAACCCACGAATGAAGGTAATATAGATCTCCCCATAGCTTATGCGAGCAGACAGTTGAATGCAGCAGAAAGAAATTACACCACTACAGAATGAGAAGGATTAGGAATGATATATGCAGTAAATAAATTCAGACATTATTTTTTGGCAAACAAGTTCAAGTTCTTTACAGATCATCAAGCATTATTGTACTTAGTCAATAAACCATGTAACACGGGACGATTAATACGTTGGTTTCTATTACTCATGGAGTATGACTTTGAAGTAGTAGTCAGGAAAGGAAAGACACATCTTAGAGCTGACCATCTTTCAAGATTAACCTCAGGAGAAGCTCCTCAAGGGATAGCGGATGAATTACCTGATGCGTATTTGTTTAACCTTGAGATAGTACCAGAATGGGCTAAGCCAGTAGTCCTTGTTCTCACATATGGACCCAAGAATCCTAGGATAAGGATCAAGGAAGGAGAGATTACCAAGTCTCAGAGATATCAAATAATAGCAGGAAGTATATATAAACAAGACAATCAAAAGATTCTTGCTTGTTGTGTAGATGAATCAAAACATGCAAATTGGTTGCAATTAGCACATATAGGTGCATTAAACCAACATCATTTGAAACATCGTACATTGCAGACTCTGCATAGACAAGGAGTATATTGGCCTTCTATGGAAGCAGATGTCTACAAGTTGTGTAAAGAATGCCCTGTCTGTTGTGAAAGACCACCAGTAGAACATGCTACGTTATATCACGTGTCTCTCACACCAGACAAGAGTGAATCTTTAGTGACATACTTGAGGAGGAAAACATTCCCTCAAGGAATGACCTTAGCATGACAACAAAGTCGAGAGCAAGAAGCTCAAGACTATTCACTTATTGGCGACAATCTATACAAACGAGGACAAGACAGATACCTAAGACAGTGTGTTCATGAAAGTGATTATCTGAGCATACTATAGACTGCACACCAAGGTGTTGCAGGAGGTCATTTTGGACCCAATAGGATAATCAAAGCCATCCTCTTTGTAGGATTATGGTGGCCCACTCTTCACATGGATGCACATACCTATGTAAAGAGATGTGACGTGTGCCAAAGAACTCAGTTTCCTACTCGCAGAGATGAAATGCCATTGAAACCCATGATGGGAGGACGTGCATTTTCTAAGTGGGGTATAGAATTTGTAGGACCCATTAACCCCCCTGCAAAAGGTACACATGCTAAATACATTATTGTTGCGACAGATTATCTTACCAAATGGGTAGAGGCAAAAGCCAGGAAAAAGAATGATGCACAGACGACTCCAAAATTCTTATTTGAAAATGTCTTTACAAGATATGGATTGCCTATAGAGTTAGTGAGCGATCGAGGAACTCACTTTCTAAACCAGGTCATTGAATATTTGTTACAAGATTTTATGGTGATTCACAAGAAATCCGCACCATATCATCCTCAGGCCAATGGCCAGGCAGAAAGCACTAACAAGATCCTTTGTAACGTACTGACGAAACTCGTAAACAACAAACGTTCAGATTGAGACAAACAGTTACACCACGCTGTTTGGGCATATAGAGTGGCCTACAAGACCGTACTCAATGCAACTCCCTTTCATATGGTTTTTGGTCAAAATGTTGTGCTTCCTTTGGACTTCTTGATACCGACCCTTAAGGTTGCACAAGAACATCAGTGGACCGGCCATGAATTATCAACAAGAATAATGGACTTGGAACGATTAGGAGAAACCAGGCTGAAAGGAGCAGCAGGAATATACGTAGCAAAGAAGCGACAGAAAGCCTATTTAGATGCACATGTGAAAGATAAAGGCTTAAAGTAAGGAGATTTAGTTCTAGTATATACACTGAAGCAACATGCACGGAAGTTAGAAAAGCGAGGTTATGGACCTATGATCATTAATAGACTCTCGACAAGTGGATCAGTACAGTTAGCCACCTTAGAAGGAGACATAATGCATAATTACATTAGTGGTTGTAGAGTCAAGTTATACCAGGGACCTCTTACTGAGGATATGCTTAGACGACTCACGTTGGCAAAGAAGTGTAAGGAGGAAGAAAAATGTATTGAAGCTCAGGCAGAAGCTATAGAACGCATTAAGCGCATAAAGCTAAGAAGACAAGGACTAGGGAGAGAACATTATAACCATATGGAAACAACACCCAGATACCCCATGGCCATGTGTCAAGTAAAATCAAGCACTCATCCTAGCATAGTGGACAGGAGACCATTCATTACAGTCAGGCTAGAGCACGGCAACCCTTGCCAAGAGCTTAGGGCTTTAATTGACTCAGGTGTTGCGACTAGTGCGATTAGATGGTCCCACTATAAGGACTAAGGAATAGAAATGTGGCTAATTGAGGCATAGCTCATAGGGCTAGGAGGCATGGAAACCCCTTGCATGGGTGAGGTGGATCTTCCTATCCTCATAAACGAAGTAACTATGACAACAAAGCTACTAGTGTGCCATGATGAGGACTTGATAGAACCTCTAATCCTTGGCCAAGATTGGCTATACGATCACTCAGTGGACCTAAATCTTAGATAACGCTCCTTGCAGATTGGAACCTTAGATCAGAAGCGAGTGATACCGCTTGACTTCCTTAACAGCATTCCAACTGAGGTATGTAACCCTAGACCATATGAACAACATGCGAAGGAGGACCAGAAGATCTTTGGTCAGATGAGTCACGTTACGTCTACACCAACTGTAGCTCAAGCGTAAGCACCACCTCCTTTACTTGTCAATCTGCGGAGACGTGAGGACCAGTATGAAGACCACGAGCAAGTGAAGGCACAAGTGCGTGAGTGAAAGCACACAAACATGCACACACATACACACACACACGCGCACAAGGTAAGATCAAAGAGAGGAACAATGGAAAGCTTCGATTGCAAAGAGTTCTCTTACAAAGCTCTATTCTCTAACAAGCTAACCCCAAAAATGAGCTCTTTTTATAGTTTTTTGACTAGTTTGGCCCTGTCCAGACCTAGTGTCCGGCCTAGTTAAAAATTAGGTTCCAGGGCTTATTTGAGGGCTCAAACAGAGTCTAAAAATTATGAAAATTGGTAGGATGATACTTCTAATGCTCCTCAAGCTCGAGAACTCCTCGGATTGCACAAAATGGAGCTACAAAAATAGAAAATGGTATTTACAACAGTTTTAGTGATGGAAATCACTGTTTTTGTAAGGAATTCTTCTAAAAAGTTGACATGTACTTCTTGGAGCTCCCTACTTGCTCCTTCTTTTTGTGTGTCCACCTCTTAGATGTGTTCCTATGCTTTGTCCTTGACCTTCAGCTTCAACACTCCCCCCCCTCTCGAGTCTGTCGTCCCTGACAGGCCCTTCTTGTAGTGGTTGTTCCAGGTAGTGCCTTGAGAGGGAGTGTCCCTTCTGTATGAACAAAAGTCGTCTGACTTCCAGATGTGTCTGGTTCTTCATCTATCACTACGAGTCTTTGCAAGTTGTAGTCTCTTGGTATGTGCTTCTTCCTTGGATTCCAGCATGACTGTGTCGTTGTGAGTCTCCGTTGATGTTTTCTAGATCTTCCACAGTTGATGTTCATAGTAGTCATGCCAAGTACTCATAACCCATATTAAGTGATGGGTAAGTGTGTTCGTGCATGGTTTGAGGAAAATATGTGCCTTGTGCACGGCCTTGTAATGTAGCCCTATTAATGCTTACTTGGGAAATGCATTGGAAGAAGTATGGTGCAAAAATTGCGGGTCTTGAGCTAAGTGCTCAAGGGTATGCCGACGAAGAGGTTTCCTAAGCTATCATGGTTATGGTGTTTCCAGAGTAAAGATACTTACCATGGAGAAGGTCGATCGATGTTCATCTCTTCGTGTTGTACACTCGGCCTTTGGGATGGAACATTGTTGATGAATGTCCATGTTGATGGTCCACTGATGAGATCTTTTGAGTGGTTGATCCTCTCTCCTCTTTTCAAAGCAACATATTCCAAATACTAAGAATTGAATTTCTTTATATTCTTTGACAAACAACATTGGGTAACTACACCAAACTTAGTTTCATATATTCTCTTTAGTTCACCATAAGCAGGAGTCTGCTCATCTAGTATACAGACAAGGATTTTCAGGGTACCAAACAAACTCTTGCAAATATCTCCTTGGATGCTCTCATACATACAGTAGTTAAGCATCACTCAAGTTGTGGACCTTCAAGATCTTTACTCCCACCATGGTAAGGGGAAACCATAGGTGTGGATGCCATGTTCATGCTAAGTTCTTGACATCTACCAGATAAGGCAGCAATTACATCATCTGCTAGCCGAGACACACTTCTATCCAAACTGATAAATGCCCAGTAATCGATGGTTCAATCTTCAACTAAGCATGACTCATTCATGTTCCATGAGCAAAACCTGGGAACAAGTTCTTTCCCTCTCTTTTTTTTTTTTTTTTTTTTTTTGAGGAATGTCACAAAACAAGAAGGCAAAGTTTAGTATCAAAAAGTGGTTTACATGTGTCAATGTGCTCTAGTGCATGGGACTCTCAGTTGTGTCTATGCACAACCATGTAATGTGGCCCTATATAATGCATACTTTAGAAATGCATGACTTGAATGGTGCGAAAGACAAGGTTGTGCAAGGAGCACATGGTTGTCGCTCGTCGAGGCCTGATGTCACTTGCAGATGTTGGTGTCATCTTTGTTGGAGGTATCCATTGGATCTCAAGATGTCCACTGATCCTTCCCCTTTATAGGGATCCATTTTAGAACAGCATTTGGCACTGTAGAGATTACTTTAGGCGTCTTCCTCTTTGGATGCATTCTGAACTGTGGTATCCAGTGTGGTTGGCGCTTTGGTTCGATGGAGGCTACTTGTACTTTTGGCTTCCAAACCCATATCCTTTTTGCACGTCTTCCTACTATTGTTGAAGAGCTGATTTGATCTTCTTTCGGTCTCTGTACGTGGTTCTTACCCTCTTCTCTTTTTGGCTTCTTTGTTGAGACCTTTCGCATGTGGGAGAACATAGGTTGTTGTAGATGTAAGAGCTTCTTAGGTACCCACATTTGTAATCGCCCTTGTTGAGCTGCACCTAATTTCTTAGGCACCCAAACTTGTTGGATACCTTGTGATTGAGCTTGTCCAAGCTGCTTCCTTCGTCTTCTGACCTGGTTGGCTTGCCTGGATGGGATTTGTGGGGGCAAGGCTGGTGGTTTCTCTCCTTTGCGTACCCAGATCTGTGTCATGCTCGGAACTGCTTTCTTATCGAATGGTGTCTTTCTATTTGATGTAGCAATTGTCGTGATCAGTTGTGTTTGCCTCTATGGTGGACTTACTAGTGTGGCTACTTGATTCTTTGGAGAAGAAGAAAGATCCACCCGCCTTCGAACCTGTTCTTCCACGATTGACTCCTTCTGCATCATAGAGCTTTTGACACATACAACATCTTTTTCCATATGATTAGTCTTAGAAGAGCTAAGAGAGTGTGTGGTGCCATGATCTGGGAGCATGCAGTTCTCTAATTCGAATGTAATGCATTGTTCATGTACCCAGACTTGAAGAATTTGACTTCTTAGGTTTAAGTTGACTGCATTGTCATAAATCCAATCTTGTCCTAAGACAAGTGGTTCTGTAAGGTTCTCATCTTGACACACTAGCACTTTGACTTTCATTGGAACATCTTGCAGGTAGATGGGAAGTTCCACCTCGCCCAAACAAGGGGTTTCCACACCTCCCAATCCTATGAGATAAGCTACTATGGGATTGATGTTCAACTACAAGTCTTGGCAGTAGGAAAGTCGAACTGCACTACTTGCTGCACCTGAGTCAATCAATGCTTTCACAGTCCTTGCACCCTTTCCTTGTCCTATCTTTATGGTCACAACGGGACGTCGGTCAATAACTGGAGAAATCGCTATGCCTGATTTTTGGCACATATCCATGTGATATTTTGGGGCGTTTGAGTTGACATCTAGGCCTAATCACCTTAACTTATTTCGCCTTATACGCTCTCTAGCCTCTGCTTGTGCTTCTTCTCTGACTCTCATCTCTTCTTCTTTTTGTTTCTTAGCAGTGTTGAGTCTCATTAGCATGTCCTCTGTAAGAGGTTCTTGATATAACTTGACTCGACAACCACTGATATAGTTTGGCAAGATGTCACCTTCTGAAGTAGCCAATTGAACAGCACCGCTAGTGGAAATTCTGTTAATGATCATGGGTCCATATCCTCGTTTTTCCTCCTTACGGGCATGTTGTTTTAGTGTGTAAACCAACACTAGATCTCCCTCTTTCAGTCCCTTATCCTTGATGTGTGCATCAAAGTATGTCTTTTGCCTTTTCTTTGTAGCATAGATACCTGCCGCCGCGCGTAGCCTTGTCTCACCTAAGCGTTATAGATCAAAGATCCTAGAGGACAATTCATGTCCATTCCACTCATGCTCTTGTGCTACTTTTAATGCTGGGATTAGGAAATCTAAAGGTAGCACAACATTCTGTCCAAAGACCATCTGAAATGGAGTGGCATTGAGTACTATTTTGTAGGCAACTCGGTAAGCCCAAACAGCATGATGAAGTTGTTTGTCCCAATCAGAGCATTTATTATTTACCAATTTAGTCAAGACATTACATAGGATCTTATTTGTGCTCTCAGCCTGTCCATTAGCTTGGGGATGATAGGGGGCAGACTTCTTATGTATCACCAAGATTTCTTGGAGAAGATTTTCAATGACTTCATTTCAGAAGTGGGTGCCTCTATCGCTTACTAACTCTATTGGTAGTACATATCTAGTGAACACATTCTCAACTAAGAACTTAGCCGTCGTCTGAGCATCATTCTTTGTTGTGACCTTTGACTTCTACCCATTTTCTAAGGTAATCTGTGGCTACAATGATGTACTCTGCATGGGAGTTTCTAGCTGGGGGGTTAATAGGACCTACAAAGTCTATACCCCACTTTGAGAATGCACGTCCTCCCATTATGGGCCTCAAAGGCATCTCTTCTTTTCTGATAGGATATTGCGCACGTTGGCATGTGTCACATTTCTTCACATAGGTATGTGCATCCATATGAAGAGTTGGCCACCAAAGTCCTGAGAATAGAATGGTCTTGATTACTCGATCAGGACCAAAGTGTCCACCTGCAACACCGTTGTGTGCAGTCTCTAAGACCTTTAAATAGTCTGATTCATGAACGCAAAGTCTTAAGTAACCATCTTTGCCTCTTTGGTATAGGTTCTCTCCTACTAAGGCATAGCCTTGAGCCTCTTGATCCATGCTTCGTCTTCTTGCTGGACTAACCTCTTTGGGTAATCTTCCCGACCTCATAAACTCTACCAATGGAGCACTGTTAAGTCCTAATGCCCACGAAAAAGATGCTTATTCAAGTCCTTATTTTGCTCAAACCCGTGGAATTGGTCCACTGGGATTATTTGGAACCCACAATGATCTCGCAATGGATTCTTCTTATGGCTATTCACTAGCTCATATGCTTCCCGGCAAACGCACCAAATGATATGTCTCCTAGTCTAAGGGAAAATGCGAATGGATGCCTATTTTTTGTTGCCCAAACGCATTGAGCCCTAAGGGTTCCACTCGAATATATATGTAAAAGCACGAAAACGGGAACCCTAGTGTGAATATGAGTGGGGGCTCTGACTCATGGATTGCTTCGCAAAAGTGCCCACCGTACCTCTTCCCTCACTGTCTTTCTTCCTCACTCCGCTTCATAAACTCTAACTTTCATGCACCCTCGCTCACTCACTCCCGTACATTCTCACCCATATGCACACATACCCTCATATAGGTTTGCATTCAAAACACCCAATCACCCTTATGCTAAAATCACAATTAAACCACCAGCCCTATGTGAATACTCACATACACATGTAAAATCATAATTGGTCTAATTACACTATTCTCTCCCTGTTCCGCCTTATGTGAAATGAGCCTTATTTAGCTAGATATCAAAAATGCCTTGAATATTTGATCATCAACGACAATGCCCCTAATTTAGATGCCAATGAGATATTCAGAAAAATGACAAGGATCTTTAGGAATAGAAGTGACAAAAAACTTAACTTCCGGACCAACAGATTTTCAAGAAATTACTGAGTCCTGCAAACAATGTTATTCATGACAAACTCAGAGAAAATTGCGATGATACATTTCGGGAACTCCAGACTGTCATCTGGTTGTGACCAAGGTGATAAACTCCCTGTGACTCCCATGAACATTTACACAGACCAGAAAAAAACAATCTACAATGTCGACCTTCAGCCATAACCATGTATGTTGTGCACTACAACACACATAACCCTATGGTTTCTGATTTAGGAAACGCAGAACAATGTGGCTAACCTTCATCATGCTGATCAATCTATGAAGAACTGCACAGTTGCTGGTATATTTGAATCAGGAACAGGACACTGGCATCACAACTGTACACTGTGAACTGCTAAACTGCAGATTAGGACTGCTAAATTGCAGAGTGGCACTACTGAATAACAAATACTCGTGGAATAATCAACTTGCCATGCATATAACAGCAAGAAGACGAGCATTGCCTTCTGATCAACTTTCCAAAAGGGATATTTTGCCGCAACGGGTGCACAAATTACATTGAACTTCATGCCACTAATGTGTTGCATTCCTGTGAATTCTTAGCTTCCCCATCAAGTGAACAAATTGCCTGAAGTGCTTTTTCGATCTGATACCCTCCACCAAGTGACACTTCTCTCTCAAGATGTGAACAATAGCTTTCAAACACGCTCACTGTCACCTGAAGACGGAATCCTAGCAAGAAAAGGAAGGCCCTCTCCAACTTATTCATCTCTTGCGTAGAGATTCCGCCGATTTGAGCATAATATGAGTTATCGTAATAGGAGTCATCGAGGAACTTTACAGAGACGAGGATGCTCGTGATGAGGATACTATGCACATTCAAAGAGGTGATGCGGAGATTGGGCTGCTGCTGAACCAGGCGATCTATGTAGGCATATGCAACAACAAAGCAGGAAGTGCTGCAGTTGGCGTATCTAAATATCCTCTCCAGGTACTGCTCAATGGATATGGCAGGTATTCGCGCACCAAAAAAACAGAGAATTTGTCTTCGACACCCTCCGGCGGCGATGGCGCTCGAAGCCGTTCATTGCGAGCCACCACTCGCTCAAGCAGAGACGATAATACTCGTATTACAGTGGGACATTTCCTCTTAACAGGAGACAAAGCAAGATCCCTTGGAACGTCATTTGTAGCGGCATCTGACGAGTACAGGTCGGACCTAATGCAGCACGGAGACACTTCTTCCGAAAGACCGGAGTTTTGCCCCCAGTCTAGAGACCAGAAACTGCTAACTTCGTCGGCGAAACAAGGGCAATTCCCTCCCCACAAAAGGTCCCCTCCATAACCACTTTTTGAACAATTTTACCATCTAAAGAGACCTTGAATATGCAGTCACCTGCTGTATGCATGACAAGTAAGAAACCATTTGGGTGATAAACAATTCCATTCACTGTTACAAAGCTTATGAGCCAATGTTTGGGCTTCACAGCAAACGCCCCCTCTGCTGTCAGAACTTCAAAGCTGGAACCATCTGAAGTCACTTTCCATATGAGCCCTCCCAAAGCATCAGTTACATAAATGTTGCCTTGTTCATCTACTGCAACATCATCAGCTAGCGAGGCTCTATCAGGTCCAGCGAGTTTGAGGAAGAAAAGCTGCTCCCAAGTGCGCATAACATCTCAACTAGCGTTCTTTGTAAAGTAGTGTCTTGTTTGAATAAACTGCTTCTCGCAGCTTGAGCATGTAGTTCCCCACCCTTACATGTAGCTCCAACCTCCAAGTATGGTACATGCTTTCAAGCCAGCAATCAATGTGGTCCATAATATAATATTTCTTGCTGATAGCTTATCAAAGACCTCCTTTGCTTTATCAACTAAGCCACAATTGGCATACATGTCAATCACTGCATTTCCAACAGCAGTACCAAGTTTCCGATCCATTCTGATCATGATGGCGTCATGTAGTTGCAAATACTTCCCTTCAAACATTTGATCACTCTTCAAATACCTGTAATCAAACATCTTCTTCTGCCAAATACAAACATATTAGTGCACCAAAACTGACCATTTATTGAGCTAACATACTCCCCTCTTCTTAATTGCGAAGTCGTCCTCGACGAGCGATATGCTACCTGCACTCCAGTTCCAACATGTGATCATCACTCAATCAAATACAAATCTTTACCTTGCATACCCATTCTCTTCTTCCTCAATGTAGCACCTGAAATCATACTCATGCAATCATTTGTTAGTACCAAAATCCAATCATTTCACTTACCATCTTTGTCCATCCTCTCGCATCTTCATCGACATGTCCACCTGTCTGCAAGCTTCATTAAAACATTAGAACTTTTCGTCATCAAATCACAATAACATTTACAACCAAAATGGAAAGACAATCATCCACATCACACATATATACTCAACACACACATCACGATCCCGCATCACACATGCATTCTCATCACGCACAACATACATACATGCAAACAGAAGACATGTCCACATTCGCTCTCGTCACTCTTCTCGACTACTCATTCAACACGTCACACATCTTTATTCCACATGCATACTCAACACACTTTCCACACACCATCAAAAACCATTTCCGAGTTCAGTTTCGATACTCTTCCCAACCACACGATTGCTTTCTTGATTCCCTTTTCTCGTTTCTAACTGGGTTCTCTCGCCAATTTCCCAATTCCTTCCCACCTAGGGTTTCCTATTCCCACTTACCTTTTGGTCTATTCTGTGCTCTTTCGTTCATCAATCAAATTCTATGCTTGGTCGCCACCACCTCTCCTAAATTGATGGACACACCGCAAAGACCACTCAAGCCTAACACGAGATCACCTCGACAGGACCACTAATCATCAACGCGATTCAGGACTTCTCAAGTTGTCATACCACCTAAGAGCCAAACTGAACACTTCCGGAAGGTTTGCAACCGAACAAAGCAACTAGCACGATTGGATTCCTCAAGTCCAAGCTTTCCATAGACACATCGTAACCAAAACCCTAGCCGAGCTTAAGCTTCAATTTGACATGTTTCATCGGGAGTCCACACATAACCCAAATCCCCACAACACAAACACATATATTCCCATCCGAGCATCATGCTCTCTCACCTCTCTTATGTCCCCCCTCGAGCGAGGAATTCTTCTCATTCATTTTTTCCACATTTTTTTTTTCTCTTTTTTCATCATTTTTTTTTCACATATTTACTCACACTTGCCGGCCTACGCCGAAGCTGGATGCGACTCGTGGACTCGACCACCCGATCGAGATTGTTCCACCCATCTACCAACCCAACGAAGCGCGCGACACACAGACAGCTAGCCCTATGTGAAGCCGACGTCGGTTCGTGGCTTTGACCACCCGGCCAAAGTGGATCCACCCACCTATCGGCCCACATAGGCGCGTAGCCACACTCACACATACACAAACATATATTTTCCTCATTTTCTTTTCATTCCCGCATCTCGAGAGTTAGGAGACAAAAGAAAGGATCTTTTCCCAACCCAACCAATCACGACACACACACATATATCCCCCCGTGGACATCCCAATGAGACATATCTCCTCTCTGCTGCCACTCAAGCCAAAATCCAGCCACTAATGCCATGGTCAACTTTTCCTCTCGAAACCCGCACACACTAATTACTTTGCCGACCTGAAACCTCAAAAAGTGTCACTTCAGTCCTAAGTGTACAGCCAACTTGATCCATCCATCCTCACATCTCTGACTCGCAATCCACAAAGCAAACCCTAATCAGACTCAAGCCATCCTCACCAACATCCATTGCCTCGTCTATTTTTTCATCTCCAACCTCTGCCTCGCAGGGATTCTACCTGACCCGACAAATGACCTGAAAAATTACCATTGCTCGTTGTGCTCCTCAATGATTCAAGCCTCGCCGCTAAGTCCCTTAATCCTTGTTTGTTGTGCTCAATATCACTCTGATATTGGAACAAGTCACAGTCGATGCCTCGGAACCGATTCCATATTTGCTCCATCTCTTTATCCTCTCTCACCCTTTTTGCAGATTCGAGGGGAACATCCTCCCTCTTCTCAACTCGAACAGTCAACTTCTCGACTTCCTCTCTAATCGATCTTTCCTCCCAAATCCTACTCATATTTTCTTCATTTAGATCATCTACCTTCTTCAACAATTCATTCTTCATTTTTTCTAATTCCGTTCCGAATGCATCCAACCTATCCAACACCGCTTTCAGCTCTTCCTCCATTTTTCCTGCTTTCGGGTCCTCTACCTGTACTCGCATCTCATCGTCTTTCCGATTCATCCACCTACCGAGCTTGCTACTCAGCTTTGCATTCTCTTTCTCTACACGTCTCATTTTCTCATCACTCTCCGCTTGGGCACTTTTCATTCTTTCTAACTGCAGGTGGAACTCGTCACATGCCTTACCCGCTTGATCACTGTATCGACAGATTATGCTTTGTACCTTCTCGATTTCCTGCTCCATTCCTTCGACTCTCCTCATTAGGTCATCCTCGTCTCTTGAGAGCTCTTCTTCGATCGCAACTCCAAAACAGTCGGCTACCCTCAAGCCGGATCTCAAGTTCCAAACCACGTTTTCACTCTCGGGCTTCACAAGATTTTGCCTCCAGCTTTTGTTTACTCTTTTCCACTCCTTGTTTTCATTTTTCAACATTCGTACTTGCTTTTCCCAAGTTCCGAGGACCTCGGCCCTTTTCACTTGATTTTCCTCTAATTTCTCGATCTTGATCCTCTCGTTATCTCGCTCTACCTGAAGCAAATTGACTTGACATTCCAAGCTCTTTACGAGTTCTACCAAGTCTCGATCATGAGATCCAATGTCCTTGCTTCCACTTGCTCTCGCAGTTTCCGTCGATGAAGTAACTCCACCTTTGTCAACTTCCACATACAAAGAGGATAAGCACCTAACTGGTTCATTCGTTGCGACCTTTGTGTCAGTCATCTCTTTTGAGCCACACACGTGCTCGCATAGTCTCTTTTTCCCACAGTCCGCACATGTGGGAACAAAATCCAACGGAGAGCATACACGAGGGCAATATTTGGCTATATGCCCAATCTGCTCGCAACACCAGCATCTCACATAATTTGATATCGGGCCAAATCGCCACCCTCGGTTCACATGACGTCTCATGGTCGGATGAGAATCTATCCATCTCCTATTTTGTCCGAAATTCGGTTGCCTCATATTGGCATTCTCCAAACCACATGCTGGCTTTTGTTGGGCCATTTCTTTAATGAAGGTCAAAGAAGATCTGGGACCGACTTGACTGTGCCACACGATTGGGGCACCAAGCGAACTCGTAGCACTCTCGATGAGATGTGCTAAGCCAATCCCCAGCAGGATCGCCAAAATGTTAAGTCCTAATGCCCACGAAAAAGATGCTTATTCAAGTCCTTATTTTGCTCAAACCCGTGGAATTGGTCCACTGGGATTATTTGGAACCCACAATGATCTCGCAATGGATTCTTCTTATGGCTATTCACTAGCTCATATGCTTCCCGGCAAACGCACCAAATGATATGTCTCCTAGTCTAAGGGAAAATGCGAATGGATGCCTATTTTTTGTTGCCCAAACGCATTGAGCCCTAAGGGTTCCACTCGAATATATATGTAAAAGCACGAAAACGGGAACCCTAGTGTGAATATGAGTGGGGGCTCTGACTCATGGATTGCTTCGCAAAAGTGCCCACCGTACCTCTTCCCTCACTGTCTTTCTTCCTCACTCCGCTTCATACACTCTAACTTTCATGCACCCTCGCTTACTCACTCCCGTACATTCTCACCCATATGCACACATACCCTCATATAGGTTTGCATTCAAAACACCCAATCACCCTTATGCTAAAATCACAATTAAACCACCAGCCCTATGTGAATACTCACATACACATGTAAAATCATAATTGGTCTAATTACACTATTCTCTCCCTGTTCCGCCTTATGTGAAATGAGCCTTATTTAGCTAGATATCAAAAATGCCTTGAATATTTGATCATCAACGACAATGCCCCTAATTTAGATGCCAATGAGATATTCAGAAAAATGACAAGGATCTTTAGGAATAGAAGTGACAAAAAACTTAACTTCCGGACCAACAGATTTTCAAGAAATTACTGAGTCCTGCAAACAATGTTATTCATGACAAACTCAGAGAAAATTGCGATGATACATTTCGGGAACTCCAGACTGTCATCTGGTTGTGACCAAGGTGATAAACTCCCTGTGACTCCCATGAACATTTACACAGACCAGAAAAAAACAATCTACAATGTCGACCTTCAGCCATAACCATGTATGTTGTGCACTACAACACACATAACCCTATGGTTTCTGATTTAGGAAACGCAGAACAATGTGGCTAACCTTCATCATGCTGATCAATCTATGAAGAACTGCACAGTTGCTGGTATATTTGAATCAGGAACAGGACACTGGCATCACAACTGTACACTGTGAACTGCTAAACTGCAGATTAGGACTGCTAAATTGCAGAGTGGCACTACTGAATAACAAATACTCGTGGAATAATCAACTTGCCATGCATATAACAGCAAGAAGACGAGCATTGCCTTCTGATCAACTTTCCAAAAGGGATATTTTGCCGCAACGGGTGCACAAATTACATTGAACTTCATGCCACTAATGTGTTGCATTCCTGTGAATTCTTAGCTTCCCCATCAAGTGAACAAATTGCCTGAAGTGCTTTTTCGATCTGATACCCTCCACCAAGTGACACTTCTCTCTCAAGATGTGAACAATAGCTTTCAAACACGCTCACTGTCACCTGAAGACGGAATCCTAGCAAGAAAAGGAAGGCCCTCTCCAACTTATTCATCTCTTGCGTAGAGATTCCGCCGATTTGAGCATAATATGAGTTATCGTAATAGGAGTCATCGAGGAACTTTACAGAGACGAGGATGCTCGTGATGAGGATACTATGCACATTCAAAGAGGTGATGCGGAGGTTGGGCTGCTGCTGAACCAGGCGATCTATGTAGGCATATGCAACAACAAAGCAGGAAGTGCTGCAGTTGGCGTATCTAAATATCCTCTCCAGGTACTGCTCAATGGATATGGCAGGTATTCGCGCACCAAAAAAACAGAGAATTTGTCTTCGACACCCTCTGGCGGCGATGGCGCTCGAAGCCGTTCATTGCGAGCCACCACTCGCTCAAGCAGAGACGATAATACTCGTATTACAGTGGGACATTTCCTCTTAACAGGAGACAAAGCAAGATCCCTTGGAACGTCATCTGTAGCGGCATCTGACGAGTACAGGTCGGACCTAATGCAGCACGGAGACACTTCTTCCGAAAGACCGGAGTTTTGCCCCCAGTCCAGAGACCAGAAACTGCTAACTTCGTCGGCGAAACAAGGGCAATTCCCTCCCCACAAAAGGTCCCCTCCATAACCACTTTTTGAACAATTTTACCATCTAAAGAGACCTTGAATATGCAGTCACCTGCTGTATGCATGACAAGTAAGAAACCATTTGGGTGATAAACAATTCCATTCACTGTTACAAAGCTTATGAGCCAATGTTTGGGCTTCACAGCAAACGCCCCCTCTGCTGTCAGAACTTCAAAGCTGGAACCATCTGAAGTCACTTTCCATATGAGCCCTCCCAAAGCATCAGTTACATAAATGTTGCCTTGTTCATCTACTGCAACATCATCAGCTAGCGAGGCTCTATCAGGTCCAGCGAGTTTGAGGAAGAAAAGCTGCTCCCAAGTGCGCATAACATCTCAACTAGCGTTCTTTGTAAAGTAGTGTCTTGTTTGAATAAACTGCTTCTCGCAGCTTGAGCATGTAGTTCCCCACCCTTACATGTAGCTCCAACCTCCAAGTATGGTACATGCTTTCAAGCCAGCAATCAATGTGGTCCATAATATAATATTTCTTGCTGATAGCTTATCAAAGACCTCCTTTGCTTTATCAACTAAGCCACAATTGGCATACATGTCAATCACTGCATTTCCAACAGCAGTACCAAGTTCCCGATCCATTCTGATCATGATGGCGTCATGTAGTTGCAAATACTTCCCTTCAAACATTTGATCACTCTTCAAATACCTGTAATCAAACATCTTCTTCTGCCAAATACAAACATATTAGTGCACCAAAACTGACCATTTATTGAGCTAACAAGCACTCCAATCTGGAATTAATGACACTTGATAAAGGGTCACATGCTCCACTGGGGGTCTCTCTCTGCACATTGGACAATTCTTAATCCATTCATGTATTTCTTTGTCCATGCTAGGCCAATACACTCCTAAACACTTCAGATTCTTCAATGTTCGTTGTTTAGAATAGTGATTTCCTAGAAATCCTTCATGAGCTTGCTGCAACCAACTACTATGTTCATCATCCTCGACACAACAAGCTAATACACCCTCAGTATCTTGTTTGTACATGCTTCCTGCCAATGTGTGATATTTTTGTGATTTTACAATTTCTTCTTGTGATGTTTTCACATTCTTATTTGCAGGGCCGAAGGTTAGGACTCGTACCAACTTATTTGCCCATTTAGGAACAACTTCTAAATTGAACAGATAAGCATCGGGTAATTCCTCAGACACTCCTTGCGGTGACTCTCCTGAAGTGATGCGAGAAAGGTGATCTGCCCGAAGGTGGGTTCTACCTTTCCTAACAAAAACTTCAAAGTCATATTCCATTAGTAAGAGGAACCATCTTACTAAGCGTCCAGTATTGCAAGGTTTATTGACCAAATATAACAAAGCTTGATGATCAGTGAAAAACTTGAACTTGTTGGCCAATAAATAGTGTCTAAACTTCTTCACAGCATATACCATGCCTAAGCCCTCTCGCTCAGTTGTGGTATAGTTTCGTTCCGCTGCGGTTAGCTGTCTGCTAGCATATGCTATGGGTAAATCTAAATTTCCTTCACCGGTGGGTTGTGCTAGCACACATCCTATGGCATGATTGGAATCATCCACATGGACATGGAATGGTTTATTCCAATCAGGAGTGGTCAGTATTGGTGCTGTGCACAAACGTTTCTTCAGTTCATTGAAAGAATTCTCGCATTCGTCGTTCCACTCAAAATTAGACAACAAGGCATAAAGGGGTCTAGCTATGATCGCATACATGTGGATAAAACTACAGTAATATCCACAATGGCCCATAAAGGCTTGTACCTCTTTAACATTCCTTGGCCGTGGCAGCTCTGCTATGGCTCGTACCTTATCTTCATCTGTTGAGATTCCATTCTTAGAAACAATATGACCTAAGATTTTACCTTGACACACCATGAACACACACTTTTCTGGGTTGAGACACACTCGATATTCTCTACACTTGTTAAAGATTTGTCTGAGTTCAGGGATGTGAAATCTTCTTTCTTGGGAATGAGCACATAAATCATCCACATATACTTCTAAGATCTTTCGCAAGAACTCTTTGAAGACATGACACATGAGCCGTTGGAATGTTGCAGGTGCATTTGTGAGCCCGAATGGCATAACACGAAATGCAAAGATTCCCCACCCTGTGGCAAAAGCTGTTTTGTGTTGATCTTCTGGGGCAATGGCTATAAACTTCCTTGCCTGCAACACGCTCCAATAGGTGTTCTGTGATTGGAAGTGGATAACTATCTCTAATCGTAGCGGCATTAACCTTTTTAAGGTTAATACACACTCGCAACTTCCCGTTCTTCTTGGGTACCACTACAATGGGGGACACCCATTCAGTATGCTCAATCTCATAGATGAATCCAGCTTCAATCTGCCTATCAATTTCTTCTTTTATTTTGGCTGCATATGTATCATTATGTGTAGGGCTTCTGTTTGGTGGGCTTGGCATCAACAGTCATGGGGATAGTATGAGAACAAATTCTTGGATCTACCCCTTTCAAGTTTCTATAGTGCCATGCAAACACATCCCGATATTCCCTTAATAGAGCTACGAGCTCCATTTCTTCTCTTGCACTTAGGTCATCTCCTATGTATGCGCATCTCTCTTCGTTCTCTTCAATGGTCACTACAATTTTCTTGGTCTTTTCTTTATTATCATATGATTCTCCTATGATGGCCTCTCTCTTAGGCATGCGTACCAAAATTTTGTGGTCGTCAACTTCATATTTCTTGAAGTTTTCTGGTACTTCAAACAATGATTCCTCCTCTTCTGGTTTCACTGCTTTTCTTTTCTTTTTCTTTTGACTCCTCTCACTTCCATCCTTTGAATTTACCATTTTAATACTTGTGCGAGGTTCTTCTTCTTTCTGGGTGAACACTCTTATATCTTCTAGATAGTGCTGCTCTGAGTTAAAGCAACTATGTGGACTCTAGATCATCGTCATTCTCTTCTTCTTCTATGACATCACTAGGGTCGCATTCTTCTAGCAAGGGCTGACACATGAACACTGAAATATCATAACCCTCCTCATCACAATGAGGTGTCCATTGTTCTTCATTAACAACAATGTCCATGGTAGCTAAGATTTCTGGCCAGCCATGAGGCTCAAATTCCTCATCTGGAAAGATCATCGGTGTATAAGCTGGGTCTTTAATTGGTCTATCTCCTGGTGAAGTTCCTTCTTCTCGCACCTTCAAGCGTTTTTCCTCTTCCTCCGTGACCTTGCACATCCACAAATGAGTATCTTCATGCAGCCATGATGGATCAGGTGAACTTTTAGAATGCACAGAGATTGAATCTTCTTTTGCTTTGTGGATAGGATTCCATTGTAGGGGTGGTACATCTCTGAAGGAGTAATCCTTCAAATTTGAGAGTGCTCCTGAATTGAAGGAGGTATTCCAGCATCCATGGAATTTGAAACATAAGCTCCCATTCGTGGTGAGCTTCTTCTCTCAATAACTGGTTGAGCCTATGGAGGTAAAGAAACTTGTGGTTTGTTTACCAATTGCTCTAATCTTTCTAGTAAGCCTTGGAAATGCAAATCCGGTTTGACGGAGTTTGTCTGATTGAACTTTTGACTAGTCTCCAGTATAGCTTGAGCTTGTTCTACCATTTTCATGCACATTTTCATCCGTTCAATCTCTAAGTCGGCTCTAGGGTAACTCTTGTCTAGGTTTGTAGCTGTAGGCCCTTCTTGAAGTCGAGCCTGGTAGGCCTTGAACATCATGTCCAAGCCTTCTAGGGTTGGATCTGCAAGAACAGACCCTGGTTGCGGTCTATTTACAATGGGTGGTGGGGTGGGATGAGGTGGAGTGGATGGAGTTTCGGCATGCGAGGGGCTTTGAGATGCAATGTCTTCTATTTTTGTTTTCACTTCTTTTAAGCTTTCTTCTAGTTCTGATAACTTTTTATTCCACTTGCGATTGGCCTTTTCTCTGGTATCCTTCCATGTTCTTGTTTTCCTCTTACTAGGCTCTCCTGATTCACTCGAATCCGATTTTTCTGCTGGTTTATCTTGTTTTAATGCTTGTGCCCTAGTAACTGCCTGTACAGGTGCCACATTACTGCTACTTGAACTTGAATCCGCCACTAAGCCTACCACATTAATGGGTGTAATCTTGGGTGCACTGGAGGGGTTTCTTGGACAATCTCTTGGGAGATGGTCTTTTCCACAATCCGGACAAAAAGCTTGTATTGTGATAGCCTGTCCTTGACTCGGAGATGGTGGGTGGGGACAATCACGAAGGAAATGGTCGCCTTGACATCTAAAACATGGTCCTCTAGGAGCTTGTGGTCTTACTTGTCTCAGTTGGGGCCTAGGGTTAGCATTTGCATACATGACATTGGAATATTCAGGCTCCCAATTTTGTTCCATAGGTTGTGCCTCATATTGATACGGGTAAATCTCACTATGTTCAGGTGACTCTGTGTAATAAGCATGTGGACTACCTTCATGGGAGTAGTCTGAACTATGAGCACGAGAGTCATTATCTGGTATCAATGGGGTTAGTGGGACCAATGCTCTATTTGGATTTTCCTCTCCCATGGCATACTTGACCGGAATCACATTGGCAAGAGTTGGTGGTTGGTTTCCCAAGACTGGTTGTGGCCTATATTGTGCCTGATATTGCTGTTGTGGTCAATAATATGGCTGTTGGTATTGGTTCTGATATCTACCTTGTTGGAAAGGTTGCTGATAAGTTTGTCTAATAGCCTACCTATTGTAGGGACAATCTTGAGCCGTGTGGTTCGTGTATTTTCTCTCAATAGTGCAATATGGAGCATTCCTTTCTCTAATGTTTTGGTTTTGCATTGGGCATACGTTAGCCATGTGGTCCCCTCCGCAGGTATAACATCGATTCAATGAGGTGACTCTTGGTATTTGTCTATTTTGAACTCCTAGCTGCTTGGCAACTTGCTCAGCTATCTCATCTATTTCCGTGGAGATTTTCGAAGTATGACTAGTAGAACTATCAGAATCCTTATAGAGTTTGGACGATCCTAACTCCTCACCCAAGTTATCTTCTATGTCAATGCACGTCCGCACACACTCTTCTATGGATCTAGGCTCTTTCAAGTACACATATGATCTTAACTTTGTGCTCAGTAAGCCATCTAAGAACAAAGCCACTTGTTTGGCTGGTGTGGGTAACTTTGGAGTAGGGCATCTTTCTAGGTACTGTCTGAACCTTCTACCTGCTAGCCGCATTGTTTCTTGGGGTGTCTGCTTGAAACTGTGGATCAAGGATGATGTGTTATGCCTGATACCACTCTTGGAAAATTCTACAATGAATTCATCTAGCAGCTGACCTATATCATGATAGTTGCGACTACTCAATGGTTGAAACCAAGCCAAGGCAGTGCCCTTAAGAGTCAAACCAAATGCCTCGTATTGGGTGAATAAATCCTCAACCTGTTCAGCTCTTAACACTTGTTTGAACTCAGCCACATGATCATAAGCATCTCCTGACCGTCAAAATAATTCTTCATTGCCTTGATCACTTGAGTGGGTCTAAGGGTTCTTGTGTGCTCTCGGGGTCTAGGCAATGGAAAATCATGCTCATCTCTTTGTTGCCTATGTGCTTGATGTCCACAGAATCACGATTCTGAGAATGACCACAGAATCGTGATTCTTTCAGCAAGCTTTTAGGCGGGAAACAGAAAATTGTAATTTTCAAAAAAATTTGAATTTTCACAGAATCGCGATTTTCATCACAGAATCGCGTTTTTTGGCAGGAACTTCAAATTTTTGAGCGCCGAGCAATGGCGAGCTCTGTATGAGCAGAAAATCACGAAAAACACAGGTGCCACCTCCTCTACTTGTCAATCCACGGAGACGTGAGGACCGGTATGAAGACCACGAGCAAGTGAAGGCACAAGTGCGTGAGTGAAAGCACACAAACATGCACACACATACACACACACACGCGCACAAGGTAAGATAAAAGAGAGGAACAATGGAAAGCTTCGATTGCAAAGAGTTCTCTTACAAAGCTCTATTCTCTAACAAGCTAACCCCAAAAATGAGCTCTCTAGCTCTTTTTATAGTTTTTTGACTAGTTTTGGCCCTGTTCAAACCTAGTGTCCGGCCTAGTTAAAAATTAGGTTCTAGGGCTTATTTGAGGGCTCAAACGGAGTCTAAAACTTATGAAAATTGGTAGGATGATACTTCTAATGCTCCTCAAGCTCGAGGACTCCTCGGCTTGCACAATATGGAGTACTACTTGG
This sequence comes from Ceratopteris richardii, assembly GCA_020310875.1. Lineage (NCBI taxonomy): Eukaryota > Viridiplantae > Streptophyta > Polypodiopsida > Polypodiales > Pteridaceae > Ceratopteris > Ceratopteris richardii. The sequence continues at coordinate 101,273,293 of CM035442.1, read as the reverse complement.
TAACCACATTGATAGCTTCAGAGAACAAAGATTTACCAGGCACATTCATTTTACCGTCTTTGGTAAATGATCCACCATATAAGAAGTTTTATCTGTCTAAAGATTTGATTAGAGCTGCTATTAAGATACATGGAATGCATACACCGATAGAACGAGAAAGGTTAATTCCAGAGCTTATGAAATGTGGGGATGTTACTAAGTGGTAAGATATTTCAGCAATCACACCTGAGCTCTCTAAACCGTTGAGGATATGTATGCAACATTTCGCCTTCCCCGCTTAGGATAGATTCACCATGCCCCACAAACACATCTGGTTTGGTTTATATTTAGCATGTACTGGACCACAAACAGTTGATCTGGCTAGTTGGATAATTGATCAGTTGTACTTAGCACAACATAGATGGGAAAGAAAGAAGGTAATCAATGAATGTTGCGCTCTCACGCGCATAGTATATATGTGTTTGGCATACGACTTGCCAATAGAGCCTGCAATGACAAGCAAGGAGCTGAAAGCATTCAAGGGGACAACAAAGAAAACTAGGAAGTCTAGCAAAGGACGAGTAGGAAAGCGCATGAGAGGAACCATTCCATGCCTACATGTCCCAGAATCACCATCACCGCAACGCTCTCCAGAATAGTCTCCGACGGAAGCCCCTGTAACTGTACAACCTATTCGCATACGATTATCTCGACCTATTGTTATGGAAGGCACTACTATTGCGGTTACCTCACAGGCAACATCAGTCTACGAACCTACCACCACTGCAGAAGAAGTTCCCACCAGTATTGGTGCGGAAGCTTTCTCTTTTTTGATACCCAACTTGGAAGCAGAACCGACGGACACAACATTCGATTTCGAGATGCAAGATGTGTTTTCAAGTGAGTTTCAGTTTTCAGAAGGAAAAATCTTCTCTCAAGAATATGAACGGCCAAGCTTCCTGACCAATCCCCCGGACCGACCACAAGGACAAGTAGTGTCTAGTTCCAAGGAAGAAAGAACAAAAACCGATGAAGATGATGGAGATGATGAAGCCAGCCACGGCACTCGTGAATCCAAAGAGAATGTACAGACTGACAAACAAGGACAGCAAACCGACACCCAAGGTGATACCAGTATGCATGAAGATGAAACCTTTGAGGCAACAGCTTATACGCTGGCAATCAAAAAATTATATCGCACCATGGAAAAAGCTTGGGCACATAAGAAGTTAACTGAGGAAGAGAGTCAAGCACTCATAGAAAAGGAACTTATCTCAAGTGGTTTCGAAGAAGTATACATCAGAGGCTTCAGGGAACTTGTCAAATCAGTGGGATCCACCGAAGCCTTAAGATATTTGCAGAGGAAACCGTTACCGCAATATGACCCTTGCAGAGTTTGCTTACTAACCAAACCTGGTGAATACATTCGTGTACCCACAGATGCCCAATCTTCAGAACAGGCTAGGGAGGCATGTCTCGTCCCTGAAGGATCATTGGCAGAAGAAGCTATCCTCGTTGATTCCCCGCCCCACACTACTACTATACATACCACCGTTGTGCCGAAGTACCCGCCACCCCAATCGCTCCTCTTTCACCTCCCGTATCTCCAATCTCCCCTGTACATCCGATCTCTCCCGGACCATCCACATCTTTGGATAGCGCTGTAGCAGAAGCCTTCTTTACTTCCATTCACCCGACAATTCCCACACCCACCCAACCTAGCTTTCCTCCTCGAACATCCACCTTTCTATCAAGTCCAACTTTCCCTCCATGCTTCCCGTCCTTCCCCACACCCCCAAGACCCCTTTTCCCATTCCCACCTCCATTAACCTTCTCCCCAGTCTCACCTCCCCGCCCAACTGCCTTTCCTCTTCCTTCTCTCCACCAAGCAGTACAAGAGAACCCCTCTCTAAATTACTCTTCAACTTTTGTAAATCTTGTATTTACACCCACGCACGCATCCACTCTCACGCCATTATTCACAGTCACCGCACTTGATACCACATCCAATGACATGGACATATCACCGCCCACCGCACCACCACTCACTTCATTCATGGCACCACCATATTGAGGCACCTCAAATTTTTCCACTGTCACCACTGCATCCACATTCCCATCCCCATTTCCTTTACCCTTTGCATCAACACCCACATACACCGCATCTGCATTCACTCTGTCACTAATATTATCACCCACTATAGACACTACCTTTCGAAAGATGTTCATGTGTATGACTCAAGTAAGAGACGAGTTCACATCTCTTGGAACTAATTATCAGCAGCTGTAGAAGACAACCAATGATTTACAGTCGCAGCTCAATTCACTGACCATCGAGAATGCCTCACTAAATACCCGCTACCAAGAACTATGAGAGGCTTATCATAAACTTGAACTAGAAAGTGAAGAAAAGACAAAAGAGGCTGTCACAGATATCAATAACTTGTTAAGGGCACAGACTATTCGCAATGCGACGCTCACGAGGAACATGGCCTTACTCACACAACACTTGGCAGCAGGAAAAGAAGAGAACCAGTGTTTACAAGAACAGCTCAAAATCTATGAAAATGTTGCTAGATGATCATGTTAGATTGTTAGATGAGTATGATAGCATGAACGAGGAATATCAGAAGCTGAAAGAAGATTATAAACTAATCAAACTACGAGCACCAATACAACAAGGACTACCAGCTCCTGCGGACCCATCTCCTGACATCCTAGAGGAACTCAACGCATTACGGGCCCAGGTATCAACTCTTCAATCATAGATAGCCGTATATGAAGCACCCCCCAGGCCACACTCCCCACCGGAACTACCAGCAGAGGAAGAAACAGTCACTATTTTGGTGGAGGAAACTTTTGAAGAAGCATATGAACCCCAACCCATTCCCGGCGGACGAGTCATGGCCGAAGTCCAAACGACTTTTGAACTTCCAACTCCCACATGGATGAAGACGATAGAAGAACTTGGAACAACCCACTCAGTAAGGGTACAGGTGCAGTTACACACCATGGCAATGATTGAAGAATGCATTTTACAATCCCCATACTTTGCTCATTTGGCCCCTCGCAGATACATATCAAGGCATGAGCTACAATACAAGCCTTATTTTATGTTAATGGTGGAATATTAGCTGTCCATAGAAAAAGAAACAGGCAAGAAGCCCTCCCATGCAACTCAATTTGAGCCAGAAGATTTGCCACTAGATGCGCAGCGCGGAGAAATCTTTCAACCAGATTGGCACAAGAATTTATTACAAGAATATCCTGAGATGATGAGTACTTGGGTTAAGGCACCACTACACTTAAAATACAACCCATGTTGGGGACTAGTGCCACATCGCCGCTCCTGGAAGGCATTTGTGATTAAAGTATAGAATAACAAGCAATGCGAGGATTGGTTGAATTACCCATACTTCACCCCACCCTCAGGACCACCAATAGTTGGATACATGATGGCAACAATTCATCACTGGCTCCCTCGCTTAAAACACATGGATGATGTAGCAGCGCACATGACTGTCAAAATATTTGGCATGATGCAGATGGTTTTAAAAGTCTTCCGTCGCATCAAGGCATCTCATGTAAACACCCCGAGCTTCGAGCATGGCAATCTAGATCTTGCATATGATATGAGTACAATGCCATCGCTCCGGGTGTGTTATGCCTGGCATTGTAGAATCAAGTACTTACTGGCGTGCTATAACAAACTTTCGAAGAAATGTTCACAACCGGTTTTTGGGAATACCATTCAGAAGTGTTCATCAGCAGGCCTACGCATTTACTTCAATTATTTGCCTGTGAACAGATGGTATATTCCATGCATTATCGACTCCCCCCATCAAATGAACCTCAGCCCATTGATTGGGAGAAACTCGAGGCAGATCTGGCCTGAGGCATTCGAATATCAGAGCACACCCTCGCTCAAGACCTAATACAGAATTACATCCGACAGATCCTACAACAAGGTTCTGTCGAGGACGACAGAAGCGAGAGGGAGGGGGGTGTTGGCAGTAGTCAGAGGCATAGAAGACACGGAAGCATGTGAAGACAGAGCATAAAAAGGAAGCAGGGAGTCAGTCGAATCATTTTTTTAGAGACTTATATTTTATAAATACTTTTCAAAACTTGCAACAATGATTTTTATCACTTTTGTACTATATGTAGCATGGGAAAACCCTTTTTGTAATTTATAGCTCCATTTTGTGCAAGCCAAGGAGTCCTTGAGCTTGAGGAGCTTAGGTAGAATGAGCGTACCAATTTTGGTTATTTTTAGACATCGATTACCCCTTAAAATAGCATCTAGAACCTATTTTTTAATTATGCCGGTCACTAGATGTGAAACCGGACAAAACTAGTCTAGAATCTATAAAAAGAGCTAGAGAGCTCATTTTTGAGTTAGCTAGTGTAGACTTGTATGAGCTAGAGTGAGCTTGAGCTTGTAAGAGTGTTCTTGAGCAATAGAGGTGATTTCCTACCTTCCATGCTACTGCTAAGTATTGTTTTCAATAATATCAACTCCATCATATGAGGTTGGTCACATTAGAAAGAACAGTCATTTTACAAAAACAACTCGCAGGTTTTGAGCAAGATATGGAAGCAAAGGAAAGCAAAATTGCAAAGTTAAATGCCAATCTCCAATAGCTCAAGAAGACTCCACTTTGTATGTGATATAAGGAAAGAGCATTGCCATCCTTTGAAGCTCTTTGAATAGGTGGCTAAGCACGCAAATGGCATATATATGCAACAAGGTGAGTGTTTGTTTTACTTTTATATGTTTTAGGAAAGGTTTGAAATTGAATCTTTCATTGTGTAAGTCATTTATTCAAGACATAAGTACTTCATCAACAATACAAGACTAGTTGAAGCTTATGAATAGTTGTATAAATAGTAAGGGAATCACTTTCGGTATAGACACACCCTTAGGAAAGTGCATTAGAGTTGTTGTTCAAGATGAGTTCTGAGAGAAGTTAAAATACCTTATTAAAGTGCAAGGTGTGCAGGCAATATGTGAAAAAGTGGGCATCAATAGAAATAGGTATACTGCAATGTACACACTTTTGAGGCACACCTTACAAGACCAAGGTATTTCTCAAAGTATATTTCCATGCCCATACAAAGTGTCTATCACGAAAAAAACTTCTAATGAGGATGTGGCTCATACTAGTGGACAATATTTATCCATAGAAGACACTATGCCTCCCTCTGTTTATCATCCAAATATTCCTAAGAAGCAACTAAAGATTTGATCCACACAAATATTTACTTACACTAAATTCAAAAATATATTTGTGGATCTTCAGAAGCTTCAACAAGAAATGCTTCACTTTTATAGTTCAACAATCAAAGGTACCCCTACTACATTTTATTTGGTGTTGAAGTTTTACTACATTCAAGTGTTAAATTAAGGTAATGTTTCCTCTTTTGAGGAGACTATAATTATAGATTAAAGTTCATACTAAAGCTTGATGAGTGCCAAATTATAAAGGGTTGGCGATTGGAAAGGTCGAGTGTGATTCTAATGAATGAAGTTATGGATCATGCAATGGGTGATAAAACTTTAGGATCTCTTTCCCATTTCACTTATAGTGTGCAATCACAGAGAGATATCTGGTGGTTAGGTGCTATAGAAGTTCCCAAAGAAACAAACAATATTATTTTGTGGATTTTTAGTAGGACTCCATTGATTACAAAAGTAATTTCTTCTAAAATAATGGGCAAAAGCGTTCTATAGATGGCATGGGTGAGTTTGAGGTAGAATGGCATTTGGGTGAAGACCTTAAGAGTATAAAGTGCATGTTCGGTTGTAAACAAGGAGCATCTTCTCTCCATCCTTGCCCATATTGTACAAAAGGTTACAAAGGATCTAAGAGATAGTCTAAACCGGCAAGGGCATTGATGAGAGTTGTGACTTTAAAGAAATTGATGAGACTCATGGAATTGTAGGGAATGGGAGATATCACTTTTGAGGTGTCCAATGTTAAAAGAACCAAGTCGTCAAAAAATAAGCAATGATTGGAACTCCGTTATTCCATTTCCATTGATCAATGTTCACTTTTGTACTTTGCAAGCATTCATGAGGATCTTTGATAGGCTTTTGAAGCTCCATGTTGACTATGCATTTGCAATGACACCACTAGACATGTCTATGATAGAAATCCAAAAAGTATAAGATCTTCTGAATTCTATTGGTTATCATTGTGGCCATGTAGCTTTAGTTGTTAAGAAGTATGGTGAGTCTTAAGAGATTTTACAACAAGTTTCAATGACTGGGAAGAAAGCAAGGCATTTCTTTAAAAGAGATCTGAATATTCAAGATGATGGGAAATCGGAGCTTTGGAAAGACCTCTGTTCGATTACAATAGACAATGATGGTCAGGTTGATCTCATTAATAGGGGAAAGAAGGTTTGGTCATCCTTAGATCAATTGTTACATTTGATGGGTTTGTTTTTCACTAATGCTTTGCAATGAGAATTATTCCAAGTGACTTTGAAGGAGTTTACTTACTCATTCATCCTACCATGGGGAGAAAACAACATTACATATTACACTTACATTTTTTTATTTGGTCTTAAATACCTCATATATATCTTATTGAAGAGACCATAGCATATTCTTCTTTCACAATGAGCATATTTTATGAATGGATATGGAGACACTTTTAGTACACAAGGAATGGAGAAGTCACATTACATGCTAGTGGTGTTTACTTTAAAAACACCCACCATGGTGGTCTATTTTACTGCAATCGAACTATTTAGAATAAATGTTCAATTGGTTTTTTCGTACGACATTCTCTAGAAAATATGCAACCGAACAAGCATGTGATTCACAAAAAGAAAAGATTTCAAGAAAGACACAACATGATATTGCAAGAGAGAAGAGAATGTCATCATCAAGACCACTACATAATGTCCAATGGTTTGCACAAAGAGTCTGCAAGGGTTCTGCTTGTAGATATTCTCTTTACTCCCACATTACATATTTCTTATCAAAACTTTTTTCAAGGTTTTTATAATTCCTTTCTCTTCAAATGAATTTTCAATTCTTTCATATCATGCTGATTTTTTTATTGTTACTATTAGTTTTCAAATTTTTCTTTAATATTCTTTTAATGTTGTAAAATTAATTTTTATCCATTTACATGTGAATAGGAAAAATCTTAAGTGACAAGATATAAATAAAGGTGCCCTTATTCATTTTACCACTTTAGATCCTAAGAGAATGGTACACACAAAGCAGACTGCTAGAAAGGATTCTGTCATCTACCCTAGCCATGTGCAAGGTACTGAGTGCCCACCATGGATGACACCCCATAAGAACCATCGAACCACAAGCCACTCTTCTAGAAAAGAATCGGGTGTAGGCACACACTCTAGCATCATTCCATCGTGAGGGAATGAAGCTTCACAACAAGAGAGAGATGTAACACAAGAAATGGAACCTTCCCCTTCTATATATGATGATAAGCCCCCACATAAGACATCATTCAAGGCAAGTAAAAAACAACAAGGATGGAGACAAATCATAATGGAGTCAATATTAAATTTAGAGAGTTCCTCGGATGAAGAAAGTGTTAACAAGCCACCAAAGAACCATGACCATATCCCAGTGAATCATCGAGTAACACAAGGAGGCAAGACACTCCCTAGAGGACAAGGACACAGACCAACCCATGAAGAAAGAGAGCAAAGTCGAGTAGAGCAGGTAAATGATGAGGTAGGACCATCTAGGCATACCCCAAGAAGAAAGAAGAACTATCAACCATGTCCTAGACCACAATGAATACAACCCAACATCCCTTCAAATTCAAGAGCATTGTAAAGGGGCATAAAGCAAACCAGAGCCTTTGCAAAGATTCGACATTATCAAAAATCTGTGAAGCTTCTTATTCCATGAAGGCCGTTTGCACGAATTGTGAAGGAAGAGCTCCAAAGTTATTGTGTCGGATTTCGTATTCAAGGGATAGCCATTGAGGCACTTTAAGAAGCTGTAGAGGCATATCTAATCTCAATGTTGGAGGGCTCTAACCTGTGTGCTATCCATGCAAAGAGTGACAATACAACCTAAAGATATGCAACTAGCTAAAACAATTAGGGGGAATAACCCTTAACATTTGTAAACTCTCTTGTTGAGAGAACTTTTTGTTTATCCCAAATTATTAATATAATCTTCTTGTTATTATATTTGCTCTTAAAAGTGTTTGTCTCTTAGTGTAGATGTTTTGAAGTCTATGTCTCCTAAGTATCTAAAGGTGTCTCTTTGTCATCGCACATGAGTATCTTAGTCTTGCACATTTTTTATCGAGTTAAGAAAAATTTTCATGTACATGGGGTGTGTATTTTGTGCTTAGGGTGCTTGCAATGACCAAGATTAGACAAAAAAAGGCCTGCCACAGAAATGCGGGATTGGGACCTACAAAATTTTTGCAAGGCCCAATCCCACATTTTTGTGGCAAGCCTTTTTTTGGCTATTCTAGGCCATCAATCCACAAGGCATGGACATTTTAGGATATGGTCGGCCTTATCTAAGGTGCAATTCATGCAAGCCCTTTGTACAAGAGAGCAATAAGCTTGATGCATACTTACATGTACTTATACCTTGATGCATGTATATATGCACCCATAGGAGTCCAAATGTTCTCTATTCATTGTGTATAAGAAGAGTTTTCCACACTGTTCATCAAGTTTAGCTTATAATTGATGTGCATGGACTTTCTTTTTTGTTCCCATAGTGCATGCGATGGCCTAGGAATGCCAGAAAAAGGCATCCCACATAAACACAAGATTGACCCTGCAAATGTTTTGGAGGGCCGAATCTTGCATTTTTGTGGTAGGTCTTTTTTTGGCATTCCTAGGCCATCGCAAGCACTTTGGGCAACATAAACTTAAAGGAAACACTAATTTAACTATGCAAAACATATGAAGCTGTCAAAAACAAAGACAGAATAGAAAATTGAATGCACATGGGAATTGAAGAAACCATAATTGCTATTATGAATTTTTATAATTGGGTCTTGGCCATGAGCCTCTCCACTACATTCTTTCATCTTTGGAAAGAGAGTGGCAAGTGGTAAGTCAAAACTGATTGGGATATTAAATGGGGGTCTACCAATCCAAACCCAAAGCTATTCCTATTTGACCTAATATTTTTCCAAAAGTAAACTCCTAAGGTAGTAAGGGCAAAGGACTTATTAATCGAAATTACATAGTTGGTCCTTTGCATTATTGTAGGTAGGTGCAAAAGTTTGCTCAAGGCCTTTAGACACCAAGTCATGAATTGTCCTTGAGGGGAAAAGTCTTTGTGGATAATTACAAAATCTTCCTTTGGAGATGTTTGAATGTAGTTTATGAAGGAAGAGCCACTGCCACGAGCAACCTGATCACCACCACTCCTTGCTGTGAATTTATCGACTTCAATTGCTTCTTGCACATAGACATTTATTGAGTACAAATATGAAACATTGTCAATCATAAATGTGATTAGATACTTACATCTTGAAGCCTATCTTCATCCTTCCCTCTTCCCATTGCATCTAGTGGAATGGAAGAGTGATCCATGCCAATTTTCTCCACAACAGGGGATGTTGAAATATTCTTCTCCAAAATTCTTTCCCTTACTATGGCCAAATCCTCTTTAGTAGCTTTCTAGTTGGCATCATTCAAAATCTCCTCGCACACAAACGCAATGGTGTCTGCAACTCAATCACCAAATGGAATGGTTGATTTTTTGATTCTGTAAGAAGTGTTGTCCAACATCCGAGGTTGAGAGAAAAATACTTAGGCATTATTGGAGGCATAGAACAAATGCCTTCTCAATATCATGTAAGAATAAAAATTCTTCTCCATCAAAAAGCACCCCAAAAAATTTCCATATCTACCTCTAGTAGAGTGGGTTCTAAGGGCTCCAAGTTGGAGGTTGGACAATTTTTTGAATTACTGGCTTCCTTCGATTTGTCTGTTATGCCATGGGGAAATTGTCTATGAATTTTTTCACTCTCTTCTAATAAATTGAGAGCTTTTGTTTGTTGTTCCTTCTTATCATCTACAAAACCCCCAGTAACAAGATGGGGTAGGTCCTTGGGTGTAGGTTTGGGCTTCTCATTGACAAAAAATATTGTTGCTGCAACATAGGATAGATATTTTCTTCCCATCTTCCTTTTCCTATTTATTGCTTATTTAATGGCACTATGTCATCTAACAAGTGCCCTGCATCCTCAACAACAGCCATGAAATGATTTAGGGGCTTCACAAAGTCCTCATTGTGTTTATGTATGTAAAAATATAGGTCACAAGGGACCCATTTACACTCATATGCTAGAATATTTGTGGTGTATCGTAAGATATAGAATTCCAAGAAATTAGTAATCTCCTCAAGCACATTGGAGTTCATGGTTAGCATCCCTTCAAGATTAGGGCTTTACAAACTAGGTCATATAGATTTGTATGACCTTTGTAGTTTGTACTATCCAAGAACTCCATGAATAGATCTCGAGGAGATTTGATGAGAGTGGAAGTGCTAGCAGCCATTGTGTGTGGGCCCACTTTCAAAAGTACATAGTTGAAATTCTAATGACAAAATAATGCACAAAACGCCAAACAATATGAATATTTTTGCATCAAAGCAAATGTTTATCCTAATTTTTACAAGTTTCTTGAAAGTGCAAAAACCATGAGCACAATGATTGGGACCCAAAAAGTGACATCATCAGGTTGCAAAAGAACTATGATAGTGAGAGTTCAATTCCATCTTTACTCCAATCTAAGGGGACTTCATTTTGTATTCTGATCTTCTTCCCACTTGTAATCAATTTACAAGAAATTGAAGTTATAAAACTAAAAAAAGCAATAATGAAAAAGTTATTTTTACCAAAGCACAAGACATTTCTCACATTATGTCCTTGTATTTTGAATTTGGATTGAGTTAGTCCCTCAAACCCCATAATCACCAAGTGTTCTCTTAGATTAGCCAAGGTCCAATGATGATTCACTAAAATATTTTTGGTTTCATTGTTGGGAAATTTAAGCTTTATTTCAAATGAATGTAAAGATCCCTTTAAACTTTGAAATGGTATCCATTGGCCAAGTTTGCACATCCAACGATCATAGTAGAATCTAATGTATAATGAAGTACAGTGTTTCAAAGATAAAAATCTTATACCTATTCCACCTATTTTCTAACAACTGAAGACATGCAAGGTGTGTCACTTAATTTTGTCCAAGCTGGTCCCTCTAGTAATAACAATCACACAATTTTCCAATTTCATAATTATAATTCCTTAGGGGTCGTTTTCTAATTAGAAAACCTCAATTGGGAAGTGGTTAGGCTTTGAAACCCCAACTACTTGACCATGTAGTTTTCCAATGACAAAGTAGCATGATGACCACTACAAGGAGCAAGAGGGCATTGTTTACATGCTTTCACTTGACCTAGACCACACAAATGACGAGGGAGATACAATAACAAAGCTTGATTCAACTGACAATGAGGATGAGTTCAATAAGATCCTGTCAACACCCAAGGATGGTGAGACACTTATCAACATCACATGAATCAAGTTGCTTCCAACAAAATCTACCTGGAAAACCATGTACATAAAAAAATGCACATGTAGGAAAATTTTGACAAATAATGTAAGGACCCTACTAGAAAAACAACTTCTTATGTATGATTGATCCATGTCAGCATGTAGCTGAATTCAAATAAGTCATGAGAGTTGAAGAACTCATAGATTTCCAATACAAGACATTTGGCTTAACCCTAGTTGGAGATACATTGAAGTGGTTCCAACCCTTGACCATAACTTGATTCAAGAATTTAAATGTATTTATGAAAGAATTTATAGTAGAATTCTCAAAAGAGGAGTAAAACATGATTCATCTTCATTGATTTATAGCTTCAAACAAGTAGGTGATGAATTTGTTATCATTAGAATATCCAAATATTATGTGGATAATTCTTGTGTTGCGAAGAGACCATCCAAGACAAAATTAGCTTCTCTATTTTTATAGGGTCTTACTAGTGGGTACCTATGTTTAGTTTCTTTATATTCAAAGATTGAATACTTTAAATGAGTGTATATGCCAAAACTACACTCATAATAATCCAACATATATGTGTAATAGAGTTCCCAAGCATGATTCTACGAAAAGGAAGACCATGCAATTTTATGTGATAGACCCAAAGATATGTCTAGGAGTCCTCAAAGAAAAAGAGCCTTAAAAAGAGTTTTATTATAGCCAACCTAGGTATAATCAAGGAAATCAAGAGCCACCAAGGCAGACCTTGGATCACTAGACTCAAGTAGCTTAAAACATAGTCCTAATCAAATTTGTGGAAGAGAATACAGAGAGAGATGTAATCTCTATAAGTCTACCCATTGTATACATGAATACAAATTACCTAGAGAATCACCCAAATGATGTGAATGAATACCCTGAGAATAGATACACTGAAGGAAGATGGCATCAAGAAGAGACATATTACCCTACAAACACAAGTAATAATTCAAATGGGATTGATAAATCTATTGGAGTTTGAGGTATGTGGAAGCACATAAACAACAGAAGGAAGAAGAAGACACTTGGAGCACAATACACACTATTGAATGTATTACCAAGTGAATGTACAAAGATAAGTAGCTCGTTAGGGTTATAGGTGTATATACAACCTAGGGGAAAAAACCTCTTAGAGAGGGAAAAAAGTGCCCTAGAGGCCCTAGGTGTGCTCATACACATCACTACCGAAATATATCAACAAATCTCCCTTGAGAGTGATGTGGAGAACAAGGAGCTGACACTCATGTATAAGGAAGTGCAAAGATATGTGGGATCAATCCACAAAAGGAAGTTAGGTCAAAGCTTTTTGGAAAGCTTCAAACTTCTCCCTAGGCAGAGCCTTTGTGAAAAGGTCTACAATGTTCTCCTGTGTGTGCACACATGCCAAATTGATCTCTCCAACAAATAACCTCTCCCTAACATAATGATAGTGCACCTCAATGTGCTTAGTGCAAGTATGGAATAGAGGGTTCCTCATAACTGTAAATGCACTCTAATTGTTAGTGAAGATGGTGGTGGTAGAAGACTGACCAACACCCAAATCAGCCAAAAGGCATATGAGCCACACACACTCAACAACACTTGGTGTGAAAGTTTCCCTATATGCAGCCTCACAACTAGAAGTGGCCACAATAGGATGCTTCTTTCTCAACCAAGTTATGCATGATCTACCAAACATGAAGCAAAAACCAATGGTGGACACATGAGTATCATAGCAACCAGCCACATTAGAGTAAAACAAGGCATGTAAATCTAGTGGTAGTGATCACCTCTTGGGATAAAAAGATCCAAGTAGTTGGGTACCACTCAAGTGGCCAAACATGCACTTAACTACCTTCCAATGCTTGTTACCCGCATCCACTACTGATAGAGAACATCATGAAATGCATCTCCAACATCATGAGGAATCAAATGTAAACCTGTTTCCATAGGAGCATTAGGGTTGCAATCATCAAGACCAAAATTTTGCAGTAATGTGTCAATATATTTTGTTTGACACATAGCTATTCCACCATCAAATTGCACAAGCTAAATGCCCAAATAATGTTGCAAATGCCCCAAATTTGATATCTGAGATGAGGCATGCAATTCAGCCTTAAAATCAACAATATACTTCTCATTTGGACCAGTGAGCAACATGTCATCAAGATTGACAACAATGATTAAAGCACATCATTTGCACACTTAACATATAAGGTGCTCTCAGTTGGACTCTTCCCAAAACCATGTGCCTTCAAGTAGGCATGTATCTTTTAGTATCAAGCATGTGGTGCTTGCTTCAAACCATATAATGCCTTTTTCAGCCTGCACACTTTGTTTTCATGTCCTTTTTTGCATAGAACCATGGGGCTCAAAAACATATAAATCTTCACGTAAGTCACCATTCAAAAATGGAGTTCTAATATCCAAGGGATGTACATTTTAACCATGATGGTTTGCAAGTGCACAGATCCTACGAATGGTAGTCATTCAATAGGTGGGCCTCTTGCTTGAGCATAACCTTTTGCAACAAGCCTGGCCTTATACATGTCAACGGTTTCATAAGGGTTACGTTTTAGCTTGTATACCCATTTAGTGCCAATTGCCTTTTGCCTTGGAGGCAAATCACATAAAGGACAAGTACCATTCTTCATAATAGCATCATGTTCTGATTGCATAGTAGCCATCCAATTTTTTGAATTTTTAGATTCATCAAAAGAAAGAGGCTCGTTCTCATCACAAAGCCGAGAGGCAGCCATTGCATAGCAATCTAATGCAAAAGAAGCACTATGAGAGCATGGAGGAGTAGGATATGATAGAGGTGCATATAATTTGCTATCTTACAAAGTCTGCACCAACCATTTAGGCATAGTTTTTGCCTCCTCTATATCAACCCCCTCATCAAGTGCATCATGTAAATCTACATTAGAAATGGAATGATCTATACCATCATGTGAAACCTCGCAAGGTTGAGAAATTACTTCATTTGGACTAGCACTTGATAGTCCACTTGTAAAAAGAGGCAATAAAGTGTCATACACATATTTGGAGGTAATTGATGTTTCCTCACTACATGAAATTAATGGTTGAATTGCATCTTCCACAAAAACAACATCATGGTTGAATTGCATATTCCAAAACATTAGAGGAAGATTAAGATACGAGGAGGAGATCAAAAGGAAAAATCTTCAATTTTTTTTAAAGGAATGGTCATGGGTGGTAAGGCAAATAGACCTTCCAAAGAGATGTGCAATATTCTCAAAAGAAAACAAATTAAAGACGAGATTCTGCTATTGCTTGACAAGAATGGGATGGAATGTAAGACACAAGAAGAGAACATTGGCATTATAGAAGTTTAGTTCATGTGTCTCTTGGGTGGTTCTTGTCCCCTCTCCCCCAATAGGCGGGATTGCATGACCACCATCTCTTGGACTTCCTTGCATAGAATCCCATGCAACTTTGGTGCTCTACTTGATGCCACCATTTCCAAACAAGAGGTGAAGTTATTACTTCTGAATGGCAAGAGCCCGGGGCCTGATGGGCTCACTAATGAGTTCTTTAAATCATTAAAATATGTGGTGTCCACCCCCTTGCATCTTGTCTCGCCCTTCCGGCTTGTCTCAACAACAACATCATCAAACTTATTCATAAAAAAGGGGAGAGGAATAGAATTGAGAAATGGAGACCTATCAGAATGCTTCAAACCAGGTATAAGATTCTTGCTAAAGTCATTGCCAACAGGATAGCCTGCCATTTAGACTAGTGGCTTAGCAAAGACCAAAAATGCTTCATTAAGGGAAGATCAATATTGGAAGCCATCATTGATATCTGGGAAGGCCTAGACTTGGCTGAAGAATCTAATCAGGACATTGTCTTCCTCAAGATTGACTTTGACAAAACCTATGAAAGATTGGAATGGGACTATATTTTACAATAAGTGAAAGACCTCGGGTGTAGTCAGAGGTTCTTCAGGATGATCTCCACTCTCCTTGGTAATGCTTCGACCAAAGTCAATGTCAACGAGCAACTTTCAAAGGCAATTAAACTGAAACGATCCATCAGGCAAGGTTGCATGTTGGGCCCACTGCTCTTTGCCATTGCCACAGAAGGACTTAGCTGAATTGTGGAGTGACAGATGGAGCTTGGTCGCATAAGATGTATCACTTTGCCACATAAGTCTGGTCAAATGACCATGAGGGTCTTTGCGGACGACACAAATGCCTTTGTTCACAATGATGATACTAGCTTGGAAACCTTTTGGTGGTGCCTTGACACTTTTTGTGAGGCCTCTAGGTCCAGAATTAACCATTCCAAGACTGTGTTTAGGGCTACTAAAGGGAATCAACCCAATCTCCTCACTCTGTAGGGATGCCAAAGCATTCAATTGGGTTAGTTTGTTTGCATTCTTGGTATCCCCATGGGATTTAGTGTTACTCTAGAACAAAGGTGGGCCTGGGTCCTTGCCATACTTAATAACAAACTTAACTATTGGAGGGTTCTACAAATTAATCTTTTTGGTTGGGCCATGGTGATCAACATGTTCCTCATATCCTCAGTCATATACTTTCTCTCTTGTTGAAGACCGAAGGATCAAGAATTAGCCAAATTGGAAAGTACTTGTAGGAATTTTCTATGGACTTGGGACCATAATAGGAGGGGAGTGCCTAAAATCAAATGGTCCATATGCACTAGCCGAAAGGAGAGTGGAGGTTTGGGTATTATGGACATTGGCATCATGGCCAATAAACTTGCGGCAAAGTGGATGATTAAGGCCTACTGCAACGAGATTCTTCTTGGGCCAAATTAATTTTCAGAAACACGAATGCGATTTCTCTAGTGGGCTACCCTGGATGGAAAAACCTGAACATCCTCACCCTCTTATTCTCTCCCATTCTAGTCTCACCCAAAGGATTGAGCCTGGTAAGATCCTTGTGGTTGACTTGGAACAGATTCAAACCCCATATCAAAATCAGTGAAGATTGGAAGTGGGTTGCGGGTATAAGACAAAATGACTTTATCTGGTTCTTGATCCAAGGCATGAGAAACATGGAGCCTTGGAATGTCTTAAGTGCCAAGAGACTCTAGAATAAGGGATTCAAACAATGGAAGCACCTCTGGAAATAGGACACGAACACATGGGTGGACTTTGAGGACCTTGACCAAAGTGTTGTGGTCATGTTCGAGAAATGGAATGTCTTATTGAGTATATGCCATGCTTGGGACCTCTCTAAAATGTGACTACATATGGGATAGGATGCACCGGACCTAAAGGGCCTTAAATGGTATAATGGTAATCACCTCTCCAAGCTTCCATATGTTGAAGCTCGCAATGACATTCACATCAATCTCAACAAGAAATGGTGTCTCAACTGGACGCAACTTTGTTGGGATATGAAATTTCTGTCTATCTGGCACCCTCTTATTGAAAACAAAAAGTTGCTCCTCCTATGGAAAATCTTACACTGTGGAATATGGACCAATGCAAAAGCTAACAAGATCTATGGTGTTTTGCCCTGGTGCAAGCGATGTTGCCGTAGCAAAGAGGATATTGATCACCTATTTTTTGCTTGCCCTAATGCTGATGTTGCACCTTCCACTTCTTCTAGTGCACAAGTCTCTCCTCATATGGAGGGTCCTTGGTCATTCTCTGGGACTCCATGAACAAATCAATTGGAAGCAAGAACTTATTGGTGAAGTGATCGGTTGCTCTACGGCGTTGTGGAATGCGATCAAGGGAGAGATCCTTTGGAAGATTTGGCAGGAAAGATGTGCTCACAACTTTGGTAACACCCCCAAGGAGTGGTCAATCGAGAAGTACCTATTCCTTCTCGGCAAAAGAATTGCTAACTGTAAGAAAACCCCCCCTTTCAAGCATCACAAAGAGCTACAGTATGTCAACAATAAGCTTAAAACCGATTGGGCTCCGCACGATGGGGATGCGAGGTTTATCAACCTCCTCTATAACTTCATGTACGATTTGCAAGGTCTTCCATGAAGAAAAAAAAAGAGAAAGAAAGAAAGTTAGACTTTTGAAACATAGTAGTTGGAAGCATGCTCTATTGGGAGAAGTGATTGGTTGCTTCCCATCTCTCTAGAACGCCATCAGAGGGAAGGTGCTAGGGGAGCTTTGGCGGGAAAGATGTGTTTGTAACTTTGGTTGATTGAAAGATCATTGCCCCTCCTTGGCTAAAGGATTGCTTATTGTAAAAAAATCCCCCCCCCCTTCAGGCTTCATGTTGTGCTCCTTTTGATCAATAACAAGCTAAAATCCAAGTGGGCCTCCTTCCTTCTGTGTAATGCCATCTAAACTATGTAAAAGCTACCCCTGCTCTGTGGGATTCAGGGGATCCAGTGGGGCACTAGTCCCCTTTTCT
The DNA here is from genome assembly GCA_020310875.1 of Ceratopteris richardii. Lineage (NCBI taxonomy): Eukaryota > Viridiplantae > Streptophyta > Polypodiopsida > Polypodiales > Pteridaceae > Ceratopteris > Ceratopteris richardii. The sequence goes on along the minus strand of CM035442.1, from coordinate 101,255,402 downwards.
TGTACTTTTCTTTTAATTAATTCAAGTCTAGGAGAGTAGGCAAAGGCCCAACTTCCTTTATGAAAAACAAAAACAACATCATGGCTAACCAAAATGCATTTAGTCCGTGGATGATACAGATGGTAATCTTTGCTTTTAGAATTGTACCATACAAAAATACATTTTAGTTCTTTATCATCCAATTTTATCCATTGTTGTTCGGACATTAATGCATATGCCAAACAACCAAAGACATGCAGATTAACAATAGATGGCTTGCAACCATGCCAAGCCTCATATGGAGTGTTAGACTACAATGCTTTGTTGGGACACCTATTAAGTACATATGTTGCACACATAACAACCTCAAGCTAGAATGGGTCAAATCGCCAATGTTGGCCAATGTTGTCTTGAGCAGTCCTCCTTGGTGCAAACGCTGCCACCGGGCTATCGAAGATGTCCCACACATCTTCCTTACTTGCCCCAACTCCTACAGAATCTGGCAGACGGTTGGAATGAAAATCAGACTTCAAAAACAGCTTAGTTGGAAACAAGTCCTTTTGGGAGAAGCGATCGGCTGCTCTGCGACACTCTGGAACGCCATCAGAGGGGAAGTCCTGTGGAAAATTTGGCGGGAGAGGTGTGCTCTCAACTTCGGCGATCCCCCCAGGGAGTGGTCGATTGAGAAATCACTATTCCTCCTTGGCAAAAGGATTGTTAACAGTAAGAAATCCCCCCCCTTCAGGCACCATCAAGTCCTCCTTTTGATCAACAACAAGCTCAAACCCAAGTGGGCCCCGCATGAGGGCGATGAGAGGGTGATTAACCTTCTCTGTAATGCAACCTAGGATTCAATCAAGCTTCCCCTGCTTTGTGGGATTTGGGGGGTCCCGTGGGCACTAGTCCCCTTCTATTGTACCTTTGTTTCTTAATTTAATTCAAGTCCGGGAGAGTAGGCTATTGCCGAACTTCCTTTATATTAAAAAAAAAACCTCAAGCTAGAAACTATGTGGTAAAGCCTGATATTTGTCCATACACCTCACCATCTCCATGAGTGAACTATTCTTCCTTTTAGCAAATCCATTTTGTTCAGGTGTATATGACACTATACACTAATGTTTTATCCCATGTTCAGCCAAAAATGCATTAAGATCAAAAGACATGTATTTCCCCCTTGATCAAAATAGAGGGTGCCCATTTTACGTATTGAAATATTCTCAACCAAAACTAGAAACTATTTGAAGCACATTAACACTTTGGAATTTGATTTCAGTGGATACACCCATGCATGCCTAGAAAAATCATCAATAAAATTCATGAAGTAAAGGTAGTTCCCAAAAGAGGGTATCTACATAGGATTACATTCGTCATTGTGAATAAGCTATAATTTTTTAGTAGCTTGAACTCAACCATCTTTTGCGAAGGAGGAACACTGCATTTTTTCCAAAATACAACCTTCACAAACATGTTTACAAGGTTCCTCAAGTTTGGGCAAAGAGGACACCATTTCATGTTCTAGAGGTGTAGAAAACTAGCATAATTCACATGGGCAAAGTGTGCATGCCAAAACTTTGCATCTAACATAGCTTGTGCATGTTGAACTGCACATGTTGAATCATTCATATAGTTTGCATAGTCTATGAGCTTGTACAACCCACAATATAAAATGTCAGAAGCAATAGTAACATTACCATTTGATAAGTCATGAATTGTACATCTATCATCAAAAAATTTCATAGCCAACCTGATCTTGGCTAATGTTGAAACTGATAATAGTTTTTCCTTGATCCCTAGCACAAACAAAGCATATGAAAATGTGAAATAACTACCATCAAAAGTAGTCTCAATGATCTTACTTACTTCCATTACATGATAAGAGGAGTCGTTATTAAACTACACTGCAAGGTAATATGTTTGGTTGTCCCACTATTAAAGTACCAAACATGTGAGTCTACTATAGACATACAACGTTCATGAGAAGATGGGTCATAACTGCAAATAGTAGTAAACACCCATTCTTCATTTCACACAAGACTAGCACACTTTGTTTTAGGTGTAGAGGCCTCTACAACAACCATTCTGGCCTCTTTTTTTGCCTCTTTTGCAACCAGGTTTGGGAAACTCTTTATGACATGATAATTTCCTTTATAGTATTTATAAAACAATTTTTTTTTTATTTTCTTCTACTCTTTGTCTTCCTTTTTCAACTATGCAAAATTAGCAGATTTCTCCTTACGTCATATGCTCACTCTGCAACTATTTTTGGAGGTAAACAACATGAGACTTAGTTCTTGCTTGGTACAAAGTGGCAAGTGTAGCCCAAGCATCCTTTGCTATTTTGCAAGAGTAAATATGAGGGATAATGGCACATTTGACAGAGAAGGCTATCAATGCATGTGTGTGAGCATCTCTTCCATCCCAATGAAGTTGCTCTATAGTAGGTGCAATAAGAACTGCAACACCATCATGAACCTAAAGATCATCATCTTCAATAACTGTATTTGCAAGTGTAGTAGGTTGTTTTGCACAATAATCCAAAGTCCTTTTGTGACCAGTACGTGATGCATCATATATGACCATAATGGGTAATTGGTACCATCCAACTTATCCTCAATATCCTACATATAGAATACATCATTGCTTTCAACCATGGCCAACAAGTAAAATACCATGATGTAGAAAAATGATTGTATCTCAAAAAGTTGAATGGAACTACCCTATCAAGCTCCATTAAACATGTAGTAGACTTTGAGGCACTTGTATGGGTGAATCAAAACCTATGTATATGTTTGGCTCAAAAGGAGAAAAATTCCTACACAGGCACTATGATAGCGCATTCAAAGGCCGAAATGAGCTTTCCAATTTGTGTGTGATTCTGAGACTGTGAGTAGAAGGTTCTCAATGATGCCCTAGATGAAGCAATGACTTGCATTGATACCAAATTGTTGGAGTTTGAGGTCTGCAAAACCAAAGGAATAGCACAAGGAAGAAGAAGAAGCTTGGAGGACAGCACACTACTAAATGTATTACCAAGTGAATGTACAAAGATAAGTAAAACATTAGGGTTGTAGATGTATATATAAATCAGGGGAAAAAACATCCCAAAGAGGGAAAATTGTGCCTTGATGGTCCTAAGTGTGTCCACACACATCATGACTGAAATACATCAGAAAAATCAATAGGTATTTAGAATGTCAAGAAAAGAGCCATGACACAATGCCGATGCACAAGAAATGCCCCAATTTCTAAGGATCCTTGCCATCATTGTGGTTGTGACCACTTCTTGAAGGATTGCCCTAAACCATCAAGAAGTTCCACCTAACAAATAGAGGGTTATTGTGAGGATTGTGGCAAGGAGCATGTGATCAAGCATTTCCCTTAAGATCCTCTATGTTCTTCCCACACTCCACTCAAAATGGTGGAAATAATTTGTACTAGTAGTGAACCAAAAGGGTGAGTGCCTCTCCAAGTGTTTATACATGCACATGCTAAAATCTTGTCACAAGGGCTATCCAAAGACAAGAGAAAAAAGAAAAGAAACTAAATTTGGCAATGAAGGAACTAAAAATTTATCAAGAGATGGGAGAAAAAATGGGCATTCTTGAAAAAAGTTACTCAAAGGAATGCTAAAAAGGGAAATATGTAGCTTTCAAGAAACAAAAAGTTGGTTCTATATTATGAGACCCTCTCCTTGAACATCTTGAAATGCTATTTAAATCTTATGAGGCTTAGGTAAAAACATCCCAAATGTTGAGACACAACACCAATGCTACCCTAATGCTCAATTAGAGTAAGAAAGTCTTAGCATGTGCAAAGAATTTATAAATTTATGCCATAAAATTGTAGAGGAAGGTGGGTTTCTTAGCGAGTAGTCACAACAAGTTATGATTAAGAAACCCATTGTCACTACTATCATGGATCAATGATTATAACTTCCCCAAATAGAACTTAGCAAGAAGAGTGCACAAATGGAGGAAAACATCGAGGCTCAAGTGCTACTAATTCCATTTATGAATGAGAAACCTTGGGAAATGAGCCCATAGCTGGTGTGGTTGAAGAATAATATGAAATAAGCTCTTTAATACTTGAAATGGAAGAAAACTAGCTTGAATACATGTGGAAATAATTACAAGAGGCCATATGAAAGAAAGGACAATAAAATGATCAAGGGCCTCCTATGCAATATATTTAAGACAATTGGGACTCTCGATTTTTGGATTATCTATTGAATGAGAACGCATTTTTAATAGATTTATGTGATGATGAAGAGAAAGGCTTACTAAGGTCTCATAATACACAAGTGAGTATGGAAGAGAATCCATTATACAAAAAGAAACTTTGGTTAAAATTCCAATTACCAAATCACTTTATGGAGCAATATGGATACTATCACATATTTATTCACGTGTATTCGATTATTGCATGTCCCCTGTATGCATTCATCACTAAATTTGAATGGATGAATAAGTGTGATAAAGTTTTTGAAGATGTTAAAGAAAATATAGTGCTTGCACCAAGTTTAGAAGTGAAAGATTGAAATAAGATTGTCCGAGTACACATCGATGCATCAAACAACACCATAGAATGTATTTTAGCACAACGAATAGATGAAGGAAAAGTAGATTTTTCTATTTCCTATGAGATCAGGTGCTCAACAAGATATAATTTAATTTAATGATGATTGAACAAGAAGTCTTAGGAATGATCTATACAATATTTTTTTGCAAATAATTTTTTTTTTTTAATTTTCATCAAGCTTTTCTCTACTTAGTAAATAAACCCTACTTAGTAAATAAGCCTTGCAATAACAGAAGATTAGTGCATCGGTATCTCCTATTGATGGACTTTGACTTTGAAGTATTTTTTAAAGAAAGGTAATGGGCCCATGTACACACAAATTATCTCTTGAAGTTGACAAATGGTTAACTTCAACATGGAATCTTTTATAATTTACCAGATTTCTACTTGTTTAATCTATCAATGAGTCCAAAATAAATTGATCCTTATGTACCCATACTAGCTTATGGTCCATTACATTATTATCTTCCTATAGAAAAGCAATTAATCAGAGAATCTAAAGATCATATTATTGCTAGAATTATCGGTGATACATAAGAGGAATTCTATCATGCTGTGTAAATATCAATGAATGGAACTCAATTACATGAGCATCACTCAATTTGGGATGGAATTTTCCCCTAACTAAAACTTTGCAAAACCTAAGACACTTAGGTGTATATTAGCCACACATGGCCAAAGATGTTTATGAAAATTGTAGACATAGAATCAATTATTGGCGGAACTCAAAGGCCCACCTCCTTCTCGGACATAATGAAAATACCCACATATTGAAGGGTTAAGATGGATCATTAGTAACAAATTGGATAAGGCAATAAGTTTCAAGAAGCACCTATACTTGCATGCCCCCCTTAACAAGAGATGGTGCTTAAACTAGCCTTGTATCAGATGGACATTTAAGTTCATGGATCTGTGGCATCCTCTTATTGAGAAAAAAAAGTTGGTTCTTTATGTGGGAAATTCTCCACGGGGGAATTGGGACCAATAACAAAGCTGATAAAATCAGTGGGGCCCCTTAGTGGTGTAAGCATTGTCTCTCTGGTAGAGAAGACATTGTTCACCTCTTCTTTTTGTGCCCTATTGTCACTTAGTTTAGCAAGCACTTGCCAGGATTTTGACTTTATAGAATCACATGAATTGGAAGAAAATGATAGTTGGAAGATATGGAAATGTATCTTCCAAGTAATGTTTGAAGATATGTTTCCATATCTTCCAAGTAATGCTTGCTTCCAAGCATTACATTAGGGGAAAAAATGAACCCTAGATGGGTCTTCTAAGGATCCCAAAGTTTTAGGGATTAAGATTAATTATTTTCTTGTTTAAGGGGACAAAGTGCATTTAATAGGGCACTTTTTAGTAGGTTGGAGTAGGCTTTTTTTAAGGTTTTACTAGGCCCCTCTCTTTCTTCTTCTAGAAAGAGAGCAAGAGAATCTAGTTTCCACATCATCAAACTTGTGCATGTACTTGAATAAAAAATGATTTTGTTTTAAGTCTCATTTTTAGTGTGTATTTACTTGACAGGGCCCATTTTTCAGTACATATGTCAGAAGTCACTTTTTTGGATTCATTTTTTAAAGTTTCTTTTAGAAAATGTATAATTTTCAAACTCCCTCTAAAATTAAGTGCCACATCATCAAATCTGTGACTATGCTTCTAGTGAAAAAAATGTTTTTTTTTTTAATTTCATAATTTTCAGCCACACACAGTGGAAAAATACACTTCAACCCATCCACATACAAGAAAAGACATTTTTTGAGAAAAACATATGCTTTAGAGTCCCTTACAACTAGTTTTTCACTTTGTTATTGATATTCTTGGTCATTAGCAAAGATGGTGTTGAGATGCATTACAAACTTCACACTAGAATGTCCTCATGGTCTTGCATCAACATGTATCCATATTTGTGTGCCTAGAGAGTTTGCTCCAAATACACAATGCAACAATGATGTCGATTCTCAAAACGAATGTCATGTAGTTGGAGAAATGAGTATTGATCTTTGGACTCATGGTTCACTATATCTTCATGATCCAATATCTTATTACCATCCATAACCTCTCAACTTTACTTCAATTCATTAGTGCAGATGAACCTGGACTATTAGGTTATTGCAAGCGATTATCTACACATTCACATGCTACTACTAAGTATTGGTTTCAATAATAACAACTCCATCATATGAGGTTAGTCACATTAGAAAGCATAATCATATCTTTACAAAAATGACTTGTAGGTTTTGAACATGATATGGAATCAAAGGAAAGCACAATTGCAAAGTTATATGCCAATCTCTAGTAGCTCAGAGAGACTCCCCTTTGTATGCAATATAAGGAAAGAGCATTGCCACCCTTTGAAGCTCTTTCAATAGGTGGCCGAGCATGAAAACGGGGTATATATGCAACAAGATGAGTGTTTTTTTACTTTTATATGTTTTAATGAAGGTTTGAAATCGAATCTTTCATTGTGTAGGTCATTTATTCAAGAAATTAAGTACTTCACCAACAATAAACTAGTTCAAGCTTATGAATAGCTGTATAAACAGAAAGGGAATCACTTCTGTTATAGACACACCCATAGGAAAGTGCATTAGAGTTGTTGTTCAAGTTGAGTTCTCAAAGAAGTTAAAAACCTTACCAAAGTGCAAGATGTGCAGGCAATATGTGCAGGCAATATGTGAAAAAGGGGGCATCAGTAGAAATAGATATACTGCAATGAGGCAAGCCTTACAAGCACAAGGTATTTCTCAAAGTATATTTCATGCCCATACAAAGTTTCTATCAAGAAAAAAACTTCTAATGAGGATGTGGCTCATACTAGTGGACAATATTAATCCTTAGAAGACACTATGCCTCCCTCTCTTTATCATCCAGATATTCCTAAGAAGCAATTAAAGATCCTATCTAAACAAGGATTTACTTACACTAAATTCAACAATATATTTCTGGATCTTCAGAATCTTCAACAAGCAATGCTTCACTTTTATAGTTCAAAAATCAAAGGTACCCTGACAACATTTTATTTGGTGTTGAAGTTTTACTACATTCAAGTGTTAAATTAAGGTATTGTTTCCTCTTTTGTGGAGACTATAATTATAAATTAAAGTTCATACTAAAGCTTGATGAGTGCCAAATTATGAAGGGTTGGTGATTGGAAATGTTGAGTGCGATGCTAATGAATGAAGTAATGGATCATGCAATGGGTGATAAAACTTTAGGATTTGCTTTCCATTTTACTTGCAGTGTGGAATCAGAGACAGATATCTCATGCTTAAGTGCTATAGAAGTTCCCAAAGAAAAAAAATGTTATTTTGTGGATTTCTAGTTGGACTCCATGGATTACAAAAGTAATATCTTCTCAAATAATGAGAAAAACTTTTCTATAGATGGTATAGGTGATTTTGAGGTAGAATGGAATTTGGTTGGAGACCTTAAGAGTATAAAATGCATTTTAAGTTGTAAACAAGGAGCATCTTCTCTCTATCCTTTCTCATATTGTACAAAAGGTTACAAAGGATCTAAGAGACAGTTTAAACCTGCAAGGGCATTGATGAGAGTTGATGACTCTAAAGAAATTGATGACACTGAATCATGGAATTGTAGGGAATGGGAGATATCACTTTTGAGGTGTCCAATGTTAGAAGAACCAAGTTGTCAAAAAATAAGCAATGATTGGAACCCCGATATTCCATTTTGATTGGTCAATGTTCACTTTTGTACTTTGCACACATTCATGAGGATCTTTGATAGGCTTTTGAAGCTCCATGTTGAATATGCATTTGCAATGACGCCACTAGAGAGGTCTACAATAGACATCCAAAAAGTGGAAGATCTTCTGAATTCTATTGGTTGTCATGGTGGCCATGTATCTTTAGTTGTTAAGTAGTATGGTGAGTCCCGAGAGATTTTACAACAAGTTTCAATGATTGGGAAGAAGGCAAGATGTTTCTTTAAAATAGATTTGAATAGTCAAGATGATGGGAAATGGGAGCTTTGGAAAGACCTATGTTCGATTACGACAGACAATGATAGTCAGGTTGATCTCATTAATAGGTGAAAGTAGGTTTGTTCATGCTTGGATCAATTGTTACATTCGATGGGTTTGATTTCTATTAATGCTTTGCGAGGAGAATTATTCCAAGTGACTTTGAAGGAGTTTACACAGTCATTCATCCTACCATGGGGAGAAAGCAACATTACATATTACACTTACATTTTTTTATTTGGTCTTAAATACCAGATATATATCTTATTGAAGAGACCATAGCATATTCTTTTTGCACATGGAACATATTTTATGAATTGATATGGATCACTAGACATTTTTAGTACACAAGGAATGGAGAAGTCACATTATAGGGCTAGCGGTGTTTACTTTAAAAACACCCATCATGGGGGTGGTCTACTGCAATCAAAGTATTTAGAATAAATGTTCAATTGGTTTTTCTGTATGACATTCTCTAGAAAACATGCAATGGAATGAACATGTGAGTCACGAATAGCAAAGATTTCAAGAAAGATACAACATGATCTTGCAAGAGAGAAGTGGATGTCATCATCAGGACCATTACATCATGCCCAATGGTGTGCACAAAGAGTCTACTAGGGTTCTTCTTGCAAATATTTTCTTGACTTTCACAATACATTATTTCTTATCAAAACTTTTTTCAATTTTTTTATAATTCCTTTCTCTTCAAATAAATTTTCAATTCTTCCATATCATGCTGAAATTTTTATTGTTACTATTAGTTTTTAAATGTTTTTTTAATATTCTTTCAATGTTTTAAAATTAATTTTTGTCCATTTAAATGTAAAGAGGAAAAATCTTAAGTGAAAGGATATAAATAAAGGTGCCCTTATTCATTTTACCACTTTAGATCCTAAGAGAATGGCACACACAAAGCAAATTGCTAGAATGGATCATGTCATCTACCCTAGCCATGTGCAAGCTACTCAGTGCCCACCATCGATGACACCCCACAAGAAGCACCGAACCACAATGCACTCTTCTATAAAAGACTAGGGTACAAGCACACACTCTGGCATCATTTCATCACGAGGAAATGAAGCTTCACAACAAGAGAGAGATGTAACACAAGAAATGGAACCTTCCCCTTCTATATCTGATGATGAGCCCCCACATAAGACATCATTCAAGGCAAGTCCCAAACAACAAGGATGGAGACAAATCATAATGGATTCAACATTAAATTTAGAGAGTTCCTTGGATGAAGAAAGTGTTAACGAGCCACCATAAAACCATGACCATATCCTAGTGAACCATCAAGGCAAGAACATCTAGGCAAGCTCCAAGAAGAACGAACTATCAACCATGTCGTAGACCACAATGACTACAACCCAACATCCCTCCAAATGCAAGAGCACCGTAAAGGCACACAAAGAAAACCAAAGCCTTTGCAAAGATTCGGCATTATCAAAAATCTATGAAACTTCTTATTCCACGAAGGCCATTTGCAAGAGTTGTGAAGCAAAAGCTCCAAAGCTATTGTGTCGGACTTCGTATTCTGTTGATATATTTAGGTAGTGATGTGTGTGAACACTCTAGGACCACCGGGGCACTTTTTTCCCTCTTTAGGAGGTTTTTTTCCCCCGGCTTGTATATACGCCTATTGCCCTAATGGGCTATTTATCTTTGTACATTCTCTAGTAATACATTCAGTCTTGTGTGTTGTGCTCCAAGCTTCTTCTTCTTCCTTGTGTTGTTCGCGTGCTTCCGCAGACGTCTAACTCCAACAATTGGTATCAGAGCAGGTCGTCGCTTCATCTAGGGCACCGTCGACACTCCTCCGTTTGCAGTCTCAGATTCGGCCTCCGAACGCACTATCGTAGTGCTTGTGTAGGCTATTTCGTCCTTTTGCGCCAAAGGTATGTACCAGTTTCTGTTCGCCAGTTTAGGCGTCTCAAAGTCTGCTACAGGTCTAGCAGAACTCATCTGGGCAGTTCCGTTCAACTTTTTGAGATACAGTCATTTATTTGCATCAAGGTATTTTAGTCATCGGCCATGGCTGAAAGCACTGATGTATTTTGTATGTTGGCTGTTGAGGATAACTTGGATGGTACCAACTACCCATTATGGGCTTATATGATGCGACATCTATTGGTTGCAAAAGGACTGTGGAACATTGTGCAGGGTGTTGAAAGACATCATGTTACACCTGCGACTACAGGTACTACAAATACAGGTGCTGGAGCTGATGAAGATGGTGTCGAAGATGATATTGTGCAGATTCCTGTTCGTGCTGCTATTTCTGTTGCACCTACTGCAGAGCATATTCGTTGGGATGGCAGAGATGCCGAGGCACATGCATTGATAGCTTTGTCTGTCAAACGTGCCATTATTCCTCACATACACTCTTGCAGAACAGCTAGGGATGCTTGTGATACACTTACCACATTGTACCAAGCTAGGAATGAGGCTCGTGTTGCTTATCTCTGAAAACAGTTGGAGAGTGAGCACATGAATGAAGGTGATTCTATGGAAAGTTTCCTAACAAAGATCAAAGATTTGAAGGAATAGTTGATTTTTGTTGATGAGGTTATACCAGATAGCTCACTTGTGCAGACCGTTCTGAATGGTCTTCCTGACTCATATCAGAGTTTTGCTTCTACTCTTCGGTTGATGATGAAAGGCAATTTGAATGCCTTATCATTTGAGGAGTTAGTGTATGTTCTGTTGCAGGAAGATCAGTCCAGGCAGAACAGGTCCATTATGCGAGTTGCAAATCAAGCTTTCCTGGCTAGTCAGAAGGGCAAAGGAAAATGGAGCTCTTCTACTAGTAAGCAGAAATCTGCAAATGCTCCACATTCAAAGAACCAAGACAAAGATGAGAAAAAATCAGAAAAGCAGAAATTGTTTTGTAAGTACTGTAAAGGCAATGATCATATCATAAAGAACTGTCCAAAATTGGCTGCTAAAGAGGCAAAGAAGAAAGAGGCTGGAATGGTTGTTGCAGAGGCCTCTACACCAAAAATAGAGTTTGCAAATCTTGTGCAGGAAGAAGAATGGGCGTTTACTACTATCTGCAGTTTTGACCCATCTTCTCATGATCAGTGCATGTCTGTAGTAGACTCAGATGTTTGGTACTTTGACAGTGGGGCAACCAAACATATTACCTCGCAGCGTAGTTTCTTCTCTTCACTTGAGCCTGCCCCTACAGGGAATACTGTTACATGTGCCAACAACTCCTCTTATCCTATTATGGGAGTTGGTAAGATCATTTTGACTACTGCTGATGGTAGTTCTTTCACTTTGTCAGATGCTTTATTTGTGCCAGGGATAAAAAAGAATCTGTTATCAGTTTCTGCATTAGCCAAGATTGGCTTGGTTGTGAACTTTGTTGATGACAGGTGTATAGTTCATGATCTCTCAAAAGGCGATGTGATTATTGCTTCTGCCATTTTATGTCGTGGGCTGTATAAGCTCATAGACTATGAAAGATCTGTGAATGATTTGGCATGTGCAGTTCAAGATTCTCATGCTATGTCAGATGCAAAGCTTTGGCATGGACGCTTTGGTCATCTGAATTTTGCTAGTTTGCTACGCCTGCAGAAATCTGAAATGGTGTCCTCTTTGCCCAAACTTGAGGCACCTGGAAAACATGTTTGTGAAGGCTGTATTTTGGGCAAAATGCAGCGTTCTTCCTTTCCAAAAGATGGTTTAGTTTGGGCTATGCAGAAATTGCAGCTTGTACATAGTGATGTCTGTGGTCCTATGCAGACACCCTCTTTTGGAAATTACCTTTAATTCGTGACTTTCATTGATGATTTTTCCAGGCATGCATGGGTATATCCACTCAAAGCAAAGTCCGAAGTGTTCATGTGCTTCAAACAGTTTTTGGTTTTGGCTGAAAATCTGTCAGCATGTAAAATGGGCACCCTCCGTTCTGATCGAGGGGGGGAATATATGTCTTCAGATATTAATGCATTTCTGGCTGAATGTGGGATAAAACACCAGTGTACAGTGCCGTATACACCTCAACAGAATGGAGTTGCTGAACGAAAGAACACGTCTCTCATGGAGATGGCGAGGTGTATGGTCAAGAGTCAGGCTTTACCTCATAGTTTCTGGCTTGAGGCTGTCATGTGTGCAGCATATGTACTGAACAGGTGTCCCACTAAAGCACTGCAGTCTATCACTCCATATGAGGCTTGGCATGACCGCAAGCCATCTGTTGCTCATCTGCGTGTTTTTGGTTGTTTGGCATATGCATTAGTGCCTAAACAACATCGCAAAAAATTGGATTATAAAGTAGTTAAATGTATTTTTGTTGGATACAGTTCTGAAAGTAAAGGCTATCGCCTGTATCATCCATAGACTAAACGCATTCTGGTTAGTCGTGATGTTGTATTTGTGGAAGATGCTATTCAGCCATTGCTTTCATGTACTAAGGAGACATCTGTTAGCTCCAAAGACATGTATGATACTTTGATGCCTCTTTTTATAGGTGGATAGTCTAGTGCTGGTCCTAATGAGGCAACTTCTCAGCCTTTGCAGGTTTCATATGATGATGCAAATCATTCCATTTCTGATGCAGATTTACATGATGCACTTGCTGATGAGAGAGCTGATATTGAGCAGGCAAAAACTATGCCAAAATGGCTGGTGCAGATTTGCGTGACAGCAAATTAGATGCACCTTTGTCATATCGTACTCGTTTAGGCTCTCATAGTACCTCCTTTGCATCAGATTGCTATGCTATGGCTGCATCTAGTCTCTGTGATGAGAATGAGCCTGTTTCTTTTGATGAAGCACAGAATTCAGAAAATTGGATGGCTGCTATGCAATCTGAATATGATGTTATAATGAAGAATGGTACATGGTCTTTATGTGACTTGCCTCCTGTCAAGAAGGCCATTGGCACTAAGTGGGTATACAAGCTGAAGCGTAAACCTAATGGTACAGTTGACAGGTATAAGGCTAGGCTTGTTGCAAAGGGTTATGCGCAAGAAAGAGGCATTGATTTTGATGAGACCTTTGCACCTACATGCTGTTCGGAGCATTTGTGCACTTGCAGCCCATCATGGTTGGAATGTACATCAGTTGGACATTAAAACAACATTTCTGAATGGTGACTTGCATGAAGAAGTGTATGTTTTTCAGCCCCGTGGCTTTGTGTAGAAAGGGCATGAAAACCAGGTGTGCAGGTTAAAGAAGGCGTTATATGGTTTAAAGCAAGCACCACGTGCTTGGTATAATAAGATACATGCCTATCTGATTGCACATGGTTTTGAGAACAGTCCAACTGAAAGCACCTTATATGTTAAGCGTGCTAATGATGTGCTTCTGATCATTGTTGTCTATGTAGACGACATGCTGCTCACTGGTCCTATTGAGAAGCATATTGCTGATTTTAAGGCTGATTTGCATGCCTCATTTGAGATGTCTGATTTGGGGCATTTGCATCACTATTTGGGCATTCAGTTTATGCAAGTTGATGGTGGAATGGGTTTGTGTCAAACGAAATATATTGACACATTATTGCAGCGTTTTGGCCTTGAAGACTGTAAGGCTATTGCCACTCCTATGGAGACAGGTTTACGATTGAGTCTTCATGATGCTGGAGATGCATTTGATGCTGTTCTCTATCAGCACGCTGTTGGATGCTTGATTTACTTATGCATTACTCGGCCAGATATTCAGTTTGTTGTCTCACAGATGAGCAGGTTTATGCATTGCCCAGGAGTCATGCATTGGAAGGTGGTTAAGCGCATCTTTCACTACTTGAGTGGTACTCGACTACTTGGGTTGTTTTATCCCAAGGGGGGATCACTACCGCCAGATTTGCATGCTTTTTCTGACTTAGATTGGGCTGGTTGCTATGACACTCGTGTGTCCACCAGTGGTTTTTGCTTCATGCTTGGTAGCTCATGTATATCTTGGTTGAGCAAGAAGCAGCCTACTGTGGCCACTTCCAGTTGTAAGGCTGAGTATAGGGCAGCTTTCACAACAATTGTTGAGTGTGTGTGGCTCAGATGCCTTATGGCTGATTTGGGTGTTGGCCAGTCTTCTGCCACCACCATCTTCACTGACAGTCAGAGTGCATTGGCAGTTGCGAGGAACCCTGTGTTCCATGCTCGCACTAAGCACATTGAGGTGCATTATCACTATGTCAGGGAGAGGTTCTCTATTGGGGAGATCAGCTTGGCATATGTGCCCACGCAGGAGAACATTGCAGACCTTTTCACGAAGGCTCTGCCTAGGGAGAAGTTTGAAGCTTTCCGCAAAGCTTTGGGCTTACTTCCTTTTGTGGAGTGATTTCCACATAGCTTGACACTTCCTTATACATGAGTGCTAGCTCCTTGTTCACCGCATCACTCCCAGGGGGGATTTGTTGATATATTTAGGTAGTGATGTCTGTGAACACTCTAGGACCACCGGGGCACTTTTTTCCCTCTTTAGGAGGTTTTTTTCCCCCGGCTTGTATATACGCCTATTGTCCTAATGGGCTATTTATCTTTGTACATTCTCTGGTAATACATTCAGTCTTGTGTGTTGTGCTCCAAGCTTCTTCTTCTTCCTTGTGCTGTTCGCGTGCTTCCGCAAATGTCTAACTCCAACATATTCAAGGTATAGCCATTCAGGCACTCCAAGAAGTTGTAGAGGCATATCTAATCTCAATGTTGGAGGGCTCTAACCTCTATGCTATCCATGCAAAGACAGTGACAATACAACCGAACGATATGCAGCTAGCTAAAACAATTAAGGGCAATAACCCTTAACATTTGTAAACTCTCTTGTTGAGAGAAATTTTTGTATATCCCAAATGATTAATATAGTCTTCTTCTTACTATATTTGTTCTTCAAAGTGTTTGTCTCTTATTGTACATGTTTTGAAGTCTATGTATCCTAAGTATCTAAAGGTGTCTCTTTGTCATTGCACATGAGCATCTTAGTCTTGCACATTGTTTATCAAGTTAAGCAAAATTTTCATGTACATGGGGTGTGTATTTTGTGCTTAGGGTGCTTGCAATGGCCAAGAATAGCAAAAGAAAGGCATGTCACAAAAATACGGGATTGGACCCTACAAAAGTTCTGCAAGGCCCAATCCCCCATTTTTGTGACAAGCGTTTTTTTGGTTATTCTAGGCCATCAAACCACAAGGCATCGACATTGGAGGATATGGTTTGCCTTATCTAAGGTGAAATTCATGCAAACCCTTTGTACAATAGAGCAATAAGCTTGATGCATACTTACTTGTACTTGTACCTTGGTGCATGTTTATATGCACCCATAGGAGTCCAAATGTTCTCTACTCATTGCACATAAGAAGAGTCTTCCACACTCTTCATCAAGTTTAAATTAAATAATTGATGTACATGGACTTTCTATTTTGTCCCCATAGTGCTTGCAATGGGCTAGGAATGCCAAAAAAAGGCATCCCACATAAACACAAGATTGGGCCCTGCAAAAGTTTTGTAGGGCCCAATCTTGCATTTCTGTGGCAAGTCTTTTCTTGGCATTCCTAGGCGATCGCAAGCCTGTTGGGCAACATAAACTTAAAGGAAATACTAATTTAACTATGCAAAACATATGAAGTTGTCAAAAACAGACACAATAAAAAATTGAATGCAGATACGAATTGAAAAAAGCATAATTGCTATTATGAATTTTTACAGTTGGCTCTTGGCCATGAGCCTCTCCACTACATTCTTTCTTCTTTGAAAAGATAGTGGCAATTGGTAAGTCAAAACTTATTGGGATATTAAATGGGGATTTGTCAATCCAAGACCCAAAGCTTTTCCTCTTTGACCTAATATTTTTCCTTTAAATTAAACTCCTAAGGTAATAAGGGAAAATGAGTTATTAACCCAAATTATGCAGTTGGTCCCTTGCATTATTGTAGTGCCAAAGTTTGCTCCAGGCCTTCAGACACCAAGTCATAAAGTGTCCTTGAGGGGAAAAGTCTTTGTGGATAATTATAAAATTTTCCTTTGGCAATTTTCCAATGTACTTTTCCAAGGAAGATCCACTGCCACGGGCAACCCAATCACCACCATCCCTTGCTGTGAATTTATCGGCTTCAATTTCTTCTTGCACATAGACATTTAGTGAGTACAAATATGAAACATAGTCAATTATAAATGTGATTAGATACTTACATCTTGAAGCCTATCTTCATCCTCTCCTCTTCCCATTGCATCTAGTGGAATGGAAGAGTGAGCCATGCCAATTTTCTCCACAACAGGGGATGTTGGAATCTTCGTCTCCAAAATTATTCCCCTTGTTGTGTCCAGATCCACTTCAGTAGCATTCTAGTTGGCATCTCTCAACATCTCCTTGCACACAAATGCAATGGTGTCTACAACTCAATCACCAAATGGAATGGTTAATTTTTTGATTCTGTCGGAAGCATTGTCCATGGGAACATGGAAGGTTGAGATAAAAATACTTAGGCATTATTTGAGGCATAGACCAAATGCCTTCTCAATATCATGTAAGAATAAAAATTCTTCTCCATCAAAAAGCACCCCGAAAAACATTTCCATCTCTACCTTTGGTAAAGTGGGTTCCAAGGGCTCGAAGTTGAAGGGTGGAAAATTTTTGAACTACTGGCTTCCTTCGATTTGTCCTCTATGCCATGGGGAAATTGTCTATAAATTTTCTCACTGTCTTCTAATAAGTCGAGAGCTTTTGTTTTCTGTTCCTTTTCATCATCTAGAAAACCCCGAGTAACAAGATCGGGTAGGTCCATGGGTGTAGGTTTGGGCTCCTCATTGACAAAAAATATTGTTGTTGCAACATAGGATAGATATTTTCTTCGCATCTTCCTCTTCCTATTTAGTTGTTTAATTAATGGCACTATGTCATCTAACAAGTGCATTGCATCCTCAACAACAGCCATGAAATGCTTTAGGCGCTTCACAAAGGCCTCATCTCCTATATGAATGTGAAAAAATAGGTCACAAGGGACCCATTTACACTCATATGTTGGAATATCTATGGCGTATCGTAAGACATAGAGATGGAGGAAATCAATAATCTCCTCGAGCACATTGGAGTTCATGGTTAGCATCCCTTCAAGATTAGGGACTCTCCAAACTAGGTCATATAGATCTGTACGACTTTTGTAGTTTGTACTATCCGAGAACTCCATGAATAGATCTCGAGGAGATTTGAGGGGAGTGGAAGTGCTAGCAGCCATTGTGTCTGGCCGTAGTACTCTATTGGCTTGCAAGATTTTCTAATGCATAGAACACCAAAAAATATGAATATTTTTGCATCAAAGAAAAGTTTAAACAGAACATAACAAAAAACAACATGAACAACCACATTTCAAAGTAGTAAACATAGACTTTTGACATTCCAAAAGTTTTGAAATTACCATTGCAAATAAGAAGTTATATACAATATCTAACATGTATTGTTTATCCTAATTTTTATAAGTTTTTTGAAAGTGCAAAAACCATGAGGGATAATGATTGGGACCCAAAAAGTGACATCATCAAGTTGCTTGCAATGGCCAAGAATAGCCAAAAAAGTTATGCCACAGAAATGCGGGATTGGACCCTACAAAAGTTTTGCAAGGTCCAATCCCACATTTTTGTGACAAGCCTTTTTTTTCTTATTCTAGGCCATCAAACCACAAGCCATGGACATTGGAGGATATGTTTATTCTTATCTAAGGTGCAATTCATGCAAACCCTTTGTACAATAGAGCAATAAGCTTGATGCATACTTACTTGTACTTATACCTTGGTGCATGTTTATATGCACCCATAGGAGTCCAAATGTTCTCTACTCATTGCACATAAGAAGAGTCTTCCACACTCCATCACGTTTAGCTTATATTTGTTGTACATGGACTTTCTATTTTGTCCCCATAGTGCTTACAATGGGCTAGGAATGCCAAATAAAGGCATCCCAAATAAGCACAAGATTGGGCCCCGCAAAAGTTTTGCAGGGCCCAATCTTGCATTTCTGTGGCAGGTCTTTTTTTGGCATTCCTAGGCCATCGCAAGCCTTTTGGGCAACATAAACTTAAAAGAAACACTAATTTAACTATGCAAAACATATGAAGTTGTCAAAAACAAAGACACAATAAAAAATTGAATGCACATAGGAATTGAAAAAAGCATAATTGCTATTATGAATTTTTACAATTGGCTCTTGGCCATGAGCCTCTCCACTACATTCTTTCTTCTTTGAAAAGATAGTGGCAATTGGTAACTCAAAACTGATTGGCATATTAAATGGGGGTTTGTCAATCCAAGACCCAAAGCTATTCCTCTTTGACCTAATATTTTTCCTTTAAATTAAACTCCTAAGGTAGTAAGGGCAAAGGACTTATTAACCAAAATTATGTAGTTGGTCCCTTGCATTATTGTCGATAGGCACAAAAGTTTGCTGAAGGCCTTCAGACACTAAGTCATGAAGTGTCCTTGAGGGGAAAAGTCTTTGTGGATAATTACAAAATATTCCTTTGGCAATTTCCAATGTAGTTTTCGAAGGAAGAGCCACTGCCACAGGCAACCCAATCACCACCATTCCTTGCTGTGAATTTATCGGCTTCAATTGCTTCTTGCACGTAGACATTTATTGAGTACAAATATGAAACATAGTCAATCATAAATGTGATTAAATACTTACATCATGAAGCCTATCTTCATCCTCTCCTCTTCCCATTGCATCTAGTGGAATGGAAGAGTGAGCCATGCCAATTTTCTCCACAACAAGGGATGTTGAAATATTTGTCTCCAAAATTATTCCCCTTGCTGCGGCGAGATCCTCTTCAGCAGCATTCTGTTGGCATCTCTCAAAATCTCCTTGCACACAAATGCAAATAAAAATTCTTCTCCATCAAAAAGCACCCCGAAAAAAATTTCCATCTCTTCCTTTGGTAGAGTGGGTTCCAAGGGCTCAAAGTTGGAGGGTGGAAAATTTTTGAGCTAGTGGCTTCCTTCGATTTGTCTACTATGCCATGGGGAAATTGTCTATGAATTTTTTTCACTCTCTTCTAATAAGTTGAGAGCTTTTGTTTTTTGTTCCTTTTTATCATCTACAAAAACCCTAGTAACAAGATTGCGTAGGTCCATGGGTGTAGGTTTGGGCTCCTCATTGACAAAAAATATTGTTGTTGCAACATAGGATAGATATTTTCTTCCCATCTTCCTCTTCCTATTCAGTTGTTTAATTAATGGCACTATGTCATCTAACAAGTGCCCTGCATCCTCAACAACATCCATGAAATGCTTTAGGCACTTCACAAAGGCCTTATCTCCTTTATGAATGTGAAAAAATAGGTCACAAGGGACCCATTTACACTCATATGTTGGAATATCTATGGTGTATCATAAGACATAGAGATCCAGGAAATCAGTAATCTACTTGAGCACATTGGACTTCATGGTTAGCATCCGTTCAAGATTACGGACTCTCCAAACTAGGTCATATAGATCTATACAACCTTTGTAGTTTGTATTATCTAAGAACTCCATGAATAGATCTCGAGGAGATTTGACGGGAGTGGAAATGCTAGCAGCCATTGTGTCTGGGCATAGTACTCTATTGGCTTGCAAGATTTTCTAGCTCTTTGTGAGTGAAAATGTAAGAAATGAGCACATAGGACCCATTTTTATAGCAATTTCAAGTTTTTAAAGTGACTGGGCCCACTTTCAAAAGTATATAATTGAGTTTTTGATGACAAAATAATGCATAGAACACCAAAAAATATGAATATTTTTGCATCAAAGCAAATGTTTAAATAGAACATAACACCATTCTGGTTAGCCATGATGTTGTTTTTGTGGAAGATGCTATTCAGCCATTGCTTTCATGTACTAAGGAGATATATGTTAGCTCCAAAGACATGTATGATACTTTGCTGCCTCTTTTTACAGGTGGACAGTCTAGTGCTGGTCCCAATGAGGCAACTTCTCAGCCTTTGCAAGTTTCATGTGATGTTGCAGATCATTCCATTTCTGATGCAGATTTACATGATGCACTTATTGATGAGAGAATTGATATTCGTACTCGTTTAGGCTCTCATATCGTACTCGTTCAGGCTCTCGTAGTGCCTCTTTTGCATCAGATTTCTATGCTATGGCTGCATCTAGTCTTTGTGATGAGACTGAGCCTGTTTCATTTGATGAAGCACAAAATTCAGAAAAATGGATGGCTGCTATGCAATCTGAATATGATGCTATAATGAAGAATGGTACTTGGTCTTTATGTGACTTGCCTCCTGGCAAGAAGTCCATTGGCACTAAGTGGGTATACAAGTTGAAGCATAAGCCTGATGGTACAGTTGAGAGGTATAAGGCTAGGCTTGTTGCAAAGGGTTATGCATAGGAAAGATGCATTGATTTTGATGAGAGCTTTGCACCTACATGCCGTATGACTACTGTTCGGAGCATTTGTGCACTTGCAGCCCATCATGGTTGGAATGTACATTAGTTGGACATTAAAACAACATTTTTGAATGGTGACTTGCATGAAGAAGTGTATGTTTTTCAGCCCCGTGGCTTTGTGCAGAAAGGGCATGAAAACCAGGTGTGCAGGTTAAAGAAGGCATTATATGGTTTAAAGCAAGCACCATGTGCTTGGTATGAGAAGATACATGCCTATCTGATTGCACATTATTTTGAGAACAGTCCAACTCAAAGCACCTTATATGTTAAGCGTGTTGATGATGTGCTTCTGATCATTGTTGTCTATGTTGACCACATGCTGCTCACTGGTCTTATTGAGAAGCATATTGCTGATTTTAAGGCTGATTTGCATGCCTCATTTGAGATGTCTAATTTGGGGCATTTGCATCACTATTTGGGCATTCAATTTATGCAAGTTGATGGTGGAATGGCTTTATGTCAAACAAAATATATTGACACATTATTGCAGCGTTTTGGCCTTGAAGACTATAAGCCTATTGCCACTCCTATGGAGACAGGTTTACGATTGAGTCTTCATGATGTTGGAGATGCATTTGATGTTGTTCTCTATCAGCAGGTTGTTGGATGCTTGATTTACTTATGCATTACTCGGCCAGATATTCAGTTTGTTATCTTACAGATGAGCAGGTTTATGCATTGCCCAGGAGTCAAGCATTGGCAGGCGGTTAAGCGCATCTTTTGCTACTTGAGTGGTTCTCGACTACTTGGGTTGTTTTATCCCAAGGGGGGATCACTATTGCCAGATTTGCATGCTTTTTCTGACTCTGATTGGGCTGGTTGCTATGACACTCGTGTGTCCACTAGTGGCTTTTGCTTCATGCTTGGTAGCTCATGTATATCTTGGTTGAGCAAGAAGCAGCCTACTATGGCCACTTCCAATTGTGAGGCTTAGTATAGGGCAGCTTTCACAGCTACTGTTGAGTGTGTGTGGCTCAGACGCCTTATGGCTGATTTGGGTGTTGGCCAATCTTGTGCCACCACCATCTTCATTCATAGTGAGAGCGCATTGGCAGTTGCGAGGAACCATGTGTTCCATGCTCGCACTAAGCACATTGGAGTGCATCATCATTATGTTAGGGAGAGGTTCTCTACTGGGGAGATTAGCTTGGCATATGTGACCACGCAGGAGAACATTGCAGACCTTTTCACGAAGGCTCTGCCTAGGGAGAAGTTTGAAGCTTTCCCCAAAGCTTTGGGCTTACTTCCTTTTGTGGAGTGATTTCCACATAGCTTGGCACTTCCTTATACATGAGTGCCAGCTACTTGTTCACCGCATCAATCCCAGGGGGGATTTGTTGATATATTTAGGTAGTGATGTGTGTGAACACTCTAGGACCATCGGGGCACTTTTTTCCCTCTTTAGGAGGTTTTTTTCCCCCGGCTTGTATATACACTAATTGCCCTAATGGGCTACTTATCTTTGTACATTCTCTAGTAATACATTCAGTAGTGTGTGTTGTGCTACAAGCAGCGTCTTCTTCCTTGTGTTGTTCATGTGCCTCCGTAGACATCTAACTCCAACATCAATTACTCATCCATTGCACCACCAAGAGGCACACCAACCGTAGCATACATGATGGCTACTATCAAACACTGGATGCCACGACTACAACCCATGATAGATGTTGCTGCCGAGATGATGTTAAAGATCTTGGACATGATGCAAATTGTACTCAAGACTTTTTGCAATGTCCGTAATATCCAGCCTCGAATCTCGAGCTTTATAAATGGAAATTATGACTTACTCTATGATATGAGCACAAACCCTAGTATTAGGGTTTCTTATGCTTGGCATGCGAGGATAAGATATCTCCCAGCTTGCTACAAGCAAACATTTGATGATATGTTTACCATTAGGTTTTGGGAATCTTACTCGGAGGTGTTCGCACCACACCCAACCCATCTACTACAACTATTTGCATGCGAACAGACAATGCACTCAGAGCTCTACACCACACCACAACCTGAAATTCTGGGTGCGGTCAATTGGGATGCTCTTCAATGAGATCTTGTCAGGGGACTCAGGATCAGAGAACAAGAATTAGCCACCGACATAATCCAGCACTACATTGATCACCCCGTAGAGCAAAGGTGTGTCAGAGACGACAGAGGCTAGGAGGGGGAGAGTGTTGGCATCATATGAGAAGAAGCAAGTACGGGCATACATGCAGATCCAGCACTGAGGCAACCCATTAAATTTTTTCAATCCTTACATTATTATAAAAGTGATTCTCATCGCTGAAAACCATTGTAAATATTGTTTCACCTTTTTGTAGCTCCATTTTATGCAAGCCGAGGAGTCCTTGAGCTTGAGGAGTTGTAGTAGTATTTTCCTACCAAGTTTCATAATTTGCAAAGCTCGTTTGAGCCTCCAAAATAGCTTAAGGACCTAGTTTTTAACTAGCCCGAGCACTGGGTCTAAATAGGACCAAAGCTAGTCAAAAACTATAAATAGATTTAGGGAGCTCATTTTTGGGGCTAGCTTGTTGTAGAATTAAACTTGTATGAGAACTCTCTTGCAATAGAAGTTATTCCATTGTATCCCTCTTTGTTCTTGGCTTGTGTGCGCGTGTGTGTGTGTATGTGTGTGCATGTTAGTGTGCTTCTCACTCACACACTTGTGCCATCACTTGTTCGAGGTCTTCATACCATCCTCATGTCTTCCTAAATTGACATTAAAGGAGGTGCTAGTCATCACTGAGCTACACACAAAGAAAAAGAAGGAGCTTCGAGGACAACACACACTACAAAATGTATTACCAAGTGAATGTACAAAGATAAGTAACCTATTAGGGTTGTAGACATATATATAAATCAGGGGAAAAAACCTCCTAAAGAGTGAAAAATTTATTGTGATGGTCATAAGTGTGTCCACACACATCACTACTAAAATACATCAAAAAACTCAAGTGTAGGTATTTACAATGTCAAGAAAAGAGCCATGAAACAATGCCGATGCACAAGAAATGACCCAACTTCTAAGGATCCTTGCTATCATTGTGGTCGTGACCACTTCCTGAAGGATTGCCCTAAACCATCAAGAACTTCCACTTAGAAAATAGAGGGTTATTGCGAGGATTGTGGCAAAGAGGATGTGATCAAGCATTTCCCTTAAGATCCTCTATGTTCTTCCCACACTCCACTCAAAATGGTGGAAATAATTTGTACTGGTAGTGAACCAAAAGGGTGAGTGCCTCTCCAAGTGTTTATACATGCACATGCTAAAATCTTGACGTAAAGAAACCTTCACCACCCCCATGTCTAGAACAAGGGCTATTCAAAGACGAAAGAAAAAAGAAAAGAAACTAAATTTGGCAATGAATGAACTAAAAAATTATCAAGAGACGGGAGAAAAAATGGGCATTCTTGAAAAAAGTTACTCAAAGGACTCCTAAAAAGGGAAATATGTAGCTTTAGAGAAACAAAAAGTTGGTTCTATATTATGAGACCCTCTCCTTGAACATCTTGAAATGCTATTTAAATCTTATGGGGCTTAGGTAAAAACATCCCAAATGTTGAGACACAACACCAATGCTACCCTAATGCTCAATTAGAATAAGAAAGTCTTAGCATGTGCAAAAGATTTATAAATTTATGCCATAAAATTGTAGAGGAAGCTGGCTACTCACAACAAGTTATGATTTAGAAACCCATTGTCACTACTATCATGGATCAATGATTATAACTTCCCCAAATAGAACTTAGCAAAAAGAGTGCACAAATGGAGGAAACCATCGAGGCTCAAGTGCTACTAATTCCATTTATGAATGAGAATCCTTGGGAAATGAGAATCCTTGGGAAATGGCTCAAGTGCTACTAATTCCAGTTGGTGTGGTTGAAGAATAATTGGAAATAAGCTCTTTAATACATGCAATGGTAGAAAACTCGCTTGAATACGTGTGGAAATAATTACAAGAGGCCATATGAAAGAAAGGACAATAAAATGATCAAGGGCCTCCTATGCAGTATATTTAAGACAATTGGGACTCTCGATTTTTGGATTATCTATTGAATGAGAATGCATTTTTAATAGATTTATGTGATGATGAAGAGAAATGCTTACTAAGGTCTCATAATACACAAGTGAGTATGGAAGAAAATCCATTATACAAAAAGAAATTTTGGTTAAAATTCCAATGACCAAATAACTTTATGGAGCAATATGGATACTATCACATATTTATTCACGTGTATTCGATTATTGCATGTCCCATGTATGCATTCATCACTAAATTTGAATGGATGAATAAGTGTGATAAAGTTTTTGAAGATGTTCAAGAAAATCTAGTGCTTGCACTAAGTTTAGAAGTGAAAGATTGAAATAAGATTGTCTGAGTACACATTGATGCATCCAACCACACCATAGAATGTATTTTAGCACAGCCAATAGATGAAGGAAAAGTAGATTTTTTTGTTTCCTATGAGATCAGGTGCTCAACAACATATAATTTAATTTAATGATGATTGAACAAGAAGTCTTAGGAATGATCTATACAATAAAAAAAATTTGAAAATATTTTCTTGCAAATAAATTCTATTTTTTTATTTTCATCAAGCTTTTCTCTACTTAATAAAGAAACCCTACTCAGTAAATAAGCCTTGCAATAACAGAAGATTAGTGCATTGGTATCTCCTATTGATGGACTTTGACTTTGAAGTATTTTTTTAAGCAAGATAATGGGCCCATGTACACACTAATTATCTCTCTGAGTTGACAAATGGTTAACTTCAACATGAAGTCTTTTATAATTTACCAGATTCCTACTTGTTTAATCTATCGATGAGTACAAAATAAATTGATCCTTATGTACCCATACTAACTTATGGTCCATTACGTTATTATCTTCCTATAGAAAAGCAATTAATGAGAGAATCTAAAGACCAACAAAAGACTACCTTTTCTCATGAGTGAAGAATGTACGCATTCAAAGTAATTCCATCTAGATTGAAAAATAACCTTGCTAGTTTCAAGAGATTGATGTGTCATGTCTTCAAGGAATTTCCTTGGAAATCCTTAGAAGTATACAGAGATGGCTTGTCTGTATATTCTACACAATATCCAAATACATCCATGTTTTGAAGAGTATTTTTTCTAAAAGTAGGTAGTATTGAGTCCCTCTTAATCCAAAAAGTTATGTATTCATGGTTAAACAAGGAAACATTTTGGGACACATTGTCTCCAAAAATGGTACCTTGATTGATGAAGAAAAATTCAAATGATAGTCACTCTAACTACACCAAGAATCACCAAAGAAGATAAACAATTTATGGAGCAATATGGATACTATCACGTATTCATTCACATGTATTCGATTATTGCATGTCCCCTGTATGTGTTCATCACTAAATTTGAATGGATGAATAAGTGTGATAAAGTTTTTGAAGATGTTAAAGAAAAGCTAGTGATTGCACCAAGTTTAGAAGTGAAAGATTGAAATAAGATTACAAATTGATGCATCCAATCACACCATAGAATGTATTTTAACACAACCAATAGATGGAGGAAAAGTATTTTTTTCTGTTTCGTATAAGATTAGGTGACTCAACAACATATAATTTAATTTAGTGATGATTGAACAAGAAGTCATAGGAATGATCTATACAATAAAAAAAATTAGAAAATATTTTCTTGCAAATAAATTCATTTTTTTTTTGTTGTTCATCAAGCTTTTCTCTACTTAGTAAATAAACCCTACTTGCTAAATAAGCCTTGCAATAACACAAGATTAGTGCGTTGGTATCTCCTATTGATGGACTTTGACTTTCAAGTATTTTATTAAGAAAGGTAATGGGCCCATGAACACACAAATTATCTCTCTAAGTTGACAAATGGTTAACTTCAACATGGAATCTTTTATAATTTACTAGATTCCTACTTGTTTAATTTATAGATGATTCCAAAATAAATTGATCCTTATGTACCCATACTAACTTATGGTCCATTACGTTATTATCTTCTTATAGAAAAGCAATTAATCAGAGAGTCTAAAGATCATATGATTGCTAGAATTATCGGTGATACGAAAGAGGAATTCTATCATGTTGTGTAAATATCAATGAATGGAACTTAATTACATGACCATCACTCAATTTGGGATGGAATTTTCCCCTAACTAAAACTTTGCAAAATCTAAGACACTTAGGTGTATATTGGCCACACATGGCCAAAGATGTTTATGAAAATTGTCGACATAGAATCAATTCTTGGGGGAACTCAAAGGCCCACCTCCTTCTCGGACATAATGAAAATACCCACATATTGAAGGGTTAAGATGGATATTTAGTAACAAATTGGATAAGGCAATAAGTTTCAAGAAGCACTTGGACTTGCATGCCCCCCTTAACAACAGATGGTGCTTAAACTAGCCTTGCATCAGATGGAAACTTAAGTTCTTGGATCTGTGGCATCCTCTTATTGAGAACAAAAAGTTGGTTCTTTATGTGGGAAACTCTCAACGGGGGAATTGGGACGAATAACAAAGCTAATAAAATTAGTTGGGGCCCTTAGTGGTGTAAGCATTGTCTCTGTGGTAGAGAAGACATTGTTCACCTCTTCTTTTTGTGCCCTAGAGTCACTTAGTTTAGTAGGCACTTGCCAGGATTTTGACTTTATAGAAACACATGAATTGGAAGCAAATGCTAGTTGGAAGATATGGAGACAATGTGGTAGAGAAGACATTGCTCACCTCTTCTTTTTGTGCCCTAGAGTCACTTAGTTTAGTAGGCACTTGCCAGGATTTTGACTTTATAGAAACACATGAATTGGAAGCAAATGCTAGTTGGAAGATATGGAAATGTATCTTCCAAGTAATGTTTGGAAGATATGTTTTCATATCTTCCCAGTTATGCTTGCTTCTATTGATATATTTAGGTAGTGATGTGTGTGAACACACTAGGACCGCCGGGGCACTTTTTTCCCTCTTTAGGAGGTTTTTTTCCTCCCGCTTGTATATACGCCTATTGCCCTAATGGGCTACTTATCTTTGTACATTCTCTAATAATGCATTCAGTATTGTTTGTTGTGCTCCAAGCTTATTCTTCCTCCTTGTGTTGTTTGTGTGCTTTCGCAGACGTCTAACTCCAACAATTGGTATTAGAGCAGGTCGCCGCTTCATCTAGGGCACCGTCAACACTCCTCGGGTTGTAGTCTCATAATCACACGAATTATGGTGAGCATACTCAGAGTGTTTTCGAGATCAAAACAGCTTTGTTGTATGGTGTTGAAATTGCGATTTGAGCTCATTTCGGCCTCCGAATGCACTATCGCAGTGCTTATGTAGGCTATTTCATCGTTCTGTGCCAAAGGTATATACCAGTTTCTATTCGCTAGTATAAGTGTCTCGAAGTCTGCTAGAGGTCTAGCAAAATTTATCTAGGCAGTTCTGTTCAACTTTTTGAGATACAGTCAATTTTCTGCATCAAGGTATTTTAGTCACTGGCCATGGCTAAACGCAGTGATGTATTTTGTATGTTGGCTGTTGAGGATAAGTTGGATGGTACCAACTACCCGTTATGGGCTTATATGATGCGACATGTGTTGGTTGCAAAAGGACTGTGGAACATTGTGTAGGGTTTCGAAAAAATTCCTATCACACCTGCAACTATTACAACTATAGGTGCTGAAGCTGATGCAGAAGTTGTCCAAGATGATGATATTCTACATATTCCTCTTCGTGCTGCGGTTTCTGCTGCACCTACTGCAGAGCAGATTTGTTGGGATGGTAGAGATGCCTAGGCACATGCATTGATAGCTTTGTCTGTCATACGTGCCATTATTCCTCACATTCGCTCTTGCATAATAGCTAAGGATGCTTGGGATACACTTACCACATTGTACCAAGCTAGGAATGAGGCTCGTGTTGCTTACCTCCGAAAACAATTGGAGAGTGAGCACATGAATGAAGGTGATTCTATGGATAGTTTCCTAACAAAGATCAAAGACTTGAAGGAACAGTTGATTTCTGCTGATGAGGTTATACCAGATAGCTCACTTGTGTAGACCGTTCTGAATGGTCTTCCTGATTCATATCAGAGTTTTGCTTCTACTCTTCGGTTGATAATGAAAGGCAATCCGAATGCCTTGTCATTTGAGGAGTTAGTCTCTGTTCTATTGCAGGAAGATCAGCCTAGGCAGAACAAGTCCATTATGTGAGTTGCAGATCAAGCTTTCCTGGCTAGTCAAAAGGGCAAAGGAAAATGGAGCTCTTCAACTAGTAAGCAAAAATCTGCTAATTCTGCATATTCGAAGAAGAAAGATAAAGATGAGAACTATCCAAAACTGGCTGCTAATCTTGTGCAGGAAGAAGAATGGGCATTTACTATTGTCTGTATTTTTGACCCATCTTCTCATGAGCAGTGCATGTCTGCAATACAATCAGATGTTTGGTATTTTGACAGTGGGGTGACCAAACATATTATCTCGTAGCATAGTTTCTTCTCTTCACTCGAGCCTACCCCTACAGGGAATACTGTTCCATGCGCCAACAACTCCTCTTATGTTGTTATGGGAGTTGGTAAGATCATTTTGGCTACTGTTGATGGTAGTTCTTTCACTTTTTCAGATGCTTTATATGTGCCAGGGATCAAGAAGAACATGTTATCAATTTTTGCATTAGCCAAGATTGGCTTGGTTGTGAAATTTGTTGATGACAGGTGTACAATTCATGATGTGTCAAATGGCGAGGTGATTATTGCTTCTGGCATTTTATGTCGTGGGTTGTATAAGCTCATAAACTATGAAAGATCAGTAAATGAGTTGGCATGTGCAGTAAATGATTCTCAAGCTATGTCAAATGCAAAGCTTTGGAATGCATGCTTTGGTCATCTGAATTTTGCTAGTTTGCTATGCCCATAGAAATCTGAAATGGTGTCCTCTTTGCCCAAACTTGAGGCACCTGGAAAACATGTTTGTGAAGGCTCTATTTTGTGCAAAATGCAGCATTCGTCCTTTCCAAGATGGTTCAGTTCGGGCTACTCAAAAATTGCAGCTTGTACATAGTGATGTCTGGGGTCCTATGCAGACACCTTCTTTTGGGAATTATCTTTACTTTATGAATTTCATCGATGATTTTTCCAAGCATGCATGGGTATATCCATTGAAGGCAAAGTCTAAAATGTTCAGGTGCTTCAAACAGGTTTTGGTTTTGGCTGAAAATCTATCAGCATGTAAAGTGGGCACCCTCCATTTTGATCGAGGGGGGAATATATGTCTTTTGATTTTAATGCATTCCTGCCTGAATGTGGGATAAAACACCAGTGTACAGTGCCATATACACCTCAACAGAATGGAGTTGTTGAATGAAAGAACAGGTCACTCATGGAGATGGCGAGGTGTATGGTCAAGAGTTAGGCTTGACCACATAGTTTCTGGCTTGAGGCTTTCATGTGTGCAGCATATGTACTGAACAGGTGTCCCACTAAAGCGCTACAGTCTATCACTCCATATGAGGCTCGGCATGACCGCAAGCCATCTGTTTGCTCATCTGTGTGTTTTTGGTTGTTTGGCATATGCATTAGTGCCTGAACAACATCGCAAAAAATTGGATGATAAAGTAGTAAAATGTATTTTTGTTGGGTACAGTTCTAAAAGTAAAGGCTATCGTCTATATCATCCATAGACTAAATGCATTCTGGTTAGCCGTGATGTTGTTTCTGTGGAGGATGCTATTCAACCATTGCTTTCATGTACTAAGGAGACATCTGTTAGCTCCAAAGACATGTATGATACTTTGTTGTCTCTTTTTACAGGTGGACAGTCTAGTGCTGGTCCTAATGAGGCAACTTCTCAGCCTTTGTAGGTTTCATGTGATGATGCAGATCATTCCATTTCTGATGCAAATTTACATGATGCACTTATTGATCAGAGAGCTAATATTGAGTAGGAAAGAACTATGCCAAAATGGCTGGTGTAGACCTTGTGTGATAGCAAATTAGATGCATCTCTATCATATCATACTCGATTAGGCTCTCATAGTGCCTCTTTTGCATCAGATTGCTATGCTATGGATGCATCTAGTCTATGTGATGAGACTGATCCTGTTTTGTTTGATGAAGCACAAAATTCAGAAAATTGGATGGTTGCTATGCAATCTGAATATGATGCAATAATGAAGAATTGTACTTGGTCTTTATGTGACTTGCCTCCTGGCAAGAAGGCCATTGGCACTAAGTGGGTATACAAGCTGAAGCGTAAACCTGATGGTACAATTGATAGGTATAAGGCTAGGCTTGTTGCAAAGGGTTATGCATAGGAAAGAGGCATTGATTTTGATGAGACCTTTGCACCTACATGCCGTATGACTAGTGTTCGGAGCATCTGTGCACTTGCAGCCCATCATGGTTGGAATGTACATCAGTTGGACATCAAAACAGCATTTTTGAATGGTGACTTGCATGAAGAAGTGTATGTTTTTTAGCCCCGTGGCTTTGTGTAGAAAGGGCATGAAAACCAGGTGTGCAGGTTAAAGAAGGCACTATATGGTTTAAAGCAAGCACCACGTGCTTGGTATGAGAAGATACATGCCTATCTGATTGCACATTGTGAAGAGATGGATAGGTATGTGCTTGAAGATGAAGAGGTGTTGCAAAATCCTTGATCTACACCAGCCAAATGAACTCCATGAGTATATGGTGGGCCCTTTTAGCTTGCCAATGGATGTATTAGACACCCTATGTACCTTGGAAGATCATTCTCAAAAAGATAGATCAAAACAGATAAGTTGGAGTTAGCTCAGAGGTGAAGAACTTGCTATTTTGTTTCATACACATGTCCAGTGTTTTGCATAATTATCTGAGCACAGCAGCAATTAGCTTGATTCCTCTTGGGGAAGTCTAGTTAACTTAAATACCTAACTTTCAAGAGTAATCTCATCAAAAATAATGAACCACACACTGAGAATGATGTTCAGCAAGTGATGACATCATCCTGATTTTCACGGGATGCTATAGTAATGAGACCAGTGAGCCAAAAAATGAACATAACTCTAGATTTAAGAATCCATTGATTTTGAAAATTTGTATGCTTATACTAGACAATATGTTGAATCCAAAAACCTTAAAATCATTGCATTTGGGTAAGTACACGCTGAGAAACAGTTCTCACAAGATGAGTAAAAAAGTCGGGTACCTGATAGAGATGTGAAAATGAACAGATAGGGTTGACTTCAACTGAACATAACTGAAGATTGAAACATTCAAATGAAATGAAAATTGGTGAGCATATAGTAGATTTATAGAGCTAGCTTTATGCACCAAGCTCAGAGAAACCATCTTTGCAATCTGAATGAGAAAATTGAGAGATATGGCAGTGAGTAGCACACTTCACAAGAACATGGAAATATGGACTCAAATGATCATGAAAATGTAAGTACATTGATTTTACAATACAATGGACTTACTGATACATATGTGTGCCTTGGAATCACACCTTGATATGGCATAAAGCTCAGCTCTTGGAGGTCTTCACATAGGTCTCTAACCACGATGAAACCTGCCATCTATTTATAGTTGAGCTTGGGAGGCTAACTCCCCTCAATCACTCTCCAATCAATTAGTGATTGATTTGATTCTCTATCTACCACAAATCACGAGTTCGTGGCTCCTCTTTACCTTTTTGATCAAGTGGACTCAACCACTTAAGATTCTCTCACTTTTACATTAAGTAACCTCTTCAAAAGTTACAAGAGGTAGTTCACAAGTGAACTTTACATTGTCTTCATTTTAAGGCTTCTTCTATGAATTTGTAGGACTCAAGCCAATACTTAGGCTTGTCATAGACTTGCTCCAAGAGCTCCCCCTCAAGCGAAGTATGCTTGAGGTCTTCAATCTTCCAAGATTACCTGTAAACCAATCATAGCCTTGAATTTGCAAAGCTTTGTACCATCCAATGCTTTGGTTAGAATATCTGCACATTGTTGATGAGTGGACACATATGATATTTGAATATCTCTACTTAGAACCTTCTCTCGTACATAGTGATAATGAACTTCAATATGTTTAGTCCTTGCATGAAAAATAGGATTAGAAGCCAAATGAATAGAACTCATATTGTCACCGTAAATAGTTGCAATTCCAAACTCCAATCCAAGATCTTTGAATAATGTCTTCATCCACATAGCTTCTTGTGTAGCTATGGCAAGACCTCTATATTCAGCTTCAGTAGAAGAGAGAGCAATTGTGGGTTGCTTCTTGGATGACCATGAAATAAGCTTTGAACCTGCAAAGGTAAGATAACCTGAAGTGCTCCTTCTATCTTCTTTGGAGCCAGCCCAATCTGCATCAGAAAATAGCTTCAAACCTAAATCAGATACATAAGGATAATAAAGTCCTTCATTTATGGTTCCTTTGAGATACTTGAGAATCCTTTTGGCAGCATCCATATGTGGCTTCCTTGGTGTGTACATAAATTGACTTAGCACACTCACACTGCAACATATATCTACTCTTGTCAATGTGGCATAGTTGAGACTACTGTTTTCACCTTTGGTTCAAAGGAAATTGTCTTACACACGCTTGTATTTTGCTTAGTTTCCTCATATTCTATCACCCTTCCTCACTTCGAGACCACGATTGCCCTCAAATGTATTCTCCGTTGGGATCTCCAGCAAGAGCACTGATTTAAACAACCGCTTCCTTTTTACTCTCAACCTCTACTATTCCTCACACACTCACAAGAAACCCTTTGCAACCTCCCCAAACACTCATTCCCGCATACGCTTCTTTTTCTCTCTCTCACGTACACACACATATGCCCATACACATGCTCTCACACAGACTCTCAACCTTTATACTCGAATACACACACACCCACTCTCCTTTACTCTTTTTCCTCTTTTCCCTTTCCACTTCATCTCTATCATTATTCAAGCTCTCGCTTACTCTCAACCGCAGGCATACACTCACTCATACACTTGCCCATATCTACTTGCACATCTATATTCACTCTCTCTCTCTCTCTAGAAGAAGCGTGAAAGTTAGTCGGAGCCAGGGTCAGCTAGTCAATGGGTGAGAAAATACAGACTGTGTGCGATACAGAGGGAGCACATAGAAGAGTACCCAAAACTGAGAAGAAAATCCACTCGAAATTAACACTAGTTCTCTCAACTTTCATTGGGATGCAACAAGAAGCAATAAAAAAAACAAAAAAAATTAGGAGCTTGCATCGAACAAAAATGATCAGTATTTTTTCGCTCAAAATGATGGAGTATATTCAAAATTATGGTTCCTTTGTTCAACTCAGGAGAACGTCCAGAATTGCTACACTATGGGACAAGGGCATTCATTAAATCATTAGAAATCAAAGTCTGAACCTACAGCCATTATCTATATCCAACATAACAACAAATATGAAGATGACTCACATAATTCCAACTGCTATGCCTCTGCACGCATGCCTTTGATCATGAAGCTTTTCCACCCCAGCAGTCAAAAGCAACTTCTTCTGACAATTGCAACATCCACACCCAACCAATACATCTCAGGTCGCATCTTCTGCTGTGAATTCAAATATCTCAGGAGAACTCGGTTAGAAGTGCGCTTATGATAAGTCCTCAAATCTGGATATCTGCGAACTCCCTGTTCCCTTCAGTGGTACTCGTGCAAGATGCTTCTCCCCTCTTCTGGGGTTAGGGAACCGATTGCAATTACCCAAAACAGCCCAGCAGATTCCCCCCTCATATCTTACGTGAAAAAAACTTGTGTGAATCGCTGAGAGTCTTTTCATTCGGCAACACTCCAACAATTCACATATGGAGATGAATCTGTATGTGGATTATGCATGAAAATCCTCGAACGGCACATAGCTTCTGTTCACAATTGTCACGCTTGGTAGTCCAAGATTATCCTTCACTTTATGAGCCAGGACTCCTTTGATCAGCAAAACCACGAGTTTATAGATTTAAGATATATGTTCTTTTACCATCCACTGGATACGTCAATGTGCGAAAAAAAACCATTGATGTTTGTCACCATGTATAATTCATCGAAATGTGCAGTAATATATTCTCTTGACAAGGAAACTGATAGGATCTGATAAAAAACGCTGCTTGTTAAGGACATGTCCTTCACATGGACCAATGCGAACTGCTTCGATATCAGAGAACTCGCAGCACTCCGAAAACCTCGCCTAGAGAAAAATGTACTCCTCCTGCTGATCATATGTGTCAAATCGTAGATGATGATGCCCACAATGATTACTGGAACAGCTCAGATTTCTCCCATACTACTTTTGACTTATGCTACGTGACAGAGCTTTCTTGACAAGCTCGAGTGAGCTCTGCCTCTTGTGAGAACAGAAGTTCGAAGGCCTTCAGGATGTATCTGTGGGCCTCTTCCCCATGGCCTGCATACTTCATTCTATGAACACCAGCCCCCTTTAGAGGTTGAATAGAACCCCTTGGATCGTGAGGAACAACAAAAGTCCTCTTTACTCCATCTCCAAAGAACAGCAGCAATCTCCGCACTGAGTTATAGCCACGTTATCACCCTCTATTCTTGGACATTGCCATCTTCCCAATCCTTTCATCGTAGTCGCTCCCGCTTCCTCCCATCCTTTCCTAGTGCATATGCGAGAGCAAATCCTGCAACGCGATGTCCTTGTCATGCAGTCGATCCCCTCGGAAATTGATGCCGCCCCTAGGATAATAGCAACGGAACAGATGAACAACAACGAAGATCTCCCCCCACCACACAAAATTTCCTCTCGGTTCTTCCCCTTTTTTTTTTTTTTGACACCCGCTCCTCTGCACACTCCAAAAACAGAGAGAGACAAACGAGAGAGAGAGCCCCTTTTTCTGCAGCAAAAAACGGAAAGTGCCAGCATATATATTTCTCTGACATCTGAAACAGAAAGCGACTCCTATAGTAATAGAAGATGAGTATGAGTATGGTCCAAATGCTTCCAACAGCAGCATGGACATCATCTCGATGAATACCAGAATTTTTTAGGCCCCAATTTAAATGTCATATTTGAAATCTTGGTGAAATGAAGACGAGCATGTTCCCGCATATAATGTTGACCTACTTTCCACAAGAGGGAGAGAGAGGATTCGACCTTCACAAACCCACTTGTAGCCTTCTAGGCCTACCGTTGTCTAATTAAAGCAGTTCGGATGTAATCAATTAACTTGAAAGACACAACATGACATACTGTTCAGCTTTGAAGGGCATGAATCCTGTATATGGCTCTTCAAGTTCCACATGTATGATACATGCTTATAAGTGAGCTCCCCACAACAACATCCACTCTACCATCTACAACAAGCACATGTGTATGCAACTGCTTGCTCTTAGCTGAATCCAAAACAGAAGCTGCTGCATGTCATCAATTGGCTGCCTCATCACGGAGAATAGCCGAAAAAATTATCAACCTTTGATCCTGGTCAACTACATCATTGGACTCACAGGTAACCTCAAATAGCTGGATAAAACTATCCGGATCTTCGTCCCAAGTACCTGAGAACTTGGTGAAGTCCCCCAAGTGAACCGAAATCCGCTGAGCCATTTCGAACAGAGGTGTGATGTCAATATCACTTCGATCCCAGAAATTTAGTGCACGTGGCCTCAGGATCCCTCCTTCAAACTTTTGCACTTGATTCGCGACCCTCCTACGGGAGTACACGTTTTTGGCTGATTTCTTCGAGCCAATCGAGGTCCACTCACCTGGCGGTTCCCACCTTCTCCTTTCTCTTTCAAGGGCTCTTCTCTGAGCACGTTCCTCTCTTTGCATTTGTGTTGCTCCTGAGGATGAGCTCCCCTCGCTCATGTACTAGATCTGGGGTCCGCAAGCTCGGCCAACATGTGGCGCTAGGCGAACCTATGGCACTCTCTTATAGAGACGTACCAAGCTATTCCCGGCAGACACACCAAAATGTTTTCACCTTTGGTTCAAAGGAAATTGTCTTACACACGCTTGTATTTTGCTTAGTTTCCTCATATTCTATCACCCTTCCTCACTTCGAGACCACGATTGCCCTCAAATGTATTCTCCGTTGGGATCTCCAGCAAGAGCACTGATTTAAACAACCGCTTCCTTTTTACTCTCAACCTCTACTATTCCTCACACACTCACAAGAAACCCTTTGCAACCTCCCCAAACACTCATTCCCGCATACGCTTCTTTTTCTCTCTCTCACGTACACACACATATGCCCATACACATGCTCTCACACAGACTCTCAACCTTTATACTCAAATACACACACACCCACTCTCCTTTACTCTTTTTCCTCTTTTCCCTTTCCACTTCATCTCTATCATTATTCAAGCTCTCGCTTACTCTCAACCGCAGGCATACACTCACTCATACACTTGCCCATATCTACTTGCACATCTATATTCACTCTCTCTCTCTCTCTAGAAGAAGCGTGAAAGTTAGTCGGAGCCAAGGTCAGCTAGTCAATGGGTGAGAAAATACAGACTGTGTGCGATACAGAGGGAGCACATAGAAGAGTACCCAAAACTGAGAAGAAAATCCACTCCAAATTAACACTAGTTCTCTCAGGTTTCATTGGGATGCAACAAGAAGCAATAAAAAAAACAAAAAAAATTAGGAGCTTGCATCGAACAAAAATGATCAGTATTTTTTCGCTCAAAATGATGGAGTATATTCAAAATTATGGTTCCTTTGTTCAACTTAGGAGAACGTCCACAATTGCTACACTATGGGACAAGGGCATTCATTAAATCATTAGAAATCAAAGTCTGAACCTACAGCCATTATCTATATCCAACATAACAACAAATATGAAGATGACTCACGTAATTCCAACTGCTATGCCTCTGCACACATGCCTTTGATCATGAAGCTTTTCCACCCCAGCAGTCAAAAGCAACTTCTTCTGACAATTGCAACATCCACACTCAACCAATACATCTCAGGTCGCATCTTCTGCTGTGAATTCAAATATCTCAGGAGAACTCGGTTAGAAGTGCGCTTATGATAAGTCCTCAAATCTGGATATCTGCGAACTCCCTGTTCCCTTCAGTGGTACTCGTGCAAGATCCTTCTCCCCTCTTCTGGGGTTAGAGAACCGATTGCAATTACCCAAAACAGCCCAGCAGATTCCCCCCTCATATCTTACGTGAAAAAAACTTGTGTGAATCGCTGAGAGTCTTTTCATTCGGCAACACTCCAACAATTCACATATGGAGATGAATCTGTATGTGGATTATGCATGAAAATCCTCGAACGGCACATAGCTTTTGTTCACAATTGTCACGCTTGGTAGTCCAGGATTATCCTTCATTTTATGAGCCAGGACTCCTTTGATCAGCAAAACCACGAGTTTATAGATTTAAGATATATGTTCTTTTACCATCCACTGGATACGTCAATGTGCGAAAAAAAACCATTGATGTTTGTCGCCATGTATAATTCATCGAAATGTGCAGTAATATATTCTCTTGACAAGGAAACTGATAGGATCTGATAAAAAACGCTGCTTGTTAAGGACATGTCCTTCACATGGACCAATGCGAACTGCTTCGATATCAGAGAACTCACAGCACTTCGAAAACCTCGCCTAGAGAAAAAGAGAAAAATGTACTCCTCCTGCTGATCATATGTGTCAAATCGTAGACGATGATGCCCACAATGATTACTGGAACAGCTCAGATTTCTCCCAGACTACTTTTGACTTATGCTATGTGACAGAGCTTTCTTGACAAGCTGGAGTGAGCTCTGCCTCTTGTGAGAACAGAAGTTCGATGGCCTTCAGGATGTATCTGTGGGCCTCTTCCCCATGGCCTGCATACTTCATTCTATGAACACCAGCCCCCTTTAGAGGTTGAATAGAACCCCTTGGATCGTGAGGAACAACAAAAGTCCTCTTTACTCCATCTCCAAAGAACAGCAGCAATCTCCGCACTGAGTTATAGCCACGTTATCACCCTCTATTCTTGGACATTGCCATCTTCCCAATCCTTTCAGCGTAGTCGCTCCCGCTTCCTCCCATCCTTTCCTAGTGCATATGCGAGAGCAAATCCTACAACGCGATGTCCTTGTCATGCAGTCGATCCCCTCGGAAATTGATGCCGCCCCTAGGATAATAGCAACGGAACAGATGAACAACAACGAAGATCTCCCCCCACCACACAAAATTTCCTCTCGGTTCTTCCCCTTTTTTTTTTTTTGACACCTGCTCCTCTGCACACTCCAAAAACAGAGAGAAACAAACGAGAGAGAGAGCCCCTTTTTCTGCAGCAAAAAACGGAAAGTGCCAGCATATATATTTCTCTGACATCTGAAACAGAAAGCGACTCCCATAGTAATAGAAGATGAGTATGAGTATGGTCCAAATGCTTCCAACAGCAGCATGGACATCATCTCGATGAATACCAGAATTTTTCAGGCCCCAATTTAAATGTCATATTTGAAATCTTGGTGAAATGAAGACCAGCATGTTCCCGCATATAATGTTGACCTACTTTCCACAAGAGGGAGAGAGAGGATTCGACCTTCACAAACCCACTTGTAGCCTTCTAGGCCTACCGTTCTCTAATTAAAGCAGTTCGGATGTCATCAATTAACTTGAAAGACACAACATGACATACTGTTCAGCTTTGAAGGGCATGAATCCTGTATATGGCTCTTCAAGTTCCACATGTATGATACATGCTTATAAGTGAGCTCCCCACAGCAACATCCACTCTACCATCTACAAGAAGCACATGTGTATGCAACTGCTTGCTCTTAGCTGAATCCAAAACAGAAGCTGCTGCATGTCATGTCTATCAATGCATTTCCAACAGTAGTATCAAGTTTCCAATCCATTCTAATCATGATTTCGTCATGTAGTTGCAAATACCTCCCTTCAAACATTTGATCACTCTTCAAGTATCTGTAATCAAACGTATTTTCCTGCCAAATAGACCACCATTAGTGCATAAAAACCAACCATTTTCTGAGCTAACAACTACCCACTAGGCTTTGATATGATGTGATATCCTCTATGAGTTCACCTTCATGTGAGCTCAATTTGTGATTGGCCTCCATTGGAGTACCTGCAGTCTTACAATCTTGCATCTTGAATTTTGCCAACATGTCCTTAATGTACTTTCTTTGAGTGAGAAACAAACCATGATCTTTGTAGACAACTTCCAAGCCTAGGAAGTAGGTAAGTGAACCCAAATCACTTATCTTGAACTCTTCTCTCATCTGATCTTTGATCTTCTTCATACCATCTGCATCGTTTCCTGTCAATATAATATCATCTACATATACACATAAGTAGATGACCTCAGAATTACTCTTTTTGATAAAGAGTGAAGGATCTGCCTTGCTTGGTTAAAAGCCTTTGTCCTGCAAGAATGAAACAAGCCTAAAATTCCAAGCTCTTGGAGCTTGCTTGAGACCGTACAATGCTTTGTTAAGTTTACACACATAATCAGGATAAACTTGATTCTCAAAACTAGGTGGTTGTGCCATATATACCTCTTCTGTTATCCAACCATTCAAGAATGCATTCTTTACATCTAGTCGAAGTATCTTCCAATTCTTGGAAGAGGCAATAATAAGCAAAACCCTAATAGTAGGCATCTTTGCCATAGGAGAGAAGATCTCCTCATAATCAATTCCCTAGGTTTGTGCAAAGCCTTTTGCTACAAGCCTTGCCTTATACCTGTTAATGGAACCATCAGAATTTTTCTTGAGTTTATAGACCCATATTGAGCCTATTACCTTCATGGATGAAGTCTTGGGCACAAAATCCCAAGTGTTGTTTTCCTCAAGTGCTTCAATCTCTTCCTTCATTGCATGCTTCCATTCTGTTTTTGCTTTGGCCTCTTCAAATGATGATGGCTCCTCTTGGTTTATGTCCTGTGCTATGTAGATAGAATGTTTAGTTACTAATGAGGTGTCAAACCCATACCTTTCTAGTTTTTTCTTTTCCCTCATAGATCTTCTTAGGCCATGATGTGATGATTCTACTTCATGTCCAAGTTTCTGCAATTTTGCTTTACCTTTAGACTTCAATGCTTTGATCTTTTCCATTTGAGATTCTTCATCATCCTCTGAGGTGTCTTGTTCTTCAATCTTTGGTTGTTCTCTACCAAGCTTTGGAAAATCTTCTTAAAGATCATATGGTAAATTGACCTTCTTGCATGAATCTTCATACCATGAATTGTTTTCATCAAAAACTACATCTCTGCTTACCAAGAATCCTTTGTTGGTAGGGTTGTGTAACCAGTAGCCCTTTTGATTGTTGTCATATCTAATAAATACACACCTTTCTGCCTTTGGATCCATCTTGCCTCTAACCTGTGAAGGAACATGAGCAAAAGCAATACATCGAAAAATTTTACAATGATCTAGGCTTGGTCTTCTTCCATTCCAAGCCTCATATGAAGTCATCCCATAAAGGCATTTTGAAGGCAACCTGTTAATCAAGTGGTTGTAGATACAACCTCAGCCCATAAGTAATTAGGTAAATGCTTTTCAT
Organism: Ceratopteris richardii; assembly: GCA_020310875.1. Taxonomy (NCBI): domain Eukaryota; kingdom Viridiplantae; phylum Streptophyta; class Polypodiopsida; order Polypodiales; family Pteridaceae; genus Ceratopteris; species Ceratopteris richardii. The sequence goes on along the minus strand of CM035442.1, from coordinate 101,214,006 downwards.
TTAACATAGACCTTGCAGCTTCAACAATTGTCCTATTCCTCCTTTCTGCCACTCCATTTTGCTCAAGAGTGTACCTTGTAGTTACCTCTCTTTTGATTCCTCTTTCTTGAAGAAAAGAATCAAACTCATAAGAGAAGTATTCTCCCCCTCCATCTGACCTTAGCCTTTTTAGAGATTTACCTGTTTGATTCTCCACAAGAGCCAAATATATTTTGAAACATGAAAAAACTTCATCTTTGTGTTTCATAAAGAATAGGATAGTCCATATGCTGCAATCATCAATAAAGGAGACATAATACCTTGCTAGGTCCCCATACATCTGTATGAACCAACTCCAAGAGATCTCCATGCATATAACCTTTCTTCATGAATGGTAACGTGTGAGACTTTCCAAATTGACATGCACTACACTTATAAATCATATGTTGTTTTGACAAATTAGGGAGTCCAAGTACACTTTGGTCCCTGCAAATTTGCTTTAATGACCTTTCACCAATATGTGCTAACCTTTTGTGCCATACTTCCAATTCTGTGAGTGTCTAACTACCATAATTAAAGAGAGCAATGTTTCTAGTGTCTTGTAATTCAAATGTGAACAATCTACCTGTCTTTTCACCTTTTGCAATTTTTCTGAATCCTTGACTTGGATCTTCAACAAATGCTCCTGTTTTTTTGAACTTGACTTGCAACCCTTTCTCTACTATTTGCCCAACACTTATCAAATTCTTTGTAATGGTAGGGACATAGAGTACCTTACTGAGTAGGTTGATGTTTCCATCAGGTGCTTTGACATTGCCTATTTTCTCCACAAGATGTCTTGTATCATCTCATGTTTGTACCTCATGCTTATTCCTTGGATCTTCTAAATCTGATAGGAGTGCCACATTTCTTGCCACATGATTTGAACAACCTGAATCTATGTAGAAAACATGCTCATCAGATTTACCTTTTGGCATAGCCATGTTCATGATCAATAATGAATCCTCTTTGTTTGAGTCTTCTGTGTAGTTATTGAAGTCTCTCCTTCCTTTGTAGCCTCCTTGATAGTTTGAATGATTGTAGTTATTGTAGCTGCCATGATAATTGTTGAACCTTCCTCTTGAGTAGCCATAACTTCCTCTATTGCATCCTCTTCCTCTTTGATTCCTAGAATTTCTAAAGCAATTTTTAGTTGTATGATTAGTTAGTCCACAAATAGAACATGAGTTGGAGTCTTGGGATCTCCCCTGCCCTGTCTACCTCCTCTTCCTCTACCTCTGCCATGTCTTCCTCTACCTGCATAGTTAGCTTGATATGTACTTGCTTCATCATCCACTTTCTTTGCCTTTCCTTTGTTATCTTTGGACTTGCTTTTATCAGTGTATAAAGCTGAAGATTGATTACCTTTAGAGCTTTCTCCATTTTTGATAAGCTTTGCCTCGAGTAAGTAGTTGTCCAATGAGTGTATTGAAATCAGGTACATGCATGTCCATGTACAAATCCATGGTTGTGGTGAATGCTTCCCACTTGTCATCTGCCTTCAAGCCATTGATGACCTGCCTTACAATTTGCTCTTCATCTATTACCTCTCCAATGCTTCCCAACTGATCTGCTATGTCCTTGATCTTTGTGACAAAATCAGTCACATTTTGTTTGGGAGCCTTCTTGAGAGTTGTGAAATCCAACCATAGTTGATGCTTCCTAGCTTTAGTACTTGAAGAGAAGAAAGCTTCAAGTGCATCCCACACTTCCTAAGATGTCTTACAACTTCTAATGTGAGGCAACAAAAAATATGAGATAGAGTTGAGGAGATAAGACCTTGCAAGTGCATCCTTGGAGCACCATGTGCTCAATCTTTCTTGCTCTTCTTGTGTTGGTTGACTTTTGTTCCTGAAACTTGGCATAACTTCATCTCCAGCCACATAACCATATAAACTTCTACCTTGGAGATAAGCTTCCATCCTTAATGACCAAGCTGAGTAATTACCTCTATCCAATTTTTCAATTGATGAAGGAAATCCATCTACCATGTTGTCCAATCTCGCTCTGATACCACTCTGAAGAGATGGATAGGTATGTGCTTGAAGATGAAGAGGTGTTGCAAAATCCTTGATCTACACCAGCCAAATGAACTCCATGAGTATATGGTGGGCCCTTTTAGCTTGCCAATGGATGTATTATACACCCTATGTACCTTGGAAGATCACTCTCAAAAAGATAGATCAAAACAGATAAGTTGGAGTTAGCTCAGAGGTGAAGAACTTGCTATTTTGATTCATACACATGTCCAGTGTTTTGCATAATTCTCTGAGCACAGCAGCAATTAGCTTGAGTCCTCTTGGGGAAGTCTAGTTCACTTAAAGACCTAACTTTCAAGAGTAATCTCATAAAAAATAATCAACCACACACTGAGAATGATGTTTAGCAAGTGATGACATCATCCCGATTTTCATGGGCTGCTATAGTAATGAGACTAGTGAGCAGAAAAATGAACATAACTCCATATTTAAGAATCCAATGATTATGAAAATTTGTATGCTTATACTAGATAGTATGTTAAATCCAATAACCTTAAAATCATTGCATTTGGGTAATTTTACACTGAGAAACAGTTCTCACAAGATGAGTAAAAAAGTCAGGTACCTGACAGAGAAGTGAAAATGAACAAACAAGGTTGACTTGAACTGAACATAACTGAAGATTGAAACATTTAAATGAAATGAAAATTGGTGAGCATATAGTAGCCTTATAGAGCTAGCTTTATCAAGTTAAATCACTAAAAATGATGCACCAAGCTCAGAGAAACGATCTCTGCAATCTGACTGAGAAAACTGAGAGATATGGCAGTGAGTAGTACACTTCACAAGAACATGGAAATATGGACTCAAATGATCATGAAAATGAAAGTATATTGATTGTACAATACAATGGACTTACTGATACATATGTTTGCCTTGGAATCACACCTTGATATGGCATAAAGCTCAGCTCTTGGAGGTCTTCACATAGGTCTCTCTAACCACGACTAAAGCTGCCATCTATTTATAGTTGAGCTTGGGAGGCTAACTCCCCTCAATCACTCTCCAATCAATTAGTGATTGATTTGATTCTCTATCTACCACAAATCACGAGTTTGTGGCTCCTCTTTACCTTTTTGATCAAGTGGACTCAACCACTTAAGATTCTCTCACTTTTACATTAAGTAAACTCTTCAAAAGTTACAAGAGGTAGTTCACAAGTGAACTTTACATTGTCTTCATTTTAAGGCTTCTTCTATGACTTTGTGGGACTCAAGCCAATACTTAGGCTTGTCATAGACTTGCTCCAACACACATGATTTTGAGAACGGTCCAACTGAAAGCACCTTATATGTTAAGGGTGCTAATGATGTGCTTCTGATCATTGTTGTCTATGTTGACGACATGTTGCTCACTGGTCCTATTGAGAAGCATATTGCTGATTTTAAGGTTGATTTGCATGCCTCATTTGAGATGTCTGATTTGGGGCATTTGCATCATTATTTGCGCATTGAGATTATGCACGTTGATGGTGGAAGGGCTTTGTTTCGAACGAAATGTATTGACACATTATTACAGTGTTTTGGCCTTGAAGACTGTAAGCCTATTGCCACTCCTATGGAGACAGGTTTACGATTGAGTCTTCATGATGTTGGAGATGCATTTGATGTTGTTCTTCATCAGCAAGCTATTGGATGCTTGATTTCTTTGTGCATTACTTGGCCAGATATTCAGTTTTTTGTCTCACAGATGAGCAGATTTATGCATTGCCTAGGAGTCAAGCATTGGTAGGCGGTTAAGCATATCGTTCGCTACTTGAGTGGTACTCGGCTACTTGGGTTATTTTATCCCAAGGGGGGATCACTACCGCCAGATTTTCATGCTTTTTCTAACTCTCATTGGGCTGCTTGCTATGACACTTATGTGTCCACTAGTGGCTTTTGCTTCATGCTTGGTAGCTCATGTATATCTTGGTTGAGCAAGAAGCAGCCTACTGTGGCCACTTCTAGTTGTGAGGCTGAGTATAGGGCAGCTTTCAGAGTGACTGTTGAGTGTGTGTGGCTCAGACGCCTTATGGCTGATTTGGGTGTTGGTTAATCTTCTGCCACCACCATCTTCACTGACAGTCAGAGCACATTGGTAGTTGTGAGGAACCCTTTGTTCCATGCTCACACTAAGCACATTGAAGTGCATCATCATTATGTCAGGGAGAGGTTCTCTGCTGGGGAGATGAGCTTGGCATATGTGCCCACACAAGAGAACATTGCAGACCTTTTCACGAAGGCTCTGCCTAGGGAGAAGTTTGAAGCTTTCCGCAAAGCTTGGGGCTTACTTCCTTTTGTGGAGTGATTTCCACATAGCTTGGCACTTCCTTATACTTGAGTGTTAGCTACTTGTTCACCGCATCACTCCCAGGGGGGATTTGTTGATATATTTAGGTAGTGATGTGTGTGAACACTCTAAGACCACCGGGGCACTTTTTTCCCTCTTTAGGAGGTTTTTTCCCCCGGCTTGTATATACGCCTATTGCCCTAATGGGCTACTTATTGTTGTACATTCTCTAGTAATACATTCAGTATTGTGTATTGTGCTCCAAGCTTCTTCTTCTTCCTTCTGTTGTTCGCGTGCTTCCCCCGATGTCTAACTCCAACAGCTTCCAAGCATTACATTAGGGGAAAAAATGAACCCTAGATGGGTCTTATGAGGATCCCTAAGTTTTAGGGATTAAGCTTAATTCTGTTCTTGTTTAAGGGGATAAAGTGCATTTAATAGTGCACTTTTTCGTAGGTTGGAGTAGGCTTTTTTAAGGCTTTACTAGGCCCCTCTCTTTCTTCTTCTAGAAAGACAGCAAGAGAATCTACTTTCCACATCATCAAACTTGTGCATGTATTTCAATAAAAAATGATTTATTCTAAAGTCCCATTTTTAGTGTATATTTACTTAAAATAGCCCATTTTTCAATATATATGTCAGAAGTCACTTTTTTGGATTCATTTTTTTAAGTTTCTTTTAGAAAAAGTATAATTTTCAAACTCCCTCTAAAAGTAAGTGCCACATCATCAAATGTGTGACTATGCTTCCAGTGAAAAATGTTTTTTTTTCAAATTTCATCATTTTCAGCCACACATAGTGGAAAAATACACTTCAACACATCTACATACAAGAAACCATATTTTTTGAGAAAAACATATGCGTTAGAGTCCTTTCCAACTAGTTTTTCATTTTGTTATTGATATTCTTGGTCATTAGCAAAGATGGTGTTGAAATGCATTACAAACTTCACACTAGAATGTCCTCATGCTCTTGCATCAACAAGTATCCATGTTCGTGTGCCTAGAGAGTTTGATCCAAATACACAATGCAACAATGATGTCAATTCTCAAATGAATGTCATGCAATTGGTGAAAAGATTATTGATCTTTGGACTCATGGTTCACTATATCTTCATGATCCAATATCTTCTTACCATCCAAAATTCTATAACCTCTCAACTTTACTTCAATTCATTGGTGTAGATGAACTTGGACTATTAGGTTATTGCAAATGATTATCTACACATTCACATGCTACTGCTAAGTATTGGTTTCAATAATAACAACTCCATCATATGAGGTTAGTCACATTAGAAAGCACAATCATATCTTTACAAAAACAACCTGCAGGTTTTGAACATATATGGAAGCAAATGAAAGCACAATTGCAAATTTATATGCCAATCTCCAATAGCTCAAAGAGACTCCACTTTGTATGTGATATAAGGAAAGAGCATTACCATCCTTTGAAGCTCTTTCAATAGGTGGCCGAGCATGCAAACGGTGTATATATGCAATAAGATGAGTGTTTGTTTTACTTTTATATGTTTTAATGAAGGTTTGAAATTGAATCTTTCATTGTGTAGGTCATTTATTCAAGACATAAGTACTTCATCAACAATAAAAGACTAGTTCAAGCTTATGAATAGTTGTATAAACAGAAAGGGTATCACTTCTGTTATAGACACACTCATAGGAAAGTGCATTAGAGTTGTTGTTCAAGCTGAGTTCTTAGAGAAGTTAAAAACCTTATCAAAGTGCAAGATGTGTAGGCAATATGTGAAAAAGGGGGCATCAATATGTTAAATGTTAAACGCTTCGTGCTAACTATCAGAAGGGCGTTTAACCGACTCTTGGGGGTTCTTCGGAGTGGAAGGGGTCTGTAAAAAACAGAGGCCCTTAGACTTGATTTTCCCAGGCTAACCACTTTACACCTATCAATGCCTTGAGGTCCAACTCTATCGAACCGCAACTACACTCGTAACCTTACAGTTCATAATCAAACTCGTTCAAGCCTCCCGACTACCCTAAAAGGGTTTACTGCTCCGTTCCTACCTTACTGTACTGTGAGAGACCTGAATAGCACTTCCACCTTACCGAAGAGGTACGTCTAATCAACAACACCGAATATCACCGTCTACACTCAGAACTCTCAGAACAATATCACAGTTACACCAGTTACACCAACTCTACTCAACAGATTTCCGCACCTTACAGGTATAGCCACATCCCTGCACACTTAATCAGTAGATCACAACAATAAGAACCTGCCAGATAATCGGCTCAAACCATCAACCGAGAGATCTTACTGAACTTCTATGAAACTAACACCCAAGTCAGTATCGATAACAATCGATAGAACGAGACAGAGATTTCAACTTAACGGGCCAGGTACATGCAATGTCCCAACCCAGTCATCCGACGAGTCGTCACACTAACTCAACTTCGTACAGATAACAAGACACAGAGATGCACAGAATACTCAAAGGATTCAAGAACTTAGACAAACAATAGTTATAGCAATGCATGGAAATCCCTTCACCCAGACAAACAGTCTAGTAATTCCCAGAATCGTCACGGTAACTCACAGTACTGACAGACAACAATAGAAATAGATATACGGCAATGAGGCAAGCCTTACAAGCACAAGGTATTTCTCAAAGTATATTTCCATGCCCATACAAATTGTCTATCAAGAAAAAAACTTCTAACGAGGATGTGGCTCATACTAGTGGACAATATTTATCCATAGAAGACATTATGCCTCCCTCTCTTTATCATCCAAATATTCCTAAGAAGCAATTAAAGATCCTATCTACACAAGGATACACTTACACTAAATTCAACAATTATTTGTGAATCTTCAGAATCTTCAACAAGCAATGCTTACTTTTATAGTTCAACAATCAAAGGTACCCCGAATACATTTTATTTGGTGTTGAAGTTTTACTACATTCAAGTCTTAAATTAAGGTATTGTTTCCTCTTTTGTGGAGACTGTAATTATAAATTAAAGTTCATACTAAATCTTGATGAGTGCCAAATTATAAAGGGTTGGTGATTGCAAATGTTGAGTGTGATGCTAATGAATGAAGTAATGGATCATGCAATAGGTGATAAAACTTTAGGATCTCCTTCCCATTTTACTTGCAGTGTGCAATCAGAGAGAGATATCTCATAGTTAGGTGCTATAGTTCCCAAAGAAACAAAAAATGTTATTTTGTGGATTTTTAGTTGCACTCCATGGATTACAAAAGTAATTTCTTCTCAAATAATGGGAAAACTTTTCTATAGATGGTATAGGTGATTTTGAGGTAGAATGGAATTTGGGTGGAGACCTTAAGAGTATAAAATGCATTTTAGGTTGTAAACAAGGAGCATCTTCTCTCCATCCTTTCCCATATTGTACAAAAGGTTACAAACAATCTAAGAGATAGTCTAAACCTGCAAGGGCATTGATGAGAGTTGATGACTCTAAAGAAATTGATGACACAGAATCATGGAATTGTAGGGAATGGGAGATATCACTTTTGAGGTGTCCAATGTTAGAAGAACCAAGTCGTCAAAAAATAAGCAATGATTGGAAACCCATTATTCCATTTCGATTGGTCAATGTTCACTTTTGTACTTTGCACACATTTATGAGGATCTTTGATAGGCTTTTGAAGCTCCATGTTGAATATGGATTTGCAATGATACCACTAGAGAGGTCTACAATAGAAATCCAAACGTGGAAGTCTTCTGAATTCTATTGGTTGTCATGGTGGCCATGTATCTTTAGTTTTTAAGAAGTATGGTGATTCTCAAGATATTTTACAACAAGTTTCAATGATTGGGAAGAAGGCAAGATGTTTCTTTAAAAGAGATTTGAATAGGCAAGATGATGGGAAATGGGAGCTTTGGAAAGACCTCTGTTCAAAATAAAGGGAGAGAAGTCTAGAAAGATCAAGAAGACCTTTAAGGTTTGAGATCCAACGAAAGATCCATAAGGATTAAACATTGAAGAAATGATTGGGATAATCTCTTGTGACCTTAAAGATAACACGATCTTTTACACTGTGAGTTCCCATCTTGCGACATAGTTATAAAGATCTTAATCTTTTTGGAAGAGCAAGTAAAATAGATTTCAACCAACCGGAGTCTTCAATAATTAGATTGATCCTTATGGGTTCTAGTTTCTTAAAGTGGATTCTCAAAACTACGTAAAGTTTTGAAAGAACATTGAACCCACTTTCGGTAAGCTATTCTCTCTGAAGATAAAGAGGATGTTATATCCTCTTAGAATTAGATAAATAATCCACATATACCATTCTATTGGTTGGGCAGGGAATTATAAAATAGGTTCCCTTCTATGTTTAGAGGTGAACTTTAAACAAGAAAATCCACCCACTTTACAAAGCCTAAAAGTACAAATTATGTGTACGTCTAAGAAGAAGTGATTTGGGTTCATCTCCCTTTTAGAACAAATTGGATTCTGATTTGAGAAATGAATCTCATAAAGAAAACCTTAAGTAGCATTCATCTATTTTACTAGGTCCATGCACAAGTCATGCAAAGTGATGGACCAAGGTAGTAAATTAGTTGAAGTCACTTTGTATCCACCTAATTGACATGTTTGAGCTATGGAGACCCATATGGCACATGGCTTAAACAAGGAAATAGGTAGGGATGTTCTCTTCCACCCTTTTTCATTCTTTCCATACTTTGCATTCGACTCAGTTCTTCTTCGTATGCAAACTAGATGGAACTTTGAATGATTGGGGCACGAAATTAAACCACACAAAGATTCTCCTCAAAAAAAAAAAAAACATTCAAGATAGAAATCACCCTTTTGAATTAAGAGGCAAATTAGAGAGATGAAGGCCATGAACTTTAAGATTGATCATGGAGCATGGGGGAATACCCCAAGGTATATATCTCCACTCATTTCTGAGGACAAAAATGCTTTCAAGGGGGGGAGAATGTTGTATAATTACATGGGTCTAAGGGTTAGAACCCTTGGGTTTCTAGGTGTGAAACCATTTGGATTTATGGTTTATTTACCCCTTTTAGATGGGTCTTGAACCTTAGGGATAATTCTCTAAGGTTGAGTACCTTAGACTTGATTGGAAGCTTCTCCTAGCCACTTGGTTTGTATGTGAAAACTTGGAGGGTCTTCTTTTATAAGCCATGTGATTTCATGTGATTTCCTAAGCTTGGAAACCTTGTGAACACCTTAGGGACCCATGTGATGGAAGGTACACATGTCCCTTTGAGAGGGACTTACCCCCTTAGACTTGGAGCTATATATTGGAGGGATTGATTGGGTGGAAACACATCTCTCTTCCTAGTGTGTGGCCTTGCTAGTTACTTCTCTTAGACTTCTTAGTTCATTTTTGTGGAGGCTATGGAGCTCTCACACAACACATACCTTTGTGCTAAGAGCCACGCACAATATTACAACTATATATCCCTCTTCATTTCTCATCCTTTCATATCCCATTGGATAAAATCACTCATAGAATCTTATCACTTGATTTCATGTACTCATTCACCATTCTCTACCACTCATACCACTCTACCCCAAATTGCTAGCTTGGCAAGGTAGCTAGACTAGGCTCAAGAGGAGGAAAATTTTAGTCTCCATATGGTTAGCATCAATTCAATGCGTGGATCATCACCCAAGTTCATGTGCATCATGGGAAAGATAACTACTTTTTTGAGCCATATGAGCGAGCCTCATTATAAACGGCCTGATTATTTCTTTAGCAGGCCTCATCATCTATTATGTCTCACATTTGTACCTTGTCGAAGGTAATTTTTGGGCCATATCGACATCCCCTTGCTCTTTCCATAATCTATAAAAAATTTAGACAAGGAAAGTAATGATAGTCCGGGTTGGGTGTCTTAAGCCACATACTAGTTTACGAAGTAGAGGTTAGACAAGGTGACAACTTGGGTGCCCATTCACTTGCAAGGTTGCACTTCAAAGTTAAATCTCCAAGGAGTAAGCTTCGGTTGAACCTCCATTTAAATAGATAAAACCCACGTACTAGTCACAGTAACCATCATTGACCTATTTTCCCACCTTTCGATAACTAACAAGCTCTTCAACAAGTAAAGAAAGAAAAGAAGAGCATTGTCCCTCTCCTCATCAAGAGTAAAGGGAAGCTTAAGGGAAAACGTGGGGGATCCTTGAAGCTTTGATCTTGAAAGAAAAGGTCATCCAATTAGAAATCTATACAAGACGACACCCCACTTTGTCTGTGAGAAGCTCTTTAATTAGCTCATGAAATATGGAATCCTATTATCATCCTTTTTATGGAAAAAAGTGAACATGAGAGTTTTTGTTTGCATTGAGGTCAATAGATCGGTGATTGTCTACAAGAAAGCCTAGAAATTCGGCAAAGAAAATGTGAATCAATGGGATACATTTTCTTTTATTGATTGAATAGCATTCAATTGGAATTTCTTTCACTTTGAAAAGACGAATGTGTAAATTTGTTGGTGGATGTTTCTTGAAGTTCATATTTAGTAATTCTACCAAAAAAAAAGAAATATTTGCACTCGTGTGACCTTACCTGAACAACTCTACTTTCACAAGAATTTGTTTTGTTCAGACACTTAAGATTGTGTAGGAGACTAGGGTAGGGGTCATTATCTAACTAGAAAATCTCAATCGGGAAGTAGTTTGGCTTTGAAACCCCAACTACTTGACCATGTAGTTTTCCAATGACAAAGTAGCATGATGACCACTACAAGGACCAATAGGGCATTCTTTACGTGCTTTCACTTGACCTAGACCACACAAACGAAAAGGGAGATATAGTAAAAGAGCTTGAGTCAAGTGACAATGAGGATGAGTTCAAGAAGATCTTTCCCACACCCAAGGATGGTACACACTTATGAACATTATATGAATCAATATTCTTCCAGCAAAAACTGCCTAGAAAACCATGTACATAGAAAAATGCACACACAAGAAATTTTGAACAAACAATGTAGGGAACCTACTGGAAAAAAAATTATTATGTATGATTGATCCATGTGATCATGTAACTAAATTCAACCAAGTCTTGAGAGTTGAAAAACTCAAAGATTTTCAATACAAGGCATTTGGTTTAACCCTATTGGAGCTAATTCAAACAAGTCTTGAGAGTTGAAAAACTCAAAGATTTTCAATACAAGGCATTTGGTTTAACCCTATTTGGAGCTACACTGAAGCGGTTCGAACCCTTGATCATAGCTTGATTCAAGAATTTGGATGTATTTGTGAAAGAATTCATAGTAGAATTCTCAAAAAGAGGAGTCGAACATGATTCAAATACATTAATTTATAGCTTCAAACAAGCAAGTGATGAATCTGTCGAGGTTGCAATTAGAATATTCAAATATTATGTGGATAAGCGTTGTGTTGTGGAGAGACCATGTAAGAAAAAATTAGTTTCTCTATTTTTACACCGTCTTACCATCAAGCACCTATGCTATCTTTTTTTCTTACATTCAAATATCCAATAGAGTGCCCAAGTATGAACCTATGTGTAATAGAGTGCCCAAGTAATAACCTATGAAAAGAAGACCATATAAATTTGTGAGATAGCTCAAAAAATGACCAATCATTTAATGGAGTACTGTTTGAGTAGTATTATAACCAACCTAGGTATAATCAACGAAATTAAGAGCCACCAAGGCCCATATTGGATCACTAGACTCCACCACCTTAAAATGCAATCCTAGTCAAGTATATCACCCTCAGGCTAATGGTGAAGCCGAGGTTATAAATACTATTCTATGCATAATCTTCATAAAATTAGTGAACAAGAAGTGCTCAAATTGGGACAAACAATTGCATCATGTAGTTTGGGCCTATCAAGTTGCATATAAAACAATGTTAGGAACAACTTTCTTCATTGAGAGTGGGAAAGTCTTATGAATAGATAGGGCATGAGTTTTCTAACCATGTTAATTGCTAGAACAACTTCAAGAGACCAGAATTAGGGATATAATATATATTTTTGTTGAAAAGTAAAGAAGAAAGACTATTATGATGCACATATTAAAGACAATTGTTTACAAGAAGGAAAGTTTTTTTGGTGTATATGCTAAAAACATATGTCAAGAAGCTTCAAAAGAGATTATATTGACTATTTGTAATAAAAACAATCTCCACAAGTTGTGCATCTACTCAGCAACCCTTGAGGGAGAGATCTTTCCCTATTACTATTGTAGGAGAGATCTTTCCCTATTACTATTGCAGTTTGAGGTTTGCAAAAGCACACAAATGGCATAAGGAAGATGAAGAAGAAGCTTTGGGCACAACATAATACATGTATTAGAAGGTGAATGTATAAAGATAATTGACCCGTTAGGTTTAGAGGCATAAATACAAAACAAGGGAAAAAACCCTTGAAAGAGGGGAAAAAGTGCCCCAGTGGTACTAAATGTATTCACATATCACTACCTAAATATACCAACAACTTCCACCTGGGAGTAATGCAATCAAAAAGGATCTAGCACTTATGTATAAGGAAGTGCCAAGCTATGTGGAAAGAGATCAATGCACAAAAGTAAGTATGCTCAAAGCTTTGCGGAAAGCTTCAAAATTCTCCCTAGGTAGAGCCCTTGTGAAAAGGTCTCCAACATTATCCTATATGGGCACATATGCCTAACTTATATCTCTAGCAGAGAAACTCTTCCCCACATAATGATAGTGCACCTCAATGTGCTTAGTGCAATCATGGAACACATGGTCCTTTGCAACTGCCAATGCACTCTGACTATTAGTGAAGATGTTGGTGACAAAAGATTGACGAACACCCAAATTAGCCAATAGGCATCTAAGAGCCACACACAATAGTTCGTGTGAAAGATACCCTATACTCAACATCACAGCTAGAAGTGGCCACATTAGGTTGGTCCTTGCTCAGCCAAGATATGCATGAGCTACCAAGCATGAAGCGAAAACCACGTGTGGACACAGGAGTGTCATAGAGACCAACCTAGCTTGAGTATAAAAAAAAAAGCATCTAAATCTGGTGGTAATGATCCCCCCTTGGGATAAAACAATCCTAGTAGATGTGGCACGTAGCAAAAGATTAACCGCCTCCCAATGCTTGACACCTAGGCAATGCATAAGCCTGCTCATTTGAGAGACAACAAAATGAATATCAGGCCAAGTTATCCATAAGTAAACCAAGCATCCAAAAGCCTGATGATAGAGAACAACATCAAATGCATCTCCAACATCATGAAGCTCAATTGTAAACTTGTTTCCATAGCAATGGCAATAGGTTTGCAATCTCCAAGGCAAAAATGTTGCAATAATGCGTGAATATATTTTGCTTGACACAAAGCTATTCGCCCATCAACTTGCATAAATTGAATGCCTAAAAAATGATGCAAATGCCCCAAATATAACATCTCAAAAGAGGCATGCTAATCAACCTTAAATTCATCAATATGCTTCTCATTAAGACCAATGAGCAACACATCATCAACATATACTACAATGATCAAAATTACATCATCTGCACGCTTAGCATATAAGTTGCTTTAAGTTGGACTTTTCTCGAAACCATGTGTAATCAAGTAGGCATGTATCTTTTCATACCAAGCACATGGTGCTTGATGCAAACCATATAATGCCTTTTTCAGCCTAAATATTTTGTTTTCATGCCTTTTTTGCACAAAACGATGAGCCTTATATACATACACTTTTTCATATGATTCACCATTTAGAAATGTTCTTTTAATGTCCAATTGATGTACATTCCAAGCACGATGAGCTGTGAGTGCATAGTTGCCACGAACAGTGGTCATTCCACATGTGGGAGCAAAGCGCTCATCAAAAATCAATGCCTCTCTCTTGCACATATAAGTTGCTTTAAGTTGGACTTTTCTCAAAACCATGTGTAATCAAGTAGGCATGTATCTTTTCATACCAAGCACATGGTTCTTGATTCAAACCATATAATGCCTTTTTTAGCCTACACATTTTGTTTTCACGCCCTTTGTGCACAAAACCATGAGGCATATATACATACACTTCTTCACGTAAGTCACCATTTAGAAATTTTATTTTAGTGTTCAATTGATGTACATTCCAAACATGATGAGCTACGAGTGCATAGTTGCCAGAAACAATGGTCATTTGGCATATGGGAGCAAATCTCTCATAAAAAATCAATGCCTCTCTCTTGCTCATAACTTTTGCAACAAGCCTAGCATAATACCTATCAACTCTTCCATCAATCTTATGTTTCAGCTTGTATACCCATTAAGTGCCAATGGCCTTTTTTCCCTCAAGAAAATCACATAAAGACCACATACCATTCTTCATAATAGCATCATATTATGATTGCATAGCAGCCATCCAATTTCTTGAATTGGTACTTCATCAAAAGAAATAGGCTCATTCTCATGACAAAGACTAGAGGCAGCCATTGCATAGCAATCTGATGAAAGGAAGCACTATGAGATCTTGAATGATTACCATATGACAAAGGTGCATCTAGTTTGCTCTCTCAAAGTATGCACTAGCCATTTAGGCATAGTTTTTTCCTCCTCTATATATATCCTCTCATCAACAAGTGCATCATGTAAATTTGCATAAAAATTGGAAGGATCTCCATCATGGTGTGGAACCTATAAAGTCTAAGAAATTGCCTCATTTGGATCAACACTTAACTATCCACTTGTAAAAAGAGGTAGCAAAGTGTCATACACATCTCTAGAGCTAATTCAAGTTTCCTTGGTACATGAAAGTAATGGCTGAATTGCATCTTCCATAGAAACATCATAGCTAACCAAAATGTGTTTATTCTATGGATACTATAGATGATATCATTTTCTTTCAAAATAGTATCCAACAAATATACATTTCACTACTTCATCATTCGATTTCCTGCATTGTTGTTCAAACACTAATGCATATGCCAAAATAACAAAGACACACAAATAGGCTATCGATGACTTGTGACTATGCTTGGCCTCATATGGAGTGATAGCTTGTAGTTCTTTGGTGGGACACGTGTTACGTACATATGTTGCACACATAACAGGCTCAGCCAAAAGCTATGTGGTAAAGCCTAACTTTTGACCATACACCTTGCCATCTCCATGAGAGACTTGTTCTTTCTTTCTGAAACTCCATTTTGTTGAGGTGTATATGGTACTATAAACTAATGATTTATTCCACACTCATTTAGAAATGCATTAAAATTAGAATACATGTATCCCCCTCAATCAGAATAGAGGGCACCCAATTTACATGTTGATAGATTTTCAGCCATAACTAGAAATTGTTTGAAGCCCATAAATAGTTCGGACTTTGCTTTCAATGGATACACCCATGACACCTCAAGAAATCATCAATAAAATTCACAAAGTTAAGGTAGATCCTAAAAGAATGTGTCTACATAAGACCACATACATCACCCTGAAAAAGCTTCATTTAATGAGCAACTCAAACTGAACCATCTTTAGGGAAGGAATATTGCTACATTCTGCCCAAATCAGAGCCTTCATAGACATTTTTACAAGGTTCTTCAAGTTTGGGAAGAAAGGACACCATTTCATATCTCTGTAGGTGTAGCAAACTAGAAAAATTCACATGACCAAAGCGTGCATGCCAAAGCTTTGCATATGAGATAGCCTAAGAATCTTGAATTGCACATGCTAAATCATTGATAGCTTTTGCATAGTCTATGAGCTTATAAAGCCCACGACATAAAAAGGCAATAATAACATTGCCATTCGAGAGATCATGAATTGTAAATGTGTTATCGACAAATTTGACAACCGTGCCAATGTTGGCTAATGCTAAAATTAACAACATATTTTTCTTGATCTCTAGTACACAAAGCATTTGACAATGTGAAAAATATACTGTCAATAGTAGTCATAATGATCTTACCAACTCCCATTTTAGGATAAGAGGCGTTGTTAGTGCATGTGATAGTATTCCCTGTAGAGGGAGACCCAAGTAAAGAAACTATGTTTCAAGGTAATATGTTTGGTTGCCCCACTATCAAAGTACAAAACTTTTGAGTCTAGTGCAAGCATACACTACTCATGAGAAGGTCTTGCTACATACAATAGTAAATGCCCATTCTTCATTTTGAACAAGATTAGCAAACTATGTTTTAGGTGTAGAGGCCTTTACAACAACCATTACAGCCTCTTTCTTCTTTGACTCTTGTATAGCTAGTTTTGGAAAACTCCTTTGGGCATGATCATTTCCCTTATAGTATTTGTGAAATTGTTTCTAGTATTATGCTCTTTGCTTATTTTTGTCTTCCTTCTTTGATTGTGTAACATTAGTAGATTTTTTCTTACTAGTAGATGAGCTCCATTTACCTTTGCCTTTCTAAATAGCTAGGAGAGCTTGATCTGAAACATGCCTAATGGACCTATTCTACCTTGATTGATCTTTGCAGAAAAAATACAGAATAAATTCTCAAATGTTAAGGAATTTGGATTGCATTTCATCATCAATCGAAGAGTAAAAACAAAACTCTACTATGAATCTAGAACCGTTAAGAAAAGTCTAAACAAGTGAACTATTAAGCAAGAACTCATTAAAAAAAATCAACTACTCCTTCAAATATTTGATCTTTGTGAAGAAATTGTCCATATAATCTCCTTCATTCATATGCTCTCTCCAATTGTTTTAAGAGGTAAGCAACACAAGCCTCATTTCTTGCCTAGTATAAAGTGGTAAGTATCTCCCAAGCATCCTCTACTATTTTGCAAGAGAGAATGTGAGGGATAATGACATGTTTGACTTATGAACATATCAATGCATGTGCTTGAGCATCTTTCCATCCCAACAAAGTTGCTTTGTAGTAGGTGCAATAGGATCCACATCATGGATGGGAATTTTAACATCATCATCTTCAATCTCATCTACATCATCTTCAATAATTGCACTTTCAAGTTTCGTAGGACATTTTTCAACATCTTGCACGATATTACATAGCCCTTTTGCTACCAATACATGAAGCATCATATATGTCCACAATGGGTAATTAGTACCATCTAATATATCCTCAACAATGAGCATAAAGAATAAATTGTGAATGGGAAAGTAATTCCGGAAAATGCAAAAGAAGTGAAAATGGATATGCATCGTGAAAGGAGCTTTGATGATTTTGCGAGTCAAGAAATGAAAGGGAGGCTTAAAGTAAATGGAGAAAATGTAGGATATTTGCAAGATATGCCAATTAAGATTCAGATGGAGTGCAATGTTAAAGATCTCATGGGTGTTGCAGCTAGCCAATCAATTAAAGTGACATTCTATCTCATATTTGTAAAAGGGATTAGTTATATACTTCCAAGGCATGCACAATAGATATAGAAACAGGAATTGATTCAACATGAAGATGTGGAGATGAGAATCTACTACAAAGGATTACATTCTTGGACTCATGTTCATGGTGCTTAGGTCCATCAACAATGTACTTTAAGTCCAATGGAGCAAGAAAATATGCATACCTCAATGCACCATCTAGATACACACCATGGATAACATGTATTGATGATATATATATATTATTGAATATGATTATGATCAATTGATCAAAGTCTATGAACAACACTTTTTACTAATTAACAGTTACATCCTTCTTTAGAATCATTTTGATACTACTGTAAGATTATTTCCACTATCCCAAGGGAGGTGTTTCCCTCTCGCTAGATGTTTTTCCATATGTAAACTTTTTTTGCTTTCTAAACGTATCTGTTGTAAAAATGAGAGTGTGTTATGATACAACATGCTCGAGCACAAGAGGATGTATAGATGACTAGAATACATATTACTCATGGAAAACATACAATCATGTGATGTAAAGGTTCCCGACATATAAATGGTCTATATGTAATTCTCATTGAGTGAAGGGCTAAGTGAGGTTTAATTCCTTAGATCATGGTAGTGTTTGTTAGGACACCATAGGAATTTAATATTGTAGAAAGGGCTTAGATCTAAGTTCTAAATGAAGGGCTCGTAGAAATTGGTGAGGAAGATTCTTAAAGGCCCATTCATTTTTATAAATATGGCTTCATATGAATGGAAAAATCCCTCCTTGTGCATTAACAAACATGACTACTAACATGCACCTTTTTTATGTTCTTTGTAGTTTAGGTTTCTTGATTGTTTTATCTTCTTGGAATGCATGCAAGTTAGCATAATTTTGTTGTTTCTTGGAATTCACACAAGCATGAAAGGTGTGATGAATATTTTTCTCTACCTCCCACCCTTTCTCTCTAATGTAAGGCCACAAGCCATCACCTCTTTTATTTGATGTACATTCAACAGAAAGAATTTTGATATATCTACTATGCCTTGATTTTGTCTCTATTTATGTTTTGATCTTGTGATTGCTGCCCATTTCACCCCATGTTCAAGACATACTTGTTGTTCATGTGGTTCCACACCTTCCAAAGGATGGAGATGAGTTTTGGAATTTCCAATTCAGCTTAGAGGAATAAAAAAATGGAGGGATAAAATCATGATTTATCCATATATGAGAATGCAACCAAAGATCTATGATCAAAGTGGTGACTAGAAGGTGAATGAATCATTAGGCTCCAACCATCCTTTGGCAATTTTATACTCATATTGTTGGCCACATTGAAAATGTCTAGAATACATAGTGTTACATTTATGTGCTCCTTGAGTAGCTTTGATGTGAACCTTTTGCCTATACATGGGCACTTTTTACTCTAGCGATGGCTTGAGGTTTTTTTCCCATGTTAGCATATACATGATGCACTCATATGTGGTGGTACTTTATAATTAGGGATATTATTCAGCTCTTACTTCAATTCTATTCATGATCAATAAAATGAGGTATTCCAACCATCTGTCTTTTTTGTGTGTCTTACTGCATTTATGCTCCTTGTGTGGGCTTCTTGTGTGTCTCTCACACTTCTACACACACCCAACAATGGTATCAAAGTAGGTTCAACTCCTTCTCAAGTTTCAACTTTTTGCATCACAATGTGCATGCACTTTTAAGAGTGCAAATTGACTTCATATCATAGAATATTGATTTTCAATAGCAAGAAATCATTTTCATGAGTTGCACTATTGTTTTATCCCCATCTCAAAGCCATTCATGCAGTCAAAATTTCCATCAGAGTGATAAATTATGAGCTAAAATTTCATCATTGATTTTAGCATCCATTGAAGTAAAGATCTTGTCACATTCTTGTTCTTTAGTGGAATGGTGAGCAACAATGACTTTTTTGGCATGCTTCAAGCTGAAGACAAGATTGATGGGACCAACTATCCAATAAGTTCTTACATGTTGAAACATGTTCTTGTTGCAAAACAACTATGGAACATAGTGGAAAATGTAGATAGAAGACCGCCAAGTTCTTCTATTTCACAGTCTACTGTCATAGATGGAGCATATTCTTCACATATAGTGGTAACTCCATCTCAAACTACACAAGAGAAACTTAGATGAGATGGAAAAGATGCTCAAGCTCATGCATTGATCACACTTTCTTTGACGCGTCATATAGGTCCACACATCTGATCATGTTTTACATCAAGACAGGCATGAGACATGCTTGCTTCTTTGTATGTCATGCATAATGAAGCATGTGTTGCATACTTGAGGAGGGAACTTTATGTATGTCTAAAAATGAGTCTATGGATGTGAAAGAACTTGGAGAAGCTTGTAGAAGGTAGAAAAATGAGTTTCGAAGTGACGAAGTTTGGTCTAGCCAACCGGCACAAGACCAGCGCTTGAGCTTATGGAGACTCAAGTAGACCTTATAAGCATGTGATAAGTGCAAAGAAACACACTATGTAATTTGGAGCATCAAGGAGAATGAGTCGATACAAAATAGATAGGTTCGTGGGTCTACTAGCTCAAAAAACTTACTGTCTATTGTGAGCACCCTTTGGCAACTAATCTTGCCTTGTACTTGCAAACTGATCCATCTGAGTTTCTTTTAACTTTATATACCCATCTGCAACCAATTACCTTTTGATTCGACGATATTGGAACCAAATCCCAAGTGTCCATTTCCTTCAATGCATCTATCTCTTCTTTCATGGCCTTTCCCCAATTAGGGTTTCCCTTTGCCTCTTCATGGGTTGAGGGTTCCTTTGAAATAGAGTCTTTTTCCAAGTATATTGAATGCTTCGTAACAAATGTGGAATCATATCCATACCTTTCTGTTTGTTTTTTCTCTCTTGTTGATCTTCTAGGTACTTGTTTGGAGCATTCTCCAACTTTTTGCATCTTTGTTTTGCCTCTTGGCTTCCATAGCTTGTAATCATTTTCCCTTTCATCTTGGTCATCATGTGTATCACTTCTTGGATCTTGGAACTGTGTATCATGCTTGTTTCCTAATTGATGAGAGTCAGAATCAAGATCATATGGTAGTGTTACCTTTTGTTTGTCTTCATCATACCAAGACCTGTGTTCTTCAAACACAACATCTCTACTTGTAGTGAATTGCTTGGTTGAAGGATTGAAGAATCTGTAACCCATCTGAGTTGAATCATATCCAATAAACATTGTCTTTGTTGCCCTTTTATCTAGCTTACCTCTTATTTGTGATGGTACATGAACATAAGCTAAACAAGCAAAAACCTTGCAATTTCCAAGACTAGGTTTTCTTCCATGCCATGGTTCATAAGGAGTCATACCTTGAAGTGATTTGGATGGTAGTCTATTGACAAGGTACACAACAGTTGAAATAGCTTCTACCCATAGATAGTGTGGCAACTTCTTCTCTTCAAGCATTATTCGGGCTGATCCAACCAATGTCTTGTTTCTCCTCTCTACAATTCCATTTAGTTGAGGAGAGTACCTAGTAGTCACTTCCCTTTTGATACCTTTTTCTTGCAAGAACTCATCAAACTCTTTGGAGAAGTATTCTCCCCCTCCATCATATCTAAGCTTCTTTAGTGATCTACCTGTATGATTCTCCACATGTGCAAGATAATTCTTGAAGCAATCAAAAACTTCATTCTTACTCTTGATAAAGTATAGAACAGTCCATCTACTATGGTCATCAATAAATGAGACATAATACCTTGATCTTGCCAATGAAGGTTCTTGACTTGGTCCCCATACATCTGTATGTACTAAGTCCAATAAGTTGTTGTGGATGTAGCCTTTGTGGTTGAATGGTTGTCTTTGTGCCTTCCCAATCTGACATGCATCACACCTGTTGATCATGTGTTGCTTTGATATGTTCATCAATCCTAGAACACTTTGATCGCTACATATATCCTTCAAGGTTCTTTCATTAACATGAGCAAGTCTCTTATGCCACACTTCAAGCTCCCTTAGGGCTTGAGACCCAAAGTTGAATAGAGCTATGTTCCTGGTTTCTCCTACTTCAAAAGTAAAGAGCCTATCATGCTTCTCACCTTCGGCTATCTTTTTGAAGCCTTGACATGGATCTTCCACAAAAGCTCCATGTTGGGTGAACCTAACTTGCAATCCTTTTTCAACTTAGAAGAGCAATGTTGCCTGCAACATGATTCAAGCATCCTGAATCCATGTAGAACAAATGATCATCTTCTTTACCTTCTTTGTGGCTTAGATTCATAAGAAGCAATGAGTCTTCATGTGGTTGATCTTCTGAATAATTGTTGTAGTTCCTTCTATTATAGCTTCTATTGTTATTGTTGAAGTTGTGTCCACCTCTGCCTCTATTGCTACCATATCCACCTCTTCCACTTCCTTTCTGGGTCTTCCCATTGAACCAACAATTCTGAGTGGTGTGGTTGGTCTTATCGCATATGGCACAAGGTTCAACATTCTGACCTTTGGCTTTTTCTTGCTTTGGCCCTTTCCTCTTCCCTTTCCACTTGCTCTTGCTTGCGAAGTTGGCTTGGGAGGTCTCTTCTTCCTTCTTCTTGCCTTTCTGCTGCTTATCCTTCTTATCTGCATATAGAGCACTAGTTGAATTACCATGATAAGATTTACCTTTCTTTATGCTATTGTTGGCTTCTTGATTGAAGAGTTGTCCAAGAAAGATGTTGAAGTCTGGAGTTTGCACATCCATGATGAGATCATAAGCCATCGTGAAGGATTGCAATTGCTTATCACTTCGAATGCCGTTGAGAATTTGCCTCATGATGACCTCTTCTTCAATCAGCTCTCCAATGGATGCTAACTGATCCACAACCTCCTTGACCTTGGTAACAAGCTCTGTGATGGTTTGTTTAGGTGTCTTCTTCATTTGGTTGAGCTCGTTCCAAAGATGATTCTTTCTTGCTTTGGTACTAGCAAAAAAGAAAGTCTCGAGGGCATCCCAAGTCTCTTGAGATGTCTTGCATCCGCTAATATGTGGTAATAGAAAGTTAGAGATAGAGTTTAGTATGTATGACCTTGCTTGAGCATCCCTTGCACACCAAAGTGTGAGCTTACCTGTCTCCTCTTGTGTTGGTCCTCCTTCGGATCTTGGAATAGGCATAGCTTCATCACCTGCTACAATTCCATAAAGATTTCTACCTTGCAAATAGGCCTCCATTCTGATGTGCCAAGCCACATAGTTTTGTTGATCAAGCTTCTCGATCATTGAGGGAAAGTCGTCACCCATCTTGATCTAGCTCTGATACCACTGAAAGAACTTGGAGAAGCTTGTAGAAGGTAGAAAAATGCGTTTCAAAGTGACAAATTTTGGTCTAGCCAACCGGCACAAGAACAGCCCTTGAGCTTATGGAGACTCAAATAGACCTTATAAGCATGTGATAAGTGCAAAGAAACACACTATGTACTTTAGAGCATCAAGAAGAATGAGTCGATACAAAACAGATAGGTTTGGAGGTCGACTAGCTCAAAAAACTTACTATCTATGGAAGAGACAATGAACTTCAAATGCCCATAGCGACCAGCGTGATTACAACTAGAAAAAAATCCTTTTATGGGAGTGATACATTTAGTGTTGAGTGTATAGAATGCACAAAAGTATAAGGAATAAGAAAAATATGCTATAGGAATGAATGGGACATTCACCTGTGGTACTTCCTATTTTTTAGGAATATGTAGAGATTGATCCCGAGACAGAAAAACTAAGATTTCTCCCATCTACTGAACCAAATGCTATGAAAATTTATAGGCATGAACTAAACACTAATACCTTTCCAATGAGCCATGTTGCACTCAATTTGAAGCTCTAAAGAGAGCAGCGGCCTCTGCAAGATTACTGTTGGCGAAGAAGATGATGCAGAGAATTGAAGGAGCAAGACAATGATGGTCACAAGTGTGTGTATATTGCTTCCATGTAATGTACAAGTGATTTCAAGTGTTTATATAGACTCTTTGAGTGTTCCACGACTTCTACAAGTGAAGTTTGAATTCAAATGAAGGTGGGAATGGTTGTTGGAGGGAATCAATTCACTTTCCTACAATCTAGGAAAAGTGAAGATCTAGTTTGATCTACTTTTAGGTGATTGATTGCTTGATTGAATGCAACTTCAACCACCACAAATTCGTGGGATTTGGGCATTATCTTTCTACCTTTACATGTGTAAAACTCAAGGCTTTTACAATGGTAAATGAACCATCAAAAATCTCTCAAAAAAATACAATAAATGAGCATAAGAAAAAAGAACTCTCCAACGGATATTCTTTCAACGCGATAGCCTTTGATGTAGACCAAATCCACCTCAAGCATAGTGTAAGCTTGATGTTCCAACAAGATGTGTATCTGACAAACATCAATGACTTGAAAGAGCAATTGATAAACAAAGATGAGATTGTT
Source organism: Ceratopteris richardii (assembly GCA_020310875.1). Taxonomy (NCBI): domain Eukaryota; kingdom Viridiplantae; phylum Streptophyta; class Polypodiopsida; order Polypodiales; family Pteridaceae; genus Ceratopteris; species Ceratopteris richardii. The sequence continues at coordinate 101,189,982 of CM035442.1, read as the reverse complement.
TCGAATTCAATTATATGGGATGAAGCAAGCACCACATGCTTGGTATGAAAATATACATGCCTACTTGATTGCACATGGATTTGAGAATAGTATAACTGAGAGCACCTTATATGTCACGCATGCAGATGATGTACTTTTGATCATTGTTGTGTATGTTGATGATATGCTACTCATTGGTCCTAATGAGAAGCATATTGCTGAATTCAAGGCTGGTTTTCATGCCTTTTTGAGATGTCAAATCTAGTTCATTTGCATCATTATTTCGGCATTTAATTTATGAAAGTTGATAAGGGAATAGCTTTGTGGCAGATGAAATATATTGAAACATTAGAAGATTGTAAACCTATTGCCAATCCTATGGAAACAAGTTTATGGTTGAGTTTTGATGATGTTGGAGATGCATTTGATGTTGTCCTCTATTAGAAGGTTGTTGGATGCTTGATTTACTTATGCATAACTCTACTTGATATTCAGTTTGTCATCTCTCAGATGATGAGGTTTATCCATTGCCCAATTGCCCAGCATTAAGAGGCGGTTAAGCACATCTTTCACTACTTGAGTGGTGCTCAGCTACTTGGATTATGTTATCCCAAGGGGGAATCACTACCGCTAGATTTACATGCTTTTTTTTTTTACTCAAACTGGGTTGGTTGCTATGACACTTGTGTGTCCACTAATGGTTTTTGCTTCATGTTTGGTAGTGCATGCATATTGTGGTTGAGCAAGAAGCATCCTACTATGGCCACTTCTAATTGTGAGGCTGAGTATAGCATAGCTTTCACAACGACTCTTAATTATGTGTGGCTTAGATGCCTTTTGGCTGATTTGGGTGTTGGTCTATCTTCTACCACCACCATCTTCACTAACAGTCAGAGCACATTGGCAGTTGTGAGGAAATGTGTATTACATGCTTGCACAAAGCACATTGAGGTGCATTATCATTATGTTAGGGAGAGGTTCTCTACAAGAGAGATTAGTGCTAGGTCCTTGTTCACCACATCAATCCCGGGGAGGTTTGTGGATATATTTTGATAGTGATGTGTGTGAACACACGTAGGACTGTCGAAGCACTTTTTTCTCTTTTTAGGAGGTTATTTTCCCATAGCTTGTATATATACCTATAACCCTAATGGGTTGCTTTTTTTTGTAATTCATCCAGCATTGTGTCATGCTCCAAGCTTCTTTTTCTTCCTTGTGCTTTTTGTGCACTTTTGCAGACCTCGAACTCCAACAAAACCTCCCATAACTTGATTCCAATTAATTGAGCAATGGTTCTTTTTCAATAAGGGTGGGAATTTGTAGTTTCATTGTTTCTCTTTTAATTGTTGTCTAATAATATATCCAAATGTTTACTCTTACACATATAATTGTGCTTCCATTCTTCTTTTAGCTTCCAATACCTTTGGCCAACTTCATCCTTCTAGAAATGTGATTCCTTAAGTCATGAGAAATTTTCATTACCCATACTTTTTTGCTAAGAAAGGGATTAATAAAAGTCTGAATTCTACAATCAATACACATCATTGGTTTCCTTGTTCATGTATAACAAAGTTTCTAGTTATTCATACTAACATTTAATACTTGCTCTAAACCATGGTAAAATTTTTGTTCTCTTTGTGTTGCATAACAAGCTTTCTTAGCTAGTCAAATGCTCATGGATATCTTTTCTATCCTCATATATATCATTAATATTATGGATTATAAGCATTAGGTTCAAAGAATCTCATGAATACATTATTTTCACTACATTTCTTCCAAGACCGTCTCTAAATATTGAAGTTCCAAAGCCGTTAGTGAAGTCACACCTCAATATGTTTATATGGAGATATCCATTAAATGTTCCATTTTCTTGTGGATTTTAGTCATTTTGTTGCATAACTTCCACACCAATAGTATTTTTTATGTGGAAGATATATATTTTAAGAGAACTAGTCATTTTGGCCAATTTCTTCATCAATTATTTACTACTTGAGAGAACTTCGCGAAGCTTGTAGGAGGTAGAAAAGTGATTAATGAAGTGACGAAGTTTGGTCTAGCCAACTAACACAGGACCAACCCTTGAACTTATGGAGCGTCAAATAGACCTTATAGGCATGTTATTAGTGTAATAAAATCCACTATGTACTTTGAAGCATCAAGGAGAAATTCAATACAAAATAGATAGGTTTGTGCACATTGACTATCTCAAAACACTTGTTATCTTTGGATGGAATGATCAATTTCAAAAACTCATAGCAGCTAGCACCATTAGAATTGAAAAACTTCCTTTTGGAGGAATTATACACATAGTTTTTAGTGTCTAAAATGCATAAGATTACAAGTAATAAGCAAGATATGCTTCTATAATGAACTTAACACTCAAGAGAACTATCCCCTATTTTTCAAGGTTGCATAGAGATAGACCCCGAGACAATGAAATTGAGATTTATCCAACTCTACTAAACCAAATTCTTTGAAAATTTGTATAAATAAATTAGAAACTAATAGCTTTCCAATGAATGTTGACTCATTCATTTTTTATCTTTGTAGCAAGATTATAAGCCTCTACAAGTTCCTTGTTGAAGAAGATGGTGCAGAGAAATGAAGGAGCAACACCATGATGACCCAAAATGTATGTATATTTCTTTAATGTATTGTACAATGGTTTTGAACTCTTTATATAGACTCTTAAAGTGTTACATGACTTCTACAATTAGATTTTGAATTCAAATCAAGTTTGGATAGTTTATTGAAGAGAATCAATTCACTTTCCTACAATCTAAGAAAAGTGAAGATCTAATATGATCTACTTTTTGGTGATTGATTGATTGATTGATTCTCAAGCTCAACCACCTCAAATTTGTGGAATGTGAGCTCTCTTTTTATCCTTTTACATGTGTAAAACTCTAGGGTTTTACATTGGTAAATGATCCATAAAAAATCCTAATGAAAAATTAAAAAATGAGCACATATAAAAATATCTTCAGTGGGAAACTTTGACACAATTCAAATGATGATTTTTTTTATGTAGATCTAATCCACCTCAACCATAGTGTAAGGTTGATGTTCCAACACTCATCACTATTTTTCTTGACCGAAAGTGCATAGAAACTCTTCACACCCAATTCAAAACTTCAACCAATTAAAAATTTCCAAAAATATAAATCACACAACCTATTTTTGTCAACTAGGCTCACTTTGGCTATATCTCAATTTTGAGTGGTTTCCAAATTGAATAATGTTAAGCTTATTTTTGTTACTCTTGTTGTTATTCTTGTTATTTATATTGAAAAAATGTATATAATCTAAAAAAATATTATAAGAGGTTCAATTACCAAGGGACTTCTTGAATGATTTAGAGGGCTCAACAACTCAAAACAATTAAGTAGAAAACAACACAAACCACAATTGAACTATTAAGCTCACAATTTAAGGGACCATGAATCATGGATAGCCCCAATGAGGTTATCAATGTGTGATGGACTTGATTCACAATTGATCTCGTAAAAGATTAGAACTATCAATTCAGAAATGAGAAAGATGATGTTAGTATATTTAAATAATTAGGACCATGGGGACACTTTCTTCCCTTTTTCAAAGGTTTTTCCCCCTAGATTGAATGCATATAACCCTAATGGGCTACTTAACTTTGCACATTGAGTTAGTAGAAAATGTAGTGTTGTGCTTCAAGCTTCTACTTCTTTCTCATGATGTTTGTGTGCTTCTCTTGTTCTCAAACTCCAACAATTGGTATCAAAGAAGGTTATTGCCTTTCTAGAGGGCATCGTTGACACCCTTCTAGTCATTATCTCAAAATTGCATGAAATTTGGAGAGCACACTCAAGGTCATTAGAAATTCAAGATAACTTTGTCATGTTGCATCAAAAAATTGATTTGATCTTATTATGGCATCTAAACGCGAATTAAGTGATTGTGAAAAAACTTTATCCTTATACAATTTTGAGTTCCTGAGTACAAGTGCCTCAAAGTTTACTACAATTAAGTATTTTGTATGTTGTTTGTTGAGGATTAGTTGGATGGTTCTAACTATTCATTCTTGGAAACATCATGTGTCATGTAATGATAACATAAGGATTGTGAAATGTTGTGCAAGGTATTAAAATATGTCCTCCCAAACATCCAAATGTTATGGCACCACTTGATGCAAGGATTTTTAAGATGATGATAATCATATTCTTGACCCTACTACAGTTCCTATTGCACCTATTGTAGAGAAAACTTTTTGGGATGGTAGAGATGCACATGCACATGCATTGATAGTGTTTTGTATCAAATGTGCCAATATCCCTCACATTTGCTCATGTAGAACATTTGGATATGGCTTTGGATCCTATGAATGAAATTCAAACTAACCATCCATTCTATGATCAAGAAAATTATATTTAAAAAAATAGCCCAAATTTTTAATAAGATAATTTGGGACATGAACATTTGATTCATTGCCGAATACTAGAAGGTAATTATAACATGCTATCTTCCTTCATCAAATTTCTCATGCCATTCTCAAGAATTTGGTAGTGTCAACCTTTAAGATAATCACGTGAACATTAAAAAAATATATATCCCAAAACCTTGAGTAAATTTTTCATGAAGGCATATATAAACTCTTGATCCTACTAATTCAACATATACTAGGGTATAGGGAGCTGTAAACTTCTTAAAAACTCCCTTATATTAACAAAGATAGTTGAGACCATGAAATGTGTCATCTCATCCATTATTTAATCATAAATACTTGATATTTATTCCCTCTTTCAATTCATTCATTTTTCAAATTTTAATACTCCAATGAAACTTTTGGAAGTATCAAAAACCTAACCCTTTGACTTGATATGATATATCTAAGATTTTCTGGTGGCCACCTAGTTAGCATAGTTATAATATTGATAAAATAAAGTTTACCACCTAATCACCTAGATGGCATAAGGCCATACATATCTATATGAATAAGCTCTAGAAGGTCAAGTGGTAGAAGAATATATGAGACACTCAAACTGCAATCATCAGTTACATTACTCTTGTCTAAAGCTTTTATATCTTTGTTCCCTCTTAGTCGCAATTTCTTAGTATTTCTAGAAATTGGCATATCTTTGTATTTTTCCAAGATGGTTCTAATGTTCAAACACTTGATGCCACTTCATTGTTTGTTTTTAGCTAGTTGACTTGTCTTGTTCTAGATCCTTGTCCTCAAGGAGTTGCATGTGTCAACATCTAATATTGTTAAATGGTTTATTTTGATCTTTTTTTTTCTTCCCTCGAGCCTTTTGTGCTTGATCCCACCTTTTTTTATGTTCCTCATTGATGCTTGCTTCTATAATCTAACTATGGAATACTGAGGTTTTCTTATTCCAGAGTTGTAGTGGATGTAGGTCCTAAAGGTTTTCTTTTGGGCTCTATGTTCTGTTGTGTGACCCCATCAATAATCGCCTCAAGAATTCTCAATGAAGGAACCATCGGACCAAATCTATTTAGTAGATGTTATGTAATGTCAAGTACTTGGCTATAGATACCCATGTGTTCACATAAAAGAATGACATTTGAAATTTTGGTCCATAATAGGTTCTTTTTGAATATGGGCTAAAAAAATTTATAAGAACATGTAGAAGTATTTAGTGTCTATGATTGTAGCTTCATCATTGGTTGTAGCCTCTAGCTTTGATGACTCATGACATGCTAATCATGAAGCTAATTCCTCCTCTTTGGTTCTTTTAGCTTCTTCTCATTGTTGGATTTGAATTTCAAAACTCTACTAGCTTTCATTTCCATCTTTGTTCATTCTTCCTTTTTCTAGGCTTCCTAGTTTAATTCTTCACATTATGAGAATATTGTGATCCCTCGTGAGATTTTTGAGTTTCTAAGAGTTCATCTATGTTCACATGGACTGCCTGCTCTATCCTCAACTTTCCTATTGAATAAGCTTACCAATGTTAGGGATAGATGCCACAACATTTTATAGTAGTTGTCTATTTAAATCTTTTGGGGTGACTAGGGTAGCCTATAATTACATATGTTAACCCATATTCTACGAAATAAGGGTGTTTACTTGCAATGGGAAATAATATGATTTGCTCCCTGATGGTTTCTAGGTGTTGTACTAACTATTGTTTTGTGACCACTGAGATTTTCCATGTAGATCCAAGAGCCATGGTGTTTGTTTAGGTACTTGGGATGTGGCATGAGTGAACTGGATTCATGAATTCATGTGAATATTGATAGTGATGATGATCTCCTTTAATTCCCCTCTAACACTCTTTGATTTTGCATTAGAAGACAAGATGGCATTGGATATAGTACCCTTGGGGAAGCACAAATGTGACTGATTCTAGAAGCAACATATGGGCTTGGAGCATAAGTTTCTAGAGCTTTCTATGAATGTGACATATGCTTAGGTTACAAATTAGGTTTTACAAGAAATTTAGAGGATCCTCTAAGCATGTCCTTGGAGAATTTTGAAGTGTGATATTTCTCAACAAACTAAGGTGGAGGATATGATGGATGTTTGTATTACCATTGGTGCCAATGACTTACATCTTCAAAGGTCCAAAACATCCTACCCCAATGATATGTATTGACAATCATATTTCTCAATTCCTCTTTGGTAGGAAACCCCAAAGTTGAACATTTTCGTGGCTTTTCCTTGGGCTTAGGTAGGCTAGGTGCGAATATTAGGTCATTTATATTTCAATACAACATCTAATGCAGTCCTCTAAACAACTTGGTTGCATGCAAAAAACACATCCTTATCTTCTCGTTACTTAGTCCATCTATGGATATTGACATCAAATTTCATGAGAAGGGTGTTGGAGTTGGAGGTATGTGGAAGCATATGAATATAACAAGGAAGAAGAAGAAGCTTGGAGCTCAACACACAATATTGAATGTATTACCACTAGAATGTACAAAGATAAGTGACATGTTAGGGTTATAGGCATATATACAAGTCAGGGGAAAAAAACCTCCTAAAGAGGGAAAAAAAGTGCCCCAATGGTCCTACTCTATTCACACACATCACTACCTAAATATATCAACAAATCCCCTTGGGAGTGATGCGATGAACAAGGAGTTGGCTTCATGTATAAGGAAGTGCAAAACTATGTGGAATTGATCCACAAAAGGAATTAAGCCCAAAGCTTTGCAAAAAGCTTCAAACTTCTCCCTAGGGAGAGCCTTTGTGAAAAGGTCTGCAATGTTCTCCTGTGTAGGCACATATGCCAAACTTATCTCTCCAACAGAGAACCTCTCCCTAACATAATGATAGTGCACCTCAATGTGTTTAGTGCGAGCATGGATCATAGGGTTCCTTGTGACTATCAATGCACTTTGATTGTCAGTGAAGATGATGGTGGTAGAAGACTGACCAACATGCAAATCAGCCATAAGGCGTCTGAGCCACACACACTCAACAACCGCTATGAAAGCTACCCTATACTCAACTTCACAACTATAAGTGGCCACAGTAGGCTACTTCTTGCTCAACCAAGGTATGCATGAGCTACCAAGCATGAAGCAAAAACCACTAGTGGACACACGAGTCTCATAACAACCAGCTCAATCAAAGTAAAAAAAAAGCATGTAAATCTGGCGGTGTTGAACCCCCCTTGGGATAAAACAATCCAAGTAGTCGAGTACACTCAAGTAGCGAAAGATTTGCTTAACTTTTTGCCAATGTTTGACACCTGGGAAATGTATAAACTTGCTCATCTCTGAGATAGCACATTGAATATCTTGCTAAGTAATGTATAAGTAAATCAAGCATCCAATAGCCTATTGATAGAGAATGGCATCAATAGGCTATTGGAACTTACATAAAGTAAATTCCCAAATAATGATGCAAATGCCCCAAACCTGACATCTCAAATGATGCATGCACATCAGCCTTAAAATCAGCAATATGCTTCTCATGAGGACCAGTGAGCAGCATGTCATCAACATACACAATAATGATCAGAAGGTGCTCTCAGTTGGATTGTTCTCAAAACCATGTGCAATGAGATAGGCATGTATCTTTTCATACGAAGCACATGGTGCTTGCTTCAAACCATATAAAACCTTCTTCCATTCCAAAATGCAGTTTAAATGTCCAACTCGTGTACATTTCAACCATGATGAGTTGCAAGTGCAAGGATGCTACAAATAGTAGTCATTCGGCATGTAAGTGCAAAGGTCTCATCAAAATCAATGCCTCTTTCCTGTGCATAACCTTTTGCAACAAGCCTAGCTTTATACATGTCAACTATTCCATCATGATTACACTTCAACTTGTATACCCACTTAGTGCCAATGACCTTAGGCAAGTCACATAAAGACAAGGGACCATGTTTCATGATAGCATCATATTCTGATTGCATAGAAACCATCCAATTTGTAGAATTTTGTGCTTCATCAAACGAAACAGGCTCATTCTCATCACATAAACTAGAGGTAGCCATAGCATAGCAATCCGATGCAAAAGAGGCACTATGAGAGCTTGAACAAGTATGATATGATAGAGGTGCATCTAATTTGTTGTTATGCAAAGTCTTCACTAGCCATTTTGGCATAGTTTTTGCCTCCTCAATATTAGCTCTCTCATCAACAAGTGCATCATGTAAACCTGCATTAGAAACAAAATTATCTGCATCATCACATGAAACCTATAAAGGTTGAGAAGTTGCCTCATTTGGACCAACACTAGATTGTCCACCTATAAAATGAGATAGCAAAGTGTAATACATGTTTTTGGAGCTAAGAGATGTCTCCTTAGTACATGAAAGTAATGGTTGAATAGCATCTTCCACAAAAACAACATCATGGCTAACCAAAACGTTTTTAGTCTATGCATAATATAGACGATAGCCTTTGCTTTTAGAACTATAGCCAACAAAAATACATTTCATTGCTTTATCATCTGATTTCCTATGTTGTTGTTCAGACACTAATGCATATGCCAAACAACCAAGACAACCAAAAACATGCAAGTGATCAACAGAAGGCTTGCAGCCATGCCAAGCCTCATATGGAGTGATAGACCGCAATGCTTTAGTGGGACACCTGTTAAGTACATATGCTACACACATAACAGCCTCAAGCCAAAAACTATGTGGTAAAGCCTGACGCTTGACCATACACCTCGCCATCTCCATGAGTGGCATGTTCTTCTGTTCAACAACTCCATACTGTTGAGGTGTATACACCATTGTACACTCATGTTTTATCCCACGTTCAGCCAAAAATGCATTAAAGTCAGAAGACATATATTCCCCCCCTTGATCAGAATGGAGGGTGCCCATTTTACATGTTGATAGATTTTCAACCAAAACTAGAAATTCTTTGGAGCACATAAACACTTCAAACTTTGTTTTCAATGGATTTAGCCATGCATGCCTAAAAAAATCATCGATGAAAGTCACAAAGTAAAGATAGCTCCCAAAAAAGGGTGTCTACATAGGACCACAAACATCACCATGCACAAGGTTCAGTTTCTAAGTAGCTCAAACTAAACCATCTTGTGGGAAGGAGCAACGCTGCATTTTGCCCAAAATCCAACCTTCACATGCATGTTTACTAGGTGCCTCAAGTTTGGGCAAAGAGGACACCATTTCAAAGTTCTACAGATGTGGCAAACTAGCAAAATTCAAATGACCAAAGTGTGCATGCCAAAGCTTTGCATCAAACAAAGCTTGAGAATCATGTACTGCACATGCTAAATCATTCATAGATTTTTCTTAGTCTATGAGCCTATACAACCCACAACATAAAATGCTAGAAGCAATAATGACATCGTTATTTGACATATCATAAACTGTACATCTATCATCATTAAATTTCACAACCAAGCCAATCTTGGCTAAAGTCAAAACTGATAATAGATTCTTCTTGATCCCTGGCACAAATAAAGCATCTGACAATGTAAAAGAACTAACATTAGGAGTAGTCAGAATGCTCTTGCCCACTCCCATAACAGGATAAGAGGAGTTGTTGGTGCATGTGATAGTCTTCCCTATAGGGGCAGGCTCAAGTGAAGTGAAGAAACTCCACTGTGAGGTAATATGTTTGGTTGCCCCATTTTCAAAGTACCAAACATCTGAGTCTACTATAGACATACGTTGTTCATATGAAGATGGGTCAAAACTCCAAACAATAGTAAATGCCCATTCTTCATTTTGCACAAGATTAGCAAACTTTGTTTTGGGTCTAGAGGCCTCTGCAACAACCATTCTAGCCTCTTTCTTCCTTGTCTCTTTAGCAGCCAATTTTGGAAAACTCTTTATGACATGATCATTTTCTTTATAGTATTTGCAAAGCAATTTTTGCTTTTCTATTTTCTTCTCGTCTCTTTCATCCTTCTTTGATTGTGCAGAATTAGCAGATGTCTGCTTACTAGTAGAGGAGCTCCATTTACCTTTGTCCTTCTAACTAGCCAGGAAAGCTTGATCTGCAACACACATAATGGATTTGTTCTACCTAGATTGATCTTTCTACAATAGAATAGAGACTAACTCCTCAAATGTTAAGGCATTTGGATTGCCTTTCATCATCAAATGAAGAGTAGAAGCAAAACTTTGATATGAATCAAGAAGACCATTCAGAACAATCTTCTCAAGTGAACTATCAAGCAAGAATTCATCAGCAAAAATCAACTATTCTTTCAAATATTTGATCTTTGTCAGAAAATTGTTCATGGAATCGCCTTCATTCATGAGCTCACTCTCCAAGTGTTTTTAGAGGTAAGCAACACGAGCCTCATTCCTTGCTTGGTATAAAGTGATAAGTGTATCCCAAACATCCTTAGTTATTCTGCAAGAGTGAATGTGAGAAATAATGGCACATTTGACATACAAAGCTATCAATACATGTGCGTGAGCATCTCTGCCATCCCAATGAATTTTCTCTACAATAGGTGCAGTAGAAACCACAAAGCAAACAAGAACATGAAGAATATCACCATCTTCAATGTTGTCTACATCACCTTCATCAACTATGGTTGCAGGTGTAATAGGACATTTTTCAACACCCTACACAATATTCCAGAGTCCTTTTGCAATCAATACATGATGCATCATATAAGCCCATAATGTGTAATTGGTATCGTCCAACTTATCCTCAAAAAATAAAATATGATACATCACCGCTTTCAACCATGGCCACCGACTAAAATAACCTCATGAAGAAAAGTGATTGTATCACAAAAATTTGAATAGAAGTACCCTATCAAGTTTTGTTAAACCTGTAGCAAACTTCAAGATGCTTATATTGGTGAACCAAAACCTATATATACCTTTGGCACAAAAAGATGAAATTGCTTGCACAAGCGCTATGGTAGTACATCCGGAGGCCGAAACAAGCTTCTATAATCTACACATCTAGAATACCAAGGTTTTCTTATTCCAAAGTTGTAGTGAACATGGATCCTGAAGGTTTTCTTTTGGGCTCTATGTTCTGTTGTGTGACCCCATCAATAAGCACCCCAATAATTCTCAACGAAGGAACCATGGGACCAAATCTATTCAGTAGTTGTTATGTAATGTCAAGATTTGGCTATAGATACCCATGTGTTCACATAAAATAATGAAATTTTGAAATGTTGGTCCGCAATAGGTTTGTTTTGAATATGGGCTAGAAATATTTATAAGAACATGTAGAAGTCTTTAGTGTCTATGATTGTAACTTCATCATTGGTTGTAGCCTCTAGCTTTGATGACTCATGACATGCTAATCATGAAGCTAATTCCTCCTCTTTGGTTCTTTTGGATTCTTCTGATTCTTGGATTTGAATTCAAAATTCTGCTCCCTTTCATTTCCATCTTCATTCAGTCTTCCCTTTTCTAGGCTTCCTAGTTTATTTCTTCACATTATGAGACAGTTGTGATCCCTCATGAGATTTTTGAGTTTCGAAGAGTTCATCTATGTTCACATGAACCACTTGATCTATCATGTCAACTTTGTGGTGACTCCTCTTGAATAGACTCACCAATGTTAGGGATAGATGCCACAACATTGATAGTAGTGTTGGAACAAAGCAATCCCAAATTGATGATTATGAAGAACTTGAAGCAAGTCAGGAATAAAAATGAAGCCAAAGAAGTCATTGAACAAAGTGAAGAGATCTCAGAAATGTAGTGTGTATATATATGTACATTACAGATGAGTGTAGATGATCATTAGAATGATAAGGAGTAATGTAATAGATGTGGGATGAGTCTAGAATCATATGTACATAAGTCAATAATGTAAAGAAACTAATGAGAGAGTCATTAGAAGAAAAATGTCCATGAGATAGATGTGTAGAGAGTCATCTCCATGAGTTAGCATCAAGTCTTTCTCTGATTTCTCTTAGCCTGATCAAGTGGATCAAGAAAACTTTTGTACACATCTAACCTAGAAGCTAATCAAGTTATGTTCAAAGTTTCATGGTCTAATTCTTTTCAGGTTGTGTGTATGATCAATAGGAACATGTATATGTAAAATGTGCAAGAAGACCTCTCAGAGTCGTGCACTTTTTTGTGTCAATCTTTTGCTTGAATCTCAGTGCACAATGTAAAGTTTTTTATGAATGAGCATTTGAAATCTAGGTTGGAAGGTAACAAAGATATGGCTAAAAGCATTTAGCAAAATGGGACTTGTGGTGTGAGAAATCAACCTTAGAAGTTGACTATGTCAAAGTTGCTTGTTCAGGAAAATAGTTTTGGACATATCTTTGCTCTTAATGATCAAATTAGAGTTTTAATGATTCTTTTGAAGGTCTAATGATTGATATGATTGTGCAAAGATAGTCTGGAGATATGTGCATCATTAGATTGAAGAAATTTGAAGTTATGTGCAGGTAATGAAGTCAAATTCTGAAGCAGACTTCTTGAAGAAGAAGAAATTTCACTAAGAGAAGTGATAGTGAATGATTTTCTAAATCAAGGTAGCATTTGTGTAAACTTTGGTCTATGATTGATATAGAGGTGTTCTTAAATCAGTATAGGTCAAGCCTTTGGAGATTTAGAGGTCTCCAACAGTGGTATCAGAGCAAAAGGTGCAATATAAAGTGAAGTAAAGAGCATTGGAAGTCCCGACTATTGGAGACATTGAAGTTTCTTCTAATTGAAGGTGGACAAGATCAAATTCTTGAAGAAAACCTATAGAAGTATGAAGACTGAGCTTGAAAGCATCTGAAAGATTGAAGCTTTACATTAAAGGTACAAAGCATATTCATTTATCTTAAAATTTGCAGAAGACAAAGATCAAAGATGGGAGAAAGCTTGCAGATTGATAAGCTAGATAGGGAGAACTATCCAGCTTGGTCCATGAGGATGGAGGCACACCTCATGAGCAAAGATTTGATGGCATTCATCATAGGAGAAGAAAAAAAGCGTGAGTTTGAAGATCCTAGTGTTCCAACTATGGAAGAGCTTGCATATTTGAAGAACTGGATGAAGAAGGATGCTCAAGCTAGGAGCATCATTTACATGGCTGTAAATGATTATCTTCTACCTCATATTAGAGGATTAGAAATTGCAACAGATGTGTGGAATGCTTTGGAAGAGCATTTTCAAAATACAACTAAGTCAAGGAAGTACTCATTATGGGTTGAGTTCACAACCTTCAAGAAGAAGAGCTCACAATCAATTTCTGAGTATGTGGCAAGAATGAAGGATATTGCAGATAGCTTGGGAGTAGTAGATGAAGATAACGAAGAGGATAAGTTGGTAAGACAAATACTTACACGTCTAAGAGGAGATGAGAAATGGAAGCCTTTCATATTGTCCATAGAATTGTCATTAGATCATTTTACTCCTCATCTTAATCAATTGCTAGGACACATGCTAACTTTTGAGCAGGACATTAAAGGAGATAATGATAGGAGTGCAAGCCAAGCTATGTACTCCAAGGACAAGAGAAAGAATGTCAAAGGAAAGCAGTAAACTGATGATGAAGGATCTTCAATTCAAGCTAATTTCACAAAGAGGGAAGATGAATTCAAGAGGTAAAGGAAGAGGAGGTAAGAATAAAGATAATGTTAGAGCTTGTTGGATTTGGCAAGTGATTGTTGGTATAACAATCAAAATGGTGGAAGTCATAATCAGAGTTTCAATCAAAGAGGTAGAGGAGGCAAAAATCAAAGAGGTAACTTCAGAGGAAACGGTGGTAGGACTTCATATGCTAGAGGAGGTGGAAGAAGCTTTCAACCTCAATCCTACAATAACAACTATTATAATTATGCATCAGATCAGAAGGATGACATAACTCTTATCTTGAATGCAACACATGAAGCAATAGGAGAAGATCAAAGGGTATTCTATATTGACTCAGGATGTAGCAATCATCTGAGTGGCAACATATCATTGATGACTGATATGGAAGCAAAGGTGAGTGGACATACAATTCAAATAGGAGATAACACCAATCATAAAGTGGAAAGCATTGGATCAGTGAAGACAAAGAGTGGAAGCACACTCTTAAGCAAGGTACTTTATGTTCCTACTATTCCTAAAAACTTGATAAGTGTAGGAAAAATTGTGTAGAAAGGATATGACGTTAGATTCACAAATAATGGTTTTTATGTGCAAGATCCAAATCAGGGATATAGAAGTATTATTACAAGTCAAAAAGGAGGAAGACTTTTTAATCTCAAGGTCCAAGGTAATGTGGGACATGCATTGTTTACTTATGGAAGTCAAAAGATGTCTGAGTTAGACCTATGGCATAAAAGGTTAGGTCATTTCAATGAGATAGCTATAAAAGAAATGTCAAAGAATGATGTAGTGCTTGGATTGCCAAATGTCAAAGGTCAACACATGACATACAAGTTTGAAGCTTGGCAATTAGGTAAAGTTCACAGAAGTTCATAAAATAAACCAGGATACAAGTATTCAAATATGATTGAGTTGGTTCATACAAATGTGTGGGGTCCTTCAAGGGATTATAGCATTAATGGATCCAGATATTGTGTATTGTTTGTTGATGATGCAACAAGATGAACTACACTTTATGTAATCAAGGACAAGTCTGAAGTGTTCAAGACATTCAAACATTATCATGCTTATGCAGAAAGGAATACAAGACAAAAGCTCAAGAGGTTGAGATCAGATGGAGGGGGAGAATATTTTTCTAAAGAGTTTGATGATTATTTGTGGAATGCAGGTATAAAAAGAGAAGTAACTTGCAGGTACTCCCCTCAACAAAATGGATTTGCAGAAAGAAGAAATAGAAGTCTTGTAGAATTTTCAAGATCAATGATGAAAGAGAAGAATTTTCCAAACTATTTATGGGCAGAAGCTATTAACATTGCAACATACCTTGTGAATAGGTTACCCTGCAAAGCTTTGGATGGTAGGACACCTTATGAAGCATGGTGGGGTAAGAAACCTACTCTTGATCATTGTAAGGTATTTGGATGTTTGGCATACGCTTATGTTCCTTCTCAATTAAGACATAAGCTAGAACCCAAAGCAGAGAAGTATGCGTTTATTGGGTATGATGATAGACAGATGGGTTACAGATTGTGGAATCCATCTACAAAGCAATTTCTTGTTACAAAAGATGTTACATTTGATGATCAAAGCACATGGTATACAGGGTCAACAAATGATTATGCAGATGTTGAAGAAATACAAAGGAAAGGGAAGACAAAAGTAAAGGTGTATGAAGAACATATTGATGATGTTGATTGTAAAAGTAAATTGCAGGGAAATGATGAAGATAGGCCAAGATTTGATCCAAAATCAAATGTGGTTGAGACTTCAAGAAGTGCAGAGGTCAGAAGATCTTTGAGAGAAAGAAAAGAACCTACCACATATAGCTATGATACATCTTTCTTAACAACAAAAGATTATTCTTATATTGTGAAGACAGAAGAAGATCCAACCACATATGAAGAAGCTAAAGGTAAACAGAATTGGGAGAAGGCAATGCAAGAAGAGTATGATGCTCTACTTGAGAATGAGACATAGGAATTGGTGCCAAGACCAAAGAATCAGAAGGTAATAGAGGTTTGCAAATGATCAAGTGTCTAGATACAAAGCTAGACTTGTGGTTAAAGGTTATGCCCAAACTTATGGGGTAGATTATGATGAAACCTTTAGTCCAGTTGCTAAGATGTCTACAATTAGAACCTTAATTGCTATTGCTGCTTGTAAAGGATGGAAGTTGTCACCATTAGATATGAAGAATGCATTTTTGAATGGATATATTGCAGATGAGGTGTACATGGAGCAACCAGAGGGTTTCATGGATTCAATTGGATCAGATTATGTATGTAAGCTCAAGAGAGCTTTGTATGGTTTAAAGCAGGCCCCAAGAGCATGGAATTACAGGCTTGTTAAGTTCTTGAATGAATGTGGATATCAAGCTTCAAAAGCAGATAGTAGCTTGCTAGTGAAGGCAAGTGAAGATGGGTTCATATATATGTGTATTTATGTTGATGATATTATTGTCACATGTACAGATGCTCAAGGAATCAAGGAGCTTAAGAAACAAATAGAGAATGAGTTTAAGATAAGTGATTTGGGAAACTTGTCTTATTTCTTAGGAATGTAGATTGTGTATACTCAACATGGAGTATATGTTACACAAGAGAGATATTTGAAGAATCTTTTGGTCAATTTTAACATGGAAGATTGCAAGCCTTCAACCACACCATTGGAGGTAAATCATAAGTTGAGTAGATATGGAGGAGAATAATTTAATGACATGAAGAAATATCAGAGTTTGGTAGGTAGTTTGATCTATGCTACCTTAACAAGACCAGACCTATCATATGCAGTTGGTGTCTTATCACAATTTATGCATTGTCCAAAGAAAACTCATTGGATTGCAGCTCAAAGGGTACTCAGATATATCAAGGGAACTCTACATGAAGGTTTGTATTATGCATTTACTTCTGACACAAGAATCAAAGTGTTTAGTGATGCAGATTGGGCAGGTAATTCAGATGATAGAAGGTCTACTCATGGTTATCTCTGTTATATTCGAGATAAGTTAGTTTCTTGGTGCTCAAAGAAGCAAAATACAGTTGCTTTGTCATCCATAGAAGCTGAGTATAAAGGAATGGTAGAGGCTGCAAAAGAAGTGATATGGGTGAAGACTTTATTGAAGAGTTTTGGAACTGATCAGAGTACTCCAATTATTTTTTGAGACAACAGAGTTCATTATATTTGGTAGCTAGTCCTGTTTTTCATGCCAGGAATAAACACATAGAGATTCAGTATCATTTCTTGAGAGAAAAGGTACTTGACAAAGAGATTGAAGTATTGTATACACCAGCAAAAGAGCAAGTTGTAGATATGTTGACAAAGAGCTTAGATGGACCTAAGCTACAAAAGCATAAAGAGATGGCAAGAATAAAGAAGAATGATATAATCATAATTAGTGATTGAGGGGGAGTTGTTGGAACAAAGTAATCCCAAATTGATGATTATGAAGAACTTGAAGCAAGTCACGAATAAAAATGAAGCCAAAGAAGTCATTGAAGAAAGTGAAGAGATCTCAGAAATGTAGCTTGTGTACATATGTACATTACAGATGAAAATTCTTGTACTATGAGTGTAGATGATCATTAGAATGATAAGGAGTAATGTAATAGATGTGCGATGATTCTAGAATCATATGTATATAAGTCAATAATGTAAAGAAACTAATGAGAGAGTCATTAGAAGAAAAATGTCCATGAGATAGATGTGTAGAGAGTCATCTCCATGAGTTAGTGTCGAGTCTTCCTCTGATTTCTCTCAGGGTGATCAAGTGGATCAGGAAATCATTTGTATACATCGAACCTAGAAGCTAATCAAGCTATGTTCAAAGTCTCATGGTCTAATTCTTTTCAGGTTGTGTGTATGATCAATAGGAACATGTATATGTAAAATTTGTAGGTAGACCTCTAAGAGTTGCACACTTTTTTGTGTCAATGTTTTGCTTGGATCTGAGTGCACAATGTAAATTTTTTGATGAGTGAGCATTCAAAATCTAACTTTGAAGGTAAGGAAGCTATGGCTAATAGCAATTAGCAAACTAGGACTTGTGCTATGAGAAATCAACCTTAGAAGTTGACTATGTCAAAGTCGCTTGTTCAGGAAGATAGTTTTTGACATATCTTTGATCTTAATGATCAAAGTAGAGTTTTAATGATTCTTTTTAAGGTCTAATGGTTGATATGATTGTGCAAAGGTAGTGTGGAGATATGTGCATCATTAGATTGAAGAAATTTGAAGTTATGTGCATGTAATGAAGTTAAATTCTGAAGCATACTTCTTGAAGAAGAAGAATTTTCACTCAAAGAAGTGACAGTGAATGTTTTGTAAATCAAGGCAGCATTTGTGTAAAGTTTGGTCTATGACTGATATAGAGGTGTTCTTAAATCAGTATAGGTCAAGCCTTTGGAGATTTAGAGGTCTCCAACAAGTAGTTGTCTATTGAAATCTTTTGGGGTGACTAGGGTAGCCTATAATTACACACGTTATCCCAAATTCTAAGAAAAAAGGGTGTTTGCTTGCAATGGGAAATAATATGATTTGTTTCCTTGTGGTTTATAGGTTTTCCTAGTGGTTTCTGGGTGTCCTACCGACTATTGTTTTGTGACCACTAAGCTTTTTCATGTAGATCCAAGAGCCATGGTGTTTGTTTAGGTAGTTGGGATATAACATGAGTAAATTGAATTCATGAATTCATGTGAATATTGATAGTGATGCTTGGATTTCCTTTAATTCCCCTCTAAGACTCTTTGATTAGAAGACAAGATGGAATTGGATATAGCACCCTTGGGGAAGCACAGATGTGAGTTATTCTAGGATCAACATATGGGTTTGAGCATAAGTTTCTAGAGCTTTCGTTGGATGTGCCATATGCTTAGGTTACAAATTAGGTTTTACAAGAAATTTTGGAGGATCCTCTAAGCATGGTCTTGGAGAATTTTGAAGTGTGATATTGCTCAAACAACTAAGGTGGAGGATATGATGGATGTTGGTATGACCATTGGTGCCAATTACTTAAATCTTCAGAGGTCCAAAACATCCTACCCCAATGATATGTATTGACAATCATATTTCTCCATTCCTCTTTGGTGGGAAAACCCAAAGTTGAACAATTTTGTGGCTTTTCCTTAGGCTTAGGTAGGCTTAGTGCTAATCTTAGGTCATTTATATTTCAATACAACATTTAATGCGCTCCTCTAAACAACTTGGTTGCATGCAAAAAACACATCCTTATCTTCTCATTACTTAGTCCATCTATGGATATTAACATCAAATTTCATGGGAAGGGTGTTGGAGTTTGAGGTTTGCAGAAGCATGTGAACATCACAAGGAAGAAGAAGAAGCTTGGAGCTCAACACACAATATAGAATGTACTACCGCAAAATGTACAAAGATAAGTGATCCATTAAGGTTATAGCCATATATACAAGATGGGGGAAGAAAACCTCCTAAAGAGGGAAAAAAAGTGCCCTGGTGGTCCTAGTGTGTTCACACACATCACTACCTACATATATCAACAAAGAAAATTGAATCCAATCTACCATTAATCTTTAAATCATATGGAAACTTTCGTTACTCACTCATTTGCAGTTTTCTTGAAGTTCAAGAGCTCATTCAAAGTGTTATCTTTGACCCCAATTGGCATAAATTCATTGATGAATGCTTTGAAAGAGCTCATCAATGTTCTGAAACTCATTTATGTTCAATAATTCGAACCATGCCCTTGTTGAGCCTGTCAAAGTTAAGCCATTTTTGTAGTATTGAGGGAGAATCCTCCACTTTCTCATCTCTAATTAGTTGTTGGAATTAAACCTCATCCGATATTGGATCATTGAATCCATCATAAAGATTGCATACAATGCTTGTGACTTTTGAAGGTTGGAGTGGTAACACTAGATTAGGCTTTTGAAGTGTTTTCTTAGGATTTAGGATTGCTCTCTGATGATTAGATAGATATGACTTATTCAATGGATCACCAAGATCTTGAGCTAGCTTTCTAGCATATTTGACACATCCTTTTCAAATATTGGACGCCCTTGGTCTTCTAATGATTGATTTTGTTCATCAATTCTAGGGGTCGAGCACATGAAGTGCTTGAAAGAAATCTCAAAGCCTATCTTTGCAATAGTCATTTGCTAGATTAACTGTCGTAGGCTTAAAAGGAGGGTGATCAATTGATAAGTTCATGCCCACAGCTTAGTATCCTAATGAATCATTGAAGAAATGGACATCATACATATCCATGTGCGAGTTGGTAAAATTAAATAGAATACTCTCCCACCAAATTGGTTAGGTTATCACAACCATGTGCACGACTTTGTATATTCTCTCTATTTTGTTCCATAGTTGGTCCTTGAAGTTATTTGATTGTTCATAAAAAAAATTGGGGGATAAAGCTAGGTTCAATGGGTGCACAAAATGAGGACCTTGGTGAGTGCACATAGTAGGTCTATAATCCTCTTTTGGATTACCTCTTGATCACTCTCTCCACTTTCCTTTATTAGTACTTAGAGACTCGGAATTTGTACTTCTATTCGCAATGATGCTTCTTGTCCATACACCAAGTGAAATGGGTCGAATCCTAAAGATGCCTTGTAGAATGTGTAATATGCCCATAAGGCTATAGTGAGATGTTTATCCCATTCCTTAGGATGCTTCTTTACCTGCTTACTAATGATTTTACAAATAATTCCATTGGTCTTTTCAACAAGACCATTAGATTGAGGATATTAGGGTGTCTAGTTTATATGCCTTATGTTTATTCTACTTAATAGACCATTCAAAAAATCTGATCTAAATCATGGACCATGATCAAACACTATCTCTAAACGTATTCCAAATCTACAACATCGATCCCCCTTTTCGTGAACGATCCATAAGAGGTGATCGGTGTCCTTGGTTCATATATAAGTCACTTATTTCTTGTAATCTGACAAGAAATAATTATGTTTTACACCAATATTGAACATCTTATGTTCTCTACTTCTAATTAAAATAAAAAGAAATTACTCAAAAAAGGATATACTTAGAAAAGGAAATAAAAAACTTAAATGAAATTTACATGTATGAATGCACATTGTGTATTATAAACACTCCACAGTCACATGATGCACATTGTATAATTACATACTAGAAGGTAGTGTCGCATCCGTACACTTCCATCACCATTTTTTCAAACCTTGATTCGGATCCCATCAGGGACATGTAAGTTAGCATCACATTACTAACCAGATGTTTTATTTTTGCCAAGGATCTTAATTATAATCCTCCTATATGTGGTTTCCTCTAGCTGTCAGCACATGCACAAGCCTTCATACTCATATTCTCTAGTTATTTGACATAGCTCTACTATGAAAACTCATGCAGTGAGCTTAAAGAGGCTATAAAGCGCAAGTGGCTCTAGCTCAAGCCCACATACACCTGTCAACAGTCACCTTCAACTTCTAGAGTCAAGGTACAGAGTAGGTGAGCACTATATTGAGGGGGCATTGAGCACTAAATACATTTTTGTTGATGTTTTTATCAAGAGGTAATGAAGGGCAGATACTAGCCATTCCTTTTTAGTACTAGCGGCCTTATAAATTGAGGGTTCTTCATCTTGTAAATTGGAGCTAAGAAAAGTAACGTTACTCTGATGAAAATTGGACAAACTACCTCATTGATATGTAAGCCTTTGATATTTTGTTGTGATCCTTAAAGATGTTCGAAGACTTTCTCGATGATCTTCATATTCTTCCTCTAGTTCTTCAATGGTTTCCTAATGTGTAGAAGAGGGAAGTTCAACTTTAATCGTTTTTTAAGAGATTTTATCTACATCTGAAATTTAGGTTGAATTAAAGGTTGCATTCTCATTGAAAATCTCATACCTTGATAGAAGTTTCTCCTTGATCAAAAATATGAGAAAATGTGAGATATCCAAAAACTCTTAAATGATCTACCTTATGCTTGATGTTGGGAAGAGCTTCATAGGGGGTAATGCCCTTCAAGAATGCAATAGGTTACCTATTCATCAAATAGCATAAAATGTTGATTGCTTCAGCCCAAAATATGTTGCTTAGACCTTTTTCTTTGAGCATGCATCTTGTGGATTCAAAGAATGTCCTATTCTCCATAAGATTACAAAGTTGAGCAATAGAAGCTAACTCAAGATTAAACTACTTGATGAAAAACAAAGCTAAGAACTCTATCAAAAGAGCCTAATAATAATGAAGGAAATGTATAATGGCCACAAGTTATTTGAATAAAACACTCCACTTCAGTCCTAGAATGCACTTCACAACCACGAAATGATCCTTTTACAAAGACTATCTCTTAGCTCCAACCCTCTTCTTTGTCTGCCTACAAAAGTGTTCACAAGCCTCTGTTTAAATAGGCATAACTCTCTCATGCATGTGAGTTTGGTGAAACCATTTTAGAAGTAGATTTTTCATGATATGAAGAACAAATTTTCTTTAAATAGGCATAACTCTCTCATGCATGTGAGTTTGGTGAAACCATTTTAGAAGTAGATTTTTCATGATATGAAGAACAAATTTTCTGAAGAAAGAAGTTTGAGATGATGCATGTAGCTCAAAATACAACCCTCAAAGATTGGCTTGCTAGTTATTTTAAGAAATCTATCAATGCTCTACCTACCATCTTTTGTCCTTCATATCTTGAGATTGGCCTTGAACTTTTTGGGACTATTTTGGTGAGCTTATTCTCCAAATTGTTTAGAACATTTCAGCTTTTTACATTACCCCAAGATGACAAATGAAAAGCGAGATATGGGTCGTGCAAGACTCCCTCTAGAAAAGATGTGTTGTCTTAAATTTTCTCCTAAATTGTAGGGGCACTTTTCAACTTGGCATTGACTTCAGAACTGATTTATTCATGTCCATTGCTAATGTGGTTAGCACATAAATTACTCTAAAAACATAATGAACAATAGTAAAAAGTTCATCATATAATAAACTTTATTTTCCACCTCTTTGAAGAGATGGTATGGACTTGCATATTCCAACAATGAAAGCTTGGCCTCAAGAACTATGGGAAAGAGTAAATGAAACTTGATGAAAGAAAGCAACAGACT
This sequence comes from Ceratopteris richardii, assembly GCA_020310875.1. Classification (NCBI taxonomy): domain Eukaryota; kingdom Viridiplantae; phylum Streptophyta; class Polypodiopsida; order Polypodiales; family Pteridaceae; genus Ceratopteris; species Ceratopteris richardii. The sequence goes on along the minus strand of CM035442.1, from coordinate 101,166,978 downwards.
AATGTGGCCCATCCCTAAGATAGTGGTTGGATAGCAAGACAAGAGTCCTCATGAAGGTTCCTAGTATTGTGATGCTCAAATCTTGGTGTTTATGATGAAGATACAAGGACTCTTCACACCTGTCCTAACTATATAGGAGAGCATGATGCAAAAACAAAATACAAGACAACACCAACAATGCGAAGGAGGTGCATCAGATATAGTGAGATAAAGCCATCTTTGATAGAAGAAGTTAGAAAGAAAAAAGTTCGTACGATCACTTTGGATGAACCAATTTGTTGCTCCTAGAATCACGCATATCTGTGATTCCCTAAGAGTATTATATCCAAGGCCATCTTTTCTTCTAATGCAAAATCAAAGAGTGTTAGAGGGGAATCAAAGGAAATCCCATCATCACTATCAATACTCACATGAATTCATGAATAAAGTTCACTCATGCGACATCCCAAGTACCTAAACAAACACCATGGCCCTTGAATCTACAGGAAAACTCAGTGGTCACAAAACAATAGTCAGTAAAATGCCTAGAAACCACTAGTAAACAAATCATATTGTTTCCCATTGCAAGTAAACACTCTTATTGTTTAGAATGTGGTATAACTTAGGTAATTATAGGCTACCCTAGTCACCCCAAAAGATTTCAAGAGAGCACTACTATCTATGTTGTGACATCTATCCCTAAAATTGGTAAGCCTATTCAAGGGGCGTCACCACGAAGTTGACATGATAGAGCAAGTGGTCCATGTAAACACGGATGAACTCTTAGAAACTCAAAAATCTCATGAGGGATCACAATCTTCTAATAATGTGAGGAAACAATCTAGGAAGCTTAGAAAAGGGAAGACCAAACGAAGATGTAAATGAAAGCTAGCATAGTTTGAAATTTAAATCCAGAAATTAGAAGAATCTAAAAGAACCAAAGACGAGGAATTAGCTTCACGATTAGCATGTCATGGGTCATTAAATCTAGAGGCTACAGCCAATGATGAAGTTACAACTATGGATACCAAAGAATTCTACATGCTCTTACAAATATTTCTAGCCCATATTAAAAAAGAACATGTTATGGACCAGCATTTCAAATGTCATTCGTTTATGTGAACACATGGGTATCTACAGCCAAATACTTGACGTTACATAACAACTATTGAATAGATTTGGTCCCATGGTTCCTTCATTGAGAATTCTTGAGGTGATTATTGATGGGGTCAGACAATAGGACATAGATCCCAAAAAAAAAAAAACTTTAGGATCCACATCCACAACTTTGGAATAAGAAAACCTCGAGATTGTAGATGTGTAGATTCCAGAAGCAAGCATCGATGATGGACATCAAAAAGGATGGGATCAAGCACAAAAGGCCCTAGGGGAGAAAAAACAAGATCAAAATAAACCATTTAACAAGATTAGATTTGGACACATGCAACTCATTGAGGAAAAGAATCTAGAACAAGACAAATCAACTAGCTCAAAAACAAACAATGAAGTGGCATCAAGTGTTTAAACACGACAACCATCTTGGACTAACATAAAGATATGTCAGTTTCTAGAATACTAATAAAGTGTGACTAAGAGGGAACAAAGATATCAAAGTTTTTGGCAAGAGTAGGGTAACTAATGATTCCAATTCTTCTACCACTTGAGCTTCTCTTTGATACCAACCTTTGGATGTACCGAAAAGCTGATCACGGGGACTAAATTAGAACCTTCTACAAACATACATGATTTGTTTAGTGATGAGGAGTGCAAGATATATAAGTGGAAAGATATCCTAGAGAAAGTAGATAATTGTATCACAAAAAAACCTTGCTACAGTGCTAGAAGGAAGAAGGCTACAACCTATTTATGGTTAGGGTAATCAAGAAAGAAGTACTCTCAATAAGAGAGACCATGTGGAGAGTTGATTGGTCAACCTATCACATAACCTTAGCACACGACATGAAGAATTTCAATTTTCCTTATGATGAATTCAAGGAGGAAAGGATCTACATGAATACAACTAGCATCAACTAATGCGAAACTCACACAAGGAAAACAAGAAGAAAGAAGAATTCACATCGCAAGAAGTCACATCACAAGAAGACACATTGATCATGGGCTCGACACTATGATCTAATCACAAAAATTTGGGTGACAAAGAAATTTGCTCGAGCACAAAAACCTGAAAGATATATGTGGATACCCAATGTTGATTTAGCTCAAGTCCATTGTGCTTCTCTCCCTTGAGGATACACACAAAAGAGGACTACTGCTTCTAAAAAGTCTATCAAGCCTAGACTAGCTAGGATGTTTCCACAAGATCAATATTGGCAAGGACCCATAACTCATCTTTTAGTTCCTAAACATCTTATTAAGGCCCAATGTAATCACAATCAGATTTGGATTCCTTAGATCCATCATTCCAAGGTGTATTAGACAATGATTCCATGCAATTAGTCATCTCTTGCAAAAAAAAAACAACCACGGACAAATAAGATGAAGTAGCACACAATGAAGCCAAGAGAAATCAAGAAAACTTTGGTCCCTACATCCCTAATTTTCAATCCGTAGACCAAGGTCAATATATTTAGCAAATTCAAACAAAGAGCTCGATTCAAATGCTCATGACTTCTAGACAAGGACAAACGACTTGTCACCTAAAGAAATCCCTTAGATGAAGATCGAAATCAAACCAACCCAATGATCAACAAGGAAAAAAGTATGTAAATATGGGTTGCCAAGGCACCAATATCCTCAACATCCACACAAAGCATACCCATCACTATAGAGTTCAATTCTTCATGAGCATTTTGGTCATCTTTTTAGAAGCTTTTGTAGTTCAAGAAGAAGCCTCTCTGTGCGAGAAGATTTCTTGCACTCATTTTAAGATTTCTTGCACTATGTGCTTATCCTTATCTCTCACACTAATTTTCGGATTTCTTGCACTTCAAGTATGCATCTAATTAGAGTCACATTACATGGCCATGCATGAGTCACAATTGGGATATCCCATGCATGGGAGAGAAATATAGTATAAATTGATGACCATATCACTTGTATATTATTTTGCTACATAACAAGAGACTTAGTTTCTAAGTAGTCACTAGAAGATAACACACCAAGGTACAAACAGAAAGAACCTTATTCATACTAATCGCATAGGATTCACACCATAACGTCATAAACCAATGCCCTTCTTCATTGTAGATTTAGTCTTTTTTTTAGTGTATGCATTAAATGGATAAATGTGGCATCAATCTTTAAAGTGGCATACAATTCTTGAGCTAGCGGTTGACATCACACTCAAATATATGGCACTCAGTGAAGTTGATGTTGTATTCTCAAGATATTTTATGCCAATTCCAAGACAAGCATACCATCATTGGAAGGTTATTACCATGCTTTTCATGGAGTAATTGATTCAAATGCACCATGGCCTATCAAGGGTCCATTCTTTGCACATTCAAGAAATCCTTTCTTAGTGTGTGATTGGGGATGTTGGTGTTTTATAGGTCTACTTTCCAAATCATGCAAATGCATTCCATGGTTCAACTACCAAAATTTTTTATTCAAACTCTAAAACAACCACAAGAGATATAGTTAATCACTATGTACAATTCAACCATATCATCCTAAGCTTAAGTATTTCCAATCTTTAGAATAGGAGCTTCATCTATAACAAACTCTTGGACACCTTCGCTCAAGGTCCCTTTTTTTGAAAGATTTTTATTTTCCTTTGCATTTCAAAGTAGGCACTCATAGGGCCACCTGACAAGGTTGTTCACAAGGCACTCTTTTCTTTTTTGGCACCATGTACTGCACTAAGTAATAAGCCCACCAATATAAATAAAGGCCCATTAATAAAACAAATAAAAATGAAAAATAAATGTAAGAGTGTTGTGCAATGTATGAAATATCTTGTTATACAAGAACTATTCAACCCCAAGGGGGCAGTAATGCCCATGCTTCCCTAAAGATGTTGACATCGACATCTATGGAGGATGACAGAATCTACGAAGGGGAAGTTGTTGGAATAGAGACTCACAAACGCTGCTATAACTTAAGAAGTAAACTAAAATGGATCACTATATCCTAGGTTTGCATGTGCAGAAAAACAATTGTTAGTTCGTATACAGTAGTCTATGAATATTATATAGCATCATTGTATGGGATATATATGTTAATCATATGGAGTCATTTTCTTTTGTTCCATGTGCAAAGTTAAGTATCCCATTAGGGTTATATGCATTCAATATAGGGGCAAAAACCTTCGAAAGAAGGAAGAAAGTGTCCCCATGGTCCTAAGTATCTTCCTCATCTGTGAATTAATAATTCTGATCTTTGAGAAAATCGATTGTGAATCAAGTCCATCACCCACTGATAACCTCATTGGGGCTATCCATGATTCATGGTCCCTTAAATTGTGAGCTTAAAGGTTCAAGTGTGGAATGTGTATTTTTCTGCTTAATTGTTTTGAGTTGTTGACCCCTTCTAAATCATGAAGAGGTTCCTTGATGATTGAACCCTCTTATAATATTTTTCCAGATTATATATTTTTTTCAATATGAAGAACAAGAACAACAACAAAAATAACAAAAATAAGCTAAACATTATTCAATTTGGAAAACCACTCATAATTGAGATATAGACAAAGTGAGCCTAGCTAACAAAAATAGGTTGTGTGATTTATATTTTTGGGATTTTTTTATTGGTTGAGTTTTTGAGCTGGGTGTGCGGAGTCTCTATCCACTTGAGTTCAAGAACGATGGTGAGTACTAAATAATTTATGAAGAAACTAGTTAATATGACTAGTTCTCTTAACTTAGAGATCCCCCACATATATTGAGGTGTGACTTCACTAATTTCTTTGGAACTACAATCTTTGGAGATGGTGTTGTATATTATTGAACAATGCATTGTTAAAGTGATATATTATTAATGTATTAATATGTTTTTGATGTTTCTGATATAGCAGCTGAAGGTTCATGAGGAGCGTGCAAGGCGTGAAAGGGCAGACATCAATAATCCGAATAATTATTATTTAGCTTGCAAATAAACCTGCGTAGAAGGTTCTATTGTTAGAAAAGTAATGGTTAGAATAAGGGTCATTGAAGACCGCAGTTTCTGTTATTGAAAGCAATGGCTTTCTGTAAAAGTTATCAACTTTTAGTTTCACGCCTGCTTTTCAAAGCCGCCCTCTTGTAACCACTCTTTTTGACGTAATCAAAATTCCTATAAATACATGCACTCTGTGGACTGTCGAAAACAGAGTGCATGGGGGGAGATTGCACCCAATCTTGCGTTCGGTCTCGTCTCTTGTTGCCTCTATTTTTTGTGTGTTTTTCTGCGTCCGTAATCTCTGTATGCGCGTGAGCAAGATCCTAACAACAGTGGTATCAGAGCTCTGCACGCGTCAATACAGAGGGTTCTGTTCTCTGTTCGTGATTCTGAATTCCGATTCCATCTCCATCTCCATCTCCATCTCTGTCTCCGTCTTCAGTTTCTGTTTCGTCTTCGGTTTCGGTTTCGGTTTTTGTTTCTGTTTCTGTTTCTGTTCCTGTTCCAGAACCAGAACCTACGTTTTCACCTACATTTTCACCTACGTCTACTCCTTCGGAGTAAGGCTTACTCCAAGGCATCGACTAAGGCAAAGAACTTAGGCAATACATTGGCAACATTGGCACCCAAGGCTCCCTTGGCGACCATTGGCTACGCGCGAGGCAATTTTAATTTTTGAGTGGTAATAGAGAGGTTTAGAGTCCCTAAGGTAGGAGGATTTGAACCCACAACCTCCTACTTTCAAGGGAAGTACTTTGACCATTCCACCATCTCTTGGAGTTGTACTCAAGTCTCTTTCTTTATTACTTATGGAAGGCTCTCGCGACGATTTCAAGGATGGACCCAACAAAGAATCAAGTGTATCTCTCAATCTGTAGGTCGGATTGAGGCGTGTAATATACCGTTGGAAAGCTCTCGGAACGAAATTTCCAATGAGCTAGCTTGGAAGTGTGAATTCCTTCAAAATCCTTGGGTGGCACTTGATTGAGTGTTCAAGATACCAAGCAAGGTTGAGAACACGGGATCGAGACACCAAGGTTGCAAACAAGAAGGTTCAATACACCAAGGTTGAGAGCAAGGGTCCAAGAGCACCATGGAGGATTACAGTAATTCACCTCTACATGCGGCAACACTTGAACAACAACTAGAGCTCTTGCGGCATGAGCTTCAAGGAGCTCAGAACGAGATCTGACAACGTGATGAAATCCTCCAAAAGATGCAAGCTGAGGAAGACAACCTTACGAGAGTAGTAAAAGCTATTGTGTCTAACCAATCTGATGTTACTCATTCAAAGATTGGTAATAGAAACTACCAGTTTCTACGATTTGATGGCCGAAAGGATGGGCCTTTAGTACTTTCTTGGTTGTCGCAGTTTGATGATTTTTATACTGATGAAATGTATGCTGAAAGTGAAAAAGTTAAATTTGCCACTAACTATTTAGTAGGTAAAGCACAACTCTGGTGGAATGTCCTGCGGCACAGTACAGAGCGTCCAACAACTTGGAAGGCTTTTCAAGAAAACGTGAAGGATTCATTTCTTCCTCCTCAATACCATTTGCATGTTCGACGTGCATGGACGACCCTTACATGGAAGGAGGGTGATACGGTTACTACCTACACAGAGCGGTTCTGGCAAAATTTACTACTTGTACGAATGCTTGAAGATGTATCAGAGGATATCTTGCAGCAGAAATATGAAGATGGTTTGGATGTGGGTATCCAAGCTAAGCTTCACACCCTACGACCTACAACCCTCAACGAGGCTATATCTTTTGCTTATGATGCAGAAAAAGAATTCCAGTCCATAACCAAGTCACTCCGTCTACAACAACCACGTCCACGACCATTTCCTGTTAAACCTTCATTTCCTATGAAGCGTAATTTTAATGCCCCATCTTACCCTAGTTTTCCTCGTCCTCCACAATCCAATTATTCAACTCCACCCATTGCTTCATCTCTCCAACCAACCAAACCACCTACCCTTCAAACTTCAGCAGTGAATGCCCAACAGAAGCGACCACGAATCACTTGTTGGAATTGTGGTAAACCTAGACATACAAAAATAAGGTGCAGATTGCAACCTCTTCATATGAAACCGGCTACAGCTCGATTGCATAACATGGAGTTCTATAATGAAGAAATTCCTCCTGTTTGGACAGAGGAATCACTGGAGAAGGATTTAAGTACCTTGGGTAACGATATCTCTCTACACTCTCTTCTTTGCATGCAGGGTACAATAAATAACAAACTAGTTAAAATTCTACATGACGATGGTAGTTCACATGACTTCATTTCACATTTATTAGTACAAGAACTTAAATTACAAACGTTTCCTTCTTTGTATAAAGTGAAAGCTGCATTTCAAGGTAGTCGTTATAATGTAACACGAGAAGTGCAAGATGTTACGATTAACATAGGCCCTTATGTTGATTCATGAACATTTTTAATTGCACCTTTGCAATCTTATGATGTTATACTAGGTATGCCTTTTCGTCACCATTATAATCCATGTATTGACTACCATACTCATACCTTTAAGTTTGTTTTCAAAGGTCAAATCATTACTTTGTCTGCACGGCATGATTTCCAGCCATTTCCATTGATTAGTCACACTCAAGTAAAGCATGCATTTAGGAAAGGATTCAACTCATGCATTGTTTTTGTCAATGTCATCAATGATTATACTCATATACTTCCAGATGCATATAAACCTTTCATGAGTACTTATAAGGATTGTTTTATGTTTGAATATCCCTCTGAACTACCACCATCTCGAGGATCCTTTGACCATAGCATAGACTTAGTCCCTGGTAGTTCTCCTCCTCATAAAGCACCTTATAGACATGGCCCACTACATCAAAAGGAAATAGAAAATCAAGTAAAAGACCTACTACAAAAAGGACTTATAAGGCCTAGTTCTTCCCCATTTGGAGCACCAGTTCTCTTAGTAGAGAAGAAGAATAAAACTTATCGAATGTGCATTGATTATAGAGCCCTTAACAAGATCACGATCAAGAATAGATACCCTATTCCTCGAATAGATGATCTCTTAGATAAGTTACGAGGAGCTCGTGTCTTTAGTAAAATTGATCTTAAATCGGGTTACCATCAGATTCGTATGACACAAAGTGATATTTTTAAGACTGCGTTTAGAACTCAAAATGGCCATTATGAATTTATGGTAACGCCCTTTGGACTTACTAATGCCCTTGCTACATTTGCGCGAATGATGAACAATATTTTTCTTGATTACCGAGCTTTTGTTCTTGTATTCTTTGATGACATACTTGTTTACAGTAAGAATGATAGTGAACATGAAAAGCATCTTGAAACAGTTTTTCATCTGTTACGAGAGAACACACTTTATGCTAATCCTGAAAAGAGTTATTTCTTTCAGCGTAAGCTAGAATATTTAGGACATATTATTTCAAGTGAAGGTGTGCATGTGGATCCGAAAAAGATTAGAGTTATCATAGAATGGCCTACACCACAATCAGTCAATGATGTTCGTTCTTTTCTTGGGTTGGCTAGTTTCTATAGGAAGTTTGTTCGAAATTTTTCTTATTTAGCATTGCCTCTTACCTTGTTGTTGAAAAAGAAAATAAAATTTGCATGGGGAACTACCCAACAACAGTCCTTTGACAAACTTAAACATGCACTTTCACATGCACCTGTTTTACAATTACCTGATTTTTCACAACCCTTTCATGTTGTTACTAATGCTAGCGGTTCAGGAATAGGTGCTGTTTTAATGCAAAATGACCATCCCATTGCATTTGAGAGTAGAAAGCTTAAGCCCTCAGAACAGAATTATAGTACGTATGATAAAGAACTGTTAGCAGTTGTGCATGCTTTGCAAATTTGGAAACACTATCTTATGGGCTCTGAAGTATTAATCAAAACCGATCAACAGGCTATTAAGCATTTATTAAGTCAGCCCTTAATCTCTGATAGGCATCTTAAGTGGGCATCATTCATTCAAAATTTCCAACCCATGATACAATATCAGCCAAGTAAAGCTAATGTCGTAGCTGATGCTCTTAGCTGTTTTCCTTCGAATTCCGTTGTTTTGAATAATATTTCTGCCATCCAAATTCATTCTTTTCAAGAAATGGTTTCCACTTATGCATCTGATTTGTATTTTTCACGTGCATGGCATGACTTCAACAATGTTGCATCTTTATCTGATGAACATTATACATTTCATAATGGTTTTCTCTATTTTCAACATAGATTGTGCATAACCCAAGCTTTTAAAGATTTTGTCATTAAAGAAATGCATGAACCATCTTACATGGGTCATAGAGGCATACAGAGCACTATTTCTGCTTGCAAAGATTTCTTCTTTTGGCCACACATGGAAAAAGACATTGCACATTATGTTTCTCAATGCATTGTATGTCAGCGTGTCAAACGTCATCATGGTAAACCATTTGGATTATTAATGCCACTTCCTATTCCAAATGAACCATGGGAACAAATCTCTATGGATTTTATCACAGGTCTTCCTAACACTTCATCACATAATGATATGATTTGGACAATAGTTGATAGGTTTAGTAAATATGCATATTTCATTCCATGTAGAAAAACTTTGACTGCACCTCAAGCTGCAAAATTATTCATTAAATGCATTTTTCCACATCATGGATTTCCTAAAGTAATGTTATCTGATCGTGATGTTAGGTTTTGTAATCATTTTTGGGTTGCCTTATTTCAACATTTTGGTTCTAAAATAGATTTTAGCTCTGCATTTCGTCCTGAAAGTAATGGACAAAGTGAGGCTACAAATAGTACTATTCTTGATTTATTGCGTTGTTATTCATTAGATAATCCTAATAACTGGGATGACAAGTTGCCATTGCTTCAATTTGCTTACAATAACACTTCACACACCACTACTGGTCGTGCACCTTTTGAAATAGTTTTTGGTAAAAAGCTTCCCACTCCCATGTCCCTCACCCAAACCGACATTCCAATGGCTGATTCTATTGCTCAAGTTCACGTTTCTATACTTCATGATGTTCACGAGCACATTAGGAAAAGTCAAGAGCGATATACACGTATTATCAATACTAAACGATTAGCCAAAGAATTCAAGGAAAATGATTTTGTATGGTTGCAAATAATTAAAAGACGTCTCAAAAATATTTTGCAGCATCCTAAAATTAAACTTGCACCACGCTATTATGGACCGTTTCGCATTATAGAAAAAATTAATGATAATTCATTTCGATTAAATATTCCATCCCATTGGACTATACATAATTCTTTTCATATTAGTTTACTTAAACCCTTTAAAGGAACTTTACCACTTGCTCCACTTCTTGATGACCCTCCTTTGATTGAAGAACAATCTGAAATCTTAGTTCTTGAGAAAATCATTGATCATGATGTCACTACTACACGCACAGGTACTCAATATCATCGATATTTGGTTAAGTACAAAAATCACTCTATTGAAGAATGTCAATGGATACATAAAACACAATTAACACCTCATTATGACCACTTAATTACTGCATATCATACACAAACACATTAATGTACCAGCTCCATGAACATTTCCATGCATGTATTTTTACATGGCACATGCCTATTTTCTTTATTCAGTGATGAAACATGTGACTGGCCATCCATGTTTATTATTTTATCACCTGAGGTCAGTTGCTTGTTCAACTGAGGGGCATGTTATACCTTATGGAATATGTTGAACAATGCATTGTTGGATTGAAATATGGAATAGCCAATGCATTGTTGGATTGTAACATGGAATATGTTAGCCAATGCATTGTTGGATTGTAACAGTAACATGGAATATGTTGAACAATGTATTGTAATTGTTAGAGTGTTAAATTATTTTATCAACTGAGGTCAGTTGCTTGTCAACTGAGAGGCATGTTGTATATTATTGAACAATGCATTGTTAAAGTGATATATTATTAATGTATTAATATGTTTTTGATGTTTCTGATATAGCAGCTGAAGGTTCGTGAGGAGCGTGCAAGGCGTGAAAGGGCAGACATCAATAATCCGAATAATTATTATTTAGCTTGTAAATAAACCTGCGTAGAAGGTTCTATTGTTAGAAAAGTAATGGTTAGAATAAGGGTCATTGAAGACCGCAGTTTTTGTTATTGAAAGCAATGGCTTTCTGTAAAAGTTATCAACTTTTAGTTTCACGCCTGCTTTTCGAAGCCGCCCTCTTGTAACCACTCTTTTCGACGTAATCAAAATTCCTATAAATACATGCACTCTGTGGATTGTCGAAAACAGAGTGCATGGGGGGAGATTGCACCCAATCTTGCGTTCGGTCTCGTCTCTTGTTGCCTCTATTTTCTGTGTGTTTTTCTGCGTCTGTAATCTCTGTATGCGCGTGAGCAAGATCCTGACAACAGATGGTCTTGAAAGACATGTAGTGAGAATAATGTATCCATGTTTAAGAACCTAATGCTTATGACCCATAATATTAATGATATATATAAGGATAATGTATCCATGTAGTGAGAATAATGTATCCATGTACTGAGAAAAGATATCCATGAGCCTTTTACTAGCTAAGAAAACTTGTTATGCAACACAAAGGAAAAAAAAAATCCCTGGTTTAGAGCAAGTGGTAAAGGTTAGTATGAATAACTAGAGACTTTTTTATACATGAACAAGGAAACCAATGATGTGTATTGATTGTTGAGTTTAGATTTTTAGTTAGTGCTTTCTTACCAAAAATTATGGGTAATGAAAATTTATTATGATCCTAAGAAATCACCTATCTAAAAGGATGAGAATATACCACCTCAAAGAGAGAAGGCCGCTTGACACCTCGGAAACACATAAACCTCCTCATGTAAGAGACAGTAAATTAAATATCATGCAAAGTTACGCATAAGTAAATCAAGCATCCAATAGCCTGCTCATGTGAGAAAAATACCAAGCTCCAACATCATGAAGACTCAACCATAAACTTTTTTCCATAGGAGGTGCAATATGTTTACAATCTTCAAGGCCAAAATGCTGCAATAATGTGTCAATATATTTCATTTGGCACAAAGCTTGCCCCATCAACTTTCATAAATTTAATGTCCAAATAATGATGCAAATGCCCCAAGTCTAACATCTCAAAAGATGCATGTAAATCAGCCTTAAATTCAGCAACATGCTTCTCATTAGGACTAGTGAGTAGCATGTCATCAATGTACACAACAATGATTGAAAGTACCTAATCTACATGCTTAACATATAAGGTGCTCTCAGTTGGACTGTTCTCAAATCCATGTGCAATCAAGTAGGCATTTATATTTTCATACCAAGCATGTAGTGCTTACTTCATCCCATATAATTGCATCCGGAATTATCTCATTTCTCTTTGTCAATTGCTCTTTCAACTCCTTGATGTGTATCATATCCACATCCACAAACTCATTTTCAGACATACATAAAATTGCTTTCTCAAGTATGTAACACATGCTTCATTATGCATGGCATACAAAGAAGCAAGAGTGTCCCATGCCTATCTTGATCTAGAACATGACCAAATGTGTGGACCTATATGACACGTCAGGGAAAGTGCAATCAATGTATGAGCTTGCACATCTTTTCCATCTCATCTAAGTTGCTCTTTTGTAGGTTGAGAAGGAATAAATGTTACCATTAGTGTACATCTAAAATGCCGAATGGATTATGGACACTTTCGTATATGTTCTTTAGTAAAAGATATAGTTGCCTGGTCATCCATAGTCTCTAAGTTCGACCGCCTTTGTATGACCTGAGAAATCTGTGTTCATAGTCTGTGTAATGTGTGTTTTTGCTATGTATTTTGCACCACCTATGCGGAGTTCTTGGCAATAGTCAAGGCATCTCAAGACAAGGGAGCCATCATAAGAAATCAAAGCAAAGAGAATGACCGAGTAGCCAAAGCAATCAAAGAAGATCCATCAAGTAGGCGATTCAATTTTTCCAACTTAATCTCTTTTTAACAATGATTTTCATCACTACATGAACATTGTAAATGCCACTTTTGGTAGACTCGGCTCCATTTTGTTCAAACCAAGGATTCCTCAAGCTTGAGGAGTATTAGAAGTACTTATGTATCAATTTTCATAATTTTTAGAGCTCATTTGAGCCTCCAAAATAACCTAGGAACCTAAATTTTAACTAGCCCAGACACTAGGTCTGGACAAGACCAAAGCTAGTCAAAAACTATAAAAAGAGCTAAAGAGCTCATTTTTGGGGTTATCTTGTTAGTGATTTGAGCTTGTATATGAGACTTTTTGAGTAATCTAAAGAACTCTATTTTTTCTCTCTTTTTTCTTACGTGTGTGCACGTGTTGACACTCAAGGTTAAGGACAAAGCATGGAAGTGCATCAAAGAAGTGGACACGCAAGAAGAAGGAGCATGTAGCGAGCTCCAAGAAGCACATGTCAAATTTTCAAAAGAAATCCCTATAAAAATAGTGATTTTTATCACTAAAAACCATTGTAGATATCATTTTTCATTTTTGAAACTCCATTTTGTTCAAGCCAAGGAGTCCTCGATCTTGAGGAGTATTAGAACTATCATCCGACCAGTTTTCATAATTTTTAGACTGCGTTTGAGGCCCCAAATAAGCCATAGAACCTATTTTTTAACTAGGATGGACACTAGGTCTGGACAGAGCCAAAACCACTCAAAAAACTATAAAAAGGGCTGGAGAACTTGAGGTTAGCTTGTTGTAGATTTGAGCTTTGTAAGAGATTTCTTTTGTAATCGAAGCTTTCAATTGTTCCACTCTTTGCTCTTACCTTGTGTGTGTGTGTGTATGTGTGTGCATGCTTGTGTGCTTTCACTCACGCACTTGTGCCATCACTTGCTCATACTCTTCATACCAGTCCTCACGTCTCCATGGACTGACATTTATGAGGTGAATCTCATCACGTTGATACTTGCCATTGTGCTAGAGTGACACCGAATTTGGTGCCATTGCCGAGGAGAGAGCTTGGAGAAGGAGCGTTTGTTTGACGGTAAGACGTAGAGTAGCGACGTTGTAAGGTAAAAAAAATCATCATTTTTAGTTTAATTTCTGATTTTTTTCTCCATCTTCATCTTCATCATCATCATCGCCATCTCCGCTCACCTTCATTTTCTCATTTTCCATCTTTTGGTGTACATTTTACCTCGTTTTTCATTTGTGGTTGCAAGCAAGAAGCTTAGAGGGGGTGCAGAACTGAATCGCTGAAGAAATACTACCAAAATACCCAAAAAATGGAGTGATCAGTGTTGATATATTTAGGTAATGATGTGTGTGAACACTCTAGGACCCCCGGGGCACTTTTTTCCCTCTTTAGGAGGTTTTTTTCCCCCGGCTTATATATACGCCTATTGCCCTAATGGGCTACTTATCTTTTGTACATTCTCTCGTAATGCATTCAGTATTGTGTGTTGTGCTCCAAGCTTCTTCTTCTTCCTTGTGTTGTTCGCGTGCTTCCACAGACGTCTAACTCCAATGGTATCAGAGCAGGTCGTTGCTTCATCTAGGGTGCCATCGACACTCCTCTATTTGCAATCTCAAATTCGCACGAAATTTGGTGAGCATACTCAGGGTGTTTCAGAGATCAAAACAGCTTTGCTATGTGGTGTCGAAATCGCGATCTGAGCTCGTTTCGGCCTCCGAATGCACTATCACAGTGCTTGTGCAGGCTATTTTGTCTTTTTGTGCCAAAGGTATATACCAGTTTCTGTTCGCCAGTATAACCGTCTCCAAGTCTTCTACAGGTCAAGCAAAATTTGTCTGAGCAGTTCTGTTCAACTTTTTGAGATACAATCAATTTTTTGCATCAAGGTATTTTAGTCACCGGCCATGGCTAAAAGCAGTGATGTATTCCGTATGTTGGCCGTTGAGGATAAGTTGGATGGTACCAACTACCCATTATGGGCTTATATGGTGCGACATGTGTTGGTTGCAAAAGGACTGTGGAACATTATGCAGGGTGTCAAAAAACATCCTATCACACCTGCAACTATTACAACTGTAGGTATTGAAGTTGATGCAGAAGGTGTCGAAGATGAAGATATTCTGCATATTCATGTTCGTGTTGCGGTTTCTGCTGCACCTACTACAGAGCAGATTCGTTGGGATGGCAGAAATGCCCAGGCACATGCATTGATAGCTTTGTCTGTCAAACGTGCCATTATTCCTCACATTCGCTCTTGCAGAATAGTTAAGGATGCTTGGGATACACTTACCACATTGTACCAAGCTAGGAATGAGGCTCGTGTTGCTTACCTCCGAAAACAGTTGGAGAGTGAGCACATGAATGAAGGTGATTCTATGGACAGTTTCCTAACAAAGATCAAAGACTTGAAGGAACAGTTGATTTCTGCTGATGAGGTTATACCAGATAGCTCACTTGTGCAGACCGTTCTGAATGGTCTTCCTGATTCATATCACTGTTTTGCTTCTACTCTTCGATTGATGATGAAAGGCAATCCAAATGCCTTATCATTTGAAGAGTTAGTCTCTGTTCTGTTGCAGGAAGATCAGTCCAGGCAGAATAGGTCCATTATGTGTGTTGCAGATCAAGCTTTCCTAGCTAGTCAGAAGGGCAAAGGAAAATGGAGCTCTTCTACTAGTAAGCAGAAATCTGCAAATGGTGCACATTCGAAGAACCAAGACAAAGATGAGAAAAAAATCAGAAAAGCAAAAATTGTTTTGTAAGTACTGTAAAGGGAATTATCATATCATAAAGAACTGTCGAAAACTGGCTGCAAAAGAGGCAAAGAAGAAAGAGGTTGGAATGGTTGTTGCAGAAGCCTCTACACCAAAAACGGAGTCTGCTAATCTTGTGCAGGAGAAGAAGAATGGGCTTCAGAGATGCACCACCCCTATAGTGGAATCCTATCCACAAAGCGAAAGAAGATTCTATCTCTGTGCATTATGGAAGTTCACCTGATCCATCATGGCTGCATGAAGATACTCACTTGTGGATGTGCAAGGTCACAGAGGAAGAGGAAAACCGCCTAAAAGCAAGAGAAGAAGGAACTCCCCCAGGAGATAGACCAGTAATACCCATCCTATACACCGATGATTTTTCCAGATGAGGAATTTGAGCCTCATGGTTGGGCAAAAATCTTGGCCACCATGGACATTGTTGTCAATGAAGAAAAATGGACACCTCATTGTGATGAGGAGGGTTATGATATTTCAGTGTTCATGTGTCAGCCCTTGTTGGAAGAATGTGACCCTAGCGATGTCATAGAAGAAGAACGGAACGATGATGATCTAGAGTCCATTGTGATGGATAGTTGCTTTAACTCAGAGAAACACTACTTAGAGGATGTAGGAGTGTTTAAGCAAAAAGAAGAAGAACCTCTCACAAGCATTAAAATGGTAAATTCAAAGGATGGAAGTGAAGGTAGTAAAAAGAAAAAGAAAATAAAAGCAGTGAAACAAGAAGAGGAGGAATCATTGTTTGAAGTACTAGAAAACTTCAAGAAATATGAAGTTGAGGATCAAAAAATTTTGGTACAAATGCCTAAGAGAGAGGCCATCATAGGAGAAGCATATGATAACAAAGAAAGGACCAAGAAAATTTTTGTAACCATTGAAGGGAACGAAGAGCAATGTACGTACATAGGAGATGACCTAAGTGCAAAAGAAGAAGCAGAGTTGGTGTTGCTCTAGCACAATGGTAGATACCACGTTAAGAAGCGTCACCTCCTTAATGTCAATCCGTGGGAGAGGTAGGAGTGATATGAAGATCGTGAACGTGAGATGATGTGAGAGTGAAGGTGAGAAGCACAAGGATGCACACACACATACACACACACAATGAAGAGACAAGCAAGACACAATGGAAGGTGGGGAATTAGCTCTATTACTCAAGGACACTCGTACAAGCTCAAAAGAACTCTAATCTCAAACAAGCTACAATGAACCAACCTCAAAAATGAGCTCTCTAGCTCTTTTTATAGTTTCTAGACTAGTTTTGACCGGTTTCACATCTAGTGACCGGCCTAGTTAAAAAATAGGTCCTAGAGGCTATTTGGAAGGGTAAACGATGTCTAAAAATAACAAAAATTGGTATGAGCATTCTACCTAAGCTCCTCAAGCTCGAGGACTCCTCGGCTTGCACAAAATGGAGCTATGGATTACAAAATGTGGTTTTCTATGATACATATGTTACAATTAGTGATAATGATCACTGTTGAATGTTTGGAGAATTAATAAGAAATATGTTTGAAAATTGATCCGCCTGGCTCCCTGCTCCTTCTTTACATGCTTCCGTGGCGTCTGTGCCTCTGGCTGCTTCCAACACCCCCCTCCCTCTCGCTTCTGTCGTCCCTGACAGAACCTTGTTGTGAGGTCTGCCGGATGTAGTTCTGTAGGAGGTCTTGAGCGAGGGTGTGCTCTGATATACGAATGCCTCGGGCTAGATCAGCCTCGAGTTTCTCCCAGTCGATAGGTTGTGGCTCGTCTGGTGGTGGGAGCTGATAATGTGTGGAGTACACCATTCGTTCACAGGCGAATAATTGCAATAAGTGTGTGGGCCTGCTTATAAATACCTCTGAATGGTACTCCCAAAAGCCGGTGGTGAACATTTCTTCGAATGTCTGCTTGTAACATTCCGGCAGATATTTGATCCTGCAGTGCCAGGCGTAACACACCCGTAGCGATGGCGTTGTGCTCATATCATAGACTAAATCAAAGTTGCCATGCTCGAAGCCCGGGGTGTTTACATGGGGAGCCTTGATGCGTCGGAAGACTTTAAAGACCATCTGCATCATGTCAAAGATTTTGACAGTCATGTGCGCGGCAATATCATCCATGTGCTTTAATCGAGGGAGCCAGTGGCGGATCGTCGCCATCATGTATCCTACTGTGGGTAACTCGATTGGTGGCCTGAAATAGGGATAGTTCAGCCAGTCTTGGCACTGCTTATTGTTCTGTAGCTTAATAGCGAAGGCAGTCCAAGAGCGGCGTCGTGGGACTGGTCCCCAACATGGATTAAATTTTAAGTGCAGCGGCGCTTTCACCCATGTGCTCATCATCTCGGGATAGTTTTGCAATAAATCTCTGCGCCAGTCTGGTTGAAGGATTTCACCTCTCTGCGCCCTTGGTGGCAAGTCCTCTGGCTCGAATTGAGTGGCATGCGTGGGTTTCATACCTGTTTCTTTCTCTATGGCTAACTGGTATTCGGCCATTAACATGAAGTACGGTTTATATTGGAGCTCATGCCCAGATATGTATCGTCGCGGGGCCAATTGAGCAAAGAATGGTGACTGTAAAATTTTCTCTTCAATTATGGCCATGGCATGTAGCTGTGCCTCTACTCTGGCCGAGTGTGTCGTTCCGAGTTCTTCCACTGTCTTCATCCACGCGGGGGTAGGTAATTCATAGGTCATCTGGCCTTCGGCCGTGACACGTCCGCCTGGGATGGGTATCGGTTCGTATGCCTCTTCAAATGTCTCCTCCACCGGGATAGTGACGGTTTCTTCCTCAGCTGGTAGCTCAGGTGGGGAGTCTGGCCTTGGTGGTGCTTCATAGACTGCAATTCTAGATTCAAGATTTGTTACCTGGGCCCGAAGTGCGTTGAGTTCCTCTAAAATTTCAGGGGCAGGGTCCGCAGGTGCTGGTAATTCTGCTGCTACGTGTACTTGTTGTGTTGCCGGGTCTCTGAGCTGTAGCAGCTTGTGATCTTCCTTTAACTTTTGATGCTCTTCGTTCATACGATCGTAGTCCTCGAGCAATCGCACATGATCATCTAGCAACATCCGCATCGATTCAGATGGGATTGCTTTGAATTTGCTCGGACTTAGTGGTTGTTCTGGGTGGTCTAGTGCCGCTTCCAAGTTCTCTCTATTCTGCTCTTGGAGTCTTTGGTTCTCCTCTTTTGCTGCGGCTAAGTGTCTTCTTAGTAAGCCCATATTTCTAGTGAGCGTTGCATTGCGGATGGTCTGGGCTCGAAGTAGGTTATCCAAATCCGCGGTGGCCTCTTTTGTTTTCTCCTCACTTTCTAGTTCTAATTTGTGATAGGCCTCTCGTAAATCTTGGTATCGGCTGTTCAGTGAGGCGTTCTCAATTGATAACGAATTAAGCTGCGTTTGTAATCCATTCGTCGTTTTCTGCAGCTGTTGATAGTTGGTGCCGAGTGATGCAAACTCATCGCGGACTTGCGTCATGCATGTGAACATGTGTTGAAATGCGGTGTCTATGGTGGGCGATAGTAGTAGTGAAGTGCTAAATGAGGATGTAGTGGGAGTAGATGCAGTGGGAATGGGAAATGGGGTTGGGACAGTGGATGCAGTGGTGATTGTGGAAAATTGTGACGTGCCTAAATATGAGGGTGTTGTGAGTGGAGTGGGTGGTGGTGAGGTGGATGGTGATATGTCCATGCCATTGGACGTGTTTAGTGTTGTGACTGTGAAAAGTGGTGTGATCGTGGGTGGTTGTGTAGGTGTGAATACGGGATTTACAAATGTAGAGTAGTTTACAGGGGGGATGGTTGGAGTGGCTTGGTGACACGGGGAAATAGGGGTTATGGTAGGTTGGGGAGGTGAGACTGGTGAGAAGGTTAGTGGGGTTAGAAAGGGGAATGGGGTTCTTAGAGGTGGGGGAAACGCTGGGAAGGATGAAGGGGTGAAGGGGTTAACATATGGATGCGGAGGGTTGGGTGTGGGCATGGTGGTATGAATGGGTAAGGCGAAGGGTGTGGCTATGTTGCCTTGTACAGGTGTGGATGTGGGGGAAGCAGGTGGGTGTGTGGGGGATACGGGATGGGTTGGTGAAAGATGAGGTGAGAGAGGAGTAGAAGGGGTGGATGTTATTTCGAAGATAGTAGTGGTATGTACAACAGTGGTACGTGGTGGGGAATCTACAAGGATGGGTTCTGCGGTCAATGAACTTTCGGGGGCGAGGCGTGCCTCCCTGGCTTGTGCGGAAGACTGAGCTCCTGTTGGTACGCGAATATATTCTCTGGGTTTTGAAAGTAGTCGCACTCGGCGGGGGTCAAACTGTGGTAGTTGCTTCCTTTGTAAAAACCTGAGTGCTTCATGGGAGCCTACTGATTTGACTAATTCTCTGAACCCTCTGATGTATGCGTCTTCGAATCCTCCGGAGATGAGTTCCTGTTCAATTAATGCCTGGCTCTCCTCTTCAGTTAACTTCTTCCGGGCCCAGACTTTCTCCATGGTACGATATAATTTCTTTATGGCCAGCGTGTACGCTGCGGCTTCGAAAGTCTCATCTTCGTATGTGCTGGTGTTGCCTTGTGCGTCAGTCTGTTGGCCTTGGCCATCTGTCTGTCCGTCATGTGAGCCCTGGCTGGCTTCATCGTCGCCTTCCTCGTCATCGGTGGCAGTTCTTTCATCATCAGAGCTTGACACAGCTTGTCCTTGTGGCAGATCTCGCGGTGTGGTAGGGTAGCTGGGGCGTTCATATTCCTGGGAGAACAGTTGTGCTTCTGAATACTGGAATTCGTTTGAGAATGCATCAGGCATCTCAAAATCAAATGTTGTATTTATAGGGTCTGCCTCCATATGTGGTATTGGAAAAGAAAAAGCCTCCGCACCAATAGTTGTGGGAGCTTCTGCTGTTGTGGTGGTGGGTTCTGTGGTGGCAGCTGCCTGAGGTGCAGCGGTACTAGTGGTGGCCTCCGGAACCACTGGTCTGGACAACCTTATGCGAATGGGTTGTACAGTGGGAGCAGCTTCTGTCTGTGGTCGCTCTGGAGAGGGTTGTGGTGATGGCGACTCTGGCACTTGAAGGCAAGGAATGGTGCCTCGCATGCGCTTGCCTGCCCGTGTTCTACTAGGCTTTCTGGCTTTCTTCGTCGTTCCTTTGAATGCCTTCAGTTCCTCTCCTGTTAATGCACGCTCGATGGGCAAGTCATAAGCTAAGCACATATACACAATTCTAGTGAGTGCACAACATCCATTAAGTACTTTCTTGCGCTCCCATCTGTGTTGTGCCAGATACATTTGATCTATGATCCAGCTTGCCAGATCAACAGTTTGAGGTCCCGTGCATGCCAAATATAATCCGAACCAGATTCGTTTATGGGGCATGGTAAATCTGTCCTGAGCTGGGAATGCGAAATGTTGCATGCATATCCTTAGTGGCTTTGACAGCTCAGGTGTAATTGCCGAAATCTCCTCCCACTTCGTGACATCCCCACGTTTCATCGGTTCTGGAATTAATCTCTCTCGATCTGTGGGTGTGTGGGTTCCATGAATCTTGATGGCTGCTCTGATTAAGTCCTTAGAGAGATAAAATCTCTTGTAAGGTGGATCATCCACTAGAGTAGGCAATATGAAGGTTCCTGGGATGTCCTTATTCTCTGATGCCAGCAATGTAGTGATTAAATAATAGCACCTGTAAAAATCCGGTTTGGGCAGAGGATCACTGAAATACTCTGTGAAGCCTGCTCTGGCCCAAACATGAGTTAAATCCTGGGTGCTTTGTAGGGCTTCGAACTCTCTGGAGAAAAACTGGTACTTTCCCCACGTGCGGTCATCAAATGTCAAAGAGGATTCAAATATAAAGTCCGCATCCGCAAGGGGTCCTGCAAGGCCCTGAAACCAATGAGAGTTCCTGTGTATCTTTTCGGTGTAGCCCATGGGTGGGTTGTCGATAGGCATGGGCCCTGGAAATCCCTGAAATTCCGGCGGTGGAGCAGTCGGGTGGGACTCTGCTCGTAGCACGTTGAGGGGCACAGCCGCTACACTGGGGCCTGCTCCATATGTTCCTTCGTCGGTTTGCATGGTGACGGATGCGCTAATGAGAAAGATCTGCTACAAAAGATTAACACATTAGCATGGAAATTAATTATGATCCCATTAAAGTGAGACCGCAATCCCTTTCCATAACTGATGCATAACCCGTGTAGCCAAGTGCTGTGATGTGATCGATGCAATGTTTCTTGCAGCACTAGTGCAGGTCTCTAGAGACCTATACGTTTCAGATCATGCATACATTTCTTGATGAGATGAGATTACGAATGATATGTGATGATGGTGTGTGAATTTATACAAGGTTTAAAGGTTAGTGATTTAGTACAAGGTTGTATGTTAGTCGGGGGGTAGTTAGACAATGGGTTAGGGGAAGACGGTTGGACACGTTTCGGTATCCATTTCCTAAGGATCTTGGAGTGGGTGGTGGGTTTCTGCTGAGGGGTCAACGGTAGTATCGCGTGTGGTGGTGTTGAGGGATGGGAAGATTTGTGAGGGTTGTATGTTACATGGCTTATGGGTTGAGCTATGATACATGGTTTGGGTACCCAAATCTGCGTGGGTGTGGGTCTATGGGTAAGGTATTTCTTGGCGATCCAAATTTGTCGAATGCGTGGGTCTGTAGAAGGAGGTCGAGGGGATGGTGGATACTGATTCTGTTTCTGTTCTGCCTTTTTTTTGTCGATTTCTGCTTGGCTGGAGTTCTTTGGTGCTTTTTGTCCTTTTGGCACCCATATTTGTCTGGTGCCGCTTCCTTTGGGTGGCCTAAACTGCTTTCCTTGTTGTTTCCTCTGATACTGCAATCGGTCTGGGTTCCTTTGTCGTGGTTGACTCTGTTGTTGCTGGGGTTGAGAGGTCGGATGGACACTCTGCTTTGGAAAAGAAGGGAGTTCCAACACTTGCGTGACCTGCCCATTAGGAAGTGATGCCTTATTTAACTTTAATCTAGGCCAGTCCGCAACAAGTTTGGAAGGATGAGCACCGCAGGGTGTCGTGCTCATTTGGCCGCTGATGCAACCCACCTGACCTCTTATTGTGCCCATCTGCCCGCTGATTGTGCCCATCTGCCCTTGCAGTTGGGTAATTGTCTCTTCTAGTTTGCAGGAAGTCCCAGGGAAGATCTTCTGTCGTCCTTCTGATTGACAATTGTCCATAGCCAAGCCCGAGTGGGTTGGTGTAGACGTAACGTGACTGGTCTGTTTAAAGATCTTCCGGTCTTCCCTCGCATGTATTTCATAGGGTCTAGGGTTACAAACCTCAGTCGGAATGCCGTTAGGGAAGTCAAGCGGTATCACTCGCTTCTGCTCGAAGGTACCAATCTGTAAGGAGCCTTGCCTAAGATTTAGGTCCACTGAGTGATCGTAGCCAATCTTGGCCAAGGATTAGGGGTTCTATCAGGTCGTCATCATGGCACACTAATAGCTTCGCTGTCATGGTCACATCCTTAACGAGGATAGGAAGGTCCACCTCACCCATGCAAGGGGTTTCCATGCCTCCTAGGCCTATGAGGTATGCCTCAATTGGCCGCATTTCTATTCCTGAAGCCTTATAGTGGGACCATCTAATCGCACTAGTCGCAGCACCTGAGTCAATCAAAGCCCTGAGTTCTTGGCTATGGTTATCGTGCGCTAGCCTTACTGTAACGAATGGTCTCCTGTCCACTATGCTAGGATGAGTGGTTGACTTTACTTGACACATGGCCATGGGGTATTTGGGTGATGTCTCCAGATGGTTATAATGTTCTCTCCCTAGTCCTTGTCTTCTTAGCTTCATGCGCTTAATGCGTTCTATGGCTTCTGCCTGAGCTTCCGCTCGTATTCTATTTTCTTCCTCCTTACGCTTCTTTGCCAACGTGAGTCGTCTAAGCATATCCTCAGTAAGAGGTTCTTGATATAACCTGACTCTACAGCCACTAATGTAATTAGGCATTATATCTCCTTCTAAGGTAGCTAACTGTACTGCTCCACTAGTCGAAAGTCTGTTAATGATCATAGGTCCATAACCTCGCTTTTCTAACTTCCGTGCATGCTGTTTCAGCGTATACACTAGAACTAAATCTCCTTCTTTTAGGCCTTTATCTTTCACATGTGCGTCAAAATATGCTTTCTGTCGCTTCTTTGCTGCGTATATTCCTGCTGCTGCCCTCAGCCTTGTTTCTCCTAATCGTTCCAAGTCCATTATTCTTGCTGATAATTCATGGCCGGTCCACTGATGTTCTTGTGCAACCTTAAGGGTCGGTATCAAGAAGTCCAAAGGAAGCACAGCATTCTGACCAAAAACCATCTGAAAGGGAGTTGCATTGAGTACGGTCTTGTAGGCCACTCGATATGCCCAAACAGCGTGGTGTAGCTGTTTGTCCCAATCTGAACGTTTGTTGTTCACTAGTTTTGTCAGTACGGTACATAATATCTTGTTAGTGCTTTCAGCTTGACCATTGGCCTGAGGATGATATGGTGCAGATTTCTTGTGAATCACCATAAAATCCTGTAACAAATATTCAATGACTTGGTTTAGAAAGTGAGTGCCTCGATCGCTCACTAACTCTATAGGCAGTCCATATCTTGTAAAGACATTTTCAAATAAGAATTTTGCAGTCGTGTGAGCATCATTCTTTTTTGTGGCTTTTGCCTCTACCCATTTCGTAAGATAATCTGTGGCAACAATAATGTATTCCGCATGTGTACCTTTTGCAGGGGGGTTGATGGGTCCAACAAAGTCTATACCCCACTTTGAAAATGCACGTCCGCCCATCATGGGTTTCAATGGCATTTCATCTCTGCGAGTAGGAAACTGAGTTCTTTGGCACACATCACATCTCTTTACATAGGTATGAGCATCCATGTGAAGAGTGGGCCACCATAATCCTGCAAAGAGAATGGCTTTGATTATCCTATCTGGTCCAAAATGACCTCCTGCAACACCTTGGTGTGCAGTCTCTAGTATGCTTAGATAATCGCTCTCATGAACACATTGTCTTAGATATCCATCTCGTCCTCTTTTGTATAGATTATCGCCAATAAGGGAGTAGTCTTGAGCTTCCTGCTCTAGACTGCGTTGTCGAGCTAAGGTCATTCCTTGAGGGAATGTGTTCGTCCTCAAGTAGGTCACTAATGGTCCACTCCAGTCGGGTGTGAGAGACACGTGATACAATGTAGCATGCTCCACTGGTGGTCTTTCACAACAAACATGGCATTCCTTACACAACTTGTAGACATCTGCTTCCATCGTAGGCCAATATACTCCTAATCTATGCAGAGTCTGTAAGGTTCGATGTTTTGAATGATGTTGCTTTAATGCACCTATGTGTGCTAATTGCAACCAATTCGCATGTTCCGATTCATCTACGCAACAAGCAAGAATCTTTTGATTATCCTGTTTATATATGCTTCCTGCCATTATTTGGTATCTCTGAGACTTGGTAATCTCTCCCTCTTTGATCTTTAACTTAGGATTCTTGGATCCGTATGTGAGAATGGGGACTATCGGCTTTGCCCATTCTGGTGCTATCTCAAGGTTAAACAAGTATGCATCTGGTAATTCATCGGCTACTCCTTGAGGAGCTTCTCCTGAGGTTAATCTCGAAAGGTGGTCAGCTCTAAGATGTGTCTTTCCTTTCCTAACTACCACTTCAAAATCATACTCCATGAGTAATAGAAACCAACGTATCAATCGTCCTGTGTTACATGGTTTGTTGACTAAATATAATAGGGCTTGATGATCTGTAAAGAACTTGAATTTGTTGGCCAACAAGTAGTGCCTAAACTTCTTTACTGCGTAGATCATCCCTAATCCCTCTCGTTCCGTCGTGGTGTAATTTCTTTCTGCTGCGTTCAATTGTCTGCTAGCATAAGCTATGGGGAGATCTATGTTACCTTCATTCGTGGGTTGTGCTAACACACATCCTATGGCATAATTGGATGCATCCACATGTACATGGAATGGCTTACTCCAATCTGGGGTAGTCAATATAGGTGCTGAGCACAAGCGTCGTTTAAGTTCATTGAATGAATTTTCACATTATTCTGTCCATTCAAAATTGGTTAAAAGAGAGTACAAAGGCTTGGCTATGATTGCATACATGTGTATGAATCTCCTATAATATCCGCAATGGCCCATAAATGCCTGTACCTCTTTCACATTAGTTGGTCTAGGTAATTCTGCAATTACCTTCACCTTTTCCTCGTCCGTAGAGATTCCATTTTTTGATACAATGTGTCCTAGAATTTTGCCTTGTCTGACCATGAAAACGCATTTTTCTGGGTTCAAACAAACCTGATATTCTCGACATTTGTCAAATATTTGTCTTAACTCTGGGATATGAGTCTGTCTTACATTTGAGTGAGCACATAAGTCATCGACATAAACTTCCAAGCTCTTGCGTAAGAATTCCTTAAAAACATGACACATGAGTCGCTGGAAAGTGGCGGGTGCATTTGTTAAGCCAAATGGCATCACACGAAATGCAAATATGCCCCATTCTGTGGCAAAAGCCGTCTTGTGTTGATCTTCTGGAGCAATGGCTACTTGATTATAGCCTGAGAATCCATCAAGAAAGCTGTAAACTTCCTTGCCCGCAACTCTTTCCAATAAGTGTTCCGTGATAGGAAGAGGATAACTGTCCCTAATCGTGGCGGCATTAACTTTTTTAAGGTTAATACACACACGCAATTTTCCATTCTTCTTGGGCACAACCACAATGGGGGATACCCATTCGGTATGCTCAATTTCGTAAATAAATCCTGCTTCTATCAAGTGATCTATCTCCTCTTTAATCTTCGCAGCGTAGTTATCATTATACGTGTACGGTTTCTGTTTTGTTGGTTTTGCATCTGGAGTCATAGGGATTCTATGAGAACATATATCTGGGTCTACTCCTTTCAAATCTTTATAACTCCACGCAAAAACATCTCTATATTCACGCAATAGGGCAACTAACTCTTCTTCTTCTTCCTTCGTCAAATCATGCCCTATATATGTGCATTTTTCTTCTTCTCCTTCTATGGCAACTATTATTTTTTTGGTTTTCTCTCGGTTATCATATGCTTGTCCATCATTCTCTTGTCTATTAGGCATTCGTACCATGATTCTTCTATCTTCAATTTCATATTTCTTGAAATTCTCGGGTACTTCAAACAAAGACTCTTCTTTTTCTGTCATGGTGTCTTTCTTCTTTCTTTTCTTGCCTTCACTTTTAGTTTCTGTGGCTAACCTTACCTCGTTCGTAATTTCCTCGTGTCTCTGAGTGTGAGTCTCTACCTCGTAGAAATATTCTTCCTCTGATGCAAAGGGTGGGTCCATGATAATTGATTCTAAATCGAAATCGCTTGCATCCTCGAATGCATCAGTGTTCGGTTCACACTCTTCTAAAATTGCATCGCCCATGATTGGTTCTATCGTGAAAACTGAAATGTCATAGCCATCCTCGTCACAGTGGGGTGTCCATTGTTCTTCATTGATGGCTACATCCATGGTTGCTAGGATTTCTGCCCAACCATGGGGTTCAAACTCCTCGTCTGGGAATACTACAGGTGCATAGGCTGGATCTTGAAGGGTTCGTGGATGTTGTTCCGCACCTAAGGTCCTGGCTTCTAACCGCTCTTCCTCTTGTTTGGCTACTTTACACATCCATAAATGGGTATCCTCATGCAACCAAGAAGGATCTGATTCTAATGAGTGCACGGATTCCGTCTCTACTGGTGTCTTATGGATGGTATTCCATTGTATTGGGGGTACATCTCTGTGTGAATAGTCTTTAAGATTGACTTTGGTAGTCACTCCTAAGTGTTGCAAGTACAAAGAATTAGTTCCCCAATCTTGTACAATTTGCAACTGACGCATGAATGGTCGTCCCAATATCATCTCATAAGCACGATTTTTCGCAAAGTCACAAATGGCAAAGGTATGCTTAAATTCTACACCACAAGTGGTGAGAGATATGCCTTCTAGTAAGCCTAATGGTTTTTCTATGTGTCCATCAGCCATTTGTAGCTTCATCCTAGTGGGTCTGAGTGCTGGCTTACCCCAACGTTTCCATAAAGCGGTGGTAGCGATGGCTACTCCGGCTCCTGAATCTAAGATGGCTTTCGTGGTGTAGCCCTGATGGGTTATTGGAAGATATGTGTTACCTTCCTCCCCTTCGCTTACATCTCCAATCTTTTCCACATGTATCTCTGGTACCTTCTTATGGGATCCTATTTGAGAGGGTGTGGTGGCTAGCTCCAGGAATTGATTTGCTACATGCTTCCACAATTCTGGTTTCACCTTTAACACTTCCTCTAGAGTGAGATTACACTGTACTTTCGTGTTCTTGATCACTTCCGTGTTCCTAGGGATCACTGATTCTTCATTCCTCACTATTATCGTGGGTGCTCTCATACTAATAGACTTTGCTTCCCAAGGTCCTGTGAACTGAGGTAATTCTTGTAAAGAATTAGATTCAAATCCTGTGGGTTCACTCAGTTGCTCCACCTCTACATCATCGTAAATAGAGGGGATGTCTTGGGGAAATTGTTCCTGCAAGTCGTTTATTTCTTGAATAGGAGGATGAGTTCCTTGTTCTTTTCTCCATTTCTCTTCTTGGATCTCCCTCAAAAATTCATGTGAGTACCTATGTATGGAAGATAAATTGTCTTGACTTTCTGTATTAGGCACTTGAGACAGGGATGGTGGATTCCTTTCCTGTGTCTCTGGGACAATAGGGTTACTAGGCTGATCCTTTTTCTCTTTGCTTTCTATCAAGTGTTCTAGCCTCTCCATTAGTCCTTGAAAGTGTAGTTCCGGTTTTGCCATGTTATTCCAATTAAGATATCTAGAGGCTTCGAACAAGGCTTGTGCTAGTTCTACCATCTTCATGCATAGTTTAGTTCTCTCAATTTCTAGATCAGCTCGAGGGTAGTTTTTACTCATTTCCATGACCTGAGGTCCCTCTTTTATTCTAGCTTGATATGCACGAAACATCATGTCTAGATCTTCTGGTATGGGTTCCGCTAAGACTGATCCTGATTTCTGAGCTGGGTTTTCTTGATTTAATTCTTGTGAAGCCAATTCTTGTATTTTGGCTCTAGATTCTCTTAGACTTCCTTCCAACTCACTTATCTTTTTACTCCATTTTCTCTTGATTCTTTCTCTAGAATCTTTCCAAGATTTCGTCTTTTTAGTGCTAGATTCTGCAACTTCACTGGTTACGGCTACTTTCTCTTGATTAAGTTGTTGGTTTTGTAAGAGCGCCTGGGCTCTGGTTATCGCTTGGATAGGCACGTATGTAGGGTTGGATCCATCTGCGGTGTTTACAATACCTATCACGTTGATCGGTGTCACATTCGAAGTGTTAACTGGGTTCTTAGGACAATCTTTGATTATGTGCTCTTTGCCACAATCGACACAAAAGCCTTGTATGTTATAGTACTGTGATTGCCTTGCTATTGGGGGATGTGGACAAAAGCATGGTCCTCTAGGGCCCTGTAGTCTTTGTTGTCTCAGTTGGGGCCGTGGGTTTGGGTTTGCGTACATCACATTAGTATAATCTGGCTCCCAACTAGGTTCCATTGGTGGACTATCATAATGATATGTCTCCACATGTTCTGGTGACTCCGTGTAATAAGCGGGTGGACTAGTTACATGAGTAGAGTCAAAACTGTTTGAGTTCGGGTCACTTTCGGTGATCAAGGGTGAAGAAGGCACTAAGGCCCTACTTAGGTTCTCTTCTGCAGCAGCGTATTTGACTGAGATGACATTCGCTGGTGGGGGTGGCTGCTGAGCTAAGACGGGTTGAGGTCTTTGTTGAGCCTGGTATGGGTAGTTCTGAGGAGGCCTATAGTAATAAGGCTGAGCATTGTATTGGCCTTGATACCTACCTGGCTGCTGGTATGTTTGTGGGTAGTTTTGTCTCACGGTTTGTTTGTTGTATGGGCAGTCCTGAGCCGTATGATTCGTGTATCTTCTCTCAATTGTGCAATATTGGCCACTAGGGTTGGCGTGAGGTTGAGGTGCATTGGGGCACATGTTTGCCAAATGATTTCCACCACAAGCGTAACAACGTACATTTGTAGGTAGCTTGGGCACCTGTTTACTAGAAACTCCTAGTTTTTGGGCCACTTTTTCTGCTAGGTCCTCTATCGAATTAGACAATTTTGTGGATGCTAGAGAAGAACAATCTGAGTCTTTATAGACCTTTGAGAGTTCTAATTCATCTCCTAGGTTGTCCTCAATGTCTATACATATTCTTACACACTCCTCTAGCATTCTGGGTTCTTTTAGGTACACATAGGAGCGTAGTTTAGCGCTCAACAAGCCATCTAGGAATAGTGATACTTGTTTGGCTTGTGAGGGTAGCTCTTGCATTGGACATCGCTCAACATATTGTCTGAATCTACGACCTGCCAGTCTTACTGTTTCTTGAGGAGTTTGTTTAAAGCTATGAATCAACGAAGACGTGTCATGTCTAACCCCACTTTTAGAGAATTCAGTGATGAATGACTCTAAAAAATGATGGATGTCTCTAAATTGCCTTTGTTGCAGTGGTTGGAACCAAGTTAAAGCGGTATTCTTTAACGTTAGTCCAAATGCGTTGTACTGCGTGAACATGTCCTCGACTTGTTCTGCCCTCAGTACTTGCTTGAATTCTGCAACGTGGTCATAGGGATCTCCTGTCCCATCAAAGTAATTCTTCATGGATTTCACTAATTGTGTGGGTCTCAATACTCTTGTGTGTTCAAGTGGTATAGGTAGAGGAAAATCATCTCTACCACCTGGTATTCCATGATCTCTTTGTCTATCCGCTCTATTAGTGTCTGTGGTTGTTCTATCTCTCCCTATGGGATGATTAAAGCTTACTTCCGGTCTCTCGTGATTTCCTTCTCTTTGATTTCCATGGGCTGAGGATGTTCCTGCCCCTTGTTGATTTGCATTCATGTTTGTTCTGGATGGAGGGAATATCAATTCACCTCTCCATGTGTATGTGCTTTTAGCGCGCTCAGGCACCACGAAGACTCTTTCTGAAGTCTCATCCAGGTATACAACCTTTCCAGGTGTATCTGGGTCCTTGAATTCATAGATTGTGATGATGCCTACCTCACTGGGGTTTTCCTTTCTGTACCTCCAAAAGGCTTCATCTGTCTCTTTATTTACGAACAACTCGGTGCTCCTGTTATCTTGAGGGATCCATTCTGGGATGAGTACTCTCGTTAATACAGATTTCCCTCTCGGTGTTCTGGGCTCTCCTAACGGTTCTTTTCCTTGAAATTTCGCTTCCGTTTCTAATTGAATTGTGCCAAACTCATTAGTGTCGTTTGGCTGCGTACTTAGGACATACATGGTTCCTTCTTTGTCTATGTAAGCGTCTCTCTCAAACTTCACCACTGGTCTTTCCAATCCAATGGGTTGATCAGGGTTGTGCAGTTGCACCGCTTGCCTTTGCAAACCATCCTCATAGATACGAGCACCTAATCGGTTGGTTCGGAGAAACTCTAATTGCGTTCTATAGGGTCCTTCAGGTTTTTCTAAGTATGCTACATGAGACCCTCCTTCCGGTCTGTCTGCGCTAAATGCCATTTCTGATTCGCTAGTCTCTGAGCTCAACTCGTAGGGATAACTACTATTCAATTGCTGAGCCCAAGATCGAGCAGTGGTTCTTACACTAGCCTCTGATGATCTAAGGCTTCGTCGATCCGACTTACCTATGTGTCTCCCTGATCTAAGGTTCATTAATTTCCTTCCTTGCACGCTCAATTACACACTTAGATCGTCAATGATCCTTTGTTATTACTGTCTTGATTCTTTTTACTTTTCTTTGGATTCTTGTCTTAGTTTATGCGTCAGGAATTCGACTTTCCGTTATAATTTTGAGTTCTCGTTCCGTCAGACTTATGTTCTTTTCTTTAGGTTTTCGTCACACACACCTTTACTTTAAGTCTTAAACTTGAAAGAATTAGGTATCTTGAACTTGAGGCGTTCCTATCGTCTTAAATCCACAACTACCGTTTAGCCTAAGCTAAGAATTGACTGAGGGGGTTGAGTAATCTTCCAACCTCGAGTCGGCTTTTCTGTTGCTCTGATGCCCTGTTGCCCAAGAAGCCGTGCTTCCCAAGCTCTGCTGTCTTCACTGCCTTGCTTGCTTGCCCTTGCTAGACCTGGAAAATTCCAATGTTAGACCAATTCACAAGATGATTAAACACTTGAGCATATATATCTTTTAAATCCCTTCCCTTTTTGCCCAAATTTTCAATGTGTGCCCCCTGGCTTCCTAGTCCCAAACTAGGTGAACCTCAAAATAGCTTATCCAAAAATAGATGTATCCTTTATGAAAAAAACAGTTGAGGTCACGTAGTACTCGTCGCGAGCTTTCTAACGAGCTATTAAGCTCAAAAAACGGACTTCGGATGAGAAAGTTACACGCGTTCAGGCCTTGGGGGGTAAAAACTGACAATCCAATTTTTCTTCTAATATAGGCTAAGGGGTCTCCTATGAGTCTAATGGTCCAAAAATTTCTCAAAAATTCCCTCAAATTTGGTCAAAAATTGAAGTCCAAAATTTGCGATGGGGGTGGGCAATCGCGATGGTCTGGGACCGTCGCGATGGTCCGAGCGAACCGTCGCGATGGCGTGGGATTTGGACAATCGCGATGGCCCGAAAAAGTGAACCGTCGCGATGGCTCGAAGTGAACGATCGCGATGGCGTGAGGTCGAACCGTCGCGATGGTCCGAAAAACGAACCGTCGCGATGGCGTGAAGTTTGGACAATCGCGATGGCGCGAAAAGGTGAACCGTCGCGATGGCCCGATCAAGTGGACAATCGCGATGGCGCGAGTCAACGGTCAACGGGGAACAATCGCGATGGTCCGAAGTGAACCGTCGCGATGGTCCACGATGCGATGGCTTGAGCCAATCGCGATGGTCCGATTTTGGGCTGTCGCGATGGTCCAAAAAATGAACCGTCGCGATGGTCTATCGTGACACGTGGCACTGTCGTGGCGATGGCCTGAGCCAATCGCGATGGTCCGGGGTCAGCTGAACAATCGCGATGGTCCAAGTGGACCGTCGCGATGGCTCAAGTGAACCGTCGCGATGGTCCGAAAAAGCGAACCGTCGCGATGGTCCGGCCGAGCCGTCGCGATGGCGTGAGCCTATCGCGATGGTGCGACACAATCGCGATGGTCTGAGCCAATCGCGATGGTCCGCCAAACAACGAATTTTTGAAATGCAAAAATGGTTCCGTGTATGCGCAGGGATCGCCTACCTCGTGGTGTGGTCGCCTACCTCAAAATCCGAAAGTTGCAGACCATCGCGATGGTCCGCCCTACTCGGAAATTTCTGACAGAAAGTACATGTTTTACCTTTTGGAAGCTCTCCTGATGCTCTGAAGCTCTGTACCTGCAAGAAAACTCAAGAAAATGCAAGCACACACAAGCACAAATGCTCTCTCTCACTCTCTCGCATGCACAAATGAGGGGAAATGAGGTGAATGGGTGGATATGGTGAATTTTCTGATTTTTTTGGAAATGGAGATGATGATGCGATGATGAAGATGGAGTATGGGGAAGGTGAAAAACACTAAAAACTAAGTAAAAACAACAACAAAAACTGAAATTTTTACCTTCCAACGCCACTTCTTGCTATACTCTTACCATCACACATTCGTCCTAGACTCGATCCCCGGCAACGGCGCCAAATTTGGTGTTGCTCTAGCACAATGGTAGATACCACGTTAAGAAGCGTCACCTCCTTAATGTCAATCCGTGGGAGAGGTAGGAGTGATATGAAGATCGTGAACGTGAGATGATGTGAGAGTGAAGGTGAGAAGCACAAGGATGCACACACACATACACACACACAATGAAGAGACAAGCAAGACACAATGGAAGGTGGGGAATTAGCTCTATTACTCAAGGACACTCGTACAAGCTCAAAAGAACTCTAATATCAAACAAGCTACAATGAACCAACCTCAAAAATGAGCTCTCTAGCTCTTTTTATAGTTTCTAGACTAGTTTTGACCGGTTTCACATCTAGTGACCGGCCTAGTTAAAAAATAGGTCCTAGAGGCTATTTGGAAGGGTAAACGATGTCTAAAAATAACGAAAATTGGTATGAGCATTCTACCTAAGCTCCTCAAGCTCGAGGACTCCTCGGCTTGCACAAAATGGAGCTATGGATTACAAAATGTGGTTTTCTATGATACATATGTTACAATTAGTGATAATGATCACTGTTGAATGTTTGGAGAATTAATAAGAAATATGTTTGAAAATTGATCCGCCTGGCTCCCTGCTCCTTCTTTACATGCTTCCGTGGCGTCTGTGCCTCTGGCTGCTTCCAACAGTTGGTAGCTTTATTAAGGGAATATAGGGACGTGTTTGCATGGCACTATAGAGATTTGAAGGGAGTAGATCCGAAAATCTGCTCTCATACGATCCCCATGACCGCTGATGCCAAGCCCACTAAACAGAAGCCCTACACATATAATGACACTTATGCAGCTAAAATCAAAGAAGAAATTGATAGCTTGATTGAAGTGGGATTTATCTATGAGATTGAGCATACTGAATGGGTTTCCCCCATTGTAGTAGTGCCCAAGAAGAATGGGAAGTTGCGAGTGTGTATTAACCTTAAAAAAGTTAATGCAACTACGATTAGAGATAGTTATCCACTTCCAGTCACTCAACGTTTATTGGAGCGTGTTGCAGGCAAGGAAGTTTATAGCTTCCTTGATGGATTTTCCGGTTACAACCAAGTAGCCATTGCCCCTGAAGATCAATACAAAACAGTTTTTGCCACAGAGTGGGGAATCTTTGCATTCCATGTGATGCCATTTGGGCTCACCAATGCACCTGCAACATTCCAAAGGCTCATGTTTCATGTCTTCAAAGAGTTCTTGTGAAAGAGCTTAGAAGTATATGTGGGT
Organism: Ceratopteris richardii; assembly: GCA_020310875.1. Lineage (NCBI taxonomy): Eukaryota > Viridiplantae > Streptophyta > Polypodiopsida > Polypodiales > Pteridaceae > Ceratopteris > Ceratopteris richardii. The sequence continues at coordinate 101,132,342 of CM035442.1, read as the reverse complement.
GATCTATGCGCTCATTCCCAAGAAAGAAGATACCACATCCCTGACCTCAGACAGATCTTCAACAAGTGCAAAGAATATCGAGTGTGTATGAACCCAGAAAAGTGTGTGTTCATGGTACGACAAGGTAGAATATTAGGTCACATTGTTTCTAAGAATGGAATATCAACAGACGAGGACAAAGTTAGAGCCATAGCTGAGTTTTTGAGGCCAAAGAACATTAAAGAGGTACAAGCCTTTATGGGCCATTGTGGATATTACCGTAGGTTCATCCACACGTAGCGATCATAGCTAAACCTCTTTATGCCTTGCTGACAAATTTTGAGTGGAACAATGAATGTGAAAAATCCTTCAATGAGCTAAAAAGGTGTTTGTGCACAGCACCAATACTAACCACTCTCGATTGGAATAAGCCATTCCATGTCCACGTGGATGCATCCAATTATGCAATAGGATGTGTGCTAGCACAACCCACAGGTGAAGGAATCTAGACTTTCCGATAGCATATGGGAGTAGACAGTTGAATGCGGCTGAACAAAACTATACAACAACAGAAAGAGAAGGCTTAGGCATGGTATATGCTGTGAAGAAGTTTAGACACTATCTATTGGCCAACAAGTTCAAGTTTTTCATTGATCATCAAGCTTTGTTATATTTGGTCAATAAACCTTGCAATACAAGAGGCTTAGTAAGATGGTTTCTCTTACTAATGGAATATGACTTTGAAGTGGTTGTTAGGAAAGGTAGAACCCACCTCAGGGTAGACCATCTTTCTCGCATCACTTCAAGCGAGTCACCGCAAGGAGTGCCTGATGAATTGCCCGATGTTTATCTATTCAATTTAGAAGTTGTTCCTAAATGGGAAAATAAGTTGGTACATGTCCTAACCTTCGGACCCACAAACAAGAATGTGAAAACGACCAAAGAGGAAATTGTAAAATCACAAAAATATCAAATATTGGCAAGAAGTGTGTACAAACAAGGTACAAAGGGTGTATTAGCTTGTTGTGTTGAGGATGATGAACATAGCAGTTGGATGCAACAAGCCCATGAAGGATTTCTAGGAAATCATTATTCTAAACAAGAAACATTGCACAATCTACAATGTTTAGGAGTGTATTGGCCTAGCATGTACAAAGAAATTCATGAATGGATTAAGAATTGTCCAACATGCAAAGAGAGACCCCCAGTGGAGCATGCCACCCTTTATCACGTGTCGTTAATTCCAGATTGGAGTGCTTTACTTGCTAAATGTAAAATATTTTATTGATGCTAACACCTTTCTTCTTGTCGTGTGCTTTTGTTCCACCAAAAAAAAAGAAGAGAGAGATAGGACAGGATTGTGCGCTTGAAGAATCTCTCATGCAAACCATCAACATGGACATCCATCAACAAGAAAGACAAGCCATTGGTCAATCATCACGATGGGCATACAACACGAAGAGTGAAGATTGATGGACCTTTCACCATGGTAAGAATCGCCTACTTCGGCGACACCACAACCATGAGAGATTAGGAAACCTCTTCATCAGCATACCCTTGAGCATTTAGCTCAAGACCCCATTTCCTGCACCATACTTCTTCCAATGCATTCCCCAAGTACGCATACATAGGGCCACATTACAAGGCCATGCACAAGGCACATATTTTTCTCAACCCATGCACTAACACACTTACCCATCCTTCATTATGGGTTACAAGTACTTCACATACATTTTGAAAGCCATGTTTGGAAGATCTAGAGGACATTCAGGCTACAACATTAAAACCTATGGAGTAATTCACAGTCAATAGCTGCTCAAAATCCACATTGACAACCTCTTTTGAGCAACTAACACTTTTTGGAAGCTCACAACTACGACATCCTGCTACCATAGGAAGAAGTACATACAACGGGACTAGAAATTGCATAGGCTAGCAATCCCAACCTGAAGAACCACACAACCAACTAAGCCACATCTGGCAGATGGACCGCTCTTGTTGATACATGAAGGACACTACCTCTCCAAGTACTACATGGAACAACTACTCCCACAAGGGTCTGTCAGGGATGACAGACTCTAGAGGGGGGGGAGTGTTGACACTCAAGGTTAAGGACAAAGCATGGAAGTGCATCAAAGAAGTGGACACACAAGAAGAAGGAGCATGTAGGGAGCTCCAAGAAGCACATGTCAATTTTTCAGAAGAAATCCCTATAAAAATAGTGATTTTTATCACTAAAAACCATTGTAAATACCATTTTTCATTTTTGCAACTCCATTTTGTTCAAGCCGAGGAGTCCTTGAGCTTGAGGAGTATTAGAACTATCATCCTACCAATTTTCATAATTTTTAGACTCCGTTTGGACCCCCAAATAAGCCCTGGAACCTATTTTTTAACTAGGCTCAACAGCAGGTCTGGATAGAGCCGAAACCACTCAAAAAACTATAAAAATGGCTAGAGAGCTCATTTTTGAGGTTAGCTTGTAGTAGATTTGAGCTTTGTAAGAGATTTCTTTTGTAATCGAAGCTTTCCATTGTTCCACTCTTTGCTCTTACCTTGTGCGCGTGTGTGTATGTGTGTGCATGCTTGTGTGCTTTCACTCACGCACTTGTGTCATCACTTGCTCATAGTCTTCATACTAGTCCTCACATCTCCACTCATCACGTTGGTACTTGCCATTGTGCTAGAATGACAACACATGTGTGTGTGTATGTGTGTACATGCATGTGTGCTTCTCCACCACCACGTGCACATCACTTGCTCGAGGTCTTCATACCATCCTCGGGTCATCCCGGATTGACATTAAAGGAGGTGTTACTCATCACTGAGCTACACCAAATTTTGGCACCGTTGCCGGGGACCGAGCTTTGAAGACGAGCATGTGATGGTAAGACATAGAGTAGAGATGTTGGAAGAGTAGGTAAGCATTATCTTTTATTTGATTTACTTGTTTTTTCCTTCCTTTTCACTTCTAAACACCATATCCACTCATCATCATCTTCACCATCGTGACCATATACCTCCATCTCCATTCATTTCCTCACTTCCACTTGAGAGAAAGAGCGAGAGAGAGAGCTTGTATATGCACTTGTTTTTTGTGTTTTCCTGAGTGTTCTTGCAGGTACCAGCTTCCATTGCAGTTGCAGAAGCTCCAACAGGTGAGAAAATTGACTATGCAGGTCCCAAGCCGTTGACCTTTGTCGATCGTGATCGATAGAAAAAATTGACTTTTGGTAAAACAAAGTGCACCATCATAACATGCATGACTAATACATTCCAAATCACTAATCACAGTCAAAAAAATTCTTAATTCTCTGTCAATTGCGATCGACACTATCAATCGCGACGGATAGCCATGACCGACAGACTATATCAATCGCGACTGATAGACCCTATCAATCGCAACCCACAAACCCTGTCAATCACGACCGACAGACCCTGTCAATCACGATCGACAGACCCTGTCAATCGCGATCGACATCCCATGACGGATTGCCACATAGGGCTCAGTCAATCAGGATTGACACCATTGATCATGATCGACTGAAATTTCATGATTGACACAAATATTCGTGTGTCCACGTGTCAATCACGATGGACACACCCACGATTGACTGAATTTGCATCGAAATTTGTGGAAAAAATGTCGATCGTGATTGACACCATCAATCGTGATTGAGAGGCCTCATGGCCGACTCTGTCGATCGCGATTGACATGTCGATTGTGTCTGACAGGTCTCGATGGACACCTCTATCAATCGTGATTGACAGCCTTGTCGATCACAATTGACATGCATTTTTGGCCAAATTTTTAGGGTTTTTTAGTTCAAATTTTGGGGTAATTGTGGGCATGAATATCAAGTAGTAGTGCATTGTGAGGCCGCTACACAAGTAAATTGAGAGATCTTGTTTTCTTGTTAGCCTGTTTTGACCCTGTTCTAGCCCTAGAACCCTGAATGGACACAACTTCCTCATACGAACTCCGTTTCTAGTGAATTTGGTCTTATTGGAAAGTTCACTTCAAATCCCACTAAAACATCCATTGGTTTTTGTAAAACTAACATGGCTAGTTATAGACAGGGTATTTTGAATTTAACCATACCTTGAGGGAAGAAAACTGAGGGATCTCTAGGAATGTTTTCCATGAAGACAAAGGGAAATTTGGTCTTTGAGTTACATGAATGAAAAGGGTCTGTTGTGTCAATTGAATTTAAATCTTGAGCTAACTTTGGAACTTTTACAGGTCCACTAAGAGCATCGAAGGACATTCAAGGCAAGAGTGAGTGCAAGCTTGGGAACACACTTCCTGGGCTTACAAGGGCAAGGGATAAGCAACTTGAGGTTTGAATTTTTCTCAACCCCCTTTGTCAATTCCTAGCTCAGGCTAAGTGCGAGTCGTGTGCTAGAAGTAAGTTAGGGTGACGATAGGCATCTGTCAAGTTGAAGACTCTTAAATACTCAATTTCAAGCAGAAATTGAATCTCTCTGTGATTGATAACCTTAAAAAAAAGAATTTAACGTGGTGCGAGCAACTTTAAGTGTGGAAATTCACTAAAGTATTCCTGACAATGTGATATCAAACAAGAGCATAAAACACGATAACCAACTAAGAAAGAATCAAGTGACTAATACAAATTGATCTACAACAAGGTTGTACTTGGGATGAATTAGGGTTATTGAATCATGCATATAAACCTTAGATCAGGATGATATCTAGGGAGAGATCGACAAAGCCTTAGGTCTTCAGACGCTAGTGCAATCATATTGCTAGGTCTTGGGCCCAGCAGTTGAGCAATTATTCACACTACCCTAGCTCTGAAACTAGTGAATCAAAGATGTCGTACATTATGGAGAGACCTACAGGAATTTCACGTGTGGCTTACTTAGAGAAACCCGAAGGAACGTACAAAACTCAACTTCAATACATCAAGACCAATCGATTAGGTGCTCGCATCTATGAGGACAGTATTAGAAGGTCCATTGTGCAAATTAAAAACCCTGGTCAACCTTTGGACTAGAACATCCAGTGGTCAAGTTTGAAAATGGTGCATACCTAGATAAGGAAGGAACTATGTACGTAGTCACCAACGAACCGGATAGAAGAGAAGAATTTGGTAATGTGATTCCAGAGACAGAGATGGGTGACATACACCAAGGGAACTTAGCAAGAGAGCCTAGAACTCCTCAAGGCAAATCACTCCTCACTAGAATCATCACTCTAGAGTGGGTTCCCCCGGACAATAAGAGCATAGATTTGCTCTTAAAGTGAGAGACTGATGAGGCCTTTTGGAGGTATAAGACTGACCAGTCTAATGAAGCAGGAATGCTCACAATCTATGAGTTTAAAGATCCTAATAGCCCAGGAAACGTGATCTATTTACATAATACGTCAAAGAGTATCTTTGCGGTCTCAGAGCATGGTAGGCATGCCTACACTTGGAAGGGTGAATTTATTTTTCCCTAGCCAAGATCCAATGTCTCTTATGGTCCCCAAGGAGCTGGAACATCCCAAGCTCATGGAACTCAAAGGGACAGGAGTAGAGATAGGCCAGAAGTGAGCTTTGCTAACCCATTGGGAAGAGAAAGAACGAGAATGGAGACTAATAGAGTGGAAAACGAGAGATCGAGAGACCCAAGGAACCAAAGAAATGTAGATGATTTTCCCTTGCCAAGGCCTAGGGAACACACGAGGATCTTGAGGCCTACACAACTAGTTAAGTCCATGAAGAACTATTTCGATGGCACTGGAGACCCGTACGATCATGTGGCAGAATTTAGGCAATTCTTGAGAGCCGAGCAAGTTGATGACCTATTCACACAGTACAATGCCTTTGGCCTAACTCTCAAGAATACAGCCCTTACAAACCACTTCACCAAGGTCAGTTCAAGAACATAGACCAACTTCTAGAAGCCTTCATCACCGAATTTTCTAAGAGTGGCATACAGCACAATATCTCTTCCTTAATACATAGCTTCAAACAGACACCTCAAGAGATGGTTAGACTTGCAGAGAGAAGGTTTAGACAATACCTAGAGAGATGTCCTGGTCCAGAGTTACCCACTCCAACCAAACAAGTGGCATTATTCCTGGATGGATTGTTAAGTACCAAATTGAGATCTTATGTGTACTTGAAGGACCCTAGAACCATAGAAGAGTGAGTACGCATGTGCATTGACATTGAGGATAACCTAGGGGAGGAATTAGAGCTTTCAAAAATCTACAAAGATTCAAATAGCTCTACTAGCCTCAATTCAAATCCATCCACATCAATTGAGGGGCTTGTTGAGAAAGTAGCCCAGAAGTTAGGAGTCTCAAGCAAACAAATACCAAGGTTTGACCTAGTGAAAAGATGCTATACTTGTGGAGGATACCATATGGCGAATGTATGTCCCATTATGGCCCAACCCCAAGTAAACCCTAGTAGTCAATATTGCACCATAGAACGGAGATACACTAATCACACCGTGCAAGATTGCCCATACAATAAGCAAGTAGTTAGACAAAGTTATTCTCAGCCATATCCACAACAGGGAAGATACTAGAACCACTACCCACCACAATAATATGGCAGACCACAGCAACCTTATCAGCAACCCTATCAGCAACCCTATCAAGCTCAGCAGAGGCCTCAGCCTGTGTTAGCTCAACAACCTCCAACTCTAGCCAATGTGATTCTAGTAAAGTATGCAGCTGCAGAAGAAAATCTGAATAGAGCCATAGTGCCAGTAACACCATTGCTTTCAGAAAGTGACCATAGTGATCACAGTTTTGAGTCTAGTCACATTGATAGCCCACAAGCTTACTACATGCAGTCACCTGAGCATAATGAGTCCTATTATTATGAAGACTCGAGTGAACCTAGTTGGGAGCTAGAGTATGCAAATGTCATGTATGCAAATCCTAACCCTAGACCTCAACCTAGCCAGGTAAGACCCCCATTTCCTAGAGGACCATGCTATCGATGTTAAGGAGATCACCTCATTCGGGATTGCCCTATGCCTGCACCTACACAACCCCAATCTATGACAATTTTGGGTTTTTGTCCTGATTGTGGGAAAGGGCATCTCTTGCGATATTGTCATAATAACCCCAACAATATGCCAAAAATCACTCCTATCAACATCATTGGGTTAGTAGTAGACTCTATAGGAAGTGTGACTTCCACTGCACCAGTGCAAGTGGTCACTAGAGCTCAAGCCTTGCAGCAAACCCAAGGTTTGGGACAGGAAAAGAGTTCCAAGGTTAGTGAGACTGAGAGCATAACCAAGAAGAGGACCAGAGCTTGGAAGGATAGTCGAGAAAGAATGAAAAGGCAATGGGCAAAAAAGATGAGCAAACTTGAGGAAAGCCCGAGAGAAACAAAAGACAAAATAATTGAACTCGCCTCTCAAACACACTCTCTCATACCACCACCTCCATCCCTATCAACACCTAATTTGCCACCTTCCAACCCACCTCAATCAAATCCACCACCCCCTAGAGTAGGATCAGTATTAGTTGACCCCACTCCCAAGGACCTAGACATGATGCTTAAAGCATATCAGGCCAGAATCCAAGAAGGGCCAAATGTGATAGATCATGAAAAATGTTAGCCTAGAGCTGATCTAGAGATAGAAAGAACCAAGATTTGTGCTAAAATGGTCGCGTTGGCTCAGACCATGTTTGAAGCCAGTCGCCTCTTCAACTACTCTTGCTCAGCTAAGACATAGTTGCACTTTGATGGACTGTTAGAGAGATTAGAGTGCATAATTGCAAGATCTGGCAAGGAAGCCACCTCCCAAGAAAGGAACAAGGCAAGTGAAAGAATAAGCATTTCCCCCCAAGAAGCTTACGTGCCTAACTCCACCAAACCAGACACCTCTTCTTCTATGAATCGGTATTCACCAAAATTCCTGCGAGAGATTCAAGAAGAGAAATGGGCTAAAGAGAGTGAAGTTCCTCCTCCCATTGAACTTGTGGATGATGTACATGATCAATTCCCACAAGACATTCCTTCCATTTGTGAAGAGGAGGAGAGTACCCAATCTCAAGAGAGATTAGAATTCAAGTCTAATTCCTTACAAGAACTACCCCATTTCATAGGCCCATGGGAAGCAATGTCCACTTGTATGAGAGGACCCACAATCATGGTAAGAAATGAAGACTCTATCATACCTAGGAACACAGAGGTAGTGAAAAACACCAAAGTGCAATGCAATCGCACTTTAGAAGTAAATCAAGGAAAAGGGATATCGAATGCCATTATTGTCATAAGAAAGGACATATGAAGAAAGACTGTTATGCATTAAAGAATGCTAAAGGTAAAGGACAGAACATTGATGGGCATGTTAAACATTTACCTGCACCATCTACTTCGACTGTGAAGATTGAAGAAATTAATGCAATTTCTGATGATGCTGATGTGTTGACACTTCGGATAGTAATGTGCCATCTAAGGCGCTTCTTTCCATGTGAGACCACACAGAGAATGGTTCTCTAATTATGCAGCAAAGTCTCTTGGTACCGTGAGACTTGGTGACTCTTACTAGTGTGATGTTGATGGGATTGGAGATGTGGTTGTGCAGTTCATTGATGGTTCAAAATTTACTATGCATAATGTATGCCATGTACCTCAGTTATCATGCAGTTTGATGTCAGTTGGTCAACTTGATGACTTTGGTTACAAGGTGGTCTTCTATGCTGAGTCCTTTCGCATATCAAAGGGCAATATGGTTATTGCAAAAGGAAGCAAAGTTGGCTCACTTTATCCTTTATTTGTATCACAGAAATAACACTTGTTAGCTGTTACTGAACAGCCTACGGCTTGTATTTGGCATGGTTGTTTGGGCCATATATCTCGTAGTGGAATGGAAAATCTTTCTCGTTTTGGCTACCTACCTATGTTATCTTTCTCCGATTTTTCATTTTGTGAGCATTCTCAATATGGAAAGCAAACCAAAAATGTGCATAGAACGCACATTAACTCTTCAATTCAGCCTTTAGATTCATACAGATGTGTGTGGTCCCATGCCCACTAGGTCCTTAGGTGGTTCTCTCTACTTTATCACTTTCATAGATGATGCTACTAGAAAGGTTTGGGTATATCCTATCAAATCGAAGGATGAGGTATTCCCCACTTTCAGAAAATGGCTTGCTTCAATTGAGACTGAAAAAGGAACTAAGCTTAAGGCTTTACGTTCAAATAATGGGGGTGAGTATACCTCACATGAATTCAGCCTTTTCTATCAGCCTAGAGGGATCTGTAGAGAGTTTACAGCTCCTTATACCAGAGTAAAGAATGGTGTAGCTGAGAGAATGAATAGAACTATTCATGATAGAGTAGTCTCTATGTTGCATCATGCAAACCTCTCACAAGGCTTTTGGGCAGAAGCAGTATTGACTGCAGTTCATGTGATTAACCTTTCACCTAGTACTTCCAAAGTCTGAAAGTGGCACAGGAGTTATGGACAGGGAAGCCACCATATTATGATCATCTTCGAGTTTTTGGGTGTGAAGCATATGTTCATATACCCAAGAATCTTAGACAAAAGTTGGACCATAAGTCAAAGAAATGCATTTTTCTTGGATATGGTCGAGAAGGACAATTAGGATATCGCATATGGGATCTTGAAACATGATCAGTGATCAGAAGTAGTGATGTCATTTTCAATGAGTCTAAGATGCATAAATAGACCATTAAGGAGGTTGAAGTAAGAAGAGTGGTGTTTGAGGATATTAGTCCTCTGGTTAGCATGCATAAAAATGTTGCACATAGGGATGTTCAAGAGAATGTCCATTCAGATCAGTCTGCACATGTTCCTGTTCAACAACCATTGAGATGTTCTGCACGTGTCTCACATCCACCTGATAGATATGTTCGAGGTTTAGATTTTGTTATGCTAACAGATGCCGGTGAGCCTTCTTGCTACAAAGAGGCTATGAAGACAAAGGATCATGTCAAGTGGGAGCATGCCATGAAGATTGAGTTGGATTCTATTCACAAGAATGGTACTTGGGATTTAGTACCTTTGCCAAATGGAAGGAAAGCTTTACCATGTAAATGGGTATATAAGCTGAAATTCACATCAGATAGTGCTTCTCCAAAGTATAAAGCACGACTTGTTGCAAAGGGTTTTAAGCAACAACATGGTGTTGATTTCGAGGAAATCTTCTCTCGAGTGGTCAAGATGACTACCTTGCATATGTTGCTTGGATTCATTGCAATGGAGGACTTAGAGCTAGTCCAAATGGATGTGAAAATTGCTTTCTTGCATGGAGATCTTACAGATGAGATCTATATGGATCAACCAGAGGGTTATGTAGTTCCTGGCAAGGAAAGTTTAGTTTGTAAGCCTAAGAAGAGCTTTTGTGGACTTTAATAGTCCCCTAAACAATGATACCAAAAGTTTGATGCTTTTATGAAGTCTCAAGGCTATTCTCGAAGTAATGAAGATCATTGTCTCTACACAAAGAGACGCTTCAATGGCAGCTTGATATGCTTGATACTTTATGTCGACGATATGTTGATTGTTGGGAAGTCCTCTTATGATTTGTAAATTCTCAAACAGAAGTTGAGTCAAAAATTTGATATGAAGGATTTGGGGGATGCCAAACATATTCTTGGCATGCGCATTACTCATGATAGGAGTAAAAGATGCATATACTTGTCTCAAAGTGAGTATACATCCAAAGTACTTCACAGGTTCAATATGCAAGGTGGAAAGGCATGGAGTACACCTTTACCCACATATGTGAAATTGAGCAAGGATGATTGCCCCAAATCAGATGAGGAAAAGGATTTCATGACCAAAATTCCCTATCAGTCTGCTGTTGGTAGTCTCATGTATGCTATGGTAACTACGAGACCAGACATTGCATTTGTAGTGGGAGTTGTGAGGAGATATATGTCTAATCCTGGCAAGAAACATTGGGAAGCGGTCAAGAAGATTTTAAGATATCTGAGTGGCACTAAGGACAAGTGTTGATGCTTAGGTAGAGGGAAAGCATCCATTATTGGTTACACAGATTCTAACTATGCTAGTTGTGTAGACAATCATAAGTCTACATTAGGGTACATTTTTCATTTTTTTGGAGGTGTTATCTCTTGGAGATCTCATCTTGAAGAATGTATAGCTGTTTCCACCACAGAAGCAGAGTATGTTGAGCAAGTGAGGCATGTAAGGAAGCATTGTGGCTTTCTCATCTTGCTTGTGATATGGTTTTAACTTAGCATGTACCTCGTTTGCTCACTGATAGTCGGAGTGCCATTGCTTTGGCTAAGAATCCGGTCTATCATGCAAAGACCAAGCACATTGAGGTGAGGTATCACTTCATTAGAGATTGCTTAGCCACTAAGTGCATTATTCTTGAAAAGGTTCAGACTCGAGATAATGTCGTGGATGCTTTGACTAAAACTCTACCACAAGATAGCTTTCGACACTGTTGTCACTTGATGGGGGTTACTTGATTCTGACCTTACACAGTCACTTGTCTACTATGTAACATGCCCATCAGGTGGGAGGTATAGTTTGTATACTTACACTCAAGTATTCTTTATCATTCTTTATTTTTTCTACCATAGTTACTTTGGCCATATTGGCCTTTAGTGGGAGATTGTTACCGTTAGTGTCCATGTGAAAGGCCAAATGGCCATTGGACACTTCTTTGTATATGTTCTTTAATAAAACATATGGTGGCCTGGTCAGCCACAGATGATATATTCGACCACATTTGTGAGACCTAAGAAGTGTGTCTTTGTGCTCCCTGTGTACTGTGTTTTCTATGTATTCTGTAGCATTTGTGTGAAGTACTATGTGCCGCCTCAGGAGCTTGGTTTTCTACTCCGAGTATATCATCGTGGAGCTCTCAAGAAGGAGAGCGCACTGTGGTGCGTCACCGTCCATATACTTCACCTTTTGCATCAAATGAGGAATATTTCTACGAAGTATAAGCTCACTCTCGGAGACATGAAGAACTTACAAATGATGTGAGATTAGCCACCCAGATAACCAGCAAGAATGAGGGCAAGAAGAGGAAGAAGAGAGAAGTCACACCAGAGGAGGAAGAATCTTTGTTTGAGGTCCCTAAAAACTTTAAGAAGTATGAGATAGAAGATAGGAGAGTCATGATAAGAATGCCTAAACATGATGGACAAGCAAGAGAGGCCTATGATAACAAAGAAACCACCAAGAAAATTGTTGTAACCATGGAGGAAGGAGAAGAAAAATGCACATACATTGGACATGACGTGACGGAGGAAGAGGAGCAAGAGTTGATAGCCTTGTTAAGAGAATACAGAGATGTATTCGCTTGGAGTTACAAGGACTTGAAAGGTGTAGACCCTTACCTATGCTCACATACGATTCCCATGACCTCATATGCCAAACCCTCTAAGCAGAAGCCATACACATAAAATCATAGCTATGCTGCCAAGATCAAGGAAAAGATAGATTGTTTGATTGAAGCTGGATTCATCTATGAAATTGAGCACACTGAGTGGGTATCCCCCATCATAGTGGTGCCCAAAAAGAATGGGAAGTTACATGTATGCATTAACTTGAAGAAAGTTAATGCAGCCACTATTAGAGATAGTTACCCACTTCCTATCACTGAACATCTCTTAGAAAGAGTGGTAGGAAAGGAAGTCTACAGCTTCCTTGATGGCTTCTCTGGCTACAATCAAGTGTCCATAGCTCCAGAAGATCAACATAAGACATTTTTTACCATAGAGTGGGGCATATTTGCTTTTTGGGTAATGCCATTTGGTCTAACCAATGCACTAGCTACCTTTCAGAGGCTGATGTGTCATGTGTTCAAAGAGTTCTTGAGGAAAAATTTGGATGTCTATGTTGATGATCTTTGTGCTCATTCCAACATTAGACAAACCCATATCCTTGAGCTGAGAGCTATCTTTGAAAAATGTAGAGAATATCAAGTCTGCTTGAACCCAGAAAAGTATGTTTTTATGGTCAGGCAAGGCAAGATTCTAGGACACATAGTGTCAAAAAATGGCATATCCATGGATGAGGAGAAAGTGAGAGCTATTGCAGAGCTACCTAGGCCAAAGAATGTCAAGGAGGTATAGGCTTTCATGGGACATTGTGGCTATTATCACCGATTCATTCATATGTATGCAATCATTGCAAAGCCTTAATATGGCCTTTTGACAAATTTTGAGTGGACCGAAGAATGTGAGAACTCTTTCAACAAGCTTAAATGGCGATTATGTTCAGCACCAATCTTGACTACACTAGATTGGAACAAACCCTTCCATGTTCATGTGGATGCATCCAATCATGCTATTGGGTGTGTACTTGCACAACCTATGGGCGAAGGTAATATGGATCTTCCAATTGCCTATTTTAGTAGACAATTGAATGTAGTTGAGCAAAACTATACTACCACCAAACGAGAAGGATTAGGCATGGTATATGCTATTTATATCACAAAAAGAAAACTTGTTAGTTGTTACTGGACAGTCTATGGCTTGCATTTGGCATGGCCATTTGGGCCACATATCTCGTACTAGAATGGAAAATCTTCTCATTATGGCTACTTACCTGTGTTATCTTTCTCTAATTTTTCATTTTGTGAGCATTGTCAATATTGAAAGAAAAATTTGAATGTGCATAAAATGCACATTGATCTTAAATTCAGCCCTTAGATCTCATTCACACAGATGTGTGTGGTCCTACATCCACAAGGTCATTAGGTGGTTCTCTTTACTTTGTGACTTTCATAGATGATGCTACTAGAAAAGTCTAGGTATATCCTATCAAATCGAAGGATGAGGTATTTCCTATTTTCAAAAAATGGCTTGCTTTAGTTGAGATTGAAAAAAGGAAATAAGCTTAAAGCATTACATTCAAATAATGGGGGTGAGTATACCTCAAATGAATTCAGCCTTTTTTGTCAATCTAGAGGAATTCATAGAGAATTTATAGCTCTGTATACCCTAGTACAGAATAGTGCAACTGAAAGGACGAATATAACTATTCAGGATAGAGTAGTTTCTATGGTGCATCATGCAAACATTCCACAAGGCTTTTGGGTAGAAGCAGTATTGACTGTAGTTCACGTGATTAACCTTTTACCTAGTACTTCTGAAGGTTTGAAAGTGGCATAAGAGTTATGGAAAAGGAAGACACCATATTATGATCATCTTTGAGTTTTTGGGTGTGAATCATATGTTCATATACCCAAGAGTCTTAGATAAAAGCTAGACCATAAGTCAAAGAAATGTATTTTTCTTGGATATGGTCGAGAAGGAAAATTTGGATATTTCTTATGGGATTTGGAAACATGGTGAGTGATTAGAAGTATTGATGTCATTTTCAATGAGTCTAAGATGCATAAAAAGCTCATTAAGGAGTTTGAAGTCAAAAGAGTGGTGTTTGAGGATACTAGTGCTCTAGTTCGCATGCATAAAAATGTTGCACATAGGAATGGTCGAGAAAATGTCTAGCTAGATCAGTCGGAAAATGTTCTTGTCCAATGATCCTGGAAATGCTCTACACGTGTCTCGCTTCCACCTAACATATATGTTCTAGGTTTGGATTTTGTTATGCTAACATATATTTGTGAGCCTTCTTGCTACAAAGAGGCTATGTAGATAGAAGTGTTGATATATTTAGATAGTGATGTGTGTGAACACACTAGGACCGCCCGGGCACTTTTTTCCCTCTTTAGGAGGTTTTTTTCCCCCGGCTTGTATATACGCCTATTGCCCTAATGTGTTACTTATCTTTGTACATTCTCTAGTAATACATTCACTATTGTGTGTTTGTGCTCCAAGCTTCTTCTTCTTCCTTATGCTGTTCGCGTGCTTCCGCAGACATCTATCTCCAACAATTGGTATCAGAGCAGGTCGTTGCTTCATCTAGGGCGCCGTCGACACTCCTCCGTTTGCAGTCTCAGAATTGCACGAATTTTGGTGAGCATACTCAGCGTGTTTCCGAGATCAAAACTGCTTTGCTCTGTCGTGCCGAAATCGCGATCTGAGCTTGTTTCAGCCTCTGAACGCACTATCGCAGCGCTTGTGCAGGCTATTTTGTCTTTTTGTGCCAAAGCTATATACCAGTTTCTATTCGCCAGTTTAAGCGTCTCAAAGTCTGCTACAGGTCTAGCAGAACTCGTCTGGGCAGTTCTATTCAACTTTTTGAGATACAGTCAATTTTCTGCATCAAGGTATTTTAGTCACCGGCCATGGCTGAAAGCAGTGATGTATTCGTATGTTGGCTGTTGAGGATAAGTTGGATGGTACCAACTACCCATTATGGGCTTATATGATGCGACATGTATTGGTTGCAAAAGGACTGTGGAACATTGTGCAGGGTATTGAAAGACGTCCTATTACACCTGCAACTACAGGTACTGCAAATACAGGTGCTGGAGCTGATGAAGATGGTGTCGAAGATGATATTCCGCAGATTCCTGTTCGTGCTGCTGTTTCTGTTGCACCTACTGCAGAGCAAATTCGTTGGGATGGCAGAGATACCCAGGCACATGCATTAATAGCCTTGTCTATCAAACGTGCCATTATTCCTCATATTCGCTCTTGCAGAACAGCTAGGGATGCTTGGGATACACTAACCACATTGTACCAAGCTAGGAATGAGGCTCGTGTTGCTTACCTCCGAAAACAGTTGGAGAGTGAGCACATGAATGAAGGTGATTCTATGGACAGTTTCCTAACAAACATCAAAGATTTGAAGGAACAGTTGATTTCTGCTGATGAGGTTATACCAGATAGCTCACTTGTGCAGACCGTTCTGAATGGTCTGCCTGATTCATATCAGAGTTTTGCTTCTACTCTTCGGTTGATGATGAAAGTCAATCCGAATGCCTTATCATTTGAGGAGTTAGTCTCTGTTCTGTTGCAGGAAGATCAGTCCAGGCAGAACAGGTCCATTATGCGTGTTGCAGATCAAGCTTTCCTGGCTAGTCAGAAGGGCAAAGGAAAATGGAGCTCTTCTATTAGTAAGCAGAAATCTGCAAATGTTGCACATTCGAAGAACCAGGATAAAGATGAGAAGAAATCAGAAAAGCAAAAATTGTTTTGCAAGTACTGTAAAGGGAATGATCATATCATAAAGAATTGTCCAAAACTGACTGCAAAAGAGGCAAAGAAGAAAGAGGCTGGAATGGTTGTTGCAGAGGCCTCTACACCAAAAACAGAGTCTGCAAATCTTGTGCAGGAAGAAGAATGGGCGTTTACTACTGTTTGCAGTTTTGACCCATCTTCTCATGAGCAATACATGTCTGCAATGGACTCAGATGTTTGGTACTTTGATAGTGGGGCCACCAAACATATTACCTCACAACGCAGTTTCTTCTCTTCACTCGAGCCTGCCCCTACAGGGAATACTGTCACATGCGCCAACAACTCCTCTTATCATGTTATGGGAGTTGGTAAGATCATTCTAACTACTACTGATGGTAGTTCTTTCACCTTGTCAGATGCTTTATTTGTGCCAGGGATCAAGAAGAATCTCTTATCAGTTTCTGCATTAACCAAGATTGGCTTGGTTGTGAAATTTGTTGATGATAGATGTACAGTTCATGATCTATCAAATGGCGATGTTATTATTGCTTTTGGCATTTTATGTCGTGGCCTGTATAAGCTCATAGACTATGAAAGATCTGTGAATGATTCGGCATGTGCAGTTCATGATTCTCAAGCTATCTCAGATGCAAAGCTTTGGCATGCACACTTTGGTCATCTGAATTTTGCTAGTTTGCTACGCCTGCAGAAATCTGATATGGTGTCTTCTTTGCCCAAGCTTGAGGCACCTGGAAAACATGTATGTGAAGGCTGTATTCTGGGCAAAATGCAGCGTTCCTCCTTTCCAAAAGATGGATGAGTTCGGGCTACACAGAAATTGCAGCTTGTACATAGTGATGTCTGTGGTCCTATGCAGACACCTTCTTTTGGAAACTATCTTTACTTCGTGACTTTCATTGATGATTTTTCCAGGCATGCATGGGTATATCCATTGAAGGCAAAGTCCGAAGTGTTTTTGTGCTTCAAACAGTTTTTGGTTTTGGTTGAAAATCTGTCAGCATGTAAAATGGGCACCCTCCGTTCTGATCGAGGGGGGGAATATATGTCTTCTGATTTTAATGCATTTCTGGCTGAACGTGGGATAAAACACCAGTGTACAATGCCGTATACACCTCAACAGAATGGAGTTACTGAACGGAAGAACAGGTCACTCATGGAGACGGCGAGGTTTATGGTCAAGAGTCAGGCTTTACCACATAGTTTTTGGCTTGAGGTTATCATGTGTGCAGCATATGTACTTAACAGGTGTCCCACTAAAGCGCTACAGTCTATCACTCCATATGAGGCTTGGCATGATCGCAAGCCATCTGTTGCTCATCTGCGGGTTTTTGGTTGTTTGGCATATGCACTAGTGCCTGAACAACATCACAGAAAATTGGATGATAAGGCAGTAAAATGTATTTTTGTTGGGTACAGTTCTAAAAGTAAAGGCTATCGTCTATATCATCCACAGACTAAACGCATTCTGGTTAGCCATGATGTTGTCTTTGTGGAAGATGCTATTCAGCCATTGCTTTCATGTACTAAGGAGACATCTGTTAGCTCTAAAGACATGTATGATACTTTGATGCCTCTTTTTACAGGTGGACAGTCTAGTGCTGGTCCTAATGAGGCAACTTCTCAGCCTTTGCAGGCTTCATATGATGATGCAGATCATTCCATTTCTTATGCACATTTACATGATGCACTTGTTGATGAGAGAGCTGATATTGAGCATGCAAAAACTATACCAAAATGGCTGGTGCAGACTTTGCGTGACAGCAAATTAGATGCACCTTTGTCATCTCGTACTCGTTCAGGCTCTCATAGTGCCTCCTTTGCATCAGATTGCTATGCTATGGCTGCGCCTAGCCTCTGTGATGAGAATGAGCCTGTTTCTTTAGATGAAGCACAGAATTCAGAAAATTGGATGGCTGCTATGCAATCTGAATATGATGCTATAATGAAGAATGGTACATGGTCTTTATGTGACTTGCCTCCTGGCAAGAAGGCCATTGGCACTAAGTGGGTATACAAGCTGAAGCGTAAACCTGATGGTACAGTTGGCAGGTATAAGGCTAGGCTTGTTGCAAAGGGTTATGTGCAGGAAAGAGGCATTGATTTTGATGAGACCTTTGCACCTGCATGCTGTATGACTACTGTTCGGAGCATTTGTGCACTTGCAGCCCATCATGGTTGGAATGTACATCAGTTGGACATTAAAACAGCATTTCTGAATGGTGACTTGCATGAAGAAGTGTATGTTTTTCAGCCTCGTGGCTTTGTGCAGAAAGGGCATGAAAACCAGGTGTGCAGGTTAAAGAAGGCGTTATATGGTTTAAAGCAAGCACCACGTGCTTGGTATGAGAAGATACATGCCTATCTAATTGCACATGGATTTGAGAACAGTCCAACTGAAAGCACCTTATATGTTAAGCGTGCTAATGATGTGCTTCTGATCATTGTTGTCCATGTTGATGACATGCTGCTCACTGATCCTATTGAGAAGCATATTGCTGATTTTAAGGCTGATTTGCATACCTCATTTGAGATGTCTGGTTTGGGGCATTTGCATCACTATTTGGGCATTCAGTTTATGCAAGTTGATGGTGGAATGGCTTTGTGTCAAACGAAATATATTGACACATTATTGCAGCGTTTTGGCCTTGAAGACTGTAAGCCTATTGCCACTCCTATGGAGACAGGTTTACGATTGAGTCTTCATGATGCTGGAGATGCATTTGATGTTGTTCTCTATCAGCAGGTTGTTGGATGCTTGATTTACTTATGCATTACTCGGCCAGATGTTCAATTTGCTGTCTCACAGATGAGCAGGTTTATGCATTGCCCAGGAGTCACGCATTGGAAGGCGGTTAAGCGCATCTTTCGCTACTTGAGTGGTACTCGGCTACTTGGGTTGTTTTATCCCAAGGGGGGATCACTACCGCTAGATTTGCATGCTTTTTCTGACTTGGGCTGGTTGCTATGACACTCGTGTGTCGACCAGTGGTTTTTGCTTCATGCTTGGTAGCTCATGTATATCTTGGTTGAGCAAGAAGCAGCCTACTATGGCCACTTCCAGTTGTGAGGCTGAGTATAGGGCAGCTTTCACAGTGACTATTGAGTGTGTGTGGCTTAGACGCCTTATGGCTGATTTGGGTGTTGGCCAGTCTTCTGCCACCACCATCTTCACTGACAGTCAGAGCGCATTGGCAGTTGCGAGGAACCCTGTGTTCCATGCTCGCACTAAGCACATTGAGGTGCATTATCACTATGTCAGGGAGAGGTTCTCTGCTGGGGAGATCAGCTTGGCATATGTGCCCACGCAGGAGAACATTGCAGACCTTTTCACGAAGGCTCTGCCTAGGGAGAAGTTTGAAGCTTTCCGCAAAGCGTTGGGCTTACTTCCTTTTGTGGAGTGATTTCCACATAGCTTGGCACTTCCTTATACATGAGTGCCAGCTCCTTGTTCACCGCATCACTCCCAAGGGGGATTTGTTGATATATTTAGGTAGTGATGTGTGTGAACACACTAGGACCGTCGGGGCACTTTTTTCCCTCTTTAGGAGGTTTTTTTCCCCCGGCTTGTATATACGCCTATTGCCCTAATGGGCTACTTATCTTTGTACATTCTCTAGTAATACATTCACTATTGTGTGTTTGTGCTCCAAGCTTCTTCTTCTTCCTTGTGCTGTTCGCGTGCTTCCGCAGACATCTATCTCCAACAAGAAGATCATGTCAAGTGGGAGTGTGCCATGAGGATTGAATTGGATTATATTCACAAGAATGGTACTTGAGATTTAGTACCTTTGCCAAAGGGCAAGAAATCTTTACCATGTAAATGGTGTATAACTTGAAATTCACATCAGATAGTGCTTCTCCAAATTATAAAGCATGACTTGTTGCAAAGGTTTTTAAGCAACCACATGGCATTTATTTTGAGAAAATCTTCTCTCCACTAGTCAAGATGACTACCTTGTGCATGGTGGTTGGATTTGTTACAATGGAGGACTTAAAGCTAGTCCAATTGGACATGAAAACTACTTTCTTGCATGGAGATCTTATAGATGATATCTATATGGAAAAACCAGAGGGTTATGTAGTTTTTGGCAAAGAAAGTCTAGTTCGTAGGCTCAAGAAGAGCTCATATGGACTTAATGAGTCTCCTAGACAATGATACCAAAGTTTTGATGATTTTATGAAGTCTCAAGGCTATTCTCAAAGCAATGAGGATCATTGTCTCTATAGAAAGAGATGCTTAGATGGAAGCTTGATATGCTTGATACTTTATGTCGATGATATGTTGATTGTTGGGAAGTCCTCTCATGACTTGTTAGTTCTCAAAAAGAAGTTGAGTCAGACATTTGATATGAAGGATTTGGGGGGTGCCAAAGATATTCTTGGCATGTGAATTACTCATGATAGGAGTAAAAGATGCATATACTTGTCAAAGTGAATACATATCCAAAGTACTTCATAGGTTCAATATGCAGGGGGGAAAGGAATTGAGTACACCTTTACCCACATATGTGAAATTGAGCAAGGATGATTGCCCCAAATTAGATGAGGAAAAGGAATTCATGAAAAAAAATCCTTATCAAACTACTATTGGTAGTCTCATGTATGCTATGGTAGCTACGAGACTAGACATTGCATTTGCAGTGGGATTTGTGAGCAGATATATGTCTAATCATGGCAAGAAGCATTGGGAAGTGTTCAAGATGATTTTGAGATATATACGAGTGGCACTACATTGCATTGGCTAAGAATCCAATCTATCATGCAAAAACCAAGCACATTGAGGTGCTGTATCACTTCATTAGAGATTGCTTATCCACTGAGCACATTATTCTTGAGAAGGTTCATACTCAAGATAATGTTGCAGATGCTTTGACTAAAGCTCTACCACAAGATAGCTTTCAACACTGTTATCACTTGATGGTGGTTACTTGATTCATGATCTTATAGAGTTAGTTGTATACTATGTAACATGCCCATCAGGTGGGAGGTATAGTTTGTATACTTACACTCGGTATTCTTTATCATTCTTTATTTTTCTTCCATAGTCACTTTGGACATATAACCCTTTAGTGGGAGATTGTTATTGTTAGTGTCAATGTGAAAGGCCAAATGGCCGCTGGACACTTTTGTATATGTTCTTTAATAAAACATATAGTGTCCTAGTTAGCCCCATTCTCTAAGTTTGACCGCCTTTGTATGACCTAAAAAAGTTGTGTTTATGGTGTGTGTACAGTGTGTTTTTCATGTGTATTATGCACCCCCTATGTGAAGTATTGTGTGCGACACCAGAGTTTGGGTTTCTACAGGAAGGGTATCATTGTGGAGCTCTCAAGAAGGAGAGTCCACCATCGTGCATCTTCAGAGAAATACTTCATTAACCATTGTACATGAAGAAGAAGATCCATCTATGCCAATATATTATGAAGTAGAAGAACATGCTGGTCTTCGGTCTACATCTACCACTATGTTTCATAGTTGTTTTGCAACAAGAACATGTTTCATCATGTAAGACCTCATTGGATAGTTAGTCCCATCAATCTTATCTTCAACTTGAAGCATGCAAAAAAAATCATTGTTGCTTTCCATTTTACTAAAGAACAAGAATGTGATAAGATCTTAACTCCAATGAAAGCTAAAAAGAATGCTGAAATTTTACCTCAAAATCTCTCACTCTTATGGAAATTTTGATTGCATGAATGGCTTTGAAATGGGGTTAAAACAATAGTTTGTGCAACTGATGCAATTGGTGGAAATGCTTTCTGGCCCCTGAAATTCAATCTTCTATGCTTCGAAGTCAATTTGCACTCTTAAAAGTGCATGCATGTCATGATGCAAAAAAATTGAAACTTGAGAGGGATTTGAACCTGCTTTGATACCATTTTTGGGTGTGTGTAGGCATGTGACAAATGCACAAGAAGCACACGTAAGAATCACACACAAGAATCACACACAAGGAGCACAAATGTAGTAAGACACACAAACAAGATAGATGGTCAGAATAGCTCTCTCCATTGATCATGAACAAAATTGAAATAAGATCTGAATAATATCCCTAAGTATAAAGTACCACCACATATGAGTGTATCATGTATGTGGTAACATGGGGGAAAAACCTCTAGCCATCACTAGAGTAAAAAGTGCCCATGTATAGGGAAAAGCTTCACATCAAAGCTACTCATGGAACACATAAGTGTAGCACTAGCTATTCTAGACATTCTCAATGTGTCCAACAATATGAGGATGAAATGGCCAAAGGATGGTTGGAGCTAATGATTCATGCCCCTTCTAATCAACCCTTTGATCGTAGATCTTTTGTTGCATTCTCATATATGGATAAATTGTGTTATCCCTCTACATTTTTATTCCTTTAAGTTGAATTGAAAATTCCAAAACTCATCTCCATCCTTTGGCAAGTATGGAACTACATGAATGACAAGTATATCTTGAGCATGGCATGCAAATGGGCAGCAATTACAAGATCAAGACATAAATAGAGAGGCATATTAGACATATCAAAATTCTTTCTATTGAATCTACATCAAATAAAAGAGGTGTTGAGATGGCGTGTCGCCTTCCAATAGAGAGAAAGGGTGGGAGAAAGAGAAAGAAACTGATCACATCTTTCATGCATGTATGAATTCCAAGAAAGAACAAAACTAAGCTAACTTGCACGCATTCCAAGAAGAAGAAAGAATCAAGAAACCTACACTACAAAGAACATAAAAAAGGTGCATGTCATTAGTCATGCTTGGAAATGCACAAGGAGGGATTTTTCCATTCATATGAATCTATATTTATAGAAATAAATGGGCCTTTAAGGATCTTCCTCACTTAATTCTACAAAACCTTCATTTAGACCTTAGATTTAAGCCCTTTCTACAAAATTAAATTCCTATGATGTCTTGGGAAACACTACCATGATCTAAGGAACTAGAACTCTCTTATCCCTTGATTATTGCTACCCCTTCACTCAGTGAGAATTACATATAGACCATTAATAGGTTGGGAACCTTTACATCACATGTTTGTATGCTTTCTATGAGTAATATGTATCTTGGTCATCCATACATCTTCTTGTGCTAGAGCATGTTGTTCATAACACACGCTCATTTTTACAAGAGATACATTGAACATCTAGCGAGAGGGAAATGCCTCCCTTGGGATAGTGAAAATAATCTTACAATCATATCATGGCGCTTCTAAAGAAGGATGTAATTATTAAGTAGTAAAAATTGTTGTTCAAGGACTTTGATCAGTTGATCATAATCATATTCAAGAATATAAATATCATCAATACATGTTAGCCACGGTTTATATCTAGACGGTGCATCTAGGTATGCATATTTGCTTGCTCCATTGGACTAACAAAAGTACATTGTTGATGGACTAAGCACCATGAACATGAGTCCAAGTATAAATCTACACGTCTTCATGTCGAATCAATTCTTGTTTCTATATCTATTGTGCATACCTTGGAAGTATGTAGCTAATCCCTTTTACAAATATGAGATAGAATGTCTCTTTAATTGATTTGTTAGTTGCAACACCCATGAAATCTTTAATAGTGCAATCCATCTAAACCTTAACTAGCATATCTTGCAAATTTGCTACATTTTCCTTGATTTATTTTAAGACTCAATTTCATTACTTGACACAAAATAATCAGAGCTCTTTTCACGATGCATATCCATTTTCACTTCTTTTGCATCATTACCTCCCCATTCACTCTGTGTTCCTCATCCAATCTCTGCTAATTGGATCCAAGATAAAAAAAACTATGGAGGAGAGAGAAATGAGAGAAAATGAAGAGGATTCAGAGTTAAAAGTACTAGAGAATTCTAGAAAAGATATCTCTTTGTGCATCAGATATACCCTCCCTTTTCACATATCAAAATATCTAGAATTGAATGTTCTATATCATATTATACTCAGACCTACAAACACACAACAGATATGGGGAAATTAGGCTTCAAAACTTTGGCATCATTGGCCTTACCTCATAACAGAACTCACCATGCACATATGATGCCATTAATGCATGGAAAAAGTCTCTCAAGACCTTGATAGTGCTTGGGACACTCATTTCTCATCATATCTACCTCCATGGAGCAAGAAAAAGAGATAAGTGCATGAGAAGAGAGAGTAACGAGATTTGCAGGAGCTATCTATTCAACAAATGGCAAAATTCCATAAAATTGAGCTCTAATTGAGACTTTTACTAAAATTATTGGCCTTATCCACACCCAACAATGGACAGACTAGTTAAAAATAGTCCTTCAATACTTGTAGAGCCATTCTAGTAGGTTTATTGAGCTATCTGACCTATGGCAAGTGAACTAGATATGATGTTGAGCTTTCCTAGACTTTGGGGAATTACAAAATTAAGTACACCTATAAGAATTTAAGGTTCCAAGCTAAGCGGTAATATTACAAAAAAGTATGGGGATTCCTACAACTTTTGTCTTATTCTTTGGCATATCTTTGCTTCATCTTGCATCCTTTGACTTGCTTTGTCTTCTACCAACTCTTTTAATCTGCAACACTCTCCCTGACATAGTGATAGTGCACCTCAATGTGCTTATTGCAAGCATGGAACAATTGACTATTTTGCCTTTTTAATAATTAAAAGAATGACTCCATGTGGATACTTTTATAAACAACCCAAAGTATCCACAACTAATAGACTCTCTTTTTAGGTTCCTTATCTTCGCTAACTATGAAATAAAGCATAGATATCTCAGAAAAACTTGACTCTCTTCTACCATGGTATTAGAAATTGCATTCCATGATGCCATGTTGCAATCCATGCAAAAACATCAAGTAAGGGTTGTTCCCACCACAAGTCATAGTATGTGACGAGAATTAGAATAGACATGAATATAAGAAGGATCTTGACAAGAATAAGAGTTGTGACCTAGAAAGTACTTACTTAGAGACTGTGAATCGAGCTCCCAAGGCTAGCATTGGCAAGATTGAGGATCTATGTGGCCAAGCCCCCCCCCCCCCCTTGTATAGGTGTTCAAGGGTACTCACATTAAGGTGGTTTTGAACTAACAATGTCAATGATGATGAAATCAAGCTGAAATAGAGTCTCTATATATCAAAACAAGGCAAGTAGAAAATTGTTCTTAAAATTCGATATGTTTCGAGCATGATGGTGATGTTAGATTTTTCAAATTCTTCATTAATCATGAGAAATGAAATATCACATGAAATATGGGATGCAACGTCATTTCCTTTGTATCCATGATATCACCTCCCCCTCAAGCAACGAGTTACATGAGGAGAAGCCATGTTCCCTAGCTTGGGTTTCACTAGATTCTTCTTGTGGAATTCACAAACCTCGATTGGTGCTCTCTAAAGATTATATGCAGGTTCCCAAGTACATCATTGATTTCATACCCTTTCGAATGAACAAGGTATTACAATCTTCCTCTAGAGATGCTCAAATCTAGCACATTCTTGATTTTGAATTCTTCATGATCTTCAATCTCCATTGTTGATGAAGGGCAGGGTCTCTCCCTCATCAATGGTGAAATTTGATATGGTTCAAAAATGAATCCATGGAAAAGTGGATGTATCCGCATGGTAATTGGTAACTAAATCTTCAAGGTGATTAGGTTAATCCCAACTAGGACTTGATGTTCTATCTTTACACAAGGCCTTGAAGTCTACAAATTATTTCTACGTAAACATACTTTATCCTCAACATGATAAAAGGGATTTTGCAAGGTATTCATTTGGATAATGCTTGCCTTGCTTGATTTGTTGATGAATATCCATGAGGTATTGTGTCTTATCTTTGACAATCAGGTTCTTCACATATTTGAAATTTATAAACCCATCCTTCAATGTTGTCCATAATTTTCAAAGAAGGGTGTCTAATCAATAGATGAATGGATTTTATTCTTAAAATAAAAGTTTGAAAATGATAAAAGCTTGATTCAATCATTTTGATGGTAGTTGATGTTGCAATAGAGATATTTTTTTAGAACTTGATTCACTCATTCTATCTAGCCATTAGTCTATGGATGGTTGGATATAAAAAAAATCAACTTCAATACCAAGGATCTTGCAAAGACTCTTCCAAAATTGAATATGAATATAGGACCTTGATTGCTGAAAATATCATCAAATGTCCATGTAGATTAAAGATGCATCTGAGAAAAATTATAGCACTAGCTGCACTTATGATTGACTTTGAGGTTGGAATGAAGTGTGTCAAGTTTGTGCATATATCCAGTACAACAAGAATGGCATCATACTTATCTGAATTTGGTAGAGTTGTGATGAAATCCATAGACAATGAGGACCATCATCAAGTTGGACAGGTGGAGATTGCAAGCAGCCATGAGGTTTATGAAAAGTTACCTTAGATTTATTGCAAGTATCACATGTCCGAATCTCTTCTTTAACTTCTTTACACATTTGAGGCTGCTAAAGGTCTCCTGATATAAGCTCTACTATTTCACTCTAAAATGTCATGTTGCAAGGTTATCATGATGTTTTTGAAGTACTTGGATTCTCAATTTTCCTCGAGTAATGGACAATAAATTCTTGTAATATAATAGTTGATCACTTTCTTAGAACTCATTTACTTCATGAAATTTTTCTTATTGAACTTTTTTCTTGACATTACAACACATAATTCATTATGCAGTAGAGAATTAAAATCTAGATGGATCAAGATTGCATCTTCTCGATAGGTTAAAGAGACAGATGCTAACTGGAGATGTTCTAGCTTAAGTAGTACACTTTCCTACTGATAAAATGCTTCTTTCCCTTTCTTTGGAGCGATATAAGGTCTCAGCAACAAAGCATCTTACTAACATTGTTGAAATCATGGTTGATATTAATGACAAAGTGGAACCTAGATAGAAAGTTACTCCATTGAAGTTTTCTATTGAGGATGCACGTGGTCATGAAATACTCTAAGTTCTTTTGATTTGTGTACACACTAATGTTATGGGCCTCTCCTTCTAGATGTTGATGCCAGGTATCAAAAGTGTCCACTATGGCAATAATTTAATTATCATGGATTTCAGAATTTATGTTTGGAGGGGAGAATTTCTTTCAATAGTATGTGACCAGGTGTAGGCATCCATCATCTCCATGCTGAGATGGAATGGCTCCCAAGGCAAAGCATGATGCATCTATCTCCAATCAAAAAAGGTTTGGTAGGATCAGGATGGAATAGAATTAGGAATATTGATTCCAAGATCCAAAAGGCTTTCTCTACTTCTTGCATCCATAATAACTTTGCAATTCTTGTAATCTTAATGAGTGATTCCACTATCTTGGAGTAATCCTTGGTGAATATTCAATAGAAGTTGGAAAAGCCAAAGAAGCATTATATATCAAAAATATAAGAAGGTATTTTCCAATCAAGAATGGTCTCAATTTTCTTAAGGTTCATGAGGATTCCCTTTTTTTTAGAAATGTACCCTAGGAATTCCACTTATATCTTATGAAAAGAGACCTTCTCTAATTTTGCATAAAATCCTTTTTCTTTTAGTTTCTCTAGAACTATTTAGGTTTAGATAATGGGGGAGAGTATACCTCACATGAATTCGACCTTTTCTATTAGTCTAGAGGAATTCCTAGATAGTTTATAGCTCCTTATACCCTAGTTAGAATGGTGTAGTTGAAAGGATGAATAGAACTATTCAAGATAGAGTAATTTATGTGCTACATCATGCAAACCTTGCACAAGGCTTTTGGCCAGAAGTGATATTCAATTTGACTATAGATCATGTGATTAACCTTTCCCATAGTATTGCAAAAGTTGTTAAAGTGGCACAAGTGTTATGGATAATGAAGCCATCATATTATGATCATCTTCAAGTTTTTGGGTGTGGAGCATATGTTCATATACCCAAGAATCGTAGACTAAAAGTGGACCATAAGTCAAAGAAATGCATTTTTCTTGGATATGGTTGAGAAGGCCAATTTGGATATTGCTTATGGGATCTTCAAACACGGTTAGTTATTAGAAGTAGTGATTTCATTTTCAATGACTCTAAGATGCATAAACAAGCAATTAAGGAGGTTGAAGTGAGAAGAGTGATGTTTGAGGATACTAGTCCTCTGGTTAGCATGCATAAAAATGCTACACATAAGGATATTCAAGAGAATTTGCAATCAGAACAATCTAAAAATATTCTTGTTTAACAACCATTGAGATGTTTTGCATGTGTCTCACATCCACCTGATAGATATGTTCCAGGTTTGGAATTTGTTATGCTGATAGATGTTAGGGAGCCTTCTTGATACAAGATGCTATGCAGAGAGAGGATCATGTCAAGTGGGAGCATGCCATGAGGATTGAATTAGATTCTACTCACAAGAATGGTATTTGGGATTTAGTACCTTGCCAAAGGGCGGGAAATTACCATGTAAATGGGTATATAAGTTGAAATTCACATAAGATAGTACTTCCCCAAAGTACAAAACATGAATTGTTGCAAAGGGTTTTAAGCAACAATGTGGTATTGATTTCGAGGAAATCTTCTCTCTAGTAGTCAAGATGACTACACACCACATTTTTCTTGGATTCTTTGCAATTGAGGACTTAGAGCTAGACCAAATGGATTTGAAAATTGATTTTTTGCATGACGATCTTATATATATGATCCATATGGAACAATAGAGGGTTATGCAGTTCCTAGCAAAGTAATCCTAGTTTGTAAGCTAAAGAAGAGCTTACATGGAATTAAATAGTCCCGTAGACAATGGTACCAAAATTTTGATGCGTTTAGGAAGTCTCATGGCTATTCTCAAAGCAATGAGGATCATTTTCTCTACACAAAGAGATGTTAAGATGGCGGCTTGATATGCTTGATACTTTATGTCGATGATATGTTGATCATTGGGGAGTCCTTTGATGATTTGTCAGTTCTCAAAATAAAGTTGAGTGAGACATTTGATATGAAGGATATGGGGGATGCCAAAAATATTCTTGGCATGTGCATTACTTTTGAAAGGACTAAAAGATGCATATACTTGTCTCAAAGTGAGTACATATCCAAAGTACTTCACAGGTTCAATATGTAGGGTGGCAAGGCAATAAGTACACCTTTACTGACATATGTGAAATTGAGCAAGTATGATTGCCCCAAATTAGATGAAAAAAAGGAACTCATGACGAAAACTCCTTATCATTGTGTTTTTGGTAGTCTCATGTATGCTATGGTAGCTACACGACTAGACATTGCATTTGGAGTGGGAGTTGTGAGTAGATATATGTTTGATCCTGGCAAGAAGCATTGGAAAGTGGTCAATATGATTTTGAGATATCTGAGTGGCTCTAAGGACAGGTACCTATGCTTGGGTAGAGGAAATGCATCCATTATTGGTTACACTGATTCTGACTATGTTGGTTGTGTAGATAATCAGAAGTCTACATCAAGATACATTTTTCATTTTGCAAGAGGTGATATTCCTTGGAGATCTCATCTTCAAGAAGTTACAACTATTTCCACTACATAAGTAGAGAATGTTGTAGCAAGTGAGGCATGTAAGGAAGCCTTCTGGCTTTCTCTTCTTGCTTGTGATATGGATCTACCTTAGCATGTACCTCAATTGCTCAGTGATAGTCAAAGTGACATCGCTTTGGCTAAGAATCCAGTCTATCATGCAAAGACCAAGCATATTGAGGTGGGGTACCACTTCGTTAGAGATTTCCTATCCCTTAAACATATTATTCTTGAGAAGTTTCATACTCGACATACTGTTGTTGATGCTTTGGCTAAAGCTCAACCACAGGATAACTTTTGACATTGTTGTCACTTGATGGGGGTTAGTTGATTCCTAATCTTGTAACTATTGTACATTGTATTATGCCCTTCAAGTGGGAGGTATAGTTTGCATACTTACACTCCGTCATTCTTTATTTTTCTCCCTTAGCAACTTTTTCCATATTGGCCTTTAGTGGGAGATTGTTACCATTAGTGTCCATGTGAAAGGTCGAATGGCCATCGGACACTTATGTATATGTTCTTTAATAAAACATATAGTGGTCTGATCATCCACATACTTGAAGTTTGACCACATTTGTAAAACCTATGAAATATGTGTTCATGATCTATGTGTATTGTGTGCTTTTTTGTGTATTCTGGAGGTGGAGTGTGGAGTAATCTATGTGGCATCTTGGGCTTGGATTTGTAGCATAAGAGCATCATCATGAAGCTCACGTGAAGGAGATTCTAGAGTGGCACTTCCGTATTATGGAAATACAATTGCATATTATTTCAAAAGATTTTCTATCTAATTCCAAAGCTTTTTATCGTTATCTTCCTCATATTCACATACACTAAAATTGTTTTGAAAACATCACATATACCTTTAATTATCTACATAGTAGAAATAAGAATAGACTTAGGATTACGTGCATCACCTAAAATCTAGATAGACTCACCATCCAGCCTAAAAGTGATTGTTATTTGTTCGCAATCAATTATTGCATAATATTAAACTAACTAGTCCATGCCTATAATTGCATCACTCTATTTCATTTCAATCACATGGACACTCCCAGAAAAACTCCTATCAGAAAAAGTCAATGCAAGGTTTTCGGTGTATCCTTTTGCATAGTATAGTCATCCATTGACCATCTCGATAGTTCTTATTATCTTAATATTTAGGTGTATTGCTAAATTTTGTACCAATTCAGAGGTATTGCTAACTTCAATTTGGCTTTCTTCAAGATTTGGTTGAGGACAAACTCACTAGCCTCCATATCTTCATGACTCTGTTTTTGTTTTGCTCTAGGCATGTTGGATGTTTCTACACCTTCATCCACTTCATTGTTAAGCTCCACAAACAAGCCCTCTAGTTCCTTTCCACCTTGTTCATTGTATAGTTCTCTAAGAAGCTTCTTAATAAGATCCTCTTGCTCACAAGTCTTTTGTGTCAAGTCTTCTATGGTTTTCAAGGATCGAATCTACTCTAATACCACTTGTAGTACTTCCACAATCACAAATACTTCCCAATCTCAAGCTTCCAATCACTCAAGAATATTATATGAGAGAAAAACAAAACTTGAGAAAAACAAAACTTTCACAAGATACGAGAAAATGGGATGCAACAGAGTATACAAGATGTGAAGCAAAGAAAGAGAAGATCCGGTACTATAGATTATAATCATATACAATAGCTCTTGCAAAATAGCTTCCTGACAAAGCGTCACCCTCTCATCCACCCTGGAACTATCACAATCTCATTCACACTCCCACTCTCAATCTCACTCTCACTCACAATCTCACTCTCAATCCCAATCACAAGGTACTTGGTTTGATCTTCGTCCTCCTCTTGTATGACACAACAAATCACTCTCCAAACAAAGTTTATCATCCCTCTCCAAGGAAGTGTGTGATCCACCAAATCTAGCGAAAGTGAAGTCTCCCTATTATTTATGCCAAATGTTTGCAAAAGCACGTGTTTGTAGTGTTCAACTGCTTTCTTTAGAGTCACCTATCAAAAGTAGAGGAAAGCAACAAAAAAGTATATCCAAAGACATCCACAAGTGTGCAAGAGAATATATATGCATCAAAATTAGAGATTTGAATAATAATAGAGATGCCCATTTCTTTAAAGAAAAATCCACACTTTTTTGTGTTGATATATTTAGGTAGTGATGTCTGTGAACACAGTAGGACCGTGGGGGCACTTTTTTCCTTCTTTAGGAGGTTTTTCCCCCCCAGCTTGTATATACGCCTATTGCCCTAATGGGCTACTTATCTTTGTACATTATATTGGTAATACATTCACTATTGTGTGTTGTGCTCAAAGCTTCTTCTTCTTCCCTGTGCTGTTCGCGTGCTTCCGCAGACGTCTAACTCCAACAATTGGTATCAGAGCAGGTCACCGCTTCATCTAGGGTGTCATCGACACCTCTCCAATTGCAATCTCAGAATTGCATGAATTTTGGTGAGCATACTCAGCGTGTTTTCAAGATCAAAACTGCTTTGCTTTGTGGTGCCGAAATCGCGATCTGAGCTCGTTTCGGCCTTCGAATGCACTATCATAGCACTTGTGTAGGCTATTTCATCTTTTTGTGCCAAAGGTATATACCAATTTTAGTTCAGCAGTATAAGCATCTCAAAGTCTACTACAGGTTTAGCAGAATTCGTCTGGGAGTTCTATTCAACTTTTTGAAATACAGTCAATTTTTTGCATCAAGGTATTTTAGTCACCGGCCATGGCTGAAAGCAGTGATGTATTTCGTATGTTGGCTATTGAAGATAAGTTGGATGGTACCAACTGCCCATTATGGGCTTATATGATGCGACATGTATTGGTTGCAAAAGGACTGTGGAACATTGTGCAGGGTGTTGAAAAACATCCTATCACACCTGCAATTGTTACAACTACAAGTACTAAAGTTGATGCAGAAGGTGTTGAAGATGATGATCATATTTTGCATATTCCTGTTCGTGTTGTGGTTTCTGTTGCACCTACTACAGAGAAAATTCGTTGGGATGGTAGAGATGCCCAAGCACATGCATTGATAGCTTTGTCTGTCAAACGTGCCATTATTCCTCACATTCACTCTTGCAGAACAGTTAAGGATGCTTTGGATACACTTACCACATTGTACCAAGCTAGGAATGAGGCTCGTGTTGCTTACCTCTTAAAACAGCTGGAGAGTGAGCACATGAATGAAGGTGATTCTATGGAAAGTTTTCTAACAAAGATCAAAGACTTGAAGGAACAGCTGATTTCTGCTGATGAGGTTATACCAGATAGCTCACTTGTGCAGAACGTTCTGGATGGTCTTCCTGATCCATATCAGAGTTTTGCTTCTACCCTTCGGTTGATGATGAAAGGCAATCCAAATGCCTTGTCATTTGAGGAGTTAGTCTCTGTTCTATTGCAGGAAGATCAGTCCACGTAGAACAACTCCATTATGTGTGTTGCAGATCAAGCTTTCTTGGCTAGTCAGAAGGGAAAAGGAAAATGGAGCTCTTCAATTAGTAAGCAGAAATCTGCTAATTCTGCACAATCGAAGAGGCAAGACAAAGATGAAAAGAAATCAAAAAAGCAGAAATGTTTTGCAAGTACTGTATAGGAAATGATCATATCATAAAGAACTGTCCAAAACTAGCTGCTAAAGAGGCAAAGAAGAAAGAGGCTGGAATGGTTGTTACAGAGGCCTCTACACCAAAAATAGAGTCTGCTAATCTTGTGCAGGAAGAAGAATAGGTGTTTATTACTATTTGCAGTTTTGACCCATCTTCTCATGAGCAGTGCATGTCTAAAGTAGACTCAGATGTTTGGTACTTTGATAGTGGGGCAACCAAACATATTACCTCGCAGTGCAGTTTCTTCTCTTCACTTGAGCCGCGCTACAGGAAATATTGTTACATGCACCAACAACTCCTCTTATCCTGTTATGGGAGTTGGTAAGATCATTTTGACTACTGCTGATGGTAGTTCTTTCACTTTGTTAGATGCTTTGTTTGTGCGAGGGATCAAGAAAAATCTCTTATTAGTTTTTGCATTAGCCAAGATTGGCTTGGTTGTGAAATTTGCTAATGACAGATGTATAGTTCATGATCTGTCAAATGGCGA
Organism: Ceratopteris richardii; assembly: GCA_020310875.1. Lineage (NCBI taxonomy): Eukaryota > Viridiplantae > Streptophyta > Polypodiopsida > Polypodiales > Pteridaceae > Ceratopteris > Ceratopteris richardii. The sequence continues at coordinate 101,098,749 of CM035442.1, read as the reverse complement.
TGTGATTATTGCTTCTTGCATTTTATGTCGTGGGTTGTATAAGCTCATAGACTATGAAAGATCTATAAATGATTCGGCATGTGAAGTACATGATTCTGAGGCTATGTCAGATGCAAAGCTTTGGCATGCATGCTTTGGTCATCTGAATTTCGCTAGTTTGCTATGCCTGTAGAAATCTAAAATGGTGTCCTCTTTGCCCAAACTTGAGGCACCTAGAAGACATGTTTGTGAAGGCTGTATTTTGAGCAAAATGCAGCGTTCCTCCTTTCCAAAAGATGGTTCAGTTCGGGCTACTCAGAAATTACAGCTTGTAAATAGTGATGTTTGTGGTCCTATGCAGACACCCTCTTTTGGAAATTATCTCTACTTCGTGACTTTCATTGATGACTTTTCCAGGCATGCATGGGTATATCCATTGAAAGCAAAGTCCAAAGTGTTCATGTGCTTCAAATAGTTTCTCGCTTTGGCTAAAAATCTGTCAGCATGTAAAATGGGCACCCTCCGTTCTGATCGAGGGGGAAATATGTCTTCTGATTTTAATGCATTTCTGGTTGAACATGGGATAAAACACCAGTGTACAGTGCCATATAAACCTCAACAAAATGGAGTTCCTGAATGGAAGAACAGGTCACTCATGGAGATGACGAGGTGTATGGTCAAGAGTCAGGCTTTACCGCATAGTTTCTAGCTTGAGGCTATCATGTGTGCAGCATATGTACTTAACAAGTGTCCCACTAAAGCACTGCAGTCTATCACTCCATATGAGGCTTGGCATGATCGCAAGCCATCTATTGCTCATCTACATGTTTTTGGTTGTCTGGCATATGCATTAGTGCTTGAACAACATCGCAAAAAATTGGATGATAAAGCAATAAAATGTATTTTTGTTGGGTACAGGTCTGAAAGTAAAGGCTTTCATCTGTATCATCCACAGACTAAATGCATTCTAGTTAGCCATGATGTTGTTTTTGTGAAAGATGTTATTCAGCCATTACTTTCATGTACTAAGGAGACATCTGTTAGCTCCAAAGACATGTATGATATTATGCTGCCTCTTTTTATAGGTGGACTGTCTAGTGCTGGTCCTAATGAGGCAACTTCTCAACCTTTGGAGGTTTCATGTGATGATGCACATCATCCCATTTCTGATGCAGATGTACATGATGCACTTGTTGATGAGAGAGCTGATATTGAGGAGGCAAGAACTATGCCAAAATGGCTGGTGTAGACTTTGCGTGACACCATATTAGATGCACCTCTATCATATCGTACTCGATCAAGCTCTCATAGTGCCTCTTTTGCATCAGATTGCTATGCTATGGCTGCATCTAGCCTCTGTGATGACACTGAGCCTGTTTCGTATGATGAAGCACAAAATTCAGAAAATTGGATGGTTGTTATGCAATCTGAATATGATGTTATCATGAAAAATGGTACCTGGTCTTTATGTGACTTGCCTCCTGGCAAGAAGGCCATTGGCACTAAGTGGGTATACAAGCTGAAGCGTAAGCTTGATGGAACAGTTGACAAGTATAAGGCTAGGCTTGTTGCAAAGGGTTATGCACAGGAAAGAGGCATTGATTTTGATGAGACATTTGCACCTACTTGTCGAATGACTACTATTCGTAGCATATGTGCACTTGCAGCTCATCATGGTTGGAATGTACATCAGTTGGATATCAGAACATCATTGTTTGAATGGTGACTTGCATGAAGAACTGTATGTTTTTCAGCCCCGTGGCTTTGTGCAGAGAAGGCATGAGAACCAGGTGTGTAGGTTAAAGAAGGCATTATATGGTTTAAAGCAAGCACCACGTGCTTGGTATGAAAAGATACATGCCTATCTGATTGCACATGGTTTTGAGAACAGTCCAGCTGAAAGCACCTTATATGTTAAGCATGCTAATGATGTACTTCTGATCATTGTGGTTTATGTTGATGACATGCTGCTCATTAGCCCTTATGAGAGGCATATTGCTGATTTTAAGGCTGATTTCCATGCCTCATTTGAGATGTCTTATTTGGGGCATTTGCATCATTATTTGGGCATTCAAATTATGCATGTTGATGGTGGAATGGCTTTGTGTCAAATGAAATATATTGATATGTTATTACAGCATTTTGGCCTTGAAGATTGTAAACCTATTGCCACTCCTATGGAGACAGATTTACGATTGAGTCTTCATGATGCTAGAGATGCATTTGATGTTGTTCTCTATCAGCACGCTATTGGATGCTTGATTTACTTATGCATTACTGGGCCAGATATTCAGTTTGTTGTCTCACAGATGAGCAGGTTTATGCATTGCCCAGCAGTCAAGCATTGGCTGGCGGTTAAGTGCATCTTTCTCTACTTGTGTGGTACTCGGCTAATTGGGTTGTTTTATCCCAAAGGGGGATCACTACCGCCAGATTTGCATGCTTTTTCTATCTTTGATTGGGCTGGTTGCTATGACACTCATGTGTCCACTAGTAGCTTTTGCTTCATGCTTGGTAGCTCATGTATATCTTGGTTGAGCAAGAAGCAGCCTACTGTGGCCACTTCCGGTTGTGAGGTTGAGTATAGGGAAGCTTTCATAGCGACTGTTGAGTGTGTGTGGCTCACATGCCCTATGGCTGATTTGGGTGTTGGTCAGTCTTTTGCCACCCCCATCTTCACTGACAGTCAGAGTGCATTGGCAGTTGCAAGGAACCTTGTGTTCCATGCTCGCACTAAGCACATTGAGGAGCATTATCATTATGTCAGGAAGAGGTTCTCTGTTGGGGTAGCTTGGCATATGTGCCCACGCAGGAGAACATTGCAAACCTTTTCACAAAGGCTCTGCCTAGGGAGAAGTTTGAAGCTTTCCGCAAAGCTTTGGGCTTACTTCCTTTTGTGGAGTGATTTCCACATAGCTTGGCACTTCCTTATACATGAGTTCCAGCTCCTTGTCCACCGCATCACTCCTAGGGAGGGATTTGTTGATATATTTAGGTAGTGATGTGTGTGAACACACTAGGATTGTCAGGGCACTTTTTTCCCTCTTTAGGAGGTTTTTTTCCCCCGGCTTGTATATATGCCTATTGCCCTAACAGGCTACTTATCTTTGTACATTCTAGTGGTAATACATTCACTATTGTGTGTTGTGCTCCAAGCTTCTTCTTCTTCTTCCTTGTGTTGTTTGCGTGCTTTTGTAGACGTCTAACTCCAACATTCTGGGCCTTGTAAGTAAAAAATATTAGGGAATTCCAAGATGCGAGGATAAAAGGTTCATCTCTTCAATCTACACAATAATGTTAGAGATGTCCTAGGTCCAAATCTACCTCCAAATATCAATTTGAGCCCTAAAATTTTAGAAATTCTAGAGAGAGAATGAAATCAAGGCATTATCTTACAGTGAACTAGCTCTAGATCCCGAAAGAAGATACTTAAAACATGATTCACAAAATTTTCATAGAGACACTTCTATTCTCTTATATGTGCTCTAACTTTCTTTCATACAGTGTTATTCCTAATTCTTCCATCCTCATGTTCAACTTTCAACTAGAAAACCTGATGCAAATGAGATTTAGAGAGAGAATATAAGACTTTTCATCCCTAACTTTTGGTTATATGCATAAATTGACTTAAGTATTCATTCTAAATGTTAGCCACACAACGTATAACAGAAATTTCAAAATGCATTATTTGACTATTGAAAAGACCTATTATGATTCTCTCCCCTTTTTAAGAACTCTATCCTCGAAGTTGGAAAGAAGGATAATGTGCAAAAAATCTTCTAAGTTCACCCAAGTCGAGTCTTGAACTAAATATGTGTGCAATTTCACCAAAATCTCTACTATAGATTGATTTCTAAGTAATCTTTTCTCCTTATCGAATAATGTTTCAAGTCAATGCTCAAAAGAGTCTTCTTTCAGCTTATAATTGTCATGTAAAACATGAGCAACATTAGATGCATATCTTTTGAGTAAACTAACATGAAATATATTATTCGCATTTAAATGTTTAGGACATTCCAACAAATAAGCAAGAGATCCAATCTTTTTCAAAAATCTAAAAGGACCTACACATCATGGAGAAAGACTATGATCCTTCCCCAACAACAAGTTAGATAGGTAGGATTGACCTTAAGAAACGCCATCTCATCTGTTTGAAATTCAAGTGATCTTCTCTTCAAATCATTTCTTTTGTCTTTTCTGAGCTTCTTTTACGTGCTACTTAATTCTTCCAAGTTCTTCATCCAAATTCTCAAGCATTTCTTTAGATACTTCTACTTTGTTTGTAAAATTTTAAAAAGAAAGTGCATTCAAACAATGATAACCACTCTACATACCCTTGAACGGAGTCATTTTTATAGATGCATATCATGAACTATTGTATGCAAATTGGATTATGGGCAAATATTCACTCTAATTATCTTTCTTTTCATTTATATACATATGCAACATATCTTCAAGTACCCGATTAATCCTCTTGGTTTCCCCATTAATCTGTGGATGGAAAGATGTAATCATACGAAGTTGAGGGCCGATTGATTCAAATATTGCTTTTCATAAGTATGATGTGAACCTAGAGTCCCTATTGGATATTATGTTTTTAGGCATTCCATGCCATTGAAATATTATTTTACAAATAGTTTTGCAACATTCAAGGCAGTGTTATTCTTCTTAATAGGAAAGAAATGTGCCATCTTGGTAACTAAATCAACTACCACAAATATATTATCATGTTTACTTCTGGTCGAAGGAAATTTAGTGATGAAGTCTATAGAGATGGATCCACGCTCCTCTAGATCTTTGGAGAATAACAAGATATCATATAGTTATATGATTATGAAACTACCTAAATATTCTTAAAAGATATCATTCATCATTTTGTGAAAAAATGTATGTGCATTTGTGAGACCAAATTGCATAACTACATATTCAAAATTCCCATGCCTTGTACAAAAGTTTATCTTCCATTCATCTTCTTCTTTGATCCTGAAAAGGTTCTACACCCCTCAAATGTCAATTTTTTTCAATAAGTTTGCTTTTTCAATTAGTTCCAAGATCTCTAATGTAAGTGGTAGAGGATATCTATGAGCTTATATGAGAACACATGCTTGATGGAGTTCCTTGTACTCAGTTTGACTCATTATAAAAAATAAAAGTAGAAGATGGAATCTCGTGATATTAGGGAGCCTATTCCATGACTTTCATTAGTTGGAATCAAATTCAAACCATCCCCGAATGTAGGATCACTTTTAGGTGAGCTATCTACCAAGTTGAAATTTAAAATTATATATAAATACATATGCTTCTTAGTCGAGAAATATAACACCTATTGAGAGATTGAGTTGCATTCTTGAGCATGCATTGTGCTAACTTCATGAAGGAGTCATCCTCGACTTCCCATGTATTGTGTGTTCAATATCCCATACATTTTGCTACATTACTTTGAGTAAGTTCTTATCTACATGTTGTTATAGTACATTCATGCACACAATGAACTTGTCTTGTTGATTTCTCTATGTTTAAGCATGCATTTGCTATAATTTTAACTGGATTGGTTAGGTAAGAGCCTCTAAAATTTGTATATCAAATTCAAATTTCATTATCATTGGTTTAGTATATCTTGATATATCAAGCTATGAATCTGACTATCTCTCCACATCTTCTTGTTCCCAAAAAGTTGAGGTGACCCCCCGATCTTGTTTTATTCGTTTCGGATTGTATGGTGAAGATAAAATCATCAGATAACTTGATTTACTTAGCTATAAAATTCAATTAAATGTGTGCAAAATCTCTTTGGTCAATTCATACCACGTTGTGAGCTTTGGGCATATTTATGTGACCTTCTCATTCCAATATAGAAGGTTTCTCTCACTACTTGAAAAGTAAAGTTATCTGTTTTGATGCAAAAAATTGGCAATGATGTTCCAAAGAACTTGATGGATCCTTATGCATTTTTGGGAAGCTAAGGAAGTCTACTAAGCATCTCTAGGGTCACATTGGCTGGTGTATAGCAAGTTTGTTGCAACACCAACTCATCTCTGGACTCACCACATCACCTCCTCATCGTGGTATCAGATAAACTAAGCATCATGGGTGATGGGTTCCCCTCATCCATTGAAAAATTGGATCGAGGTATTTATTCAGCATGATCACTTAGAAAGGAAGCATATCTACAAGGAAGGAACCTTTATGGTTACATATCTGGAGATGATATGATGCCAATCCTCAGAAGCAAGGGCCAACCAACACAAGAAGAACAAGAGAAGTTGAATGCATGGTGCTCAAAGGATGCTTTGGCAAGATCATACGTTTTGGCAGATGACAAATGGGAAGCCTTCACCATAGGTATGGACCTCTACATGGACATGCAAGTTCTTGAATTTGAAACTCTCATGGGATGATTGTTTACACATGAGGCAAAGCATGTGAAGAATGGAGAAAACCCAAAAGGATGTCAATGCTCTACTCTCTACACAAATAAAAATAAAAGCAAGGATAAAGGGGCAAGAAATATGATGATGAAGGTAGTACCTCTCAATCAAACTTTGCAAGTAGAGGTAGAGGCTCAAGAGGAAGAGGTAGAGGAAGAAGATAAGGTTGGGGAAGAGCCCAAGGCTCATCTCCATGTGCCATATGTGGTCCTAATAATCACATCACGGAGGATTGTTTTAGGAGTCCTAGGAGCCAAAGAGGAAGAGCCTACAAGAGAGGAGGCTATGGAAGCTTAAGAGGAAGATTCAAGAAATTCAATGGATACATAACAATTCATACAAAAACAACAACTATCAAGGTGAATACAAAAGAAGGAGACACCACAACAACTATGCAGATGAACAAACTCAAGAGAGCTCACTTCTTCTTATGACCATGAATATGAAGGAAGGTAAAGCAGATGAACATGTATTTTATATAGACTTAGGATGCTCAAATCATGTTCCAGGAAATGTAGTTCTACTCTCAAATTTGGAAGACCCAAGGAATAGGCATGAAGTCCAAATAGGATATGACACAAGGCATCCAGTTGAGAAGATAGGTAATGTAAAGACCTCATATGGAAATATGAACTTACTAAGCAAAGTATTGTATGTACCAAACATTAAAAAGAACCTTATAAGTATAGTTAAAATTGTTGAGAGGTGAATCATGGAAACTTTTTTTAAGACCCACATCAAGGATTCAAGAAGATAGCAAGCGGATAAAAATCAAGTAGATTATTCATCTTTGAACTCCAAGACACTAAAAACATTGCATTGTTAAATTATGGTAGTCAAACCTATCAGAGTTGGACATTTGGCACAAGAGATTAGTTCACATAGGTGAAAGACCTCTCAAAAAAATCTATAGGGATCAAAGTGTACTTGGTCTACCAAATATATCAAAACAACATATGTTGTATGGGGACCAAGCAAGGAGCCTTCAATCTCTGCATCCAAGTATTATGTGTCATTTATTGATTATTTTAGCAGATGGATCATACTATAGTTCATGAAGCATAAAGATGAAGTGTTTTCGTGTTTCAAAAAGTATTTAGTTCTTGTAGAGAACCAAACAGGCAAAATCCTAAAGAGACTAAGGTCAGATGGAGGGGGAGAATACTTCTCCCATGACGTTGATTCTTATCTCCAAGAGAGAGGGATCAAAAGAGAAATCACCACCAAGTATACTTCAAATTAAAATGGAGTTGCAAAGTGAAAAAATATAATAATTGTGGAGGCTACTATTGAAAATCAAGTCTCAATCATGCAAAAGGACTCAACCACGAGTTTTATAAGTGGACCAATAAAAAAGGAGGACCCAGAGTTGTGGAATCAAGTAAGAAGCTCCACCAAACTCAATCAAATTCAAATCTCATCAATCAGCCACCAAAAAGTGCACCTACACTGATTGGTCCATGGTTAGCTAGATTGTAGGAAATGTAAAACTCTATATAAGCACCATCTTGCCTTTGTTTCTCAAGTTGAATGCATTCCATTAGTTTCCCACTTAGTTTATTGAAGTCATAAACTCCATCAAGCAGCCCCCTTGCTTGCTTACCTCATTTTCTCATGATTTTGCTCCTCTCTATCTAGAGATGTAGTTAGGCTTTTCCAAATCTGATTGTACCAGATTGTAGAGCATTGGTTGCTCTCTTATTATATTCATTTTTATTTATTTCAAGATTCATTTGGTCTCTCATATAGTGCCTTGAAGTTTGCCAAATTTTCAAGTTCTTTGACTAAGTGAGTTGTGAGAAATTGCCAACTCTGTGAAGGTATGTCTCTACACATAGGCAGAGAGTGTTGCAAGTAGGTAGCCTGTTTTGCAGAGGATGGTCCTCCCGGCTAGAATATTCATTTGGGATGATTTAAAGCTTTTTGGGTAGCTTTCATAGTCTAGACATATCAGTTTATGTGATGGATTCCCTACTAGAATTTGATTGATTAGTCTCATAGATGGTGACCAAGGAGATGAACCAAGGAGGTTCACAATCAAAGGGCATCCAAGCCCAAGTTTTCTATGCAGGTAGAGGCAAAGGAAAAAGAGGTGGAAAAAACTCCCATGGTAGTCCAACTCAAGATCAAGCAACCAAGAAGTCACCAACGAAATCTGTGGATCAAGAGGAAGAGGAAGGATTAGAGTAAGAGGAGGAAGATCACATGGAAGAGAAGCATACAATGGAGAAATCTACAATTATAGAAAACCAGGCCATTATGCAAGAGATTGTTGGTCCAAAGGAGGAGGCAATCAAGGATACAAAAGAAACCAAGGTAATAATGCTACAACTTCAACAAATTCAAAAAATGAGAATTTGCTTATGATGTATGGTTCAAGTGAAAGAGTCAATTCTGATTTTACATGGTACATTGACAGTGGTTGTCGCACCATATGAGTTGCAATAAAGATGTTTTCTTTAATTTACACTCACCCATCACTCAAGAACATGTAGAGGCAAGGGATGACATTGAGCACAAGATTACACATGTGGGAGATGTTGCATTGAATGGATCTCAAAGCTCCAAGGTGTTGAAGGATGTGTTGCATGTGCCAACCATCACAAAGAACTTGGTTTCGGTAGGTCAAATGGTTGAAAGAGGTTATGAGGTGAGGTTCAATGATGAAGGATGTTTTATTGAAGACCCCATGCAGGACTACAAGCTCATAGCAAAAGGAAAGAAGCAAGGAAGACTCTTCACCATGGAGGTAAAGCCATCAACCCCTCACACTATCTACTTGTCAATTGGAAATAAACAGATTGCAGAAATCGAATTATGGCAAAAAAGAATTGGGCACATAAACTTACAAAGGATGAATTACATGCAAAGGAAGGGCTTGGTGAGTAGTCGACCTGATCTTACATCTCAGAATATGCAACATTTGTGCCATGCTTTTCAATCAGGGAAACAAAGCAGATTGCCATTCAAGAAGGAAGCACATGTGAGCAATGAAGCGTTGAATCTCATACACACAGATGTATTGGGAACTACAAAGGAGCCATCCATTGGAAATAATAGATATTTTGTCACATTTATAGATGATCATTCAAGGTTTGTTTGGATGTATTGCATGAAGTCAAAGTTAGAGGTGTTTTACCACTTCAAGAGGTTCAAAATCCTAGTGGAGAAGGAAACAAGGAAGTATATAAAGACTCTCAAATTGGATGGAGGGGGACAGTAGATGAATTTTCAGATTTTCTACATGAACATGGCATCAAAAGGCAATTCACTTGCAGGTATACACCTCAACAAAATGGGGTGGCAGAGAGGAAGAACAAATACATAGCAGAAGTGGCTAGAGCTTTGTTAAATGAAATGAATGTTCCTAAATCTTATTGGGATGATGCAACAAATATAGCCATATACATTATGAATAGGTGTCCAACCTCAAGAGTACATGGAGTTACACCTTATGAATCTTCGTGTGGTAAGAAACCCAACCTTTCATATCTTAAAGTATTTGGTTGTCTGTGTTATGTTCACATACCTCAAGAATTGAGACACAAGTTAGACCCGAAGGCCAATAGGTGTATATTTCTTGGATATATTCAAGAAAAAAGGGTTTTAGATGTTATAAACCTTACACCATATCTAGGGATGTAATATTTGATGATTTTCTACCTTGGTATGGTAGCAAAGATGTGTTACAGGTTGATGATGCATATGAAGTCGAGAAGAAGTTCAAGGAGCAACAACAAATCATGGATATGAGTGGTCCAACCACGTCAAGCACACCATCAGAGGAGGGTACTACATCATCTTGGTATGGAATAACAAGGAATGAAGCTCACTCAAGTGAAAGAATTAGTAAAGGAAAGGAAAATTCAAATGATGAAGACCATCAATGGGTAGACATAGAATCTACAAGTGACAAAGATATGGAAAAATTAGAAACTCCAGGATTTAAAGCATATAAAACAGGAGGAGGAGATTCATACCACCTAATGTTAAGGTAAGGTCATCTAAGGGTGAAATACCATGTTCAAAGGTTAACTTATGATTCATTCATTGCAAAACACTATGCCTACATGAGTCAAGTTATAGCTTGTGAAGAACCTAACTTTTGTGAAGAAGAAAATAAGCATAGGGAATGGATTGAATCCATGGAGGAGGAAGTCAAGGCACTTGAAGAAAATGATACTTTGTCATTGGTGCCAAGAACAAAGTACATGAAAGTCATTGGCAGCAAATGGGTGCATACGGTAAAGAGCCATGCAGATGGGAGCATCTCTAGGTATAAAGCAAGGTTGGTTTGTCAAAGGTTTTTCTCAAATCTATGGCATAGAATTTGAGGAAACATTTATTCCAGTAGCAAAGATGTCGACCATAAGAAATTTGATTGAAATTTCAGCCTCAAAAGGTTGGAAGATGTACCGGATGGATGTGAAGAACCCTTTCCTAAATGGAGAGCTTGACGAGGTAGTCTTCATGGAGCAGCCCCAACGCTTTGAAGATGAGAGGTTTCCACATCATGTATGTAGGCTTAAGAAGGCTCTTTATGGACTCAAGCAAGCTCCAGGGGCTTGGAATCAAAGACTTGTGGACTACTTGGTAAAATGTGGATACAATCAGAGTCATGTAAACCCATCACTCTTTATGAAGAAGGAAGGTAGCAAAATTGTTTTCATATGTATATATGGTGACGATTGATCATTATAGGGGATGATGAAGCCAACATCAAGGACATAAAAAGGAAGCTTGGATGTGAGTTTAAAATATCTGATTTAGGGATTTTAAGGTACTTCCTTGGGATTTAAGTACTATATAAAGAGGAAGGTATATACTTGATGCAAAGGAAATACATTCTAGATCTTTTGAAGAAGTTTGGCTTGTGTGATTTCAAGACCATTTCAAATACATTAGAAGTAAATGTTAAACTAATTTCTCATCAAGGTGAAGAGGTGAAGGATGTCACCATGTATAGGTCAACAATTGGCTCTCTCTTGTATGCTACTATGACAAGACCAGATATTGCACATGTAGTTGGCGTGTTATCTCAATTTTTGCAGACACCAAGAGTACCTCATCATAGTGCAGCCAAAAGGGTACTTAGGTACCTCAAAGGATCAGTGAATGAAGGTCTATGTTTTCCACTTGATGATGGATTAAATGTACAAACTTATTGTGATGATGATTGGGTAGGTTCCAAAGATGACAAGAGGAGCACTAGTGGATATGTTATCATGCTAGGGAAGAAGACCATCTCATGGATGTCAAAGAAACAACCAACAGTGACTCTCTCATCGATTGAATCTGAGTCTAGAGGCTTAGAACAAGTTTCATGTGAGCTTAAGTGGCTCAAGAAGTTTGTTGATCTTGATTTGCAAGTTAAGCAAGTACCTATTTTTTGTGACACCATAAGTAGCATATGCTTGGCTCAAAATCCGGTGTTCCATGCAAGGTCAAAGCATATAGAAGTGCATTACCACTTCATTAGAGAGAAGATCATGTCAAAGGATGTCAAGGTGGAGCATCTCAATACAAAGGACCAATATGCAGGTATGTTTACCAAAGCTTTCAATGGAGTAAAACTACAACGCTTCAAGGCATGCATTGGAATGAAGGACCTAGGCATTGAGACTTGAGGGGGGGTGTTGAAAATCAAGTCTCAATCATGCAAAAGTACTCTGTGTACCTAAGTCATGAAGCCTTAGGGACTTGTGTCGATGAGACTAAATCTCAATCGCCCCACAAGTGCATATAGTGGTGGACCGATACACATTTAATTATCAATCCAAAGGACCACATGAACCAAGTGTATGAGGACGAGTGCGCACATGATGGAAAGTGAAGTGGATGAACTACAATGCATGTGAAAAGATTGAACTACCTCTCCTACTCACTATTCACTGAAAATGCATGCCGCAATACCATTTACAGTACTAAGCACAAATCTTTTCTCCTAGCTGCAAACTCCGAATATGGCCAATAGTGGGTTTTTTTCGAAGCTGTCAATGAGACACATCTATTGGTCATATTTTTACTTGAATCTGACAAATGCTCTTCAAGTTATGCGCAAAATAGTGAATGGCGGAAAACACCAACACTCGCTCCACAACTCATGGTGGCTCACACACACAATATAGTAGTTCAAAAATAGCGAGAAGGGATAGCTAACATTCCTACACACACATTCCAAGCATCACACACACAGAAAAGATCAAGGAGAAGGTGAAAATCAGCAAGAAAGAAGCAAATTCGAATTTCTCCTCTTCTTCTTCACAATGGCAAAAAGTCTTTACAAAGAATCACAAAGTGACTTATATACATGTGCCCTAAAAATGGTCCTTTCACACAAGAGACCGGCACTTTATTGACTAATCTCTAGTTTCCTACCATTTTATAAGAATTATGTTACAAGGATTTGGGGCTTATGCATCTAGAGGATGCTCTAGTGCATTTACATAGTATCGAGGGAATTTCCTAGAATTTTGAAGAAGAAATTTTGTGCCCATTAATTTTCAAAATTGTCTCTAGTCCTCTACCTGTAGTCGATCTGGTTCCTTATTAACTGATAGTTTCTTTATAGTTTCCCACTGCTAGCTCCTGTGGAAGTTGTAATGATATAGTTTTACCAATGGTCAAGGAGCTGATCATAACTCGGGACCTCTTACATTGGTTTTGGCCTCTTCTTTTCTTTTCTCTGTTCGCAACCCTTGGAGATGAACTACAATTGATTTGTAGTCTAATTTTCCAATTGCCTCTTTAACTCTGGGTTGTTGTGTTAAGTCAGGCTGTCATGCATGCAACTAGTGGAAGGTATGAAGGTCTGGATTTTCAGCCTTCGATCTGGACCTCCTAAAGATCCAAAGGTTGAAGCACCTTCCTGGGGCTCAAGATCTGCCAGATATCTTCTTGCACTTCTTCATGGATAATTGTTGGCCTTGATCCGTCCTTGCCTGTAGCATACTTCCCACTGTTATGTTTTTAGGTGCTTGTTTGCTTCCTTTTACCGCATGCATCACTTGGTCGACCTTGCCTCCCTTTTAGGATGTCGTTATGTTTTAAAGGCCCTGCTCTTAAATCTTCTTTCACATCCTCTGGGACCTCATGCATTGCTTAACCTGTTCATTTTCCCCAGGACCTAGTTCTTTGGTGTTGTTGCCTGATGCGTGCCCCTGCACGGTTTTGGGCAGAGGGTGGTTCTTTCTTATTGAGCTTCTGTTTCATTGAGCTGTTTTGGTCTTTGATTTTCTTCTTCCTCTCTTTTTGCTTGATTCTCACTCCACACGTCCCTCCTCCTGAACTTTGTCATTGCCGACAAGCTTTTTGTGGTGACGTGCATATGTTTGGATGACTTTTTGCTCACTATGGTTAAGCAAATTTGCTTGACATATCATCAGTTCCTTCCATTGTCTTGACTTTACGCCGTCATCTGGTGCCTATCTATGGTCTACAAAAAAGCTTAATTCATAGGCCACCAGTCGCGGATTTAAGTTAGAAGATATTTTTGCAAAGATCTCCGAGTCCGTTTCAAAAAATCCTATAAAGAAATGCTTCTTCAAATGTCTGCATATATGGACTCCGCAAAAACATAAGTCTGGAGTATATGGCCATGAGCGTTAAGCGACTAGGGATAGTAGATAAATCAAACGCTAGTGCATCTGATCCCTGGTTAATTCCAATGAAATTCAAAAAGGTATACTGAGTGTGTTGAAATACTTTTATTACTATAAGTAGCATACTCAAAATTTTGTTTGTCATCTTAATGGATAGATCTGGTACTGTGTCATATGTGGCGATCCAAAACTCGATAGTCTTCACCATGTATTCTTCCGTTGATAAGTAGTTACATGGTGGGCTCGACAATAGTGGATAATTTAGCCATTGATTATTTAAGTCTCCTTGGCACTGTGCCTCCCAAAATTGCATCCAGGAGCGTCTTCTAGGGACTGGGCAAAAAGATGGATTAATTTGAAACACAGACGATGTTGATTCCCAATGTACTCGTAACATAGGATTCTTTTCCAAAAACTTGCATCTCTAGATAGGATTTGCCTTATCAAATTCCTCTTGTGTATAGGTGAATGTCTGCATGTTGAATTGTAGAATGTTATCTTGGTTTTTATTGGTGATCCTCTTTATATACTAGCATGTCTCTTCTTTGAGCAATCCGTAAGGTACATTAAAAGGCTTCAAAATCTGTTCTAGGCTCTTGCTCTCAATCCTTGCCTCTTTCATTAGTGTCGTCCATATATCGCTTTTCCCATTCCTCTATGATGGCTTGCTCTTTTTTCAGCTGATCTTCATATTTGGCGATTCGATCCTCCAATTCTTTTGTGCTACTTGCAGTCATTTCACGTGCTTTGATGGGTTGGTTACATAGTATGGCAGTCATAAGCTCTTTATTTATGTTCCTTAAAGTGTTTGCTTCCTCCATATATACTTTGATTTGACTTTCAAGCAACTTACTTCTGGAATTCATTCGTGCTTTCTCCGCTTCACCAGCTTCATATTTCTTTGCAGCTCTTTAAGTTGATCTCGAAGCTGCTGGTTCTCCATCGCTGGTATGGTGTTTTTGTCCTATGCTTCTTTGGCTTCTCACTCCATGGCTGAGAGTGCATGTTGAGCTTGAATTAATATTGCAGATAAGTTTTCACTTATTACTTGGAATTGGCTTTTCTCTCCCATAGCCTTGTCATAATGTGCATTTGCTTCAAGCATTAAGTGTTGAGTGTCCATAGCAGTTTGTATCATTTGCTTTACGACCAGCTTTAATTGAGCAACATCCACATTCATCCATGTTTTGGGGATGCTAGGTTCTTCCCCCATTCGTACATCCTTTCCTTGTTCCACGTGTATAGTCTCGTTGTGCGGTTGTCTTATTTGAAGGTGCACTTCTTTCTCTTTTTTCTCTTCTTTGTTTGTGATTGATTTTGTAGCGCTTCCTTGAAAGGTGACATCCAAAATTGAAGGTTTGGCGATCACTCTGATTGGTGTGAATGGGTGGCTTCCTCTACTTCTGTCCATTCTTTCTCTTACTCGCATATGCAATAGGATGGTCCAATTTTCCTTCATCTGAGCTAGAATGCATCCAATTGCATAGTTGGAGGCATCTACATGAATATGAAAAGGCTTATTCCAGTTGGGTGTTTTCAAAATTGGTGTTGTGCTTAGTCTTTTTTTCAGTTCATTAAACAATTTCTCCATTCGTCCACGTGAATTGGGTCAACAATCCATATAATGGTTTGGCAATTATGGCATATATGTGAATAAATCTTCGATAGTATCCACAATGACCCATAAATGCTTGCACTTCCTTTGCATTTTTTGGTCTTGGAAGTTCTAGTATTACTTTGATTTTATCTTTGTCAGTAAAGATTCCATTCCTAGATACAATGTGTCCTAGGATTTTTCCTTGTCTCACCATAAAGACACACTTCTCAAGGTTCAGGCATACTCTATATTGTCAACACTTTTCAAATATTCTTTGCAACTCCGGAATATGTTCTTGTCTGTGGTCTGAGTATGTGCATAAGTCATCTACGTATACTTCCATACTATTCCTTAAGAATTCTTTGAAGACGTGACACATCAACCTTTGGAAAGTAGCGGGGGCATTTGTGAGCCCAAAAGGGCTACATTTACTTTCTTCAGATTAATGCACACTCTTAGCTTCCCATTCTTCTTGGGTACAACCACTAATGGTGACACCCATTCAGTGTGCTCTATCTCATAGATGAAGTGCTTCACTACTTGCCACTTGAACGAATTCACCTCTACAAGTACGATTCCTTCACTCCAGAGCTATAACCATCATGAAGGACTTTGGTTAAGTTTGCTCCCTAGCAACGACGCCAAAAATGTGTGTACCTAAGTCATGAAGCCTTAGGGACTTGTGTCGATGAGACTAAATCTCAATCGCCCCACAAGTGCATATAGTGATGGACCGATACACATTTAATTATCAATCCAAAGGACCACATGAACCAAGTGTATGAGGACGAGTGCGCACATGATGAAAAGTGAAGTGATTGCGCTACAATGCATGTGAAAAGACCATTTACAGTAGTAAGCACAAATTTGAACTTTTCTTCCAGCTCCAAACTCTAAATATGGCCAATATCCGGTTCTTTTGAAGTTGTCAATGACACACATCTATTCGTGGTATTTTCACTCAAATTTGACAAATGCTCTTCAAGTTATGCACAAAACAATGAATGGTGGGAAACACCAACACACGCTCCACAACTTGTGGTGGCTCACACACACATTATAGTAGTTCAAAAATGGCGGGAAGGGATAGCTAACAGTCCTACACACACATTCCAAGCATCACACACACAAAAGATCAAGGAGAAGGTGAAAATCAGCAAGAAAGAAGCAAATTCGAATTTCTCCTCTTCTTCTTCACAATGGCAAAAAGTCTTTACAAAGAGTCACAAAGTGACTTATATACATGTGCCCTAAAATGGTCCTTTCACACAAGAGACCGGCACTTTATTGACAAATCTCTAGTTTCTTACCCTTTCAAAAGAATTATGTTACAAGGATTTGGGGCTTATGCATCTAGAGGACTCCTCTAGTGCATTTACATAGTTTCGAGGGAATTTCCTAGAATTTTGAAGAAGAAATTTTGTGCCCATTAATTTTGAAAATTTTGGGGCTCCTCTTTTGTGCCTCTTTTCTCTGCAACATACTCAACCATGAGTTTTGCAAGTGGACCAATAAAAATGGAGGACCCATAGTCGTTAAATCAAGTTAGAAGCTCCACCAAACTCAATCAAAGTCAAATCTCATCAATCAGCCACCAAAAAGTGCACCTACACTGATTGGTGGGTGGTTAGCTAGATTGTAGGAAACGTAAAACTCTATATAAGCACCATCCCACCTTTGTTTCTTGATTTTTATGAATTCCACAAGTTTCCTACTTACTTTAGTGAAGTCATAAACTCCAGCAAGTAGCCCCCTTGCTTTCTTCCCTCATTTTCTCATGATTTTGCTCCTCTCTATCTAGAGGTGTAGTTAGCCTTTTCCAAATATGATTGACCATATTACAGAGCATTGTTTGCTCTCTCATTGTACTAATTTTCATTGATTTCAAGATTCATTTGGTCTCTCATATATTGCCCCAAAGTTTTCCAAAGTTTCAAGTTCTTTGACTGAGTGAGTTGTGAGAAATTTCCAACTTTGTGAAGGTATATCTCTGCACATAGGCAGAGAGTGTTGCAAACAAGTAGCCTGTTTTGCAGAGGATGGTTCTCCCAGATCAAATATCCATTTGGAATGATTTGAAGCTTTTTGGGTGGCTTTCATAATTTAATCTAAGTCTCAAAAATTTCATTTTATTTCTTTATATAAGTGAAGAGAAAAGTTTAGAACAGTGAGCATATATCACTATTTGTGGGCCTAGTGGAGGGAAGTCATCTTCCATTGTTGCATTGGGGTTTCAGAATCATTCCCCATCAGCTATAAGGTCAATGCTCAATGAGAAGAAGTTACCCAACTACTTGTGGGTAGAGGTAGTATCAACAACTACATAATTAATCGATAGACTTCCATCAAAGGCTTTGGATGGCATGAAACCATATGAAGAATGGAATGGAAGAAGACCTAGCCTTGATCATTATAGGATTTTTGGGTGCATAGCATATTCACACACAACTTCATAGATTAGAGTCAAGTTTGATCCAAAGGCAGAGATATGCATCTTCATCGGCTATGACCTTAATGAGAAAGGTTCTAGCTTATACAATCCAATCAACAAAGGCTTCATTGTAAGTAGAGATGTTGTGTTTGATGAAACAAGTCATGGCTTGAAGATGATTGCAATAAAATCAAACTTTCCTATGACCTAGAGGAATACTTTCCAACATTATCAAAGAGAAATGAGCATACACTTGATTAAGCATCAAGTGAGTATGATGATGAACAAAAGATTCCAAGAAGGGAAATCCATTCTTGGAACTCTAAAGGCAAAGAAAAAGTGCAACAGATAAGGGATGTGACAAAATCTTCTCAAAGAACTATTAGAAGATCAACTAGAGAGAAAAGGAAGCCAAGAAGGTATGGATATGATACTTCATTAGTCATTAAATATTCAATATGTCTAGCATAAGACTCAAACCCTAAAGATCCTTCAACTTATGAAGAAGTAAAGGACAAGCTTGAGTGGATGAATGCCATGGAAGAAGAGTTAGAAGCTTTACTAGAGAATCAAACTTGGGAATCGATACCCAAGACTCCATCTATGAAAGTCATAGGTTCAAGTTGGATAAATAAGGTAAAGAAGAATTATGATGATTCAATCAATAGGTACAAAGCAAGGCTAGTGGCCAAAGGATATGCAGAAACTCAAGTAATTGATTATGAAGAGACATTTTCACCTAATGGAATGATTAGGGTATTCATGAGTGTTACAGCTTCCAAGAATTAGAAGACTTATCAAATGGATGCTATAAATTCTTTTCTAAATGGATGGATATCAAATGATGTATACATGGCTCAACCTCTTGGTTTGGAAGATCAATCATGTCTTGAATATGTGTGCAGTTTGAGGAAAGTGTTGTATGGATTGAATCAATCCCTTAGGGCTTGGAACCACATACTTGTCACTTACTTGCAGGAAATGACTTAACATTCGAGGATTTAGTCTTTGTTTTGCTGCAAGAAGATCAATTTAGGTAGAACACATCGATCATGCATGTTGTAGATCAAGCTTACTTATCTAGTTAGAAGGGCAAGGGAAAATGGAGCTCATCTACTAGCAAGCAGAAATCTGGTAATGTGGCACAATAAAAAAAGGAAGACATGGATGAGAAGAAAAAAGAATAGTAGAAATTGTTTTGCAAATACCATAAAGGAAATCCTATGGCCATAAAGAGTTGTCCAAAACGAGCTAAAAAAGAGGCAAAGAAAAAAGAGGCAAGAATGCTTGTTGCAAAGGCCTCTACACCCAAAACAGAGTCTACTAATCTTGTATGGAATCAAGAATGGGTGTTTACTACTGCTTGTAGCTATGACCCATCTTCTCATGAATAGTGCATGTCCATAGTAGACTCAGATGTTTGGTACTTTGATACTAGGGCGACCAAACATATTACCTTGTTACATAGTTTCTTCAATGCACTTGAGCCTACCCCTACAGGGAATACTCTCACATGCGTAAACAACTACTCATATTGTGTAATGGGATTTGGTAAGATCATTTTGACTACTCCTAATGGTAGTTCTTTCACATTGTCATATGCTTTGTATGTGCATGGGATCAAGAAAAATCTATTTCACTTTTAGCATTAGCCAAGATTGGTTGGGTTGTCAAACTCATTGATGGCAGATGTAAAGTTCATGATCTTTCTAATGGCAATGTTATTATTGCTGCTAGCATTTTATGTCATGGTATGTAAAAGCTCATAGACTATGAAAATTCTATGATACATTTAGGATGTTTAGTGCAAGATTCTCATGCTATCTCAGATGCAAAGCTTTGGCATACATGCTTTGGTCATCTGAATTTTGCTAGTTTGGGGCTTGCAAAAGTCCTCTCCTCCCAAACTTGATGCAGCTCATAAACATGTTTGTGAAATTTGTATGTTGGGCAAAATGAAGCCTTCCTTCTTCCCAAAAGATGGTTCAATTCGAGCTACTCAGAAATTGCAGCTTGTTCATAGTGATATCAGTGGTCCCATGCAGACACCTTCTTTTATGAACTTACTTTACTTATGACTTTCATTGATGATTTTTCTAGGCATGCATGGGTGTATCCATTGAAAGCAAAGTCCAAAGTTTTTATGTGCTTCAAATAGTTTTTGGTTTTGGTTGAAAATTTGTCAACATGTAAAATGGGCACCCTCCATTTTGATGGGGGGGATATATGTCTTCTGATTTTAATGCATTTCTCATTGAACATGGGATGAAACATCAATGTAAAGTGTTGTATACACCTCAATAGAATAGAGCTCATGAAACAAAGAATAGGTCACTCATGGAGATGGTGAGATGTATGGTCAAAAGTCAGGCATTACCACAACTTCTTGTTTGACGTTGTTATGTGTGAAGCATATGTACTTAATAGGTGTCCCACTAAAGCACTCAAATCGATCACTCAATATGAGGCTTGGCATAATTGCAAGCCATTTGTTGCTCATTTTCATGTCTTTGGTTGTTTGGCATATTCATTAGTGTGTGAAGAACAATGTAGAAAATTGGATGACAAAGCACTCATGTATTTTTGTTGGGTATAGTTTTGAAAGCAAAGGTATCATCTATATCATCCACAGACTAAATGCATTTTGGTTAGCCGTGATGTTGTTTTTGTGGAAGATGCGATTGATCCATTACTTTCATGTACCAAGGAGACATCGATCAGATCTAGAGATATATATGACACTTTTTTGCCTCTTTCTACAGGTAGATAGCCTATTGCTGGTCCAAATGAGGTAATTTCTTAGCCTTTATAGGTCCCACATGATGATGCAGATGACTCCATTTTTTATGCAGATTTACATGATGCACTTGTTGATGAGAGGGCTCATATAGAGGAGGCAAAAACTATGCCTAAATGGTTGGCACAAACTTTGAGATAGCAAATTAGATGCACCTCTATCATATTATACTCATTTAGGCTCTCATAGTGCTCCTTTTGCATCATATTGCTATGCTATGGCTGCCCCTAGTCTTTGTGATGAAAATGAGCTTGTTTCTTTTGATGAAGCACAAAACTCAAAAAATTGGATGGTTGTTATGCAATCATAATATGATGCTATTATGAAGAATGGTATATGTTCTTTATGTGGTTTGCCTCCAGGCAAAAATGCCATCGGCACTAAATGGATATACAAGTTGAAACATAAACTTGATGGAACAATTCACACGTATAAGACAAGGCTTGTTGCAAAAGGTTAAGCTCAAGAAAGAGGCATTCATTTTGATAAGACCTTTGCTCCCAAATGTCAAATAATTACTATTCATAGCATTTTTTCTCTTTCCATTCATCATGGTTGGAATGCACATAAGTTGGACATTAAAACAACATTTTTGAATGGTGACTTACATGAAGGTGTATGTATTTCAGCCCCGTGGTTTTATGTAGAAAGGGCATGAAAACAAAGAGTGTAGGTTGAAGAAGGCTTTATATGGTTTGAAGAAAGCACCACCTCCTTGGTATGAAAAAAATGCATGCCCACTTTATTGCACGTGGCTTTGAGAGCAATCCAACTGAGAGCACCTTATATGTTAAGCATGTAGATGATGTACTTCTGATCATCATTGTATATGTTGATGGCATGATAATCATTTCTAATGTGAGGGTTGATTTGCATGCCCCTTTTGAGATGTCAGATTTAGGGCATTTGCATCATTATTTGGGCATTCCATTTATGCAAGTTGATGGGGGAATAGCTCTGTGTCAAACAAGATATATTGACACATTATTGCAGCATTTTGGCCTTGATGACTGCAAACCTATTGCCACTCCTATGGAGACAGGTTTATGATTGAGTCTTCAAGATGTTGGAGATGTACTTGATGTTGTTCTCTATCAACAGTCTATTGGATACTTGATTTATTATGCATAACTCGACCTGATATTCAATTTTTTGTCTCTCAAATGAGTAGGTTTATGCATTGCCTAGGTGTCAAGCATTGGTAGGCGGTTAAGTGTATCTTTTGCTACTTGAGTGATACCCAGCTACTTGGATTGTTTTATCCCAAAGGAGGATCACTACTGCCAGATTTACATGGTTTTTCTCACTCAAACTGGGTTGGTTGCTATGACACTCATGTGTCCACCAATGGGTTTTGCTTCATGCTTAGTAGCTCATACATATCTTGGTTGAGCAAGATGAAACCTATTGTGGCCACTTGTAGTATTCCATCTGATTATAGGTCAACTTTCACAATGACTATTGAGTGTGTGTGGCTCAAATGTCTTTTGGCTGATTTGGGTGTTGATATGTGGCGCACACCTTTTGGTCGATTTGGGTGTTTGTCAGTCTTCTACCATCACCATCTTCACTGATAGTCAGAGCACATTGGTAGTTGCAAGGAGCCCTATGTTCCATCCTCACACTAAGCATATTGAGGTGCACTATCATTATGTTAGGAAGATGTGCTCTATTGGAGAGATTAGTTTGGCATATGTGCCCACATAGGAGAACATTGTTGACCTTTTCTGAAAGGCTCTACTTAGGAAGAATTTAGAAGCTTTGGAAAAAGCATTAGGCTTACTTTCTTTTGTGGATTGATCTCTTTCCACATAGTTGGGCACTTCCTTATACATGAGTGCAAGCTCCTTGTTAATCGCATCACTCCTAAAGGGGACTTGTTGATATATTTTGGTAATGATGTGTGTGAACACACTTAGGACCACTGGGGCACTTTTTTCCCTCTTTAGGAGGTTTTTTTCCCCCAATTTCTATATATGCATATAACCCTAATGGGTTACTTATCTTTGTACATTCACTTGGTAATACATTCAGTATTGTGCGTTGTGCTCCAAGCGTCTTCTTCTTCTTCTTCTTCTTCTTCTTCTTCTTCTTCTTCTTCTTCTTCTTCTTCCTTGTGTTATTTGCATGCTTCCGTAGACCTCAAACTCCAACAAAATGAAAGTTGTATCTTACCTAATAAGATGCAACCTTCACATATATGTTTAAACAGTGTCCTCATGTTTAGATAAAGAGAAGATGATATCACACTTTTGCAAGCATAACAAACTAGCAAAATTCAAATTATCAAAACATGCATGTCAAAGTTTTGCATCTAAAATGGCATCTAAATCCTCTATTGCACATGCATAATAATCTACATATTCTCCATAATTTTGGAGCTTATGTGCACCATTGCACAACATGATAGATGCAATAATCTTATCACCATTAGAAAGATCATGAATTGTACACATATCATCTCTAAACATTACGTCCAAGTCAATCTTGGCTAGTGCTAAGACTGATAACAAATTCTTCTTTATCTTTCGCACATATAAGGCATCTGATAATGTGAATGTATTACCATTAGCAATAGTAAGGATAACTCTTCCAACTTCCACCACAAAGTACCAAACATGCAAGTCCCCAATCAACATACAATGATCATGTGTTTATGGATCATAACTACATTGTATAGAAAATGCCCACTGTTCATTTTGTAATAAGTCTGCAAACTCATTTTTAGAAGCAAAAGTGTTTGCAATAGCCATTCTTGTGTCTTCTTCTTTTCCTCTTTGGCAGAAAGCTTAGGAGAGGATTTTTTTATTACATGATCATTTGTCTTATAGTAATTACGAAAATGTTTTGAATTATCTATTTTATTATCATCTTTGTCTTCATTCTTTGATTATGAAGCAATTACAAATTTTTCATTATTAAAGGGATAACTTGCTTTACCCTTGCCCTTCTGACTAGCAACAAATGCTTGATATGCAACATGCATAATAGATATATTATACCTAGATTGATTTTCTTGCAACAAAACAGGTACCAAATTTTCAAAATTCAAGTCATTTGATTACCTTCAACTATCAATCAAAGAGTAGGAGCAAAGCTTTGATAAGAATGATGTAAATCATTAAGATAGCATGCACAATTGAATTATCTATGAAAAATTTCATCTAAAACAATTAATTCCCCTTCAAATATTTTATCCTTGCGAGAAAATATGCATAAAATCTCCTTTATTCATATGCTCACTCTCCAATTATTTTAGGAGATAAAGACCACGAGCCTCATTTCTTGCTCGATATAGTGCTTCAAGAGTATCCCAAGAGACATGCCTTGATCTCTCTCTCTCTCTCTATCTATCTATCTATATATATATATATATATATATATATAAAGAGAGAGAGAGAGAGAGAAAGAGAGAGAGATCAAGGCATGTCCCTATGCATCTTTACTACCCCATCAAAGTTTCTTTGTAATGGCTAGGAGAACCATGGCCAATTATCGTACCTTGATGTAAAAAATTGACTATTTCTAAAAAAGGTTGAACATGATTACCCAGTGGGTCTTTGGTAGACATGTCATATATTTGGGATGCATGTATTGGAAGAAAAAAAAGAAAAAAATTGTATATATATTTGGCACAGAAAGATAAAAATTACTTGCACAATTGCTACAATAGTACATCTGGAAGTCAAAACAAGCTCAAATTGATTATTGAGTTATGAGAAAATGTACTAAGAGATATGTTTTGTAGTGTAGACCAGCAAGAGAATGCTCAAACATTTTCGTAGAGATGTGAAATTGTAAGCATAGATATTCCAATGAATCATCTTAGCAATGACCTCCTATGATAACAATTATCAGAATTTCAGAATAAAAAATGCACAAAGATGTGACAAAGAAGAAGTTTAGGAGAATAACATTGTGTATTACTAAGTTTTAATGTACAACGATAAGTAATTGTTTAAGGTTCTAAACCAAGGAGAGAAAACCTCTTAAAGAAGGAAGAGGTGCCTGTTGGAGTTTGATGTTTGCGAAAGCATGCGAACAACACAAGGAAGAACAAGAATCTTGAAGCACAATGCACAAGATTGAATGTATTACCAAGAGAATGTAGAAAGATAAGTGACATGTTAGGGTTATAGGCATATATAAAAACCAAGGGAAAAAACCTCCTAAAGAAGGAAAAAAGTGCCCCAATGGTCCTAGTGTGTTCACAACAATCACTACCTAAATATATCACCAAATCCCCCCAGGGAGTGATGCAGTGAGCAAGGAGTTGGCACTCACGTATGAGGAAGTGCCATGCTATGTGGAATAAATCCACAAAAGGAAGTAAGCCCAAAGCTTTGCAAAAAGCTTCAAACCTCCCCCTAGGCAAAGACTTTATGAAAAGGTCTGCAATGTTCTCATATGTGGGCACATATGCCAAACGGATCTCTCTAGCAGAGAAACTCTCCTTGACATAATGATAGTGCACCTCAATGTGCTTAGTGTGAGCATGGAACTCAGGGTTCTTCACAACTTCCAATGTGCTCTAACTATCAATGAAGATGGTGGTGGTAGAAAACTCACCAACACCCCAAATCAGCCATAAGGCATCCAAGCCACACACACTCAGTTGTTGCTATGAAAGTTGTCCTATACTCAGCATCACAGCTAGAAGTGGCCACAGTAAGCTACTTCTAGCTCAACCAAGATATGCATGAGCTACCAAGTATGAATCAAAAACCACTAGTGGACACACAATTTTCATATTAACCAACCCACTCAGAGTCAAAAAAAGCATGTAAATTTGGTGGTAACAATCCCCCCTTGGGATAAAACAATCCAAGTGGCAAGGTACCATTCAAGTAGCAAAAGATGCACTTAACTGCCTGTCAATGGTTGACACATGGGCAATGCATAAACGTGCTCATCTATGAGATAGAAAATTGAATAGCTGGCCAAGTAATGCATAAGTAAATCAAGCATCCAATAGCCTGCTGATACAGAATAGCATCACATGCATCTTCAACATCATGAAGACTCAATCATAAACATGTCTCCATAGGAATTTGCAATAGGTTTGGAGTCTTCAAGGAAAAAACATTGCAAGAATGTGTCAATATGTTTTGTTTGACACAAAGCTAGGCTTTCATCAACTTGCATAAATTGAATGCCCAAATAATGATGCAAATGCCCCAAATCTAATATCTCAAATAACGCATGCAAATCAGCCTTAAAATCAACAATATGCTTCTCATTAAGACTAGTGCGTAGAATGTCATCAACACAAACAACAATGATCAGAACCACATCATTTGCAGGCTTAACATATAAGGTGCTCTCAGTTGGATTGTTCTCAAAACCATGTCCAATCAAGTAGGCATGTATCTTTTCATAGCAAGCATGTGATGCTTGTTTCAAACCATATAATGCCTTTTTCAACCTGCACACTTTGTTTTCATGCCCTTTCTACACAAAACCACGAGACTAAAAAACATACACTTCTTCATGCAAGTCACCATTCAAATATGTAGTTTTAATGTCCAATTGCTGTACATTCCATTATGATGAGCTGTAAGTGCATAGATGCTACAAACAATAGTCATTTGGCATGTAGGAGCAAAGGTTTCATAAAAATCAATGCCTCTTTCTTTAGCATAATGTTTTGCAACAAGCTTAGACTTATATCTGTCAATTGTTCCATCACGCTTATGCTTCATTTTGTATAGCCACTTAGTGCCAATGGCCTTCTTTCTAGGAGGCATCACATAAAGACCAAGTACCATTTTTCATAATAGCATTATATTTTGATTGCATAGCAATGATCCAATTTTGTGCTTCATCAAACAAAACATGCTCATTCTCATCACAAAGACTAGAGGGAGCCATAGCATAGCAAACTGATGCAGAAGAAGCACTATGAGAGCCTGAACGAGTACGATATGACAGAGGTGCATCTAATTTGCTATCTCACAAAGTCTGCACTAGTCATTTAGGCATAGTTTTTGCCTCATCTATATCAAAATTCTCATCAATAAGTGCATCATTTAAATTTGCATAAAAAATGGAATGATCTACATCATTATGTGGAACCTGCAAAGGTTGAGAAATTGCCTCATTTGGACCAGCACTAGATTGTCCACCTGCGAAAAGAGGCAGCAAAGTGTCATACACATCTTTGGAGCTAACTGATGTCTCCTTAGTACATGAAAACAATGGCTGAATAGCATCGTCCACAAAAACAACATCACGGCTAGCAAAAATGCACTTAGTATACAAATGATACACATGATAGCCTTTGCTTTCATAATTGTACTCAACAAAAATACATTTCATTGCTTTATCAACCAATTTCCTACATTGTTGTTCAGGCACTAATGCATATGCTAGACAACCAAAGACATGTACTTGAGAAACATATGGCTTGCGACCATGCCCTTTGGAATTTACTTTCAATGGATATACCCATGCATGCTTGGAAAAATCATCAATGAAAATCACGAAGTAAAGGTAGTTCCCAAAAGAAGGTGTCTGCATAGGACCACAAACATCATTGTGTACAAGCTGCAATCTCTGGGTAGCTCGTATTCAACCATCTTTTGGGAAGGAGGAACATTGCATTTTTCCTAGAATATAGCCTTCATAGACATGTTTACTAGGTGCCTCGATTTTGGGCAGAGAGGACACCATTATAGAATTTTGTAACCATAGCAAACTAGCAAAATTCACATGACCAAAGTGTGCATGCCAAAGCTTTGCATCTGACATAGCCTTAGAATCTTGAACTGCACATGTTGAATCATTCATAGATTTTGCACAATCTATGAGCTTATACAACCCACGATATAAAATGCCAGAAGCAATAATGACATTGCCATTTGACAGATCATGAACTATACATCTACCATCAATAAATTTCACAACCAAGCTGACCTTGGCTAATATTGAAATTGATAACAATTTTTTCTCGATCCCTGGCACAAATAAAGCATTTGACAAAGTAAAATAACTACCATCAGCAGTAGTCAGAATGATCTTACCAACTCCCATGACAGGATAAGTGGAGTTGTTGGCACATGTGATAGTATTCCCTATAGAGGCAGGCTCAAGTGAAGTGAAGAAATTGCATTGAGGTAATATGTTTGATTGCCCCACTATCAAAGAGCCAAACATCTGAGTCTACTACAGACATACATTGTTCATGAGAAGATGGATCATGACTACAAACAATAGTAAACACCCATTCTTCATTTTGCACAAGATTTGCAGACTCTGATTTGGGTGTAGAAGCTTCTACAACAACCATTCAAGTCTCTTTTGCATCCATTTTTGGACAACTCTTTATGACATGATCATTTCCTTTATAGTATTTGAAAAACAATTTCTACTTTTCTATTTTCTTCTCGTCTCTGTCATCCTTCTTTGATTGTGCAGGATTACCAGATATCTACTTACTAGTAGATGAGCTCCATTTACCTTTGCCCTTCTGACTAACCAGGAAATCTTGATCTGCAACATGTATAATGCATCTCTTATGGCTAGACTCATCTTCCTACAACATAAGAGAAACTAACTCCTCAAATGTTAAGGCCTTTGTATTTCCTTTCATCATCAATCAAAGAATAGAAGCAAAACTCTGATATGAATCATGAAGCCATTCAGAACAATGTGTACAAGTGAATTGTCAGGTAATATTTCATCAACGGAAATCAATTGCTTCTTTAAATCTTTGATCTTTGTCAAAAAAAGTTCCATAGAATCTCCTTCATTCATGTGCTCACTCTCCAATTGTTTTCGGAGGTAAGCATCATGAGTCTCATTCCATGCCTAGTATAAAGTGGTAAGTGTATCCCAAGCATCCTTTATTGTTTTGCAAGAGTGAATGTGAGTAATAATGGCACGTTTGACAGACAAGGCTGTCAATGCATGTGCACGAGCATGTTTGCCATCCCAACAAAGTTGCTCTAGGAATTGAAGTAGGTGTAGTAGGAACTGAAGCACGAACAAGAACTTGAAGAATATCACCATCTTCAACGCCATCTGCATCACCTTTAGCAATTGTGTTTGCAGGTGTAATAGGACATTTTTCAACACCTTGCACAATATTCCATAGTGCTTTTGCAGCCAATACATGATGCATCATGTAAGCCCATAATTGATAATTGGTACCATCCCACTTATCCTCAATAACCAATATACAAAATACATCGTTGCTTTTAGTCATGGCATATGACTAATATACCCTGATGCAGAAAAATGATTGTATCCCAAAAAGTTGAGCAGAATTATCCTATCAAGTTCTATTATACCTATGGAAGACTTCGAGGAGCTTATATTGGCAAACTGAAACTTGTATACATCTTTGTCACTAAAAGACAAAATTGCTTGCATATACACTATGATAGTGCGTTCGGAGGCAAGAACAAGCTCGGATTGCAATTTCAACACCACAAATTGGAGTTCTTTTGAAATCTTAATCGGTTTAAGTGTGGTCACCAAATTTCATGCGATTTTGAGATTGTGACCGAAGGGGTGCTGACAACGCCCTAGATGAAGCAGCGACATGCTCTAATACCAATCGTTGGAGTTTGAGGTCTGCAAAAGCACACGAACAGTAGAAGGAAGAAGAAGAAGCTTGGAGCACAACACATAATATTCAATGTATTACCAAGAGAATGTACAAAGATAAGTGACATGTTAGAGTTATAGGCATATATATGGGAAAAAACCTCCTAAAGAGGGAAAAAAGTGCCCCGATGTTCCTAGTGTGTTCACACACATCACTACCTAAATATATCAACAGTGCCCCAACATTCCTAAGTGTGTTGACACACATCACTATTGGAATATACTAACAACAATGACCTTGTCAAAAACTTAGAAGTTAAAAGCCCTTTTTAGCAATATGACATCTTCAATTTAACCATAAAGGCTCAAAAGTTTAGTTTAGAGAGCCAGATCTCATCCTTTTTTTAAGGGAGAGGATGAATGAGATATCTCTTTGAAGGAAACAAAATACATAATTAAGAATAAGACTAGACACATTAGTGAGTTTAAGGTGGAAAGTTCTAGGAAAAATCCACTCAGAAAAAACTTGAATCCATCTGCTTTTATGGAGGATGACTCATATTGTAATAAAGATGTGTTTTACACTTCTTTTTAAGAGTGGAATGACCTAGATCAACTTAAGTGCATCCCATCAAAGCATCGTGTCCTTGAGGCAAGCCTCTCGTAGGATCCCAAATCTATAAAGGATGGATGAATCTGAAAGAGACGAGAGTTATTCTTATATGTTGGACCCACTTCAAAAACTCTTTTTTTTTTAGATTTTCTATCATGCAATGAAAAGTAAAGAAATTGGGATACGTGGTATAGGGTTGCACATAGATGTAGATCCTTATCAGTCTATAGGCCACATTATAGAGAGATCATACTAAAATTAGAGGGCCTAGAAAACTTCCAAAAAGCACGAGGCTTTCTTAGGATATTAGATAAGACAATAAAGCATAAATTAGAAAAAAACATCCTTAATACGTTTGAAGAGGTAATCATATATGCACATATACATGATGACCATAACCCCTCAATTTACTCCTTTGAAGTTGGACTAGCCTCTTAAAGTAATTAACACCATAAAATTCAAGAAATGCATTGCTTGAGGAAAATAATTTTTTTCATTCAGAAACAAAGACTCCAAAGACCTCAACTCTCTTTTGAATCGTTTTAAAATGCAAATAAATAAAACTTGTATTTGAGATGCTTCTCTCTCCTAAACACTCATTGGAGTTCCCAATTTATAAAGGACAAGAAACAGACCTAGGTCAGGGATTATTATGGCCTTGGACAAAGGAAAAAGGTGTTCTAACTTTTACAAACACTTTTCATTCATTTTAGGACTAGCAACAAGGGATAGAAGTGATGCATGAGGAAGTCTCACACACATATTGCTTAACACGGTCATTGTAATTGGCACAATTTAGAGCACATGAATTAATTAAGATAGATAGTAGTTATTACGAATCCAGAGTGCAAATCATGATTGATGACTGCTATCCTTAATTTCAAAAATTATGCTTTAGCTAAAAAATTAAGGTTTTTTCAATGTACTAGTCTATATAAATACATAGTATCTATGATGTAGGGTGAGGATAAGAGGATATGGGACACTATGGTATTCACTATGAAAGTTGAAATCCAAGGTTTCAAAGACCACATGGACTTCTATATAATAAATATGTAATGCATTGATTTAATTTGGGCATGGGATGGCTTTTAGATTTTGGAGATACACTTAAAAGTAGTAACCAAATTATTCTATTGGAATTCATCAAGATGTAAGTAAGCTTTTTATCCGAGGTGAGAGAAGCATGCCAAGTGGACCTCTCATCTCTTGCATTGACCTAGACACTTTTGTTGTTACTAAGCATATTTGGGAGTTATAACTTTCACTTTCTTTAATTATGATGGGAATATGCATGCACATAGCTCATTTGATGTATATTTTCATACCAAAAATTTAAATAAGAACTAGAGTTCTCATTATTCGTTTTTGCAAAAATGTATGATGTAAACTTTTAATCAAATAATATTTAATTTTAATCATGTATTTCCCATTGATTTACTAAAAAGACTACCACCATGAAGAGAAGACATTTAACATAGCATATGTTTATTTTTTATACTAAAAGTATTTGAAGGCCTTTTTATAGACTTAGTGCTTCATGGTTGGGGAAGGAGAGAGATAGATCCAAGATATGTAGTTAAAGGTTTTTTAGGCCTAGAAATTTACCATGGGTATCATCAATGTTCCTTGTTAAGAAAAAACACAACCCTGTGACATTATGTATAGATTACAAAGCACTACATAAGAAAATGATTAAGATTGAGTTTC
Organism: Ceratopteris richardii; assembly: GCA_020310875.1. Lineage (NCBI taxonomy): Eukaryota > Viridiplantae > Streptophyta > Polypodiopsida > Polypodiales > Pteridaceae > Ceratopteris > Ceratopteris richardii. The sequence continues at coordinate 101,067,043 of CM035442.1, read as the reverse complement.
CAATGCTTTGATTGTATTACTTATTCTATTGGAATTTGGGGATTAGAAACCCACACAATCAGCATGGGGACAAGAAGAAGAAGAATCTTGGAAGCATGATACACAAGGTATTTGCAAGTATGAATTTACAAAGATAAGTACTCATTTAGGATTATGGGGTATATACAAGCCAAGGTCCTAAAAGGGAAAATAATATTGTGATAATTCTAAGTGTGTTCCCACACATCAATACGAAAATGTACTAGCAAACCCCTCTTGGGATTGATACAATGAATAAGGGGGTTGAAACTCATGCATAAGGACCAAAAAATTTGGACTAAGTTCAATCCACAAAAGGAAGTAATCATGAAGCTTTGCAAAAACTCTTTGAACTCTCATGAGGCGGAGCCTTTGTGAAAAGGTATACAACATGTGGGAACATATACAAAACTCGTCTCTCCAATGAGACTCTTTCCCTAACATAGTCATAGTGCACCTCAATGTGCTTATTTTGAGCATGGAACATTGGGTTCTTGACAACTACCGGTGCATTTCGACTATTAGTAAATATGGTTGTGGTAAAGTTTTGGCCAACGCTCAAATCATCCATAAATTGTTTGGGCCATACACACTCAACAAAATAGTTGTGTAAGCTACCTTATACTCAACTCACAACTAGAAGTGCCGTAGTAGGCTACTTCTTGCTCAACCAATAATTCATCTCTCTAGCACATGGTGGTGGTTGTAATCCTCATTCTCTTGCAAATCCATCATTTGATGATTGCAGAAGTTATTCAAACACACAGATGTTCAAGATGAATACCCAATAAAAAGGTATGTATATCAAGTGATGAAGTTCCTTGGAAGGACTAGGATATAGGCCATGACGTCCAAGATTAGACATCTTGAATTATATAGGGCCTTGGGTCAAGCAAAGAAAAAGGCTTTGGCAAGTTGGTTTACCCAAATGATAAGCATACAAGAAGCAAAGCCAAAGATAGAGAGACTTTAGAAATCCAATCTATAAAGTTCATTGGAAGATCCCCAAATATCTATGGTCTTCAAAATGATGCTCTTTGGGACCCACAAAAGTTATGGACAAGTAAAATGCTTGAGACAGATTAGTTAGGAAATATTTATTCCTTCTCACAAGTTAGCTAACATTCCAAAAATAGTTAATCTTATTCTTTCAAGAGCATGAATGGACTCCATGAGTTCTCATTCGATCACAATATTGGTCAAAGATAGAAAGCCTTCATAGCATTTCCAAGGGATGGAATCAGTTAGTTGCATGCTAAAATCAAGTAGAGATTCTACAAGACATCCATAGGGGGATGGTCTAATAGAAAGGATTAATTGATTTCCAAAAGATATGCTACAATCATACATTTGTAATAGACACATTGATCTAAGAAGACTATTTCTTGGCTATATTGTCTATGCCTAGAGACCTTGTATGTAGTTGGACTTCCTCATGGGTCTAAAGGTACTATTTCTTGGTTGTATTGTCTATGGGTCTTAGCCTATAGGCCTTGCATGTAATTGGACTTCCTTATGGGTCTAAAGGTAGCAAAAGCTAGTTTCAATATCGGATAAGTTCCCAAAAACTCATATGTGATCCCCAAAAGAGTTCAAGCCAATCAAAAACAAGATTTTATCAAAATTCTTTTCCAAGGCTGAATGGTCTTTTGGAGCGCTCACATATAAGTAGATTTGAAGAGTCTTGTCATCACCTTGTATTCTTGAAGAATTGACTAAAATGGAAATTGATTAATAACTTGGCACCACTAGATTAGAGCATCCATCCACTTTGCCATTCCATTATGAAGGGAGCACTACACCTTTGAGAAACTCACACAAATAATTAGTTAATAAAACAATGGGAGAAACAACACAAATAATTAGTTAAAGAAACAATGGGAGAAACAAAAGGACAAAAGAAAGTATGGTATGGGTAGGGATGAGTACTCTACGTTAGGGGTTCCCCTCCTTCCAAAATAACTACTATTTGAAATAGGAGGCAAATATGAAAGAGTGGTCATGAACATGCTCGATATGATAGATCATGGGGCTAAAGGGAATGCCTTAATATAGCTCATATGTAAAAGAAAGTTTTGTGAGGGGAGACTAATGTTGTAAAGTGACTTACACTGTCCTAAGGTTCAAGTCAATAGTCAAACCACTACAGATTTAAGCAAGCAAGCGATATAGCCAAGCATGTACATAGAACACTCGAACAAAATTGAATGTCAAAAGATGAATATTGTATGGAATTAGATGAATATTGAATGGAGAGATATGAATACATCTCTCTATCTACCTATCTATCTATCTATCTATCTATCTATAACATCCATGCACATAACATACATACACACACATATATGTGCCTATGTGTTTGAAATCTTATAGACAAACATCTCTTCCTCTAACGATGACAAAAAACCCTTTAGATGATCTAGGATGCAAAAACTATATGAGTCATGAAAGCAATAATTGCCGCCCTCATATGTTCAATCGATACATTGAAATTTCTATTTCAATATGAAAACTTATTTAAGTAAAGATGTGAATATGCTGCTTTCTACGGGTGTAATATAAATATATATAATATCTATTCCTCTTTGCCAAGCAATAAATGCAGCCTAAATATGTATTCTGTATGGGGAAAATATATATATTTGAGAAATTAATGAATATGAAATTGATCGGCTAGTTGAGGGGGCTAGACAATTCATGAACCTCTTCACCGTCACATTTTGTCGTGTGTGACTGCACTTGACGAAGTAGACGGTGAATCATATACAGCTGACAGGCGTAACTCTAGCGAAGACGATGGCGTCCGAAGTGGATGAGAAGGGTCGGCAAGCTGAAAGCTCAGACACAGAAGAGAGATCGGAAAAGAAAAGCGCTTCAACAGCTGGCAGCGATGATGCGGGGACAGGAGGTGCAACAATGGAAGAGGTTGGTGGAGACTCTAATGCAGGAGTCTCTGAAGTCTCAGAAGAGATAAGCTCTCTTGCAGTCTCTGAAAAAGGACCGGATGATGATGTTGACAAGCCAGAGATCACACTCAGGGCAGATAAGCTGAATGAAGAAGTTGAAGCTGCTGAACCCTCACAGATAAAAACCGTAAGTTTACTTAAGCAAGTTTTTCAATATAAACAGGCTCAATGATGCTGAAAAGAGCGGAATAAAGTAATCAAATGTCAAAAGTTACTTGCATAGCATCAAATCCATATGGATTATGTGCAGCTAGAGCTCTCTCTTGAATATATAGAGCTTCTTGGCAAATGGAATTGGCGTTATACTTAAAGAAGAAAATCATATCAACAAAAAGCAAAGCCATAAACAGTAGGGTGACGAGGAACAAAGGAGGTCTGTAAACTTCTCATCTTGAGATGAGAGAACCATTCTAATTTCATTTGGATGCCTTCGCATGTTATGCTTGGGGTAAAAAAAAAGGGAGCCTATAGGTGATTGAGAGAAAGCTGTCTAGGGAGAAATTAATCGTGCTTTGTCCAAAGTTAAGTGCATTTCTTTGAAGCGTGATCTATTGTCTGCATAAGAATCGTTCTTTCATGATTTTTCAGATCAAGGCTCCTATCATGTCTCTTGGTGGATTGTGGGCATGTTCCATGTTTTTGTAATTTTAGCACTCTCCCTAATGCACTCTAGATCACGGGACTTTTATAATTTTAGCACTCTTCCTAGAAAGAGAGATCTCTTGGTCTGCGTAGTTTTTTTTTGGGTTTGCAGGTGTAATAGGATGTTTTTCAACACCCTGCACAATACTCCACAGTCCTTTTGCAATATTCCACAATCCTTTTGCAATCGATACATGATGCATCATATAAGCCCATAATGGGTAATTGGTACCATCAAACTTATCCTCAACAGCCAACATATGAAATACATCATGGCGTTCGGCCAAAGCCCATAATGGGTAATTGGTACCGTCCAACTTATCCTCTACAACCAACATATGAAATACATCATGGCTTTCGGCCATGGCCACTGACTAAAATACCCTGATGCAGAAAATTGACTTGATCTCAAAAAGTTGAACAGAACTACCCTGTTGAGATCTTCTAAACCTGTAGCCGACTTCGAGATGCTTATATTGGCGAACCGAAACGTGTGTATATCTTTGGCACAACAAGATGAAATAGCCTGCACAAGTGCTATTATAATGCGTTCGGAGGCCGAACCGAGCTCAGATCGCGATTTCGGCACCACACAACGAAGTTGTTTTGATCTCCTAATCATCCTGAGTATGCTCAGCAAATTTCGTGCGATTCTGAGACTGTGACTGGAGGGGTGTCGACGATGCTCTAGATGAAGCGGCAACATGCTCCAATTGTTGGAGTTCGAGGTCTGCAGAACAACACAAGGAAGAAGAAGAAGCTTGGAGCACAACACACAATACTGAATGTATTACCACTAGAATGTACAAAGATACGTAACCCGTTAGGGCAATAGGCATATATACAAGCCAGGGGAGAAAAACCTCCTAAAGAGGGAAAAAAGTGCCCCGACTGTCCTAGTGTGTTCACACACACATCACTACCTGAATATATCAACAAGAGAGCATAGATGAGACAATAGAGAGATGGAGCAAAGGTCCACATGTATGCCATACATTCCAAGATATGAAGTACATGAATGTTATAAAGAATCATAAGGTTTGCATATAAAAGCATATGTTGTAGCATATCTTTGTAATTTCACAATCTCCATGAGTTGAAGATGATCTCCTCCATGTATAGATAAGCTCTAAGTCGATGTCCTCCTTGTGGATGAAAAAGAAACACAAACCCTAGCCGTTGCTTTGCCTGTTGAAGAGAAGAAAAAATAGCTTCCCACTCCTCCAAGGTTGGATGAGACCTTCCTCCAAAGTCTAGCTCTTGGTTTCTCTCCAAAAGATGGCGATTAAGTGCTAATACTTTTGTCTTTATATAGTTTTATCCTAGACTTGAAAAGCATAACTAAAAAACACAAAGAAAGCTCGAAAATCAAGGCTCGTTAATTCACAGAAGAATTTCTACCGCGTTTTATGGAAACCCTAATTTAAATTGCTTGATACTTTTCAATAGCTTTTGCTGTTATAATTGATAAAATTCTCCTTTGTTGACTTTCTATTGAGATTTGGCTTGTTTTTGACTTGTTTTTGACATTGGCTTGATAACGTTTGACTTTTTGGACCCTTAAATATCCTCCAAATTTAGCATGTAATATGTCATTGATAGCTCTTGAGTAGTACAAATATTTGATATTTTTTTTTGCATATTTTAACCAAAGTTGACCTCTTGTTGATCAGCTTTTGACCTTGAAAATTCTACAAAAATAGAATGAACATACTGTGGAAGGTTCATTTCCAACGATCCCCTCCTAACCTAACACAAGGGGAATATTTTTTCGTGGTCATTGGTGGCCAAACATACATTGTCCGCGTCACACTGTGTCGCGGCCTGCTTGAGCATGAGCCCTATGCCTCTGGGAGGCGGGTCCGTCTGATGTGGCCCAGCTCGTTGAAAACAACTGAGTAAATTTGATCATGTCTCTCATATGCCGCTGTGAGGAAACGCCCCATCCTCCGGTGGTCTCCAGTGGTCATGCACAATTGGAGTGACTCCTCTATTTGGAACTCTTCTGGTAGGTCCGAGTATGCGGGGCATGTGATAAGCAAGTGCTCCTCACTCTATCTCTGTATGGCATAGTGGGCAGCACCTCTCCTCTCGAGGGACTCCTCTAGCTTGACCCCTCTCGATCTCGAGCTGATGTGATGAAACTCAAAGCTGCCGAGCGACGACTCGAAGGTGGTGTGGTAGGTATGTTTGCATGTAGGGTGGAGTCTCAATGAAGCTCTGGTTTGAGATTCGTAGAAAATGCTTACGGTTTTGAAGCATTTTTGGTGTCAATGTCCCCCTCCGGCTGATCCAAGTCCTGTGTATTTATGTATGCCCTCTCTCCTGAAGAATGATCCTATTTCTCTCTTGGTGGGAGAGCGAATAGGTGGGGGCTTGGGAGTCGTACTTTATTGGTGGTAGTCAGTCTATGTCAAAACCATGTAGGGAAAGCCAATCCCGTGTTTATGCATACCATGAGGAGGTGTCTCGTGCTAGTGCCATGTCGCGTGATGCTTGGAAAGCTCTGTAAGTGATATGCTTTGTATCCATGCTCCGGATCCTATATAATAGGCATATTGTTTGGAAGAATGCCTCTACTAGCATCGATGGTGCAGAATGAGTGTGGCAATTATGAGAATATGCAGCCTCTCCAATGCTGTCCATGATGATGCAGCTAATCTCGGTCCCCATATAGCTACTCCATACATGAGTGTTGGGGTAACCAAAGTATCGAAGAGCCACGCCGTTGTGCGGGGCTCCCGAAAATATGCCTAGTGATAGTGTTTCTCCATCAAAGCTAGCACTGAGTATCCTCATGTGATGTGATCACGGGCTGCCTGAGGCGTGGAGAAAACCTCGGAGGCTGCTGTGAATGTCACTCCCAAGTAGACATATGATCCAACTACCTTGATGGGTCTGCCTGGTGCCGTGAAATAACTCTCTCTCCTCAACTGTGCTGATGTATGGAAGATCAGTACCTTGATTTTATCAAGGTTCACTGATAACCCACTGTGTACAGAAATCATCTAGGCTATGTAAGTGATGCTGTAGACCCTCACAATATCATCAATATATAAAAGAATATGGATAGTGGTCCCTCGTACCTCAATGCCCTCCCCTCCACGTCGTCATATGAAGTCCACTATCTCGTCAATGTATAAACCAAAGAGGGTGGGTGAGAGGGGGCACCCTTCCTTCACCCTCATGGTACTAGCAAGTGAATCGGATAGACTGCCCGGGCATCTGACTCTACCTGATACTCTTTCATATAAAGCATAGATCCCCCATATTATCTCCTTTGGAGCCCTGATATCGTGTAGATGTCTGAAGGGTCTCTCCTTGGGAACTATGTCGAAAGCTTTGTGGAAGTCCACAAAGCAACGGTACGATCTCCTCTTCCTCGCTCGTGCTTGGTTGATCAAGCATCTCAGAGTGAACATGTGGTCAATGGTAGAGTAATCTCGTTTGAATCTTATTGTCTCGGGGCCATGATACCCTTCCTCTCTGCGAGAGTGCTCAAATCTGTCTCTAGCACTGGTCCATATAACTTGGCGAGTATGGGGCCAATCATGATCATCCGATATGTGGCTGGATCCATAACATCGCCTAACATATCAATGGTCACAATGGTGTGCTCAGTCCATGAGTCAAGAAACCCTTCAATGAATGCTCGTTTGAAGAGGTGGGCAATGAGCGGTGCTAGAGTCGTGCATCCGTAGATGAAATGCTCTACTTGTAAACCGAACTTGACATTGGCCTTGCCATGCTATAGATGGGCAATGGCACGACTCATCATAGTCGATGTGAAGAAGTCAGAGGTAGTGGGGCATGAGCTTTGTGGCCTGGTCCGAGATCTCGTATAGGCTCTGTGCATAGCTATGCTAAGTGCTCGGGTCTTGAATGGGTGTATGCTATCTCCTCTCTCCGAGGTGTCTCCATGTCGCTGCACTGTCCTTGCTCATGAGCAAGTGATAGATAGATAGATAGATAGATAGATAGATAGATAGATAGATAGATAGATAGATAGATAGATAGATAGAGAGAGAGAGAGAGAGAGAGAGAGAGAGAGAGAGAGAGAGAGAGAGAGAGAGAGAGAGAGAGAGAGAGAGAGAGAGAGAGAGAGAGAGAGATAATTGATAAAGTATAATATATATTGTGAATCATGATTATTGATTGTAATCTTGATATATAGTATAGATTACAATTTAAATCATGCGACATGGTTCACTATTGGTTGTAATTTGTTATTTGTAAGTTTTAACATGCATAATATGTATGTAAATACTATTAGATTCTTATGAATGTATGTGTATTTTTAATGATGCACTTTACGCACCTTACCTTTGGATACTATTCTCTCCTCGCACCTTATGCGTACCAAACCAAACACAATGAACGCATCGGACTCCTTGAATGAAATAGAGACTTGAGAGAGAATAGACATGTTATATTCCAGAGATGTACATGCTTGGAGGAACGAGAAGTTCCTTGCTCGAGGGATAGCCAAGGCCAAAAGCCAGAGAGTTCATACGAGGTACCTACTCATGATGGCCAAATGAGTAGAGGGACCTTAGAGAGAACTCTAGATGGTGACTAGGCAAGGGCTATAAATAGGTTGGGAGGTGAGTCCCAGGCATGTCATTCTCCACTTCCCACAATCGGTATCAGAGCCTAGGCAGTAGACTTGGGCAAGGTGAATGGAAGGCGCGTGCATTGCTTTCAAAGGTGAGCCAAACATAGATTAGAGTGTATCTCCCAATCCGTAGGTCGGATTTAGACATGTAAGATATTGTTGGAAAGCTCTCGGAATGAGCGTTCCAATGGAGGAAGTAGATTGAGGATCCAAGATACCTAGCATGGGTGAGAACTTGGTTCAAGATATTGAGGTTGAGAACAAGGGGCTCAAAAGACCAAGGTTGCGAACAAGGCAAGTCCATAGGCAAGTGGCCAAGAAGCGGAAAGACAAGGTTCAAGAGACCAAGGTTGAGAGCAAGGGTTCAAGAGACCAAGGTTGAGAACAAGAAGGTTCAAGAGACTGTGCAAGGGTGAGGACATCAATTCAAGGGGAGATCAAGGATTCATCATTGAGGATAATGATCTCTAGAAGGGGAAGAGAGTGTTAGACTCAAGAAATGACGGGCAAGAGATGGTTGAACCACACCCTAAGAGGGAGGATTAGGAAGTTATCCTCAACCATGGCTTTTGGGGCAAGTGGTTAGTTGATCATACTCCTAGCTGATAGATCATGAGTTCAAATCCCACATTTGGTATCAGAGCCTGAAGGAGAGAGACCTTGGGCAAGGAGATGGAGAATTCTTGAGTAAGTAGATCTTGAGAGAGATTTCATGCTATCTTGGGGATAATCATTTTCATGGATGGTTGCGGGATTGGAAAGGCGAGCAAGGAGAAAGAAACGTGAATAAGGTTGTGGTTTAGGAAGGAATGAAACTTGATACATTTTCGATAGCTTGCATCATCATTACAACAATATAAAAGGAAGTATTCTCTTCGAATTTCATAGATAGTGCTATCAGAAGCTTTGCCGCCACTCATGGGTATTGAACCCGTGACCTTTGGTTTAGAGTTAAGTTTTCCAACCAATCAGCAAATGTTGCTTCATAGAATTTATTACGAAGACATAAAATATATAATGTTCTTTAGGTTGCTGCGCACGGTCAAGAATCAAAGAAGGTAAGAGAGAGAAAGAGAGAGAGAGAGAGAGAAATTAGAGAGTGAAGAAGAGAGAAATAAAGAAAGAAAGAGAAGGAGAAAGAAAGAAAGAGAAAGAGAAGAAGGAAAGAGAGAAAGAGAAAGAAAAAAAGAAAAGGAGAAAGGGAAAGAAAGAGAAAGAGAAGGAGAAAAGAGAGAGATAGAAAGAGAGAAGCAAAGAGAGAGAGAGAGAAAAAAATATAGAGAGAGAGAGCAAGAGAAGGGAAGAGAGAAATGTAGAGAGAGAGTTAGAAGAGAGAGAGAGAGAGAGAGAGAGAGAGAGAGAGAGAGAGAGAGAGAGAGAGAGAGAGAGAGAGAGAGAGAGAGAGAGAGAGAGAGAGAGAGAGAGAGAGAGAGAGAGAGAGAGAGAGAGAGAGAGAGAGAGAGAGAGAGAGAGAGAGAGAAATAGAGAGAGAGAGAGAGAGAAATAGAGATAGAGAGGAAGTAGAAAAAAAGAGAGAAGAGAAAGAGAAAGAGATAGAGAGAAAGGATGAATGATAAATTAGAAAAGAGAGAAGAAGAAGGTGGTCTTGAGTGAGATAAAGTGAAGAGTAGGGAGAAAAGAAAAAGCTTAGAAAGAGAGAGGAGTAAAGAAAGAGAAAAAGAAAGATAGGGAGTAAGAGAAAGAGCACGGTTAGCACACATATCTTTACTAAAATGGACATAACTCTCTCATATGATGTCTAAATTAGAGGATTCCACTTGGTATAGAAAGTACGCTTCAAGACCTTTCCAATGAGTGGTTGGAACCTACCATTGGATAATTAAAAACCAATTGTAGAGAGTATTTAATTCTCTGCATACTTCTTCAAAGAGGTATGCTACCCACTCACCTAGCTCCATTGTTTTGACCATAACTTCCTCATAGAATATCCAAATCAAGAAGTTCAAATTGTATAGATTCATCATTCTATACTTAAAGACCTTTCTTTTGACTAGTTATATGCCATATTTTGACCATTGCAAGCTTTACACAAGCTTTTAGATGGCTGTTGACTAGTGAGAACGTCTTTTTGAGTGAATTGAGTGATTAATTATAATAAGTAGGAGTTCCTAATCATATTTTGAACCACTTTGGATAGGAATGAAGTGATTTTCATACCTTTGCATCATATTGTTTCTCTCAAATATATTCATTTGAATACTTTTTGCATCAAAGTTTATAATTTTGCATTGTATTCTCTTCTAATGTTATGAAACTAGCATTGGAATGTGCATGAAAGTTACTTTGATATGAATTCATCTATGCACATGAAGTTACACTAACCTATGTTGATTCATAAAAGCATGTACAAGTTGTTGTGTGTTTCAAGATTTTTTGTGTAGGTATTGAAGCGAGAAAAGACCTTGTTATGAGGGCGTGTATTGTCTAACTACACATATTGCAAAAGTTTTTTATTTGCAGGTTTCTGGAGCGAAGAAAATGGTTTGCTTACCACTGGGCTGATGCCTATCATTATATCATGGTTATTATTTTTTTTAGGCTTCATTTTCCTTCCGAAATGTTGTTGGAAATTTTGTAGCCATATGGCATTATATGCCATGTGAGAACTAGAGTGATGTTGTGTTGTGAGAGAGAGGAAGTCTTATGTGTGCATAACTAAAAGCATATAAATTGATTGAAGTAGAGATGAAGATGCATGAATGGATGCATGCATACATAGACGATACGATCTCTAGAAAGGTGAAGTGCATGATGCATTTTCTATTTGTAGAAGATCATTTTTATGTACCACCATGATGAGTTAGGGTGACCACGAGGTATGTGATAGCGGTACCATGCATAGGCTAATTGTGCCTTTAGAAAGTAAATGACAAAGGTATATCCCTCAAGAATAATTAAGATGTGTTTTCGTCTAGTAACTCATGAGCACATGAATTGTTCTTCATGGGAATCTATGTCCTTGATATAGAATTTTTTTCTCGAGTTGGCACAAGAGTGCTATGGTTATGATCATCAATACAGGTATTAAATGCTTGTACATGGTTTATTATGATGAGGTTAATGAATGTGCAAGAAGCACAATAACTAGAATGATATCCATACATATTCACTTTCATTGAAAAGTGGATATTGTAAAGAATCTATTTTCCACGAGACGATTCGGATTATTAATTGGTTTGCATTGATCTAGATGATCGTTATATGCATGGATATGTCTCCATGTCATAATTAATCCAAGAGAATGAATGAGTATGTCTAATCATAAGGATTAACATGTCTCGTCATTTTTTAGATTCAAACAATAATTGAGCAAATAGTTAGTGAGGTAGCAGCCTCATAGAGATTTGGATGCCACTCTTTGAGAGAATACCCAAATTTATTGAAATTTGGAGGGAAAGTAGCTCATAGGCTTTTCTTTGAGTTGACCAATTTTCAAGTAATTTGGATATTTTTAGAAAGGTCATAGTGTAGGTAGGCATTCAACTTACGGTTACACTTGCAAAATCTTATCTATTCTCTCTCTATCTCTTACTCATCTCTTTTTGAGTATTAAGGTCATAGTGTAGGTAGGCATTCAACTTACGGTTACACTTGCAAAATCTTATCTATTCTCTCTCTATCTCTTACTCATCTCTTTTTGAGTATTAAGGTCATAGTGTAGGTAGGCATTCAACTTACGGTTACACTTGCAAAAATCTTGTCTATTCTCTCTCTATCTCTCACTCATCTCTTTTTGAGTATTAAGGTGTGCGTGATAAGGTTCATATGTTGGAAGATCCTGTAAACTTGTGATTATTGTTTTTAAGGCCCATCCCACTTTCAACACTCTCATTAGTCCATTAACATCGGAATGCATGATTTGCAATTTTTTTGTATCCATGCTTCTTGAATGGTAGCTTGTGCAACTTTTCTTCAAGACAAATTCACATGCTTTTGCATCATCTGGTAAGACCTTGATCTTTTATGTGCATGAGAGCTGTGTAATTGATAACTTCATGTTCTCCTTAGGTGTAGTAGACCTAGCAAGATTAGCATGACTAATTTTGGAGAGAACAAACATTCCACTTTTGTTTTCACCTTGCAAAAGATGTTGCTCCTTATTTGCTGAATCTACGGGTTCTAGTTATGAAAAGTAATGTGTGAGTGTCTAAGAGGTATTATGTGAGTGAATATGTGCAAAAATAAATTATCCAAAACAGTTATTACAACAAACCCTAATCTGAAATTAGATCTTCTCTGACGAAGAGCAACAACAATGGTCACTTTTCGTAATGAAGTGGTAGGTAAACACCTGATACAACAACACCAACATGTCAAGAAACTTTAAAGTAGAAGCCACAACTCACTAAAATCAGCATGCACACTAGGGAGTGTGAAGAAGAACAAAGGTAAACTGCCAAAATCTTCTCCAAATCTGCATATACATCTCCAAGGGTCCTCCTAGCTCTTAACCCTAGAGCTTAAGTTTGTATAATTTCAAGCATTGGTGTCTTATGAGACTCTAATGCCCCTCTTTATATAGGTTTCGGATTATGAGCATGAAACACATGAAAAGCTACAAAAGATCTAATGAAAAGCAAGTTTTTGTGTGAAAAGCAATTTGAAAAGCAATAGGGTTTGAGTTTTGGTCGATTTTCAAGTGTCAGATGGTGAAGTGTTATATATCATTAGAAAGCTCTTAATGAGTACTTTCCAATGGTCTAGTAAATTTTTTCTTTGACCAAATTTTGACTAAGTACCAAAATTAGGGTGGTTGGAATATTTGGCAATTTTGGGCATTTTGACGTTGTTTTCAAGGAAGTACAAAGATGAGATTTAAATCCGAGATTTTAATTGGAATTTAAATCATTGATTAAAAAAAATTGAAAATAAAAAGCGAGGTTTTGATTCATTATGCGTGATGTGTATTTTATTTTGTACTTTGTCATTCATCATGGCATGTAAAAGTCTCTCCAAATCTCATTAGCAATAGCAATTACCATAATTCAAGGGATTCCCAATAAAAGAGATTAAATTTTCCCATAAGCACATCCACTCTAGGTGTTTTATCATTATCTAAATCTTGGTGAGCTAAGGAAGCTCTTGATAATCAAAGTTTTTGCAAAGACCATTCAATGGCTAGGATAATGGTCGAGCATAATAGGGAATGAAATCCATATCTTGAATCTACTACAAAGAGGAGTGGTTAGAAGTACCCATCATTTTTTCCAAGTATGAAAGTATCCTTCACTTTTTCGAAGTATGATGGCACACAAAACGAAATACTAGTATCAATAATCATTCATCATCCTAAAGCAAAGCAATACTTTGAGCACACAACTCAAGAAATATTTTGGTAAGCAACCAATGTCCTTGTGTATTTATTCTTGAAAATTGTAAAAGTATGTACAAATCATTATGCATGTCAGCCTATCCTCTTGGAAAAGATCCTTTTAAATGATATTTACAATCAAAATATCCCTCCAAAATATATCTTTACATATAAACTAGAAGTCATTCTTGAGTGCGTAATACAACAATGTATGGACAAGATAAAAAAGAAGGGAATAACAATCGTTCTTAGAGATTTAAATCGTGATTGAGATTTTGACGATGTTAAATAGATAAAACTCATACGATTTTTTTAGCTATGATTGTGAACCTAAAAACCACCAATTGGTATTAGAGCAGGTTAAAATAGAGGACATTCAAAATAGCTTAGCATGTAGAAACGTTAGAGCCTCATGAAAGACACAAACGAAGCTTAGTTCCATAATCAGCAGATGGCAGAAGATGGTTGGTCCAACAGGGCAGGTTTCTTACACTGCTCCAAGAGGGCAGATTTCTATGCTTGCTGAGTATAGGAACAAAGGGAAGTAAACTCCAGGAGGGGTCAAATTACTCCTCGGAGATTACACATGCAATCAACAATAACAAATGTAGCAGCAAAGAACATTTTATGTGCCAAATTTCAAACTATTCAGATTTGGAAAAGTCAACATATGGTCCAAGTTGATCAACAAAATGGTAAAAAATGGTCAAAGTCTTCAATAAAATGTAAAGGCAGAGTTGGAAAGTATTCTTCAAGAGCTTTTCAACGATACATTACACTTAACAAGTGGGCAAGATTTGAAGGGTCAAATCCAAAACCCTAATTTTGCACATGCACATGAAAGTGCATATGTTTTTTAAAAAAAAAATAGCTGTGACACTTGGCAAAATCAGATGTGTTCGATCCTATGGTGTGGATCTAATCTAGAAAGAGCTAGGCGAAAGTATAAGAAGTGCTCTATCGAAAAAAAGGGAAGTTAAAAAAAAAAAGGTTTGCCGCAAACAGTCATGCTTTATTTGTGCTTTTTAATCGAAAATTGTGAGCAGCCAGTAAGCAGTAAAAGGAACACATTGTAGCCCTTTCAATCATCACTCAATTGGGAGCTTGGCTTAGAGCTTGGAGGAGAGGGTATTCCTCCTTCACATGGAGGGTTGAAGTTGTTGGAAACAATGTCTGAATAGCACAAAACCCTAATTTCCAGCGACCTTATTTTTTGGTACTTAGCCAAATTTTGGTCATAGAAAGTCAAAAATTTTTATTAGCTCATTAGATAGAGCTTGAAGAGATCTTTCATTTGATATATTTAACATTCAGTCATCAGAGATCCAGATTAGGAGAAAACCCTAAACCTAATTTTTGTGCAAAGAGGATTTCTACCTCATTTTGATTCTCAGTGTGTAGGGCAAGGAACACAACTTAAAACTTTCAGCTAATGCCCTATTATGAGATCACATTAGTTCTAGCTCTGAAAAGCACTTTTTAGCGATTAAATAAATCAGATCGTAATTTTTTTGCGATAGCTGCTTTTGGAAGTGATTTCTTGTTTTTGCGCCAAACTCATCGTAGGGCTGATCATAACCCATATAAAGACCACATGGGGTCATTATTTAATTATCCAAGGATCACACAAGAAGCGTTCAAGGCTTATTGAAGACTTGGAGGTGTTCTGTGCCCTTGGAGGAGGTGTTCTCTACCTTGGTGCAGCATTGGAGGAGATTTTAGCAGCCAACCATCACCATCTTGCTGATTTATTGTGAGAAGCAAGTCTAATTTCAGTTTTCCCCTTGCTATTACATTTATTTCTGATTTTGGGGTTTTTGAAACCCTAATTTCAGAATTAGGGTTTTCTGTTAAACAGTTTTAAACTGTTCATATTCACTATATACACACATAAACACCCTTCATACCTCTAAGACACTTTACACACAAACTCTTGTATCTAGTTCCCTAAATTCTGCCTAGATTCAGATTTTGTATTCAATTTCAGTCCATATTCAGTTTTGTATTATCTACACACATTGTAATTTGACATTTCAATATTAGATAGTGCAGGTAGGCAATTTGCTTACTGTTACACTTTGAAATCTTGTCTATTCTCTCTATATCTCTCACTCATACCTTTTTGAGTCTTAAGGTGTGTATGCTAAGGTTCATTTGTTGGAAGATCCTGTAAACCTGTGATTAGTGTCATTAAGGGCCCACCCCACTTCCAACAGAAGTTGTGCTTGCTTCATCATCTTTTAGGTGAGCAGCAGCAGCCGCCTAAGTGCTTATCTATTTTTGAAGGAGGATACCTCAGCTATGGAGATTGTGGAGTTCTGAGCAGCAGCAGCAGCAGTACAACTTGCATAACTTATATGCCTTTTTGTAACTTCATGTACTTCATTCATGTTATGTATGGAATATATGTGGAGCTTGGCTCTTTTATCTCTGTCTTGTCTTGTCTATTCTCCATCTTGTTTCTATTTTCTCTATGCCTCAAATTGATTGTGAGCTTAAAAACCAACAGGATTTTGACAGGACAATTTTGACTAGACTTGATTTTAAGCTGCCATGGCTCTCTGGCATTTAGTCAGTGGTAAGCTCAAAATTGTTTGATTATTTAATCTGCTTGGAGATAATTCGTGACATGAGGTTCTCACACTGATGGAGTTGAATCACAAAAATTATGATGCATCACATGATGTTCTCACACTGATGGAGTCGAATCAGAATGATTCAGTTTTTGATTTCTTTTCCAAAGATTTAGATGACACACTACGTACATACTGTCAGCACCACGTACACTATTGTTCAAGTGCAGATAAGGCTTGGGTTGTATATTGGATCTTCAATGTGAGCCTTTTCGTAAGAAATTAATGTATTACGATTACGTTACATGGATCGATTGGAAAACTGTGTCCAGTTATGTGGATTAGCTTACGTATCAGCTCTATCTCCAAAGTCTGGTAATGATGATTAATTATTATTTTTTTACACAGATAGCAGCTGAAGATACTCCATACACCTCTGCACAAACATTTGAAGAGCTCAATATTTCAGAAAACTTATTACGGGGGATTTATTCAGAGATGAAGTTTGAGAGACCGAGTAAAATCCAAGGGATCACTCTTCCCATGATTCTTTCACCACCCTACCACCATCTCATTGCACAGGCACACAACGGTTCTGGAAAGACCACATGTTTTGTTTTAGGGATGTTGAGCCGAGTTGATCCCAACTTGAAGGCACCCCAAGCTATATGTATCTGTCCAACAAGGGAACTGGCTATCCAGGTATGGGTTGTGAGATTTTTAGGAGTATGCAATTATCTAGTCAGTGGAGGATAATTCTCTCTCTTTTTTTGCGCCTTTTTTCTAGATCAACATTTGAGGCTAGCTATGTTAAACACTAAACCCTAGTTGATAATGTCTTACAGAATGAGGAAGTACTTCTGAAAATGGGCAAATATACAGGCATAACTTCCACTTGTGCAATATCTGAATTTGGAAAGCAAACAAGCAGCAGAAGAGGTCCAGTTGTTGATCAAATAATCATTGGAACACCAGGCACAATAAAACGATGGATAACTAGCAAGATATTGAATCTAAGACACATAAAAATACTTGTTTTTGATGAAGCAGATCATATGCTTGCACAGGTAGCGTCTTTGCTGTGAGGTGCTTTCAAGTTTCAATTCTATATTTGTGCTGACCATTGTAGATTGTGGACATTCTCAGGATGGTTTTCAAGATGATTCAACGCGCATTATTCGCTATATAGTCAAGGACAATGGTGGATGCCAGGTAAAAACTGCCATGAGCCTACTAGCCAATAAATGTTCTATTTTTACACTATATCACATGCTTTGCTTTTACAGGTGCTGTTTTTTTCTGCAACATTTGATGACACTGTCAAGAATTTCACTGTGAAAATTGCTCCTAAAGCAAACCAAGTATTTGTGAAAAAGGAGGAGCTTTCACTTGATGTTATCAAGCAGTATCGTGTTAAGTGTCCTCGCGAAGCAGATAAAGTAGCAGTCTTGAAAGATAGGATCTTTCCTGCTGCTGAAAAGCTTGGGCAATCAATCATCTTTGTTCGAACTCGTGCAAGTGCCAGTAACCTGCATAGAAGGTTGGATGAGGATGGGTACAAGTGCACCTCCATCCAGGGCGGTCTGTCAAATGAGGAAAGAGACCGAGTCATTCGTGAATTCAGATGTGGGCAAACACGGATTCTGATAGCAACAGACGTGCTTGCACGAGGTTTCGATCAGGCACAGGTGATGGCTGTCTTCATGCATCCAATCAGAACTTGACTATGTTTTGATACATCCTAACATGTTGTGGCTATTCTTGTATCCTAGGTTACATTGGTTGTGAACTATGACCTACCAATAAAGAATTCTTTTCCAAATGATCCAGATTATGAGCTTTACTTGCACCGTATTGGGAGGAGTGGGCGATTTGGAAGAAAAGGTATGCCCTTCTTTTTTTTCCTTTTGTTCTCTCTGAATTGTCAAGGTTGAAGCTATGGTTTTATGCCGTGGTTGTATGATTGATTTTATGCCTTTATTTCCTTTTATGGTTGTTCTGCTTTCTGGTTGATTTTATGGTTGTTATTCTCTATTTCTACTCATTTTTGAAGTGTCTTCATTTATCTAGGGGCTGCATTCAACTTTCTGGTTACTGGAACGGACGAGGATAACATGAACAAGATCAGCAGCTACTTCAACCGTGAAATTCCCGAGGTAAGTTTTTGTCAGCTGTTCTTTAAGTGGAGATTAGGGTGGATAGAGTGAGAATGGTTTCTTTTATCATAAAAAGCAGCATTTTGAGGGGAGTACATTGCTGAAGTTACTTGGCATAAATGTGTGGTCTTTCTTTGAGTCCCTCTGAAAGTGGGCAATGCTTTCCCCTCTCCCCTTTTTGGTGGATCCTCAGGTACCTTGGGATGATGATGATGCATTCGAGAAGGTTCTTAAGGAGGCAGGCCTGGCTTAGCTGTCAAAGAAATCTTATCTTAAAGATGGTTGTCTTGAGTCTTGATGCAAGCTCTTTGTTCTTGTACTCTTAAAGCGAGATAGCTATGTCACTCTTAACTGGATAAAATTCTCAGCGTTGAGATGTGATTTCCTCTTCTCGTGGAGATAGCTTATCTCATGATGATGCGCATGTGTTTTGATAGATTTTGAGAACAGTTAGATTAACTTATCTAGATTTCTTCCGGCTTAAGAAAATAATTGACGGTAAATTCAAAATTCAGCAATTATTTGTGCTTCCGTTTGTTTGTTTATTTACAAACTTCTTAACTCTCCAATGATTCATGCATTCCAAGAAAACCTAAATGTTGTTTTCCTTGAAAAAGAAGAATTCTCATCGTTGGCGGGAGAAAATCCAGTTATATGGTGTATATGGACATATATTATTTTGTTCTTATGATCTGTTTGTTAGTGGTTCTGTGCACTGTTGTCATAGGTACTAACAGTGATATGCTTACTTCACTTGGTCTAATATGCTACAAGACAATGATCTATCTAGGACTTTCCTTGACAGATGCTATGAGTCTATGAAAATGGCTAATATCTTGAGGGATGCTAAGGTTACTCTCTAGACTGACATTGTTCTTTCATAACACTGCCCTATTTATGGTCTCCGTTCTTTGGCTTGGAGAGGTGGGAAAGCTCTCGATTTCATGTAGATCCCTCCATCTTTCCGCGCCCTTTGGTTTGATGTGAGATCCAGGGCATTTGACATGTAGCCCTATCTAGGGCCGCCCTAGTGCATTGATAGGTACAAATGATGAAAATGGCTCATGGTGCTCTTGCATTCATAATAGGAAGTTAGATAAATCAGATATGAGGAAAGGAGAAGCTATTCACAAGAGCTAGGAGACTCGAGAAAGAGGTAAAAGGGAAAAATGGGCTTCAACCTAGTCTCGTGAAAAAAAGGCATGAGGATGAGCTCAGCTGCTGATGACTTCAATCTTATGACTTCAATTTTTTTCTTTAAAACATAATGGGCGGGAAAAGTTGACAAGCCCACCAAAGAGATGTTTAAACTTCTGAAGAAAAAGCAAATTAAAGAACACATTCTCATGATGTACAAGATGGATGGTATGCGTTGCAAGTTTGGAGGAGGAAGAAACATGGATTCTTCATGAAATTTTAGAAAAATCTTGGGAATGGCCTCCTTGATGTGTAATCTAAGATGGAATTGTATAGTTGCTATTTCTAGGGTTAGACAAACATCATAAATGGCTTTATGAACCTTTCAACAAGTCTGAACTTTTGAAAGTTATTGACTCCTTGCCCATGGGGAAGAGCTTAGGTCTAGATGGGCTCTCAAATGAATTTTTCATTGCCTTCAATGTTGTCTTGGTGGAGCCTCTCTCCAAGGTTTGATAGGAGCCTCGCAAGTATGATGCCCTTTCCAAGTGAGTAAATACCAGGATTACTAAACTAATCCACAAGAAAGCTAGAAAGAATTTTAGCAACTAGTTGCAATGCTCCAAATGGGTTACAAAGTAATAGCCAAAGTCTTGGCCAGTAGAGTCTCAAAATCTTTTAAGCAATGTATCAATAAGGATCAAGATGGCCTTATCAAAAGTAGATCCATCATGGAAGCCATCTTTGATATTTGGGAAGGTCTAAGGAGTCGGTTCAAGACTCCCTCTTCTTGAACATCAACTTAGATAAAACTAACTACAAGCTAGAGCTAAACTTAATCTTGCGATCATTGAAACACCTAGGATGGGGTGATAAATTTATGAAGATGGTTTCAAGGTTGAAGGGGAATGTTGCTTCAAGATCAACCTAATGGTAATCTCTCTTGCCCCTTTCATCTTATGTGGTCTATTAGACAAGTTTTGCCCTTGCATTTGCTCCTTTTGGCTGTTGTTCTTGATGATCTCTATTTCCTAGTAGAGGACAACTCAAACGGGGTGCTATTTAGGGCATCACTCTCCCCAATTGCGAGGACTAGTTGGTTCCTAGATTATTTGCAGATGATCCTAAGGCTTTTATTTGAAATGATCAAAACTCCTAGGGGATTTTGGACTTAAACATTTTGCACTACATCTAGATTCAAGATCAACCAAGGGAAGAAAACAATGGTCCTTGCTCAATCACCTCACTATTTCATTTTAGATCGTGGTTACAAAGATGTTGCATCAAGATAGATTTTCAACTTTGCTTGGGATCTTGATAAGAGTCCAAATCTCCATCACCCAAAGGCGGGATTGGGTCCTTGGCTGGAAAGCTAGACACCAAATCATAGAATTGGAAAGACATGCAAATTAACATTGTTGGCAATCTATTATCTCTCGAACGATTTGGGTAGACTTAGGATCCTCAACATGAAAGTTGTGGTAGATAAATTGAGTGCCAAATGGATGATAAAGGCATGGTCCAACCAACACAAGCCTTGGGCCCAATTGATGTTTACAAACAAACAAAACCTCTCGTTGGCTGACTTGTGTGTTTGGAAAGGTAGCATCATTATTCTCCTCTTTTCTCTCATCAGAGTGGCCCCTAATGGATCCCAAAGTGGACTATGAAGAGAACAAACATGGTGATTAGACAAGAGGATATAGATAGCATCTCAAAGTGGGCTATGAAGATTGGTGCTTGCTTAGCAGAAGAATTGAAGACTAGTATAGAGGAGACCGTAGGCTGCTTCAATAGATTAGTTTGCCCCACATAGAGGTCTCAATGGTGGAACAATGACAATGTTGAAGATATGCTCATGTTAAGTTTAGTATCCAACCTTTTGAAGACTACTCTCTAGAAGTGTCTACTGTAGTACATGTTAGAATAAACCTAGGCAACTTGGTTAATCTATCCACAATTACCAAGAAAGATTCATGCCCCCTCCATATCTTGGGTAATCCTACAATGAAGTCCATGGAGATTCTCTCCCATTTCCCATTGGGATTGTCTAATGGATAGAGCACACCTCCAACCCTCAATGTTTCAACTTTATTGACTTGACAATTTAAGCATATACTCTAGGATGTTCTTATGAGGTCGACATCAATAATATTATCCTATTAAAGGATCATGTCTTATTAACTCTTGTTTGTCCCGCACTAGGTATGTCATAACTCTCACAGGGAACTTGTTGTCTCATCTATAAATCTCTACGAACACATACCTTTTATGAAACATATATCCATCATGGATATTGTAATTCTTTCAGTTGAGCCCTCTTTGAGTATTCGTCGATACTCCATCCTCAGTGGAAACTTGTGTGCCTAGATCCACTTTCTCGATGGTTTCCCATATGTTAGAACATGTGATATCAAGCCTTTATCTTCCTCTGATGGACTCAAGAAACTAAGTAGTGATATGAGTAAAACTCAGTACATTGAGCATAGGCATGTGGCTAAGTGAATTAGCCATTATATTAAACTTTTCCTTTGCAATGGAAGCTCATCATCAAACTAAAGAGTGTCCATTGGCTCTTTCAAACTTTACAATTTCTTTGATTAAAAAGAGTCACTTGATGATCTCTTGATTCTACTATGACTTTCTCATCATATAAGTCATGATGCAACTTTCTCAAAGCATGGATAATTCCATACAATTCCTCATAGATGGAGTAATTTCTTTGAGCTGGCTCCTATTTTTTGCTTTCAGAAACAAGTGATTGATCATCTTGATATGGAACCTCTCCTATAATCAAATCACTTATGTTAGTTTCAACCACAAAGGGTCGATTGGGATCCCCAGTTTATTGGTAATTAAATTTTGCCGTGCTTTATCTTTTATAATTCTACCCTATAAAAGTTTGTTTTTTCCCCTTTAAGTTGCTCAAGTTTAGATACAACAATATTGATATAGTTCTTAATGAATGGTATATAAAATCTTGATAAACCTAGAAAGATATGAAGCTCTTCTAGGTTCTTGGCATGTGCATCGTTCCACAATATAGACCATACTTTATCAAGATCCATTTGGATTTGGTCTTTGGAGATGGCGGCGTAGATACTTAACCTCTGTCTTGAAGAATGCATACTTTAGATCCTTGGCAAAGAGTGAATTCTCTCACGACACTTGGAAGAAATTTTGCAAGTTTCTAGATGTTCTTCTTTTGATATACTGTATATCAAGATGCCATCAAGAAATTGTACGATAAGTTGTCTTAGGAAAGGCCATAAAATACTATGTAAGATCTTCATGGATGTGGCAAAGGTATTAGGAAGAACAAATGGCATCACCAAAAATGTGTAATGTCCATACCTAGTCCCAAAGGTAGTTTTAGGCACATTATCCACCTTAATTTTCAATTTGATGGTACCTTGACTTAAGGTCTAGCTTAGTAAAATGCTCAACTTGATGTAATTGATTGAATACATTAGTATATTTTGGTAGTGATTCATGTCAACACACTTAGAACTATTGGGGATTTTGATATCTGCTTTAGTCGAGTTTTTTTTTCCAGTACGGACATAATCTTGAAGGATTACTTATTGTTTTACATTTATACTTGGAAACACTTATGTATTATGCTCCTAAGCTTCTTCTTCGGCATATTGATTGTGTGAATTTCCAATCCTTAAATTCCAATAATTAGTATCAATGTAGGTTTTTGCTTTTCGAGGCTCATCGACACACCTCTATTCACTATCTTAGACCACAAAATTTGATGAGCATACTCACAATATTGTATATTTGAAGAAAATTTGAATTATGCATATTTTAAAAACCAAGAGTTCATTTGAACCTCGAAATGCATTGTTGTAGTGATTTGTAGATGTTTTTTTTCCTTTTTATGCTGATTTCCATCCAGGTTTCTGCTTGCTAGTACAAGCATCTCAAAGTTTGCTTCATGTCTAGTAGAGATCCATTGGGTAATTTTATTCAACTTTTGTGAAATCCAATCAATTTTTTGCTTCGGGGTTTAGTTAGTGGCCATGGCTAAAAATAATGATGTATTTTGTAGAATGGATATTGAGGATAAGTTGGATGGTTTCAACTACCCATTATGGGCATACATGAGGTGCCATGTATTGGTTGCAAAGGACTTATGCAATATCATGTTGACTAGTATGCTCAAAATATAGCTGATGCAAGTGATGTTGAGGATGTTGTAGGTTTGAGTCTTGGAGTTGTTCCTATTGCAATTCCTCTTGCAACTCCAATTTGAATATGTTAGATATATCATCAACATCTCAAGCCATTGCAGATAAACTATGATAGGGTGGGAGAGATGCACATGCACATGCACATGCACATGCACATGCACATGCCTTGATTACTTAATCTATCAAGCATACCATTATCCTTGATATTTGTTCATGCAAAATAACAAAGGATGCTTGGTATACTCTTTTCATACTATGGTTGGTAAGATTTGAGGCTTATGTTGCTCACCTTTTATAAAAATTGGAGAGTAAGCATATGAACAAAGGTGATTCTATGGATAATTTCCTTAGAAAGATAAAAGATTTGAAGGAGAAGTTGATTGCTATAGATGAAAATTTTCCAGATAGTTTGTCCATACTATTCTTAACATTTCACCTTATGCTCATTAAGTTTCTCTTCTACTTTTACTGATTATGAAAGGAAATCCAAACGCCTTGAATTTTGAAGAATTAGTATCTGTTTTTATCCAAGAAGACAAATCCAAGAAGAACATGTTTATTATGTGTGCTATAGAACGAGCTTTTATTTCTAAGTGACAAGGGTAAATGAACCTCTTCCTCTAATAAGCGAAATTCTATAAGTGTCCCACAATGGAAGAAGGAAGAAATGTATGTTTTTTGGCCACATGGTTTTGTGTTGAAAGGGTATGAAAGAAGAGTGTGGTTTAAATATCATATTTGCATCATTTGCATCATTTGCATCATTTGCATCATTTGCATCGTTGTTTGGGCATTTGGGTTATGAAAGTTGATGGCAATAATTCTTGGTGTCAAAGGAAATACATTCCATGGCCACTGCAAACCGATTGCCACTCCCATGTAAAAAAAGTTTATGATTGGGTCTTAATGATGTTGGAGACGCATTTAATGCTTTGAGCATGATAGTTAGCTTGCTTCTACATGAAAAAAATTATGCACAATCCAAAGAGCTAAGCATAGATAAGCAGTTAATCATATGTTTTTCTAGTTATTTGGTGCTCAATAACTTGGGTTAGTATATCTTTGGTGGGTGGATCAACACCACAAAGGTTATTTGCTTTTTTTTTTGGGACATTAATTGGGTTGCTTGTTATGACACTCATGTGCCCATGAGTGGTTTTTGCTTCGTGCTTGGTAGCGCACTCCAAACCATATGCCTCTATATATAACTCTCTACAAGGGACTTCCTTCTTGGGCAAGTGAATACTAATCATCCATGTGTCGGCCATGTAATTGCATGTGCACCAAGTATCCCAATTAACTATAGTTAACTCAATTGGATGCTTCTAGAAGGTAGGCTAAGTGGATCACTTTTTTACAAGAGCACATGACCTTCTAGCAAGTCTAGTCTCGAGATCTTTGGTCATACACACGCGTGACCAAACAGTGTCTGATTTTAGATCCATATAAACTGGCCGATTCCTTATATCATAAATTTACTTTATTACATTCTTCCCCTCTTGGAAAAGTATTTTCATCCTCGAAAATAAAGCTATATAAATATTGTAGGCAACCCCCAAACCTCATGTTCTAAAACTGGGAGAACATGTTCATGTTCTAAAACTGGAAGAACATGTCTCATCTCTGTGGTGGAATCCCTGCCCAAATGATTCAAAACACCATCTAGCTTTGCACTTTCATAAATTGGTCAAAGTACAAAGTAGTGAACGAATAATAAGGGTGGATCTAAAAATATCCCTGCCCAATTCACTTGTTTCTCGATGTGTGATCTGGGCACAAACATGTGGAATGGGTGGAATCCAGTTACTAGTCCATTTTTGGGCATGTTTGGTGCATGGACTTACTAATTGAGGTGGGATTCTTATCCTGTTCAAGATTATGAGAACTCTTGATTCACTTGATTTTGATTTGGAAAACTTGAAGTTTGGTTGGCCCAAACATCTATCTTGGATGACTCTCCTCCCAACCATATGCCTCTATATATAGCTCTCCCCAAGGGACTGCCTTCTTGGGTAGGTGGATACTAATAATCCATGTGTCGTCCATGTAATTGCATCTGCACCAAGTGTCCCAATTAACTATAGTTAACTCAAGTGGATGCTTCTAGAAGGTTCTAAATATCTTTGGGGAAAATACTCTCCCCATGTACCCCATGGGGGTTGAACCCAAGACCTCATGCTTCACACACTTGAGACTTAACCACTAGGATAAGTGGATCACTTGTTTACAAGAGAGCACATTACCTTCTAGTAAGTCTAGTCTCAAGATCTTTGGTCATACACATGAGCGACCAAACCATGTCTGATTTCATATCCTTTTGAACCGACTAGACCCCTAGATCATAGACTTACTTTATTAAAGGATTCAAAGGTGAAATTACCATACCTGATTCGTAAAGGCATGTTTATCAAGTAGATCATCTTTTTCTTGCATGTATGGAAGCTTTTGACTTATAGAAACTCAAAGCTTTACTCCTACCATATGACTCTAAGAGCCCTCTATTTTTCCACTTTGAGTTTAAACACAAAATAATGTAGCTTTTTTCATCCTTTGGGAATAACTGTACAAGACCAATCGTTGCAAAACCACATGTAGGATGTCTTACCAACATCAAACTTGATGGATAGTTCTACCAAGTCAATTCATGTATTTGAAATCTCTACTATCAATACACAAATAAAAAAAATGATAAGAAATGGAGAATAAATGCATGATTCTCATGTTAAGATACACAAAAATCAGTCTTACTTGGTCAACAAGGGGGAGGGCATTAGAATCCACTCTGACATCCATGAAGAGGAGAGAGAAGTGGTTCCAAAACTCATAGAGAAAAGTGAGCACAAATTCTTAAGTTCATTCTCACAAAATGAAGTTCAAATCTACTTAAAACTCTTGGCCATTGTCCTTTATGGTCATTGAAACGGCCTTATTCACACTTCAATATCCACCTAAAATTAAAAGTAGTCTTTGAATCCCAAAATACCTTTGATTTGAGAAAGTGCCCTTAATCTTAAGAGGCTCAAAGAGTCCTTGTCCTTGATGATTTGGACTTTATTCTTCTCATCAATACATTTGAGGGCGGATTTTATTTGAAAACCTAACTTGAAAGTGAATATTTTTCAATATATTTGTGGGCCCTCATTGTGTGGATCTTCCTATTTTCTTTCCATACTTCTTCACTTTATTAGCTCTTCACTTGTCTACTTCTTTTGGATCTTATTAGACATCCTCAAGCTTTATTCAAGCTTTTTGTGGCTTTTTCTTTATCCATTATTGCATCCTCCAACAACTCTCCCCTTTGTTTATTGTCATCCTAAATTGACCATGTTCTATTTGCAAAAGGTGGGAAATGGGTTTGTTTCATCTTGGTAGGTCGGGGCTTGAATGATGCGTCATTTAGGCTTGGACTATTTGGAGATTTTTTCTACTTCCCTAACCAAACCCCTCAAATTCTTGATGTTCTTTGAGAATTCTTGCACCTCTATATATTATTTCAAATTTGTTCCATTCGAATCTATTGGATATGCTTAACAATGTATTGCATGGTCAAACTTTGAATATTTGCTATTGTCTTGTGCACATGCTTAGTTCCTATGCATGCCTTTGTAACATAGCCCCATATCATGCATACTTCAAATGCAATTTAAAAATTATGGTGCAAGCTTCGGGCACTTGAGAAAGCTCTCAAGGGTTTTTCCACTTGACGAAGGCTAATACAAGAGGGGCAAGATATGGTTCCCTAAACACTTCCATAGGATGAAAACTCACTAGACGAGGAAGATGATTTTCACATTAGATCATGAGTGGTGGGAACTCCCCCATTGATGAGATGGGAAAACCCCATGGAACTTGGTGAGTGCACTTGCCTATAGGGAGGTAGAATGAAGTGGGAGTCTATATGACTCATATGCATATGTGTTTGGAAAAAGGTTGGGTGGAATATTCGATGATACTTCTCTCCGTGTGTTCAAACTTGTGGGCAAGCCCATTGGAAGCCATGATCATTTACGTAGAATGAAGTTTAATTGATCATAAAGACTTAAACATAAAATATGCTGAACAATATACATACTTACATGATGAGTTCATTACTCATGAGCAACATAATGGACTCAAAGATAAAACCCAAAGGGTAGAGGCCACTTTATGTAGTATGAATTCATTATTTGAGCATCTTAAAGACTAAATGATCTCTCTTGAGACCCAAGTTACCATTTTCCTTGCTATGAAAGATAAAGAAACCTCTTTTTTCATATTCAAGAGACAACTAAGAGAGAGATGATCAAACCTAGCAAGCAAAGGGGGAAGCTCTAGAGAGACTCCCCTCTTGAAAGATCATAAGCCATCCACTTTTACAGGGGATAACCGTTAGCAAAATAAGGATGCGATCTACACTTTTCTACAAAAGTTAGAGTGAGCTGCATCAATTAAAAGGCATTCAACCTAGGTATCCTTTATTAGAAGTGAGTCTCTCACTTGGCCCATGATCCTATAAGTGATGGATGAGTCTCATGAAAGTGCATTCTATTATGATGGACTAGAACCAATTTGAAACCCTTTTCTTAAAAGAGTTTCTACTTGAGAATGAAGAGGATACAATTTGGGATGAGTGTGACAACCTCACACAAAGAGATAGACCATTATCCATATACATATCCCACTATAGAGAGATGATGCACCTTGATAATTTCCAAAAGGCTAGAGGGTTTGTAAGGGGGTTGGACAAATCCATTAAAACAAAGGTAAGATTAAATGCCCCTAAGACATTTAAGGAGGCGATCAAGTATGCTTAGATATATGAGGGCCATAGTTATCCTCAATATACTCCTATGGAAATGGACTAACCCCTCAAATTGGTCAATACAACAAGATTTAAGAAATGGGAAATCATGAGGAAAAAGAAGTTTTTAGTCAAAAAATAAAAATTACAAGGGCCTAAATCATCCACATAACCATATAAGAAGACCAAAAAAATAAAATTTATGTTTTAGGTATCGATTACCCAATCATGTGTAGTGGAACTACCAAGTACATAAGGGGCAAGAGAAAAAGACATGATTAGGGACTAGTACAAGCCTTGAAAAGGGCAAAAAGGTAGTCCACCTTATGTAGAGCCTTCTAATTGATGGAAGCACTAGCTACAAGGAGGTGGAAATGATGCACAAGGATGACTCACACACATATTGTTTGGCATCACTACCATGATATCTCAGAGGTTTATTAAAATGATTATGAATTATTATATAATATATGTTTTAATTTTTCATTAGCCTTTATATTATAGTTATTGCATGTAATAAAGGATTTTCTCAAATTCTTTTTGTAGAAGGTGTGTGATTTTCTGGAAAGATGTAAAAAAAAGGATAATTAAGTGTCCTATTTCGGTACCAAACTAGTGTTTATAAAATACACGTAAATGAACCTTGTGTGATCATCAAATAGTAAATAGAAGTAAAGTGACCCACTTAGTGAAGGCATACTCATTAATCCACATAGATCCATATGAATCAAATTGAATGAAGGCTTAGATTTGGTAGTGGATTCTTTAGGAGTTGGTGTATTACGTTGTTTTCCTTGAGGGCAACATTGGAGTTATCTTTGGGAAAACTTGACTAACTTCAAAGTATAATTTTTTGACAGATAGGATGTATGTCCAAATCATTTGGAGAAGAAATAGAAAAGTTTGTATATACCTTTATCTTCAATCCCTTAAGCAATGAATTCTCGTGTGTCAAGATTTAAGACTTCAAAGAGTGTTCACAAAAAGAACTTTCTTGTTTGTAACAGTGATTGCCTTCATAGATAGAGGGTTCACGCACAAGCTAGGCATAAAAAAGTATATTTCTTAGTGTCCTTGTTTCCCCTTAGTGATTGGTGTTTTTAAGCTTTGTTTTCCTTTAAATTGAAAGACTCTTATTGTTGTCAAGATAGATTTGTCATGTATGATCTTCAAGCTCTCAAAAAGATGCCCTTATACTTGCATATGTGGCTTATTTCTCCACTATGAAAATCCAATCCTAGGAACAACGTGAAGCAAGTAGGACATTCTCTTCTATGGAGATGAATAATTATTCATTAGATTCGACCTTAATGCTTTTTTCTTTAGTAATCAGGAGTTTCAATTTAAAGGCCCTATCTTCTTTTGGAGGGATTTTCTTGCTTGGTAGTGGCTCAAAAAAAAGTCCAACTCCCCTTTGTGTAATTGATGTCCCAACAGACCATTAATATCTAGTTCAATTGCTATCATCAACCTGTGAGGAGATGTTACTTCAAAACTTGTCATAAACTATCACTAAAAGGCATAAACTTTTTCTCTAACATGTTTTTTGATAGTAATCAATTCATTATTACAATTTGATTAAGCATGGATTCAACATTTGTCAAGAAGTGTATTCTATCATTTGTATAATTGTTCAAGATAAAGTCCAAAATGTACAAGCTACTCACAATTCTTCTAGTTATTGGAAGCTGATCACTAAAACCTCTTTTTAGATTGTGATTATGCTCCCTCTCACAACTAATCCCAATAGAAAAATGGGGTGCCAATTGGATTTGGCAAAAAGGGAAATACAAGGTCTATGTTGTGTGGTTCCCCTCAAGAAATGTGAAAAAATCTATACTTATTTGGCTTATTTTATACCATTTTGTTTCGTGTGGATAGAGATTGAATAAAATCAAAAGAACTAGGTGGTGTGTCCTCTTTGCTATAGGGAAGAGAGTATAATTTGCCTTCTTTTTAATTGCCCCCATGCTAAAAAATTTTGGACATGTCTTTAGGTTCATTGGATTTATTGGCAGTGTAAACCATTTTAGTGGCAAGGACCATTCTTGGGCCTAATTATTTTTCTAATGTTTACTTGTGGTCCACCATCAGATTTAGCATCATTTATGTGATTTGTCTAGAAAAAATAACAAATACTCAAAGGATAATAGATGAATTGTTTTCACTTGATTACTAATCTCATTAGCCAGCTTATAGTGTAGGGAAATGAGGTAGATTTGATTAATATCTCACATCAGGACTACAACAAGTTAATCAAGACTATTTCTTGTATAAACTGCACAAAATGGGTAATCAAGCACTCCTTGATAGTCAAAGAGGGCATGCTCTATCATTTACGATCAAAGTAAACTTCAAAGAATCTATTATGGTGGGAACTCTATTCCCAAATTCTTCAAATTTCTCAAGAAAAATAAGGCTGTTACTATCACACTATACTTTTGGGTCAAGAAAATGAAAGTTGAAATTATTGAGGAGCATCAAGTATTCATTCATTTCTTTCTGAATAGCCTTGCATTGGAGAGTTAATATGACACTCTGAATTAGGTAGATGCACTATATGAAGTTAGAGATTACAACGATATGTAGCTTGATCTTGCTTGTTCTACCTCTATCTTCCCTAGTTTGATACTCTTTTTCTAATCCAATATTGTATATATAATTTTGGGTCCCCGAGAACTTCTCTCTGACATAATGATAGTGCACCTCAATGTGTTTAATGTAAGCATGGAGCATAGGGTTCCTCGCAGTTGCTAATGCACTCTTACTATCAGTGAAGATGGTGGTTGCAGAACACTAACCAACACCCAAATAAGCCGAAAGGTTTCTAAGCCACACACACTCAACAGTTGCTATGAAAGCTTCCCTATACTCAGCCTCACAACTAGAAGTGGCCATAGTAGGCTACTTCTTGCTCAATCAAGACATTAAGGTGAAAAATGGCCAAAAAGGGTATGTTTGCTAATGAAGGATTAAGAAAATTGACAAATAGGGTCTTTTCATGTGTACAAAAATATAACATTCTTATCTCCTTTAATCCTATGGAAAAATGTTTTTTTTTTTAGAAAATATGCTCTAAAAGGGCCGATAAAGTGATGGGATTTTTGGTATTCAGTGAACAATTTTTTTTTTCATATGAAAAAAGATATTTTTGCACACCACACAATGCAAATCTTTAAATTTCCAAGAGAGAAATGATTTTTATAGATACAAAATATTTTTTGGGTTCATAAAATTCTATGATATTTTGGTCACAATTGATACATCAAATCAAAAGTTTGTGACTCTCTTCCACGTGTAAAATTTTTTTTGTCTATAAATACTCGTGAAGTTTGTGAATATCGATTAATTTTGGTCCTGTCTCCGTGCTGTTTCCCCATATCCTTCCCCTTAAGAAAACTCTTGGGAAGATAAACTAAAACTGGGAAACTGTCTCTGAAGGGTGCTAACCCGCTCCCATGTGGCACTATCTTCTGAACTATCTTTCCACTTTACTAGGCACTCTTTATACAAGTGACTTCTCGTCCGTTGTTACCGTTAGTGTCCATGTGAAAGGCCAAATGGCCACCGGACACTTCTTTGTATATGTTCTTTAATAAAACATATAGTGGCCTGGTCAGTCACAGACTGTAAGTCGACCGCATTTGTAAGACCTAAGAAGTCTGTCTTCGTGCTCCCTGTGTACTGCGTTTTCTGCGTATTCTACAACATCTGTGCGGAGTACTGTGTGTGACGACAGGAGCTCGGTTTTCTACTTTGAGCATATCGTCGTGGAGCTCTCGAGAAGGAGAGTCCAGTGTGGTGCACGCCATCGAAATACTTCACTGGTATCAGAGCAGTTCGAGGCAAAAAGCTTTGTTCCTTTTGTTCCTTCTCCAAGGCTTACGACTAAGGCGGCGACCAAGGCATAGACCTTGGCATACCTTGTCATCCGAGTCACCGAAGTCACCGTTGGCGCCGTTGGCTGCGCGCGAGGGAGGACCTCAACGATCAAGGAATATAGAGGTTCCCGGTACTTCCCGGGAGGTCACCCATCCCAGTACTGTTCCCCCCAGAGCTCGCTTAACCGCGGCAATCTCTTGCCACTAAGCTACACTCTTGTGGTGTTTGAAGAAGGGGAAAGACTAAGGTTGGCATTACCTTGAACAAGTTTTGGTCCCTCAAAGCTTCATTTTTGCTTTTAAAGCCTATTTCTGAAGCAATTTTGGGGTGTTTTTGGAGCCATTTTGGAGTACTTTCGCACGTAGTTCTCTTCACACAGGTCCAAGAACATCAAGAAGAGTGTTCCTTGTACTTCTCAGACAATAAATATCAACCTTTGGGGCTGTATTTTCAGCCACACTCGTAAAACTACAGGTTTCTCGAGGGGTTTTCAGTTTTGGTGGGAGCAGTCGCTGCAAATTTATGCAGGTTTTTAAAGCCTAAAACATCAGAGTTGACAGACACTTGCAGGTGTTATTGGCTAGTTTTTTGGGCTGTGTATTCAGCCTTTCAGTGTCATTTTACTGCATATATTGAGCACATACACACCATGTACGCTTCTGTGGATACCGCTTATGTACGTCCATGTGGGCATTGATATAGCGGTTACGTTCTTTGCATAAAGCCTTTTACGTTTGATAAAGAGGGTCGTGGTGAGGTTTTCTTAACTGGGAGACACCCAGATGTCGGGGTCTCTTCGGTGATGCAGGTGGAAGACTTACCCAGCCTCGCCATAGGAGATGTATGATAGTTGTTCATAGGTGCTCGATAAGCCTAGTTGGCTTCTATTGGGTAACTAATTATATGCAGTGGAGTCAGTGATTCACTATGCAGGTAGACATGTTAGTACTTGTAGTTTTATGATACTTTGACACTGGTCATATGCTAATTTTGCAGAGGATACTCTGGCAAAATTTTTCCAGATTTCTGGTTTAGTCAACTATATAGTGGTCGATTTACTCCTTGATACACTTATTTGTTGGTGTTTGGACTCTTCTAGCTCCATTATCATTCTATTCAGTTCTCTACGATCATGGCATCAGAGGTCTCAGGCACATCCGGTGGATCAGGGTCTAGTGCTAGCGTTCCGAGGAGGAGCTATAACTTGCAGGGCAAAGACCATTTTGAGATCCGAAAATTTGATGGCACAAACTTTGCTCTATGGAAGAATCAGATTAAAGATGTGCTGATTCAAAGAAGGCAATGGAAGCCAGTAAATGGGATTTCAAAGAAGCCTGCTGACATGGATGAAGATGATTGGGATGAGTTAGATGAAATGGCCAGGTCTACCATTCGCTTGCACCTAGCAGATAATGTTTACTTTACAGTATTAGACTGTGAAAGTGCAGAGGAGCTTTGGAAGAAGTTATGCAATACATATGAAAAAGAGACGGCATCAAATAAAGTATATCTGATGAGAAAATTATACGACCTTCGTATGAAGGACACAGATAGTGTTGCTTCTCATCTAAATGAGTTTGATGCCATATTCTCCCAGTTACAGGCTCAGAAAATGGATATGGACAATGAAATGAAAGCAGTATTGCTGTTATGCACCCTGCCATCATCATGGGATACATTTTGCACAGCTATTAGCAATAGTGCACCAGGTGGTAAACTCGTCTATGATGACATATGTGGAGCACTCTTGAGTGAGGAGATTCGTAGAAAATCTATGGTTGGCACTCAGAGTGGAGATGCATATAATGTTCGTGATTCTTACCAAGGAAAGAATCAACAACGTGGCAGGAGCAAGAACAAGGAAAAGAATGGTCAACGGAATAAGAGCAGAAGTAAATCAAGGAAGAGGGATATTGAATGCCATTATTGTCATAAGAAAGGACACATGAAGAAAGACTGTTATGCATTAAAGAATGCTAAAGGTAAAGGACAGAATGTTGATGGGCATGTTAAACAGTTACCTGCACCATCTACTTCGACTGTGAAGATTGAAGAAATTAATGCTATTTCTGATGATGCTGATGTGTTGACACTTGATAGTACTGTGCCATCAGAGGCACTTATGGCTGATTCTCTTTCCCACACCTGGCTGCTAGATTCTGGTGCTTCTTTCCATGTGACACCACATAGAGAATGGTTCTCTAATTATGCAGCAAAGTCTCTTGGTACCGTGAGACTTGGTGACTCTTACCAGTGTGATGTTGTGGGGATTGGAGATGTGGTTGTGCAGTTCATTGACGGTTCAAAATTTACTATGCATAATGTACGCCATGTACCTCAGTTATCACGCAGTTTGATGTCAGTTGGTCAACTTGATGACCTTGGTTACAAGGTGGTCTTCTATGCTCAGTCCTTTCGTATATCAAAGGGCAATATGGTTATTGCAAAAGGAAGGAAAGTTGGCTCACTTTACCCTTTATTTGTATCACAGAAAGAACACTTGTTAGCTGTTACTGAACAGCCTATGGCTTGTATTTGGCATGGTCGTTTGGGCCATATATCTCGTAGTGGAATGGAAAATCTTTCTCGTTCTGGCTACTTACCTGTGTTATCTTTCTCTGATTTTTCATTTTGTGAGCATTGTCAATATGGAAAGCAAACCAGAAATGTGCATAAAACGCACATTGACTCTTCAATTCAGCCTTTAGATCTTGTTCATACAGATGTGTGTGGTCCTATGCCCACTAGGTCCTTAGGTGGTTCTCTTTACTTTGTTACTTTCATAGATGATGCTACTAGAAAAGTCTGGGTATATCCTATCAAATCGAAGGATGATGTATTCCCTACTTTCAGAAAATGGCTTGCTTCAGTTGAGACTGAAAAAGGAACTAAGCTTAAGGCTTTACGTTCAGATAATGGGGGTGAGTATACCTCACATGAATTCAGCCTTTTTTGTCAGTGTAGAGGGATTCGTAGAGAGTTTACAGCTCCTTATACCCCAGTACAGAATGGTGTAGCTGAGAGGATGAATATAACTATTCAAGATAGAGTAGTCTCTATGTTGCATCATGCAAACCTCTCACAAGGTTTTTGGGCAGAAGCAGTATTGACTGCAGTTCATGTGATTAACCTTTCACCTAGTACTGCCAAAGGTCTGAAAGTGGCACAAGAGTTATGGACAGGGAAACCACCATATTATGATCATCTTCGAGTTTTTGGGTGTGAAGCATATGTTCATATACCCAAGAATCTTAGACAGAAGTTGGACCATAAGTCAAAGAAATGCATTTTTCTTGGATATGGTCGAGAAGGACAATTTGGATATCGCTTATGGGATCCTGAAACACGGTCAGTGATCAGAAGTAGTGATGTCATTTTTAATGAGTCTAAGATGCATAAACAGCCGATTAAGGAGGTTGAAGTGAGAAGAGTGGTGTTTGAGGATACTAGTCCTCCGGTTAGCATGCATAAAAATGCTGCACATAGGGATGTTCAAGAGAATGTCCATTCAGATCAGTCTGCACATGTTCCTGTTCAACAACCATTGAGACGTTCTGCACGTGTCTCATATCCACCTGATAGATATGTTCCAGGTTTAGATTTTGTTATGCTAACAGATGCCGGTGAGCCCTCTTGCTACAAAGAGGCTATGCAGACAGAGGATCATGTCAAGTGGGAGCGTGCCATGAAGAGTGAGTTGGATTCTATTCACAAGAATGGTACTTGGGACTTAGTACCTTTGCCAAAGGGAAGGAAAGCTTTACCATGTAAATGGGTATATAAGCTGAAATTCACATCAGATGGTGCTTCTCCAAAATATAAAGCACGACTTGTTGCAAAGGGTTTTAAGCAACAACATGGTGTTGATTTTGAGGAAATCTTCTCCCCAGTGGTCAAGATGACTACTTTGCGCATGTTGCTTGGATTCGTTGCAATGGAGGACTTAGAGCTAGTCCAAATGGATGTGAAAACAGCTTTCTTGCATGGAGATCTTACAGATGAGATCTATATGGAACAACCAGAGGGTTATGTAGTTCCTGGCAAGGAAAGTCTAGTTTGTAAGCTCAAGAAGAGCTTGTATGGACTTAAACAGTCTCCTAGACAATGGTACCAAAAGTTTGATGCTTTTATGAAGTCCCAAGGCTATTCTCGGAGCAATGAGGATCATTGTCTCTACACAAAGAGATGTTCTGATGGCAGCTTGATATGCTTGATACTTTACGTCGATGATATGTTGATTGCTGGGAAGTCCTCTTATGATTTGTCAATTCTCAAAAAGAAGTTGAGTCAGACATTTGATATGAAGGATTTGGGGGATGCCAAACATATTCTTGGCATGCGCATTACTCGTGATAGGAGTAAAATATGCATATACTTGTCTCAAAGTGAGTACATATCCAAAGTACTTCATCGATTCAATATGCAGGGTGGAAAGGCATTGAGTACACCTTTACCCACATATGTGAAATTGAGCAAGGATGACTGCCCCAAATCAGATGAGGAAAAGGAATTCATGACCAAAATTCCCTATCAGTCTGCTGTTGGTAGTCTCATGTATGCTATGGTAGCTACGAGACCAGACATTGCATTTGCAGTGGGAGTTGTGAGCAGATATATGTCTAATCCTGGCAAGAAACATTGGGAAGCGGTCAAAATGATTTTGAGATATCTGAGTGGCACTAAGGACAAGTGTCTATGCTTAGGTAGAGGGAAAGCATCCATTATTGGTTACACAGATTCTGACTATGCTGGTTGTGTAGACAATCGTAAGTCTACATCAGGGTACATTTTTCATTTTGCTGGAGGTGCTATCTCTTGGAGATCTCGTCTTCAACAATGTACAACTGTTTCCACCACAGAAGCAGAGTATGTTGCAGTAAGTGAGGCATGTGAGGAAGCATTGTGGCTTTCTCGTCTTGCTTGTGATATGGGTTTGCCTCAGCATGTACCTCACTTGCTCAGTGATAGTCAGAGTGCCATTGCTTTGGCTAAGAATCCGGTCTATCATGCAAAGACCAAGCACATTGAAGTGAGGTATCACTTCATTAGAGATTGCTTAGCCACTGAGAGCATTATTCTTGAGAAGGTTCACACTCGAGATAATGCTGCAGATGCTTTGACTAAAGCTCTACCACAGGATAGCTTTCGACACTGTTGTCACTTGATGGGGGTTACTTGATTCTTGATCTTACGTAGTCACTTGTATACTGTGTAACATTCCCATCAGGTGGGAGGTATAGTTTGTATACTTACACTCAGGTATTCTTTATCATTCTTTCTTTTTTCTCCCATAGTTACTCTGGCCATATTGGCCTTTAGTGGGAGATTGTTACCGTTAGTGTCCATGTGAAAGGCCAAATGGCCACCGGACACTTCTTTGTATATGTTCTTTAATAAAACATATAGTGGCCTGGTCAGTCACAGACTGTAAGTCGACCGCATTTGTAAGACCTAAGAAGTCTGTCTTCGTGCTCCCTGTGTACTGCGTTTTCTGCGTATTCTACAACATCTGTGCGGAGTACTGTGTGTGACGACAGGAGCTCGGTTTTCTACTTTGAGCATATCGTCGTGGAGCTCTCGAGAAGGAGAGTCCAGTGTGGTGCACGCCATCGAAATACTTCATCCGTTTCTCTCGAGTGTGTAGTATGCTCTCAGGCTCATGTGGAATAGATTGAACAGAGATAGGCTCTACTACCTCACTATCTGGAATGAGGTTGTCAGATTCACCCAGCCTTTTCTTCAGCCGGCTAACATGAAAAACTGGATGGATTTGACTATTCTCTGGAAGTTGGAGCTGGTAAGCCATTTTTCCTATTCTCTTAAGTATTTGGAAAGGTCCACAATACCTAGGAGATAATTTTGGACAAGGTCCCGTCTTCATGGTTTCAGACCTAGAAGGAACTCTAAGATAGACTTGCTCTCCTACCTCAAAGTTGATATCTCTCCTTTGAGGGTCAGCATAGGCTCTAGCTCTATCATGAGCTCTCCTAATGCTGTCCTTAGCAAGTCTAAGCATATCGTTCATCTCTTCCAAGAAGTCCTTTGCAACTTGAACTTTTTCATTCTGCAAGCCTACCGCATAAGGAGCTCTTGGCTGAAACCCATACATAAGCATAAATGGACTATGCCCAGTGGAAGAGTGCTTGACACTATTATATGCAAACTCTACTATAGGTAAGTACTCTTCCCAATTAGTTTGCTTTTCATTTACATATGCTCGAAGCATATCCTCTAGGATTTGGTTAACCCTTTCTGTTTGCCCATCCGACTGTGGACGCTCGGCCGTACTCATGCTAAGCTTTGTATCCAACCTTTTGAAGACCGCTCTCCAAAAGTGGCTAGTAAACTTCCTATCCCGATCGGAAAAAATGTCTAAAGGAAGACCATATAACCGGTATAGGTTCTCTACAAAGAGTCTAGCCAACTCTGGTGTCTTCACTGTGGTATGTGTCGGAACAAACCTAGCCATTTTGGTTAACCTATCCACAATTACCCAGACCGAGTCGTGCCCTCTCTGGGTCTTAGGTAATCCAACTATAAAGTCCATGGAGATACTCTCCCACTTCTCATTAGGAATATCCAATGGGTGGAGTAGTCCCCCAATCCTCAATCTCTCAGCTTTGTTGACCTGGCATTTATTGCATTTAAGCACATACTCTAGGATGTCCTTATGAAGTCCAGGCCAATAAACTGGGTGTCCCGCACTAGGTGTGTCATGACACTCATACAAGATATGCCGTCTCATCTCAGTATGGGACACACACCTTACCTTTGTATAACATATATCCATCATGGACACTGTAATTCTTCCACTTGAATCCTTCTTGAGTACCCGTCGATACTCCATCCTCATTGGAAACCCGTATATCACGATCCCCATTCTCTATGGCTTCCCAAATCTCGAAATATGCAGGATCAAGCCTACATTTTCCTCTAAGGGACTCAAGTAACTCACTAGTGATCTGAGTAAAACTCAGTCCATTGAGCATAGGCATGCGGCTAAGTGAATCAGCCACTACATTAAACTTTCCCTTTCTATACCTAAGCTTATAATCAAACTCTTGAAGGGTCTCTGCCCATCGGGCCTTACGACCTTTAATGTCTGTTTGATTAGAGAGCCACTTAATGCTCTCTTGATCAAACACTATCGTGACTTTGGCACCATATAAATAATGACGCCACTTCTTCAAAGCATGGACTATTGCATACAACTCTCATAGAAGGAGTAATTCTTTTGAGCCGGTTCTAGTTTCTTGCTTTCAAAAGCTACTGGTCGACCATCCTGTACTAAAACCGCTCCTATGGCAAAATCACTCGCATCAGTCTCAACCACAAATGGTTTGTTGGGATCTGCTATGTGTAAAAGTGGAGCTGTAGCAATTGCTACTTTCAACTTTTCCATACTTTGCTTCTGTTCATCTCCCCAATGAAAGGCTTTCCCTTTCCCTTTAAGCTGTTCCATCATCGGGACAACAATCTTGGCATAGTTCTTAATGAATCTTCGATAGAAACCTGATAAACCTAGGAAGATCTACAGCTCTTCCAGGTTCCGTGGATGTGGCCATTCCATAATAGCCCGTACTTTTTCAGGATCCATCTGGATTCCATCCCGGGAGACTATATGCCCAAGGTATCTAACCTCTGTTTTGAAAAATTCACACTTTGACTCCTTAGCAAAGAGCAAATTTTCCCTTAGCACTTGAAATACTTTCCTCAAGTGTTCCAAGTGCTCTTCTTCTGATGCACTATAGATCAGAATGTCATCCAAAAAGTCTACTACAAAATGTCCTAGATAAGGCCGTAAAACACTATTCATGAGTTTCATGAAAGTGGCAGGAGCATTGGTGAGACCAAAAGGCATCACCAAAACTCATAGTGCCCATATCTAGTCCTAAATGCAGTCTTAGGGACATCCTCTGCCCTAATCCTGATCTGATGATATCCTGATCTAAGGTCAAGCTTGGTAAAATATCTAGCTTGATGTAACTGATCAAATAGGTCTTCCAATCTAGGCATTGGAAACCTATTTTTGATAGTTACCTTATTAAGTGCTCTATAATCTATACATAGTCTCATAGAGCCATCTTTCTTTTTAACTAGGAACATTGGCGATGCCCATGGTGAGTTACTAGGTTTGATGAAGCCTTTATCTAAATAATCCTGTAATTGCTTCTCAACCTCCTCATGCTGAGAAACACTAAGCCTATAAGGTGATCTACAAATAGGGTTAGTGTTAGTAACAACCTCTATGGCATGGTCAATGTCCCCTCTCTCAGGTGGTAGCCCTCTAGGTAAGTCAGTGGGAAAAACATCTCTATACTCAAACATAAGATCCTTAAAACTTTTAACCACACACTCTTGCAAAAAAGAATAGTAGAAAGTCCTGTTCATATTTACATTCATAGCATGAAAATATACATCAGATGAGCTGTCTGTACAATGCTCCATATCATGACTATACAATAAAAACATGTCCTGTACATGCTGAGAATAACAGAGACTATACAACTCTAGTGATGAAATGAGAGGTGCACTAGGTACATCTCTCTCTCCCTGAATACAAACTTTACTTCCATTCTTTTCAAACTCGAGTGTGTTGTTTTGATAACTGCGTTTAAGTGTATCTCCCAACCCCCATAGCCACTCTCTTCCTAAGACTAGATCTGTCCTCTCCATGTTCATAATTTGGAAGTCCATATAATCCGTATAGCCCTGCATCTTGACTTCCAAATTGGATACCATAGTATCCCATATTCTTTTATCTTGCCCTTGCATCATAGATACAATGTATTTATGTGCACTAGGCTGCTCGGGAATCTTTAATTTCTTGACCAAAGCATAGTTTATGAAATTATGAGTGGCAGAATCATCTATCATGACCCGCACCCTAGTCCCGTATACACTACCATGTAGCTTAACTAAGTCATGTGGTCCAAACTGCGGTGACCACAATGACTGAGTCAAACAACATGTGTGCTCTAAATCCTCGTGCATCACCTCCACTCCCTTGCAACAAGAGCTGCCATGAATAGGAAGGGTCTGCACTAGGTGGACCGCCTTTTTGCCCTTTTCAGGGGCCGTTACTAGACTCTGGTCCCTTTTTCTTTTCTTCCCGTTTCTTGAGTGGACAGTTCCACTGTGAATGGCTAGGAGATAGGCACCTAAAACACAGGTTCTCTCTTTGGCCTTCTCAAACTGGTCTGTGGATAGTCTAGGCCCTTGTGATCTTTGTTTTTTAATAAAAACTTTGTTTTTCCCAAAAGGCAACTTCTTCTTAAATTTAGTCGTACTAAGAGGCTTGAGGGGTTGATTTGTCTCCATAGGAGTGTCTTGCGGACGGTTATGGTCCTCATAGATCTGTGCATATTTGATCACCTCCTCAAACGTCTTACGCGCATTCCTTCTGACTTCCCTCTTTATGGCTTTATCCAAGCCCCTAACAAACCCTCTGGTCTTCTGAAAATCATCTAAACCCTTAAGTCTCAAAATGATCTCTCTATAGTGGGATAGATAGACTGAAAGAGGCCTGCCTCTTTGAGTAATCCTATCCCACTCATCCCAATTCCTCTCCTCCTCGTTCTCAGGAAGAAACTCTTTTTAGAAAAAGAGTCTCAAACTGAGTCAAGTCAGTAGGGATAGAGTTCGCCTCCTTAAGACTCATCCACCATTTATAAGCACGCGGGCCGAGGGAAAGACTCGCCTCTAGCACACGATACTCAGGTGGGGTGCCCTTCAATTGATGCAAATCATGCCACTTTTGTAAAAAAGTGTAGATTGCATCCTTATTCCTATCTCAGTCATCCCCCGTAAAGGTAGGTGGCTTTAAGTCTTTCAGGAGGGGAGCTTCCCTAGAGCTCTCTCCTTTGTGTTTACTAGGAAGAGAAGTCTCTTTCCTAGTAATCTCTAGAGGAATAGGAGGGGTCTCTCTTTCCTTCCTAGCTAGGAAAGAGGTGACACTAGTCTCAAGTGAGATCATTTGAGACTTAAGCTGCTGTATAAGAGATGTGATGCTACCCAAATCTTTCTCTAATTTAAGGGTTTGCTCTTTCAAGTCTATGAATTGGTCACGAGTGACAAATTCATCTATAAGCTCTTCATAAGTGTACTCTTCCAG
Organism: Ceratopteris richardii; assembly: GCA_020310875.1. Classification (NCBI taxonomy): domain Eukaryota; kingdom Viridiplantae; phylum Streptophyta; class Polypodiopsida; order Polypodiales; family Pteridaceae; genus Ceratopteris; species Ceratopteris richardii. Next base: position 101,024,629 of record CM035442.1, on the reverse strand, counting down.
TGAAGGCTCTTTTTCTTCTAAGTTCTCTTCTATTTCTTGCCCTAATTCTACTTCTTCCATTCTAGCATCAGGATCCTCTAGTTGCTCCTTAGGTGGAGAAGTGGTCTCAACTACTTGTTTACCTTTAGTTTCCATGTTTAAGTACCCTTTCCCCATTTGCTAACTAGAGTGTATGAAAATGAATGGAAGTAAAGTTCAAATATGCAAGAAGAAGAGAAATATATCACAAGAGCACTTCCCTATTACAAAGTAGAGCTGCGGAAGTGAAATCCAAGTGGTCTTTGATGCTTCAAGCCGCTGATTTTGAATCCTTGCCAGTCCCAAAAGAAAATTGGAAATGTCCGCTTGGTCCGGGGAGGTTCTCAACACCATAAACCATCCAAAACAATACCAAAAACAAGTGGGAAAAGCCCCAATTGGGAAAACTGAGTGAAACTGAGCAATTTCAGAGATGTAACAATCCTCGCCAGTCCACAAATTGCTGCCCAACACTTGTACTTCAAGAATTTGAGACTATCCCAAGTGAAAAAAGTGGATTTGGAGTCCGGATGACAAAAAACTAGGCCCGGGAGTGGGTGCCTAGTTCCTGCTGAAGTGCTGCAGAGAGATTTTGGTGGGGCAACTTACTTTCCCGCCCGTCGCCTGGGCTCTGGTATCAATGTGGAGTCTCTCTGGTATCTCGAGGAGTCCCCTCACTTTTGGGGAGTATCTGCACAGAAAACGAGGTGGCTTGCTAGCTCTCTCTTCATCTACCAGTTTGCACGGAGTTCTACAATCATGAAAAGCCGCCCAGCCGCGTACCCACTCTTAATTCCATACTCCTTAATTGGAGTAATCTTGTGGTATCTCACATGAGTGCCACATGGCACTCATGTGTGTGCCCTTCTAGTGGAGCCCCAAGAGATGGTTCACACCATCTCTTCTATAGGGAATCCCTTCATAACAGTTTTTATTTGCCTTGATCATATCTCACGTGACAAGAATGGAGTACAAAACCTTGATGAAGAGAAAGAGCATCTCTAGATATTTCTCTTGAGAAATATTAAAAAATTGAAGCTAAAGAAATTGAAGCTTGAAGAGATCAACCTTCAGGCATAATAGGAAGAGGTTAAGAACTTTGATGTGGCTACTTTCAAAGCAAAGATAACCATAAGAGAGCCAAAAAAACAAGTAAAGATCTCAGAAAAATCACTGCTTCTCCCAAATATCTCATATTACTTTATCTCTAGGAAGGACTTTGTTCCTCAGTATTGCATTCAAGAGCTCTTCAATCTAAGAGAAGACTATTGCCTTGCTAGCTGAATCAAAAGAAATTGCAAGGAAGTTCATAAATGAAGGAAGAAAATAAAGAGGAATTTCTTATCCTAGACTTGTGGTTGTTAAATGATGCATTTAAAGATTCATCCTAAGCTCTTTCAAGCTGCTATGAGAGAGTAATTTTAGAGAAGCCAACACTTGTAGATGAAGATTTTGACTAGAAGCAAAAGGATAAGGATTTACTCATTTGGACGAGGATTTTTTTTTGGAGGTTGCTGAGGATAAAGGAACAATAAGAATTGATGCAAAAGAGCTACTTCAGGACAAAGATGAGGTTAAGGTATGTCCCAAATTAATTGCCTTGCAAATAAGATCATCTATGAGACACGATCGATTGAAGCGATCAAGCTTGTCAGAGATTTTTTGATGAGCCTATTCACTTGTATTGGTCATGTCCTAGATTTATCCCTTTTTATGGCTTTTTTGGCTTACCCCTTATGAAATCTAAGCAAATTTAGCTCTATTTGTATTGACAATGATCGTCTGGTAGACATGACCAATTCAAGCGATTAGGCCCAGTTGAGACTTTCTAATGAGCCTATTTGCTTGAATCGGTCATGTCCTATATTACTCAATTTCATGAGTTATTTTCCTTGTGCAATACCTGATTCCTCATTATGTTTAGTGTTAATAGAAAATATTCCACTTTTTGTAATGATTATGAGCAAATTTACTTCTATTTGTATTCACAATGATCATCCGGTCAACACAATTGATTCAAGTGATTAGGCCCGTGAGAGACTTTCTGATGAGCCTATTTGCTTGCATTGGCCGTGTCCTTTTTTATGGCTTTTTTTTTTTGGTTTGCCTCTTATTGAATATAAGCAAATTTGCCTCTATTTGTATTGAAAATGATCGTCTAGTAGACACTATTGATTCAAGCGATTAGGCCCATTCGAGACTTTTTGATGAGCCTATTTGCTTGATTCGGTTGTGTCCTACATTAATCAATTTCGTGAGTTGTTTTCCTCATGCAATACCTGATTCCTCATCATGCTTAGTGTTGATAGCAAATATACCATCTTTTTTAATGATTGTGATGTCTAGGAGAGACGGTTGATTCAAGCGATTAGGCCCATCTGAGACTTTTTGATGAGCCTACTTGTTTGAATTGGTCATCCTACATTCGTTTCAACAATTTCTTTTCTTACTTTTTCTATATAGGACTTAGTGCTATATCATCATTCAAAGGTTGTTGTGCTCTCTCTCTGATCTTTGTTTGTCATTGTTTTTGTAGTTATCTATATTAGATGAAGACTCAAAGGTTGTTCTGCTCTCTCTCTGATCTTTGTTTGTCATTGTTTTTGTAGTTATCTATATTAGATGAAGACAACTATCATGATAGAGGGAAGCTCACAAGGAAAGCTTTATAGAATAAAGAAAAATCAGAAGTGGATATACATTCAATTATTCACTATCTTCCAAAGTTGAATCTAGATTTATTCTGTATTGTACATAAGCAATACATTGAGGACCTTGATTTTGCAGTGTTCTCTCTGAAGACTCTATCTAAATATATGGGCTTTTCCTCACTACCATTCAATTCATATAGGATGTTACTTCTTGAGAGAACAATAGCATTTAGGATATTTGGCTATGCCCCAAGATTCAATGCTTCTAGCGTTGGTTATTTCCTCTGTTATTCAAGATATGCATTGGTTGAAGAGGTCTTAGATGTATAAACTATTGCTGGCTACAAGAGGAAAGAGTACATGAGATACAGAGGAGATTTGCTAGAGTCAAGCTCATTCAAAAGATTGAAAGAAGAATAATGACATTTCATTTCACAAATCCCATGATTTCAAAAATTGTATATACATCCATATGTATTTGTTGGCTAGAAGAACACTAAAAGATATTCCAAATACTATAGCATCACATTGGAATGAATTCTCATTCTTTTTTTGTATTTTATCCACCAATCAAATGGTGATGTCATTATTGCTGCTGCCATTTTATGTCATGGGCTGTATAAGCTCATAGACTATGAAAAATTTGTGAATGATTCAACATGTGCAGTACATGATTCTCAGGCTATGTCAGATTTAAAGCTTTGGCATGCACACTTTGGTCATCTGAATTTTGCTAGTTTGCTATGCCTTCAAAAATTTGAGATGATTTCCTCTCTACCTAAACTTGAGGCACCTTAGATGCCTGTGAAGCTTTATTTTGGGCAAAATGAAGCGTTCCTCATTCCTAAAAGGATGGTTTAGTTTGAGCTACTAAAGGATTGCAGCTTGTTCATAGTGATCTCTATTGTCCTATGCAAACACCCTCTTTTGGAAACTATCTTTACTTCGTGACTTTCATTGATAATTTTTCCCGGCATGCATGGGTAATCCATTGAAACTAAAGTCCAAAGTGTTTATGTGCTTCAAACGGTTTCTAGTTTTGGCTGAAAATCTATCAGCATGTAAAATGGACACCCTCCATTTTGATCGAGGGGGGGAATATAGCCTTCTAATTTTAATGCATTTTTGGATGAACGTGAGATAAAACATCAGTGTACAGTGCCGTATATACCTCAATAGAATGGAGTTGTTGAAAAAAAGAACATGTCACTCATGGAGATGGTGAGGTGTATGGTCAAGAGTCAGGCTTTACCACATAATTTCTGGCTTGAGGCTATTATGTGTGCAACATATGTACTTAACACGTGTCCCACTAAAGCATTGCAGTCTATCACTCCATATGAGGCTTGGCATGGTTGCAAGCCATCTGTTTCTCATTCGCCTGTCTTTGACTGTCTAGCATATGAATTAGTGCCTGAACAACAATGTAGGAAATTGGATAATGAGTATTTTTGTTATGTATAGTTCAAAAAGTAAAGCCTATCATCTGTATTGTCCATAGACTAAATGCATTCTGGTTAGCTGAGATATTGTTTTTGTGGAAGGTGTTATTCAACCATTACTTTCATGTACGAAGGAGACATTTGTTAGCTCCAAAGATATGTATGATACTTTGCTGCCTCTTTTTACAGGTGGACAGTCTAGTGCGAATCCAAATGAGGCAATTTCTTAGCCTTTATAGGTTTCATGTGATGATGTAGATAATTCCATTTTTTATGTAGATTTACATGATGCACTTGTTGATGAGAGAACTGATATAGGGGAGGCAAAAACTATGCCTAAATGGATGGTGCAGACTTTGTGAGATAGCAAATTAGTTGCACCTATGTGACATCGTACTCGTTCAGACTCTCATAGTGCTTTTGCATCAGATTGCTATGCTATGGTTGCCTCTAGTCACTATGATGAGAATGAGCCTATTTTGTTTGATGAAGCACAAAATTCTGAAAATTGGATGTCTGTTATGCAATAAGAATATGATGCTATTATGAAAAAAGGTACCTGGTCTTTATGTGACTTGCCTCCGAGCAAGGAGGCCATTGGCACTAAGTGGGTATACAAGCTGAAGTGTAAGCCTCATGGAACAATTGATAAGTATAAGGTTAGGCTTGTCGCAAAGGTTTATGCTCAAGAAAGAGGCATTGAGTTTGATGAGACCTTTGCATCTGCATCCCAAATGACTATTGTTTATAGCATCTGTGCACTTGCAAATCATCATGGTTGAAACGTACATCAATTGTACATTAAAACTACATTAGTGAATGGTGACTTGCATGAGGAAGTGTATGTTTTTCAGCCCCATGGTTTTGTGCAAAAAGAGCGTGAACACAAAGTGTGCACATTGGAAAAGGCATTATATGGTTTGAAACAAGCACCATGTGCTTGGTATGAAAAGATACATGCCTACCTAATTGCACATGGTTTTGAGAACACTCCAACTGAGATCACCTTATATGTTAAGCGTGCAAATGATGTGCTTCTGATCGTTGTTGTCTCTGTTGATGACATGCTGCTCATTGGCCCTCATGAAAAGCATATTGCTGATTTTAAGGCTGATTTGCATGCCTCATTTGAGATGTCTAATCTGGGACATTTGCATCATTATTTGGGTGTTTATGCAAGTTGATGGTGGAATAGTTTTGTGTCAAACAAAATATATTGACACATAAATGCAGCATTTTGGTCTTAAAGACTGTAAACCTATTGCCACTCCTATATAGACAGGTCTATGATTGAGTCTTCATGACGTTGGAGATGCATTTGATGCTATGCTCTATCAACAAGCTGTTGGATGGTTGATTTACTTATGCATTACTTGGCCAGCTATTTAGTTTGTTGTCTCACAGATGAGCAGGTTTATGCATTGCCTAGGTGTCAAGCATTGGTAGGTGGTTAAGCGCATCTTTCACTACTTGAGTGGTACCTGGCTACTTGGATTGTTTTATCCCAAGGGGGATCATTATCACCAAGTTTACATGCTTTTTTTGACTCTAACCGGGCTAGTTGCTATGACACTCATGTATCCACTAGTGCCATTTGCTTCACCCTTGGTAGCTCATGCATATCTTGGTTGAGCAAGAAGCAACCTATTGTGGCCACTTTTAGTTGTGAGGCTGAGTATAGGTCAACTTTCACAATGACTGTTGAGTGTGTGTGGCTCAGATGCCTTATGGGTGATTTAGTTTGGTCAGTCTTGTGCCACCACCATCTTCATTGATACTCAAAGCGCATTGGCATTTGGGAGGAACCCTACGTTCCATGCTCGCACTAAGCACATTGAGGTGCATTATCATTATTTCAGGGAGAGGTTCTTTGCTAGAGAGACCATTTTGGCATATGTGGCCACACAAGAGAACATTGTAGACCTTTTCACAAAGGCTCTGCCTAGGGAGAAGTTTGAAGCTTTCCGCAAAGCTTTGGGCTTACTTCCTTTTGTGGATTGATTCCACATAGTTTGGAACCTCCTTATACATGAGTGCAAGCTCCTCGTTCACCGCATCGCTCCCAGGAGGGACTTGTTGATACATTTAGGTAGTGATGTGTGTGAATACTCTAGGACCACGGGGGCACTTTTTTCCCTCCTTAGGAGGTTTTTTTTTCTCCGGAGATTGTATATATGCCTATAACCCTAATAGGTCACTTATCTTTTACATTCTAGTGGTAATACATTCAATATTGTGTGTTGTGCTCCAAGCTTCTTCTTCTTCCTTGTGCTGTTTGCATGCTTCCGTAGACCTCAAACTCCAACAGATTATAGTTGATGACTACCACTGGCCATGTTGACCATTTACTAGATTTTATCGAAAATGGATCAATCCCATCTAATGCAACTCCTAACTTTAGATTGCGTGGCTCTTGTGCAAAATCAGCCCATCTAGAATCAATATGTTGAAAAGCTGCATTATCTACTGGAATTCTCATTACTCCATCAATAATTTTATGATCAATGTTGATATATTTAGATAGTGATGTGTGTCTAGGATCGTCGGGGCACTTTTTTCCCTCTTTAGGAGTTTTTTTCCCTCGGCTTGTATATATGCCTATTGCCCTAATGGGTCACTTATCTATGTACATTCTAGTAGTAATACATTCAGTATTGTGTGTTGAGCTCCAAGCTCCTTCTTCTTCCTCGTGCTGTTCGCGTGCTTCTGTAGACATCTAAATCCAACAATTGGTAACAAAGCAGGTCGCTGCTTCATCTAGGGCATCGTCAACACTCCTCCGATCATAGTCCTAGAATCACACGAAATTTGGTACGCATACTTAGGGTGATTAGGAGATCAAAACAACTTTGCTATGTGGTGTCAAAATCACGACTTGAGCTCGTTTTGGCCTGTGAACACACTATCATAGCACTTGTGCAGGATATTTTGTCTTTTATGCCCCAATTTCGGTTCACCAGTATAAGCGTCTCAAAGTCTGCTACAAATCTAGCAAAACTTGTTTGGGTAGTCCTGTTCAACTTTTTCAGATACAATTATTTTTCTGCATTAAGGTATTTTAGTCAGCAGCCATGGCTAAAATCAGTGACGTATTTTGTATGTTGGCTATTGAGGATAAGTTGGATGGTACGAATTACCCATTGTGGGCTTATATGATGCATCATGTATTGGTCACAAAAGGGCTGGAATATTGTGCAGCATGTTGAAAGACGTCCTATTACACCTGCACATACATGTACTGCAAATACAAGTACTGAAGCTTATGCAGATGGTGTCAAAGATGGTGATATTCTACATATTCCTATTTGTGATGCTGTTTTTGTTGCACCTATTATAGAGCAAATTCGTTGGGATGGCAGACATGCTCAAGCACATGCATTGATACCTTTTTTTGTCAAACGTGCCATCATTCCTCACATTTCCTCTTGCAAAACAGCTAAGGATGCTTGGGATACACTTACCACATTGTACTAGGCTAGGAATGAGGATCGTGTTGCTTACCTCCAAAAACAGTTGGAGAGTGAGCACATGAATGGAGGTGATTCTATGGACAGTTTTCTGACAAAGATCAAGGATTTGAAGGAACAATTGATTTCTGCTGATGAAGTCCGTCCTGACAGTTCACTTGTGCAGACTGTTCTGAATGGTCTTCCTCACTCATATCAGGGTTTTGCTTCTACTCTTTTTTTGATGATGAAAGGAAATCCAAATGCCTTAACATTTGAAGAGTTAGTTTCTATTCTAATGCAGGAAGATCAGTCTAGGCAGAATAGGTCCATTATGCGTGCTGCAGATCAAGCTTTCTTGGCTAGTCAGAAGGGCAAAGGAAAATGGAGCTCGTCTACTAGTAACCAAAAATATGCAAATGTTGCACATTCGAAGAAGGAAGACAAAGATGAGAAGAAATCTGAAAAGTGTTGAGAGTTCCATGCTCCACCCTTTTGACCAAAGCTAGAATAATTGAGATGCAAGTCCATTTATCCCACATGCAAAGGAATTCTCCCAAACTCCATATAAGCATGGCCTCCCTTCACTCCTCATAAGTCATTCCACTCTAGTTCATTGCCAAGAGTGTGCTTCCTCTCCTCATGGAGTCTCCATGCTCATAGATCATTCTTTGTAAGTTCATTTCTATTTATTTCATTCATCATGTTTTCTTATCTTTTTTTCCTTCCTCCTTAGTTTGATTAATGTATGCTTAATAGTAGATTAGGAGTTTCTTTTTCATTCCAACATGGTATGAGAGCATAGGCTCATTATTCATTGAGTTGATGTTTTCATTTTTGTTCATCACCTTTAGCATAGATGCACTTTATTTCTTAATACATCTCTCCCTCCCTTTACAATAAGGGTGCTTCTAAGCACTATCTCCCTTCTTTGTTAAGCATCATAATCTACTTTCTTTTCTTAATATCATGTATCTCCTGTCCAATAACTTATTTTGGTTTGCAAAGTGGCCTTTCCTACATTGTATTTGCATCTCATGGGTCTCCATTATGTAAATCAAAGTGCTCTTTAGTGCTATGATTTGAATAACAATGCTTATTAGCACTCCATCAAGCTCTGCTGAGTAGTCGAAATACTTTGTAAAGAAACCATATATTTTGTGTGTTCAATGTGGAGGCATAGACAGTGTGGGAACACTTCGAAGGAGCCTTAGTCTGATAGAGGAGATGTTTGTTTCATCAAAGATGCCTTCGACTCTTTTTGTTACGGAACCCAAGGTATAGAACTTGCTGCTGTAAACTGCCCAGTATGTGTGCGGCACATCAGCAAGAGAAGAGAGAAACGAAGTTTTTACTACTTCAAACATTCCATGAGAGAGATTGCAAAAGAAAGAGATAGTTTGAATGCAAAAGAAAGAGATAGTTTGAAGCGGAGACAACGGGAAGCAACAGCAGAAGGCTTCTACATCAGCTTCTCTGCAAGCCATTTTCAAGTTCACAATGCTACTATTTTTCCATCAAAAGCACCTCGATGTCGTCACCTACGTGATGTTCACAACACAGGTTGGGCATTTGGTAAGAAGGCCAAATACGCACACATATCAGGGTCTTCATGAGGCACACTATTCTGATCAACGCGAGTGGAAGGGACTGTTCATAATCCCTCTAAACCAAGCCGTCCAGATGCCCGAGGAGAGTGCAGTTGTAGGCTTGCATCTCAAGTGATCGTTGTGGGACAAGCTCAAGGCCAAATTGCAGGTATCGACTGGTGATTTTGGCATGAAGAAGGACTCCAATACCTATGAGATGACATTCATGAAGGAGAAGTTCCATGCATTTAACGAAATGCAAACCAGTCGATAAGCATGCAAATAACCGGCTGCATTGAAGACGCTGATTGGAAAGAAGAGGTGCCCTCTCTTAAACATAGAGTCTACAATACATAATTCCTGAAGAAGGTCGCTCAGAGACTTGGAATACTCATTGTCATGGCTGTTGCAACCTTGGTGATATGGCATGCTTGTCACTCACAGAGAAAAGTGTTGCGTAGCAATAAAAGAATGAACAAGCCATTGCTGCGTGCAATTCTGATTGCTATAGCATGTATATTCGAGAAGTCACTCTAACACTTCTTTGCTTGCCTTGCGCTCTACTCTCTCCATGGAAGCACCTGTTCAACGTATGTTTTCTTTCGTTAGTTCAAGCGTACACGCTGGATTTGTTGAAGGCAACATGCTGCGTGTGATTCACACCTATCAAATGGAATAGGCACATGCAGTTGCTCCGAGGGGAAGAGAGAAGGACAGAGACAAATGACGTGCTGCATTCATCCTAAATTTTTGCACAATTTTTGCTAGCAAACTCTAGAGTCCAAGGATGGTGCCCCATGTTTTCTCCCACCTGACATTTTTAGTCACACACTCAGAATAAGCCTCCATAGAAAGTGCTAAAGACTCTAGAAAGCCGTGTTTACTAGCTCGACACTCCTTGATTTTTTTTTGTGGTTGCACAATCAATGTGATGTCATAATATCTCAAATTGGCCCATCATAGGTAAGCAAGTTGCGGCATATTCAACAAAAGCAAAGGGGATTGGAGTAACTTTTGGGAAAGTTCATCGAACCTCACTTAGGCTCTTTCTAGAAGATCTGGATAATTTTTTGTCATTTTAAAACTCTATGATGTGGTGCCTCTTTAATGTAAGGGATTAGACACCACCTTCATAAGAAGGTAGGACCTTCCCAAGGCCATAATATGAGTAATTTTTGTATCTCTCCAAAGATCTTATTAGTATTATTGAGCTCCAACTTATTTTAGGTCCCATGTGAAGGGACTAAACACTGTCACATAACAAAGTGGTAAGACCTTCCCTATGGCTAGCACAAATATGGTCTTCATCAAAAACAAGAAAGAAAGAAGAGGACCCAAATCAATTTCCCATCAATGGAAGTTCAAGGATGCATCACCAACAAAGATCTTCATCAAACTCAAAAGGTGGCAAATGGTTCCACAAGCACCACCTACCCCATGTTGTAAACCCTCTATGTATAGGGATCCCATATGTCCCTAGATCCCCACACACCATGCATCCCAGATGTCCATGGAACTAAAAACCACATGGATGCCATATGTCCATGAAAACGAAGGGATGCTATATGTCCCACACTTGGATGCCATATGTCCAAGCTATGTCTAAGGATCCCATATGTCCTTAGATCTAAAAACTCAATGGACTAAGTGATCCCATATGTCACTAGTCCCCCACACTAAAAACAAAAGGGTCATCACATGGAGGGGGGTGTTGAGAGTTCCATGCTCCACCCTTTTGTCCAAAGCTAGAATCATTCACATGCAAGTCCATTTATCCCACATGCAAAGGAATCCTCCCAAACTCCATATAAGCATGGCCTCCCTATCCAAGTGAAAGCACCTTATATGTTAAGCATGCTAATTATGTGCTTAGGGACAACATATTCACTCTATATAATAGAAAATCGTTAGGACATGCATGTTGTTGGGGGATTCTTGTGCAAAAAGGGATTTGAGTGTTTGTAGGAGAAAAGGGAAAGATAAGAAGAAAGATGCAACACTGGAAGCCTCTGTTGATTGATTATAAGAAGACACATACAATGGTGATGCACAATACAATCCAATGTTTTCTGTGCAAAATCCCACAAAGTGCACAATCACAAAATACAAAATACCCAAGGGTCTTGTTGCTATCAGTCTTCTCTGCACCATACCTCCACCTTCTCCAAGCTTGCACTTGTGCACACCTTGCACTCAAGCTTCCAATAGGGATGGACACCTTCTATTGGCACGCGCACAACTTCAATGGAACCTTGGGATCTTTGGTTGTATAGCTTAGCACTTCTTTGCACACTTCTTAGTCACTCTTCATGCACACCTTGCACTTCACTTCTCTACGTCGCACACTGTGTGTCTCTTGCACTTCTCTCTCTTGTGTAGTCTAGACTATGCTCACCTTGCTTAGTCCTCAAGAATAATGCCTTGCCTTAATTTGAGTGTCAATTCATATATGCTCCTAATTGCTAGAGTATCTTGGTGCTCACTTTGATGTCCCAAGATTGTCTCTAAAAGTGGGTAGCCAACGAATCCCTATTTTGTACTGTAGTGACTTTAGACTAAAACAAAAATTGTAATTGGGGGGCCATACTTTCACTTCTGCATATGCTACCGCTTCACATACCTTCACATTTTGCCTTTTAATTCTTCAATTGTGCACCTAAGAGAGGGTTCACTTGAACCTTCCAAATACTTTAAAACACTTTGAACCTTAGAGAAATTGCAGAAATACCTCTGCAACATGCAAGCAACTTTCTGCACTTTTACCCTTTGTGAACAATTAATTGTGCACTACCTGTGCACCTTGACACCCGACTTTGAACGCTTTTGACTTCGCCCATGTTGACCTTTGACCTTGAAGATGTTGAATTTGATTGGTTTGACTTTGACCTTTTGACTTTGATTATAGTTGACTTTGACTTATGACTTTTATGGGTTCAACAGTTGCCCACCACCTAATGGGCTCTCTGTCCCGGAGAGCCACAGCCAAAACCTGGAGCAGAGATGACACCATGATTCCTGTGCTGCAAAATCTTCAAAAGGACATTGAGCAACGACCAAGTCCACCATGAGCAGGAGAGAACAAACACAAGAGAAGAACCAAAAGTGTAAATTTTGCACGGAAAAGCAAAGGGTGGCAAATGGAGGGTAGGAAGGAGGGGGAAGGGAGGGCTGAGGGGGCTTGGATGGATATGCTAGGGAGGGGTAAGGATGGGGCTGGGCAGAAGGGTAAAGGGAGGGTGAGGGAGTAGGAGTATGGGGTCTGGAGAGGGCAAAAATGATAAAACAAGAAAGGTACAAAGGGTGCATATGGGAAAGTGTGAAACATATGGTAAAATGAGGTGAGAGTAGACCATATGGACCATGTGTGCAATGAAAACCACGTGTAAAAGGTGCACCCAACAAGTGGGTTTTGACCAAAAGTAAGAGAAAAGGTGAGATTTTGGAAAACCTAAGTCAAAAAATGAGTCTACGGGTGCCAAAAGACATGAAAATGCTTGCAAGTTTGAAAAAAATGGCCATCCGAGGCGCAATCTAGATCCAAAAGCATTGAACTATGAAAAAAAAAAAATTCTTTTAATTATTCATAATAAAAATAAAAAGTTTCCTCTTCTTTCTTTTTTTTCCTTTTTTTTTTTGAACGCACGTGGATGGCAAGGCTTAAATAATAAAGAATAAAAATAAAATAAAATAAAAATAAACATAAATAAAAAAATAAATAGATAAAGTAAAAAATAAAAAATATAAAAATAATAAAAAAATTGGGGGCGGAGGGGGGGGGAGGGAGGGAGGGGGAGGGGGGGAGAGAGAGAGAGAGAGAGAGAGAGAGAGAGAGAGAGAGAGAGAGAGAGAGAGAGAGAGAGAGAGAGAGAGAGAGAGAGAGAGAGAGAGAGAGAGAGAGAGAGAGAGAGAGAGTTTTTTTTTTTTGAGAAAAGTAAATTTAGCCTCTATGGGGCTTTTTTTTCCCTTTTTGGGAAAATATCCAAAAATTGGATAAAAATACAAATAAAATTAAAAAAATGCAAAAAAATTCAAAAAAATTCAAAAAAAATTCTCAAAATTTTCCCTATAGGTCTAGACCAATTTTCTTACTCAAAACCACAGAGAGCTTCCTTTATTCATCTAATTTAGCAAGAAAAGATGAAAAAATGCTAGAAAAACTCTAAGAATGCTTGAAAAATTCCCAAAAAATTTCAAAAAATTGTGCTTATGCAAAGGCTATGAAAGTGGTGCTAAATTTGCTAAAAACTCAAGGAACAAGCATGAAAATGGATAAAAAAGCTACTAAGACGTGAGCAAAATGATATGAGAAGGCTATGTACAACTTGGATAAATTTTGCGAGTTCCAGGTGATCCATAAATCTTAACTTTTGTGCTGATGATAGGCCTTGAGCCTTGATATGATGACAAAGAGAAACCCTTTGCCCTCCATAATCTCCAATTGTATTGCACTTCATTTGTTTTGGCTTCTTTTTGGGCATATTGACCATCTGATAGGGGTACCCTAAATCCTTCATTAGAATATTATCTCCTCCATACTGCATGTTTTGTATCTTTGTTTCAGCTAATTTATAACTTAATCTGCAAAATTTCATTTTTACTATTCTTCATCCAATGGAACCCTCTGTTTCCAAAGACTTGCAGGTACTCCTTCCACATCCTTGTAAAGCCCAACACTTACTATCATAAAAATGGACATAATAGATGATATACATACCATTATCCATAAAAAAATGGCCATTGACATATGATTTGAAGTAGCATCATCACTGCTGCACTTAAGGCTTTTCTTTTGTTCTCTCTGCTATGGCCTTTGACTTAGACTGTCTCTCTCAAATCAGTAAACTGAATAATGTCCTCTTTTTCTTCATAGGCTTCCTCTCTACTTGAGTTTGGAAAAATTCCATAGCAGGAAGATGGGTCTTCTGCATGGAGCCAAGCCAACATGTTTTCTTCTTCATATAAATTTGCTTCTTCAAATAGATCTGCTTCTAGTTTGTCCAACAATTCATTGAAGTCACCATTGGTCCTGTTGGCTGCACGTGAGGGAGGACCTCAACAATCAAGGAAGATAGAGGTTCTTGGTACTTCCCGAGAGGTCACCCATCTGAGTACTGTTCCCTCGAGAGCTCGCTTAACCGTGACAATCTCTTGCCACTAAGCTACTCTCTTGTGGTGTCTGAAGAAGGGGAAAGACTAAGGTTGACATTACCTTGAACATGTTTTGATCCCTAAAAGCTTCATTCTTTGCTTTCAAAACCTATTTTTGAAGCATTTTTGAGTGTCTTTTGAAGCCATTTTGGAGTACTTTTGCACATAGTTCTCTTCACACAGGTCCGCGAACATCAAGAAGAGTGTTCTTTGTACTTCTCCGACAATAAATATCAACCTTTGGGGCTGTGTTTTTCAGCCACACTCGCAAAACTACAGGTTTTTGGAAAGGTTTTCAATTTTAGTGGGAGAAGCTGCTGCAAATTTATGCAGGTTTTGGAGCCAAAAACATCAGAGTTGACAGATACTTGCTGGAGTTATTGGCTAGTTTTTGGGCTATGCATTCAACCTTTTAGTTTCATTTTACTGCATATATTGAGCACATACACATCATGTACGCTTCTGTGGATACCGCTTATGTACATCCATGTGGTCATTGATATAGCGGTTACGTTCTTTGCATAAAGCCTTTTACGTTTGATAAAGAGGGTCATGGTGAGGTTTTCTTAACTGGGAGACACCGAGATGTCGAGATCTCTTCGGTGATGCAAGTGGAAGACTTACCCAGCCTCACCATAGGAGATGTATGATAGTTGTTCATAGGTGCTCGATAAGCCTAGTTGGCTTCTAGGGTAATTGATTATATGCAGTGGAGTCAGTGATTCACTATGCAGGCAAACATGTCAGTAATTGCAGTTTTATGATATTTTGACACTAGTAATATGCTCATTTTGCAGAGGATACTTCAACAAAATTTTTCCAGATTTTTTAGTTTTGTCAACTATACAGTGGT
This sequence comes from Ceratopteris richardii, assembly GCA_020310875.1. NCBI lineage: Eukaryota > Viridiplantae > Streptophyta > Polypodiopsida > Polypodiales > Pteridaceae > Ceratopteris > Ceratopteris richardii. The sequence continues at coordinate 101,009,482 of CM035442.1, read as the reverse complement.
CAATTTACTCCTTGATACACTTATTCGTTGGTGTTTAGACTCTTCTAGCTCCATTATCATTCCATTCAGTTCTCTACCATCATGGCATCAGAGGTCTTAGGCACATCTGGTGGATCAGGGTCTAGTGCTAGTGTTCCAAAGAGGAGCTATAACTTGCAGGGCAAAGACCATTTTGAGATCCGAAAATTTGATGGCACAAACTTTGCTCTATGGAAGAATCAGATTAAAGATGTGTTGATTCAAAGGAGGCAATGGAAGCCAGTAAATGGGATTTCAAAGAAGCTTGCTGACATGGATGAAGATGATTGGGATGAGTTAGATGAAATGACCAGGTCTACCATTCGCTTGCACCTGGCAGATAATGTTTACTTTACAATATTAGACTATGAAAGTGCAAAGGAGCTTTGGAAGAAGTTATGCAATACATATGAAAAAGAGACGTCATCAAATAAAGTGTATCTGATGAGAAAATTATATGACCTTCATATAAAGGACATAGATAGTGTTGCTGCTCATCTAAATGAGTTTGATGCTATATTCTCCCAGTTACAGGCTCAGAAAATGGATATGGATAACGAAATGAAAGCAGTATTGCTGTTATGCACCCTGCCATCATCATGGGATACATTTTGCACAACTATTAGCAATAGTGCACCTAGTGGTAAACTTGTCTATGATGACATATATGGAGCACTCTTGAGTGAGGAGATTCGTAGAAAATGTATGGTTGGCACTGAGAGTGATAATGTTCGTGATTCTTACCAAGGAAAGAATCAACAATGTGGCAGGAGTAAGAACAAGGAAAAGAATGGTCAACGAAATAAGAGTAGAAGTAAATCAAGGAAGAGGGATATCGAATGCCATTATTGTCATAAGAAAGGACATATGAAGAAAGACTATTATGCATTAAAGAATGATAAAGGTAAAGGACAGAATGTTGATGGGCATGTTAAACAATTACTTGCACCATCTACTTTGACTGTGAAGATTGAAGAAATTAATGCTATTTTTGATGATGCTGATGTGTTGACACTTGATAGTACTGTGCCATCTGAGATGCTTATGGCTGATTCTCTTTCCCACACATGGTTGCTAGATTCTGGTGCTTCTTTCCTTGTGACACCACACAGAGAATGGTTCTCTAATTTTGCATCAAAGTCTCTTGGTACCGTGAGACTTGGTGACTCTTACTAGTGTGATGTTGTGGGGATTGGAGATGTGGTTATGCAGTTCATTGATGGTTCAAAATTTACTATGCATAATATATGCCATGTACCTCAGTTATCACGCAGTTTGATGTCAGTTGGTCAACTTAATGACCTTGGTTACAAGGTGGTCTTCTATGCTCAGTCCTTTCGCATATCAAAGGGCAATATGGTTATTGCAAAAGGAAGCAAAGTTGGCTCACTTTATCCTTTATTTGTATCACAGAAAGAACACTTGTTAGCTATTACTGAACATCCGATGGCTTGTATTTGGCATGGTCGTTTGGGCCATATATCTCGTAGTGGAATGGAAAATCTTTCTCATTCTGGCTACTTACCTATGTTATCTTTCTCCGATTTTTCATTTTGTGAGCATTGTCAATATGGAAAGCAAACCAGAAATGTGCATAGAATGCACATTGAATCTTCAATTCAGCCTTTAGATCTCATTCATACAGATGTGTGTGGTCCCATGCCCACTAGGTCCTTAGGTGGTTCTCTCTACTTTGTCACTTTCATAGATGATGCTACTAGAAAAGTTTGGGTATATCCCATCAAATCGAAGGATTAGATATTCCCTACTTTCAGAAAATGGCTTGCTTCAGTTGAGACTGAAAAAGGAACTAAGCTTAAGGCTTTACGTTCAGATAACGGGGGTGAGTATACCTCACATGAATTCAACCTTTTCTGTCAGTCTAGAGGGATCTGTAGAGAGTTTATAGCTCCTTATACCCCAGTACAAAATGATGTAGCTGAGAGGATGAATAGAACTATTCAAGATAGAGTAGTCTCTATGTTGCATCATGCAAACCTCTCACAAGGCTTTTGGGCAGAAGCACTATTGACTGCAGTTCATGTGATTAACCTTTCACCTAGTACTGCCAAAGGTCTGAAAGTGGCACAAGAGTTATGGACAGGGAAGCCACCATATTATGATCATCTTCGAGTTTTTGGGTGTGAAGCATATGTTCATATACCCAAGAGCCTTAGACAAAAGTTGGACCATAAGTCAAAGAAATGCATTTTTCTTTAATATGGTCGAGAAGAACAATTTGGATATCGCTTATGGGATCCTGAAACACACTCAGTGATCAGAAGTAGTGAGGTCATTTTCAATGAGTCTAAGATGCATAAACAACCCATTAAGGAGGTTGAAGTGAGAAGAGTGGTGTTTGAGGATACTATTCCTCCGATTAGCAATCATAAAAATGCTACACATAGGGATGTTCAAGAGAATGTCCATTCAGATCAGTTTGCACATGTTCGTGTTCAGCAAACATTGAGACATTCTGCACGTGTCTCACATTCACCTAATAGATATGTTCCAGGTTTAGATTTTGTTATGCTAATAGATGTCGGTGAGCCTTCTTGCTACAAAGAGGCTATGTAGACAGAGGATCATGTCAAGTGGGAGCATGCCATGAAGAGTGAGTTGGATTCTATTCACAAGAATGGTACTTGGGATTTAGTACCTTTGCCAAATGGAAGGAAAGGTTTACCATGTAAATGGGTATATAAGCTGAAATTCACATCAGATAGTGCTTCTCCAAAGTATAAAGCATGCCTTGTTGCAAAGGGATTTAAACAACAACATGGTGTTGCTTTTGCTCCAGTGGTTAAGATGACTACCTCATGCATGTTGCTTGGATTTGTTGCAATGGAGGACTTAGAGCTAGTCCAAATGGATGTGAAAATTACTTTCTTGCATGGAGATCTTATAGATGAGATCTATATGGAAGAACCAGAGGGTTATGTAGTTCCTGGCAAGGAAAGTCTAGTTTGTAAGCTTAAGAAGAGCTTGTATGGACTTAAACAGTCTGCTAGACAATGGTACCAAAAGTTTGATGCTTTTATGAAGTCTCAAGGCTATTCTCGAAGTAATGAGGATCATTGTCTCTATGATAGGTTGTGTAGACAATCGTAAGTCTACATCAGGGTACATTTTTCATTTTGCTGGAGGTGCTATCTCTTGGAGATCTCGTCTTCAAGAATGTACAACTATTTCCACCACAGAAGTAGAGTATGTTGCAGCAAGTGAGGCATGTAAGGAAGCGTTGTGGCTTTCTCGTCTTGCTTGTGATATGGGTTTACCTCAGCATGTACCTCATTTTCTTAGTGATAGTTAGAGTGCAATTGCTTTGGCTAAGAATCCATTCTATCATGCAAAGAACAAGCACATTGAGGTGAGGTATCACTTCATTAGAGATTGCTTAGCCACTGAGCGCATTATTCTTGAGAAGGTACACACCCGAGAGAATGCTGCAGATGCTTTGAATAAAGCTCTACCGCAGGATAGCTTTCGACACTGTTGTCACTTGATGGAGGTTACTTGATTCCTGATCTTACATAATCACTTATCTACTGTGTAACATGCCCATCAGGTGGGAGGTAAAGTTTGTATACTTACACTCAGGTATTCTTTATCATTCTTTATTTTTTCTCCCATAGTTATTTTGGCCATATTGGCCTTTAGTGGGAGATTGTTACCGTTAGTGTCCATGTGAAAGGCCAAATGGCCACTAAACACTTCTTTGTATATGTTCTTTAATAAAACATATAGTGGCTTGGTCAGCAACAGACTGTATGTTCGATCGCATTTGTGAAACCTAAGAAGTCTGTCTTCGTGCTCCCTGTGTACTGTGTTTTCTGTGTATTCTATAGCATGTATGTGAAGTACTGTGTGCAGCCTCAGGAGCTCGGTTTTCTAATCCAAGCATATCAGCATGGAGCTCTTGAGAAGGAGAGCGCACTGTGGTGCATCGTCATCGAAATACTTCAAATAATTAGTATTCCATAAACGAATGAAAAGCAAACTTTAAACATAGAATTAAATATGTAAATTAATTTGAAAAGAGTTTCAATCAATTAGAGTTTTCAATGCAACACAAGATAGGTGGATAGAAAGTTATCATTGCTCTCTAGCTAAAAGGTGCTCTTGGAGGTCTACGCCATCCACAATTCACTAATAATTCATCACTAGTAATAGCACTAACAACTATGTATCTTGCTAAATTTCTACTCATGTATGATGATTCATGATTATTTTCATGCTCCTCAAATGTGCAATTAGTTAGCAAACATTACACCAACATATAATATGTTGTTGATAGTAAAAATCATCATAATTCCTATCGGAGGGCACATGTGAAGATGTCCTTGCATTGATAGGAGGTGGTGGACAAGGAAAAAATTAAGTCCACCCCTCTAACTCAAAAGTATATAAATATGTGCAAATTTCTATAAGTATATCGTATTATAATTATAAAGATTTTGGCAAATTTTGATGATACCATTCATTTTAAATATAGAAATTTAGGTGAATTTTTGTGATAACCTTCCTTAAACTTATAGATACTTAGAGAACAATACAAGCATTGAAAATTAACAAACAAATTCTATAGTAATTATAGAGATCATACAACCATCCTCAAAATACCCTCGAAATTCACTCTCCTTTATACCTCTCCTTCAATTTTCAAATCTTGCTTCAAGTCACTCCTTTTGAAGCTCTCTCACTTTGAGCTTACACTCTCAAAGCTCACAATCACATAAAAATTATAAACTTTGCTTGTAATGCTTGTTTGAAATAAATTTGATTGAGACTTATACATATACACATACATGCACGTAGGGTATAGACAATGCACAGACATACATATATATATTTTGCACACAAACAATTGCACTCGCACACGTATATATATATATATATATATATATATATATATATATATATATATATATATATATATATATATATATATATATATATATATGCCTAGAGACATATGTAGTGCACACACACACACACATTCTAGCATCATCCACACACATGTACATGCACACACAGACACAATGCATATAGTACATGCATACACATACATGCATATATACATATATAAACATGCACATAAACATGTTTTGCACACATACCTTCACACAGACACACACATACATACCAACAACAAGAAATCTGCACACACATACACACGCACTTATGTACACGCACTTATGTACACGCACACACACTTTTTCATACACACTTGCACATTTCACACTTATACACATACATAGTTTTCTATACACATACACATACACAATATGAACACATATAAATATAATAGCAACCACACACACATGCATTCTAGTTGAAGCCATGCGTACACATACATCTTTGACTGTTTGATGTGATGAAAATAAAATCCTATTTGATGAAGAGACAAAATGTACAGAACTTCTTACCATTGGAGAGAAAATCGGCTACATAAGATTCATTTTCTTCCATTCCTCGGACCACACGATGCATAAAAACAAGTGACTTTATACAAATGTATAGCTAGTTGTAATCTCATTCCAGTGCCCAAAACACAAGCAGCATATAGAGAATTTGCAACACCTCTTTCCAGACTAGAGATATAACAAAGTTTGGTGGCACAAAGCACGTCTATTCCTCACAAATGGGCTTCCAAACATGAGAGGGTTCAAAATCACTTTTTGAGTGCATCCCCATCATGATGAGGTAGCCATAAGAATTTCAAATAGGATGAAAAAGATCGGTTTATGAATCATTTAACGAATGCTACACTACTTCAAGGAAAAAAACCACTCGCTAATGCTCTTCTTCAGAAAGCATTTAGACATTGTAACATGAACCATTCTTGATGCTTAAATACGAAAAAAAGAGCTCATATATATTACTTATAAGATATCCTTATCGGGAGTTTTGAGTGTTGAACACCCTCTTCCTATATCCCTTGAAAATTCCCCTTTCACATATCTACATCTAAAGGATCACTATTCAAAGGGAAAAAAAGAAGTATGTATCATGCATGAAACTTAGGTTATAAGTCACTTTTGCTTTTGAAGCAAATTATCCTTCAACATTATTTCATCCACCCACCCTGGTTTCACATAGAGATACTTCAAAGTGTGAACCTATATCACAAAGGGAAGCCATTCTGAATCAGCGAAGTTTCAAGCTCATAAATTGCACACATTATTTGTGAGCCAGATTAAACTTTTGTGGTGCTATCACTATGTCATGGGATGTTGATAAATGCTTCCTTGATGATTTTTTGTGTACATTTTGAATTGGGAGACTAGGAGTATTAAAGTTGATGACCCCAGCACGATCTTAGATTTTCTTACAAATCTTCTCACATAAATCCTTTTGATTGGATGGAAATCATGTAACTAGGAAACTAAGACCCTTAAATAATAGGCTATTTATACCATTTTTTTCCCTTCTTTGTAGCTTTTCTCATTATGTTCAGTATCTGAATTCATTTTACAAGGACTCTTCCATGTCTCATCCTCTTGAAAAACTTCCTCGTGAAATAAAACAAAACAAAGAAGACCACAAGCGTAATTTTTTACATGTATAAATACAATCTCTCTCATTGATACATTCTGGTAAAGATCAGATAATAAAATATTCTTTCATCATCTCTGTCTGTCTCTCTCTCTCTCTCTCATTACAAGGTATGCTAAAATAGCTGCCAACTAATGGTCATACCTCTGTAGCATACAAAATTGGCACAAGGAAAGTTATGAAATAGATAATTATGGGTGGTATTTCTTTTCAAACCTGAAACCCAAGGATGCAATCATAAAAAATGCCCTGAACAAAAATTGGGCACACAATTGATAATACATTCCACTTTTGATAGCAAGATTACCTTGACAACAATCTCACTTATGGCCCAACCAAGACATGTCACTTATAGCCCAACCAAAACCTTTAGCCAATTATGAAAGAAGATCCAAAGAGCAAACAATCAACTCCATGTCATGGATGACACCAACCCTTCTTGGATCGGCCTAAACAACCATAACACTTGAAGCTTGCGATGCTGGGACTAACCAAAACCAGGTTCCCCCACCTTTGGAATAGAGAAATTCTCATCAACATAACTTTGCCATTTCTTGTGTCTATATAAGATTGATACATCTCACAAATACAGACTCTACATACTGAGCAGAACCTGGACCAAGGGCCAGGTACCATACATATAGAATAAGGTCATGGATATCTTGCAAGATTCCTTATAAACTGACAGAAGCATGTTCACTCAACTCATTGAATTTATCAAACTATTGCACATAAAACTAAAAATAGAGACCCATACACAACTAGAAGAGACTTTATTCTCTTGAAAAAAAATAAAAAAATTGAACTAGGGATAACCTGGGCTATGGATGTAATGCACTCTAACAAAGGAAATAGATCTCTATCTAAATCCGACAGTTGTTGCCATTTTTTAATTATTGGGAGCATAAGAATGGCTAGATACTTTGCCTAAACAAGACAATGACAAAAGAACAAAAGGAGTTATGCATCGAATATCAAATGATGTGTAATGCAGTACTATTACAATGATTTAACTTTAACTTATTGAGTTTTGCACCAACAACATCTTCTAGAGCTCCAATAGCATCATACAAAATCCGAAGATTTCTCCTCTGAAATGAAGGTCAAAGTTAAAGGTAAGCAAAAGAACCGGCCAAAAGAGGGAATAACAAAGAACTAACAGAAAAAGAAAACGGAAAAACCTTGTGCATATAAGATTTTAGAGATCAAACTTGAAACATGAAAAGGTTACATTCAATTCTATTTTGATTTCATTATTCAATTCTATTTTGAAAAGCTCATTGGAACCACAATTTAGGATATTATTATATGACATTAGGCACTAAAAATTATATTCAAACAAACATAATATATACATAGAAACATAATATATACATGCAAGCCTCACTCATGCATCCAAACATAAATAAATACATACATACATGCAAGAATATAAACATACACACATACAAGAATCACACATGCATCCAAACATACATGCAAGAATACAAACATACAAACATGCAATCATCACATGTACAAGCATCACACATGCGCACATATATGCATACACACATATTACAAACATACACGCATACACATACATACAAACATACACACACATACATTCTCTCTCTCTCTCTATCCATCCATCTATCTATCTCTCTCTCTCTCTCCCTCCCCCCGTCTCTCTCTCTCTCTATATATATATATATATTTATTTATATATCTGTGTATATATTGTTATGGAGGTACCAATATACTATTGTGTGTATATACGATTATGTATTTACTCTTGTGTGTACATATATATACTTGCTCTCACTACAACATATCAGGGGCATACCGACGTTGCCCATACCGACGGTCACGCCTCGGCATCGGTATGACCATTGAAAATGCTTGAAAAACCACGGATGCAATACCGACGGTCATTTAATCGTCGGTATATAAGCGTCGGTACTTTACTGTAAATTACCGATGCTTATACCGACGTTCATACCGACGCTTATACCGAGGTAATGTTTTAACCGGGCCCGAGAGCAAAAATTCCACATTTGCTTGCATTTTGAACCAAAGTTTGCTACTGTCGAGTTTGCACGTGCGAACTACATTCTGCACCTATTGTGTACACACATCTCTCTCTTTCTCACTCTTTCTCTCTCTTTCTCTCCTCTCTCTCTACATCTCTGTTTCTCTAGATCTGAAATTTTTGTAAGAATTGCACATACTGTAGCACCCTTTCTCTTTCTTTGTGTTTCCCTTTTCTAATTTCTCTTCTCTTTCGTTTTGCAGGAGCTTTTTGGCATCAAATCTTTGGAATTTGTCGAAGGGCAACATTAAGTGGACCTTGAGGACAACGTTCCAAACAATTACATCGATGTAAGTGATTGTTTTGTTTTCGATTGATATAGAGTGAGATAGAGAGAGAGAGAGATGAAAGAAAGAGAGAGATCTAGAGAAACATAGAGAGAGAGAGAGAGAGAGAGAGAGAGAGAGAGAGAGAGAGAGAGAGAGAGAGAGAGAGAGAGAGAGAGAGAGAGAGAGAGAGAGAGAGAGAAAGAGAGAGATATGAAAGAGAAAGATAGAGAGAGAGTGAAAGAGAGAGAGATGAAAAAGAGAGAGATGAAATAGAAAAAGAATGAGATACAGAGACAGATGCATACATACATACACACACGTATGCATACACATACTCACATACATATTACATGCACACATGCATATTACATACACGCTCACATACATATTACATACACACATGCATATACATACACCTACATATTACATACTCACATGCATACACACATATACATACATACATGCATATTACATACAAACATGCATATTACATACACACATGCATATTAGATACACACATGCATATACATACACACACATATTCATTCTCATACTCAC
>CM035442.1:100827508-100995008 GCA_020310875.1 Ceratopteris richardii | reverse complement strand
GGTTGCTACAAATTCACCATGAAAAAGCATAGTTGATAGGGTGTACACACACCTATCAAGTGGTTGCAACTCGGACAAAAAATCCACAAGTGAAATCTGCATGCTTCATCAATATGACAATCATGTATACCAATCAAACCCCGAATTCACCTTCAAATGAAAGCTTGATTATCAGCGTATGGTGGTCAACCACTAGACTTTATAGCCATCAAGACAAATTGGAAATAAAAGACAAAAAAAATTCCAAAAAAGTTATAGTTGATAGGGTATACACACTATCTCTCATTCTCCAGGAACAAGACCAATCCAAATGATATTTTTAGAATCTGCATACTTAGAGATCTAGTCCTCTCTAATTCTTGCTATATATATTTCCCATCAAACCTAAAAAAATATATCAAGCAAAAAGTTTTATAGTACAATGCCATACCAATGATTGTGAGCCATACCTAATATTATCCCATGAAAAGGTGGTTGATACCAAATATATACCAAAATGAGGCGAGGTAAACCCCAACTTCACATTCCGATGGAAATGGAAGTATAAGCTCATGGTAGTCACCCACAAGACTCCATTATACATAGCATCGACACAATACACTTTTTTCAATGGCTTCCTTTGCATATATTTCATATTCTTGTAACCCAAGAGAGCAATCCTATCCAATGTAAAGCCTTACACTTGAGGCATAAGAACAAAGAAGTTTCCTATCACACAAATATCTAAAATGTTGTACAAAGCTAGTCCGACTATAGAAGTTCATAACTTATTGGGTGGCATAAAACATGACTATCTATTAGGATGCGTACCGAAAGCTTATCAGGTGGGGCTTTTGTTGAAGATCCAATGACTCCATTGGTTCAATCATAAAAAGTTGACAATTGATCATATCAAATTTTTTTTATACAACAAACGTAATCAGTAAATCTCTACATTATTCCATGGAATTTTCTTGATTCGTTGAAAAAAGGCATCAAGACCGATGATGCAGTTGAAACCATAAGAGAGATAGTTCCATGCAACATTCTAGAAGATAATCTTAAAGTCCATGCACCCATGAAATACTTCATGTTATGTACACATTCCATGTATGACAAATGGTATATTCAAGAAGTTGCGGTGTATGATGAACGTTGGGCTATGTTCATGATGAACATTGGGATATAAAAACGTAGCAAGGGAAAGATAATAATCTTGTAATTTAACTCAGAATGTGAAACATACAATGAATTGTACAAAGCACTTCTACAAACAAATTAATTGAAGTTACTCCACTAGATCATGTGGATATTATTAATATGGAACAGAATGTGAAACATACAATGAATTGTACAAAGCACTTCTACAAACAAATTAATTGAAGTCACTTCACTAGATCATGTGGATATTATTAATATGGATTAATATGGAAAAGAGGCATGTTGTAAGCGTCTTAAACATAGATGCTTGCATGCTCTATGAAGATGATCTGAAAAGTTCAACATACATGTTTGATGATGCAATTAGCGAATTCCACAAACATAACATAGAACCTCCATATCCCAATATACTGCGCTTTTAGTGGTATGGGAGCATAGGCCAAAAAATAATGACTAAAATTCTTCAAAACGTGTAAGATAGAGGTGCGAAAAGTGACCTAACTTCTCTTATATCTTCTATCTTGACGATGTTCATGGTGTCATATCTCTTTTCATGGGGCAAAATAGTGCTAGAAGAAATCAACTTTCACATCGCATAATTCACTTGAATAAGAGACACACAATCAGGAGAGAATCTTTAATAGAGAAAAGAGACATGAGTACAAACGTTCAAAGCAAAAAATGTCGATTTTCTATTTATCAAATACAAAAAAAAAAACTTTGGTGATTAAAACCACCATTCATGGAGAAACACAATTTTTACATTGCTTTAATTCAAGCATCTTCATTTTGTTGTAGTGTATTCTACTGCTTAGTTGGAGTAATAAGGTCATCTCACTCTCATACTCCCTTTCATAAATTTGGCACCAGAACATAGATTTAAAAGTAGATGGCCCTCCTTCAATACACCTTTCTATGGAGGCTCATTCCTTCTTGAGATTGTAGACTCAAGCCTCCATGTCCGAAGTGTTGCAGCTAAGGAGCTCAAGCTTGGATTCTTCCTCATGGAATGCAACAATCTTTTGCTCAATCTCTTGTTGATTCTCCATAAGGATCTTAGTCTTCTCCTTAATCTGTGCATCTATTTTTCTTTGAAGCTTTGAGAGGAAATGCATACACTCGCTAATAGTTTCACTTGCAAGCCTAAGAGCTTTGAGCTTTAGGGGACTGTATTATGCTCTATTTGAGCAAGGGTACATGATTTTGTTCTAAAGTAACAGTGAGCAAAGGTGTTGAGGTGCATAATACCAAGGTTTTTATAAAGTTAATGATGGACATTGAAGTAGGACTTCTTAAAATTCCATTGGCTATTACTAGAGATATAGTAGAACATCACATTCACATATCTGAACATCAAGATTCTTATAACTGAATAAAATATGAAGGAAAAATTTGCAAGTGTGCAAAGTTAGGTCAACATATATGGTTAAGTTTTTTTTTAGTACATAGCTATAAATTATAATATCATATAAGAATTTCACCCTTTTATTTTGGAATTAAGAAAATAGATATTTATGAAGTAAAATGTCAATCACTCTAACCCTTTTGACACACTCACTAAGGAATAGGAAACTAACTCCATGTGCCTCTGATTATCATAATTCAAAGTCAGTGCATTCGATCCCTCTATAAAGTTTTCCCCAGATGAAGGTATGTCAAAAATCTACAAAAAACTCATCCAAACAAGAAATGGACATCGAGCCACACATACATGATACTCCTCTCAATAAAGTTGGATATAATAGCAATGGAAGTGAGGAGAATAGCAACAGAAGTGATGAGAATAATTAGTCACAATGGTCATCTGACTGCCAAGTGTTGGAGGATAAACACTCCTATGTGCACAATGAAAGTAAATGAACCCTCCTAGGATCCTGAAAATTTTCAAACATAGGCTCTGTATCTTCTAAGTTTCTCTGAGTACATGCAAAGACTGAAAATGAAACTTTGCACACTTAACTAAACTTATCTCCATTTGGATACTAGATGATTCCTCAACCAGCTGCACCAAAACAAATAACTTGATCTCTTCACAAAGTTTTAGCTAACTACACATACACTATTGGATATTTCTCTGCACATGTGCACACACTGAACTCGAGACACTTACCACTCAAAGTAGAACTTATAAGCTTCAACAAGACAAAAATCAATGCAAATGAATTTTGGATGAAGGAGAAACAACAATTACAACATTGAGGGGTCTGCCAAGATCATCTAGAAAGATAGAGTATTAAAAAGTAAAATCTCTGCAAAATACACAGAGAACAGTAAGTAGGGGGTGTGCTTAAGCAAGAGGGAATCTTGGGCACATATTTCCAGGACTCTAAGTCATAATACAACTCATTAGAAGCTTTAAAGGTTACATACCAACCTCTTTAACCAATCAAAATCATATACATGTCAAAAAGTGAGGTCCAATCACATCAAGAGGTGAGGTAAATCTTCTGTAATCAAATTCTTTCCATTATAGGCATGATTTGATACCTCCAACTCGTGGAAATCATCTTGCTTTGATTGTGGATTATGTGGAAGGTTTAATTTGGGACATGTTGCCACATTCTTGAGCTTGAAATATAAACTTTCAATACTCCCCCTCAAGTTCAAGTCTTTTTCCTTCATTGCTTCATCCTATGTCTCTTATGTTGATTGATTCTTTGAATCCTCCAAGCTCTTTACTTTCAAGAAACTTTGTCATCATGTCTACAACTTGCACTTTAGAGTTCACATACCTTATATCTAGCTCCTTTTCCATTATGTTTTCTCTAATGAAGTGGTAATGAGCCTCTATGTGCTTGCTCCTTGCATGAAACATGGGATTGTTAGCTAGGTAGATGCTTGAAATGTTGTCTCCATAAAGAGGAAGCTCTTCCACTTTCACTTCAAGGTCCTTAAGTAGCTTCTTAATCCCTAGTAGCTCACATGTAGCCAATGCTAAACCTCTGTACTGAGTCTTTGTGGATGAAAGAGCAATAGTGGGTTGCTTCTTAAAGCTCCATGAGATCAATTTTGTACCTATCATGAAAATATAACCCAATGTCCTCCTTCGATCATCCTTGCTACCTACTCAATCAGCATCACTATATCCTTTGAAACTTAGATCAGCATCATATGAGTAAAATAGACCTTGTTTGATGGTGTGATTGATGTATCTAAGCACTTTTCTTGATGCCATAAGATGATCATGAGTGGGTGCATGCAAAAATTGAGAGAGAAAACCTACTACATATGCAAGATCAGGTCTAGTGAATGTAGCATAAATTAATGAACCAATTATGCTTCTATATAGTGTAATATATTGTATAGCCTCTTCTTGACCTACAAACAACTTTGTATGAGTGGCTAAAAACCACTCATATCAAACCTATATAGCACATCCAACAAGTATTTTCTTTGAATCAAGAATATGCCATTTTGTGCATAGATTACCTCTATTCCCAATAAGTACTTTAGTGTTCCAAGATTCCATATCTTGAACTCTTTTCCTAGCCTTGATTTGATATATTTAATACCTACAATATCACTTCCTATGATGATCAAATCATCCACATAGATGCATATATATACCGTCTTGTCTCCTTGCTTCTTCATGTAAAATGATGGACCTACAACACTTTTTCTGTATCTACAACCTGACAAATAATCCACCAAACTCTGATTCCAGGCCTTTAGGGCTTGCTTTAGTCATATAATTGTTTCCTTAGCTTGCAAACATGATTTGGGTGCTCATATTAGCAAATCCTTGAGGTTGGATCATGTAGACTACTTCTTCAAGCTCTCCATTGAGGAGGGCATCCTTCACATCCAACTGATATAAGATCCATTTCCTTGATGTGGACACTTCAATCAAAGTCCTCATTGTTGGGATCTTATTTACAGGGCTAAAAGTTTCATTGTAATCTATCCCATAGCTTTGGGAGAAGACTTTTGCCACCAACCTCGCTTTGTACCTAGCAATGAAACCATCTAAATTTCTTTTAGTTTTGTAAACACACTTATTACCTATCACCTTCATGTCTTCTTGAGCTAGTACCAAGCTCCAAGTATGGTTCTCATCAAGAGTCTTGAGCTCTTTCTTCATTGCCTCTTGCCATTCCTTGAGATCCTTAGCTTCTTCATAATTAGTTGGTTCTTTGTCATTGATTACTTGAGTCATGTATGCATAATGCTTTGCAATGAAATAATCATATCTTAACCTTTTAATTGGATATCTTACTCTTGAAAACCTTCTTTCACTTCCTTTAGGTGTGGTTGCCATCTTTTTTCTTTGTTTTGCCACTCTTGGAGTTTGAATTTATTCTATCTCTTCATCTTCCAACATGCTCTCATCCACATAGCTTCCTTCTTCGATTGCAATCTTCTCTTTGCCTTTGAATTTGATTTCTTCAGAGATGGTCTCTCTTTCCCTAAGCCTTCCACTCCATGGTGAGGGTGTCCTTGTGTTGGATGAGTTGCTTGGACCACTTAAATCCATGCTTTCTTGAAATCTATCATCATTCTTCTTATCTATCTCACTTATCTCTTAACCCTGTAATGGACTCGTGCATGCATACCAAGGCTTCAACTCATCAAAGACAACATCCATACTTATTTTCAACAACTTTTGCATCTAACTTTGACCTCAACTCTTGAAGTACATGTACATAGCATATACCACCAAATATTATAAGATGTGAAATGCAAGGTTTTCTTCCACCCCATGCGTCCTCAGGGGTTAGATGATGTATAACTGATGTAAGACATCTATTCATGATGAATGTGGCTGTATATTTAGCCTCTCCCTAATAACAATGCGGAATATTCATTTCGCTGAGCATACACCTTGCTACCTCTACTATATGTCTGTTTTTTCTCTCTCCTACCCCATTTTGTTGAGGACTATACCTGCACATAAATTGTCTTTTGATGCCATTGACAGAAAAAAATTTAGAAAATTCATGGGAGAAGTACTCTCCCCCTCCATCGGATCTCAAAGTTTTGATAAACTTTAGACTACTTCTCCACTTGTGCCTTGAATTCCTTGAAGTAGTGAACACATTGGATTTTTTGCTAATGCAATACAACCATACTTTTCTTGAAAAGTCATCAATGAAGGTTACAAAATACCTATTTTCAACAAGGGATGCTTCTCTTGTTGGGCCCCAAACATTTGTGAATGAGGTCTAAAACATTTGCACTCACATCTCTTCTTGAAGGGCATCCTTGATTGTTTTCCTTGTTGGCAAGCTACACAAATTTCATGCAACATTTTAGATGTAAAATTTGGTAGGTCTCTTACCAAGATCCTCCTTTGCATGTGCTCGACCTTTTGTAGGTTTATATGACCTAATCATTTATGCCATAGGTCCAAATATGCTATCCTCTTGTCTCCGTATGTTACATACATTGGATGGCATGGCTAATTTATGTCCATTGTGAACATTCTCCCTTGCTTTCTTCCTTTTGCTATGAGCTGACACTTGCCCTTGGATACTCAACAAAACATCCTCTTTCATTAAACCTAGCTTATAGCCTTTTTCTACCATTTGGCATATCAAAATCAAGTTTCTGGTAATAGTACAAACATGTAATACCTCTGATAAGCACTTTGCCCTTTGGTTTCCTTCCAAATTGATATCTCACACATGTTGAATGGTATACTCTAAGTTATCACCTATTTCCACATGTCCTTGATGCTTTCGAACATGAAAATTACTAAAAAATCCTTTCGACATGACGTATGATTGCTACATCCATTGTCTACGTACCATACATCTTCACTAGCTTGAGTTGTATCTTCACCATACCTCATGGCAAGTAAATAATCATTCCTTTGGCTAGATGATGTGTTTGCATAGTTACCTTGCCCTCTATAACTGTTCTTGTTTTCTTTGATTCCCTTGTCTTTGAGCTCTATGATAACATTCATTTGCAAAATGACCGGGCTTACCACATATAAATCATCCATTTGAAGTGGGTTGTCCTCTTCCACCAAATATTGCACCTCTTCCTCTATTTGTTGCTCTTCCACCTCTTTGACCTGCATTTTCTTTTTTTCCTTGACCTCCTTGGTTGCTTTGATATCTTCCTCTTCCTCTTGTAGCACCTCAGTTGTGTCTTCCTTTTCCTCTACCTGCATACAATAATTGCCCTTGGCATTCCTTGGCATTATGACCACCAAGGTTCATCTCCTTTCTCACCATGAGAGTGATTAGTTGATCAATATCAGGAAGAGAGTCCCTTACATACACTGAAGTTGTGAATGACTTGCATTTTTCATCATCCCTAAGTCCATTTAGGGTATGGACGACAAGATCATCACCATCTAGGGCACAAGTGATTGACCCTAGTGCATCTGCAAGCTCTTTAACCTTTAATATGTAATCATTAGCACCTTGAGAGGGGCCTTTCCTAAGATTATTTAGCTCATTCTTGAGATGAATTTTTCTAGCTTTTGTGGAGGTTAAGTACAATCTCTCCAAGCACTCCCACACCTTCTTTGATGTATCCAAGTCTTGAATATGTCCTATCAAGGAGTTGCTAATATGCTGAGATAAAATAAAAATGACCCTTTTTTCTCTTTCATACCACTCTCTTACAACTCTTCTTTGGTCATTGATTAGATTTACCTCATCTATATAGGGTTTTGGCCCTCCAAATCCCCACAAACCTTTCCCCATCAAAAAATTGCTTATTCTAAATCGCCATGGTTGGTAATTTCCCTTTTTGAGCCTCTCAAAGAAATAGAGCTACTCCTCTTGATGAAGTTTCATCTTTGATTTGATGATGTATTTGCTTCCCCTTGTTTTTGATGTGCCCGTTCTTTGCTTCTTTCCTTAAAACTTTGATGAGATCTTCACTTCAATTGAGTAGCTCCTTCTTCTCTCTTTGATACTCCACTTATAGATTTGATACCACTATTGGAGGATAAACACTTCTATGTGCACAACAAAAGCAAATGAACCCTCCTAGGATTCTGGAAATTTTCAAAAATAGGCTTTGTATTTTCTAGGTTTCTTTGAGTACATGTAGAGATTGAAAATGAAATTTTGCATACTTTAACTCGACTTAGAGAGCTCTCAAATGAGGTAGGCAACTCAGTAAGCCCAAACAACATGATGAATTTGTTTATCCCAATCACAGCATTTATTGTTTACCAGTTTTGTCAATACATTACATAGGATCTTATTTGTGCTCTCGGCTTGTTCGTTAGCTTCTGGATTATAGGGGGCAGATTTCTTATGTATCACCAAGAATTCTTGGAGAAGGTTTTCAATAACTTCATTCAAGAAGTGCGTACCTCTATCACTTACTAACTCTATTGGTAACCCATATCTAGTGAACACATTCTTAAATAAGAACTTAGCTATTGTCTGAGCATCATTCTTTGTTGTGGATTTTACTTATACCCACTTTGTAAGGTAATCTATGCTACAATAATGTACTCAACATGGGAGTTTCTAGCTGGGGGTTAATGGGACCTACAAAGTCTATACCCCACTTCGAAAATGCACATCCACCCATCATTGGTCTCAAAGGCATCTCATCTTTTCTGATCGGATATTGTGCACATTGACATGTGTCACATTTCTTCACATAGGTATGTGCATCCATATGAAGAGTGGGCCACCAAAGTCCTGAGAATAGAATGTTCTTAATTACTCAGTCAGGACCAGAGTGTCCACCTACAACACCACTATGTGCAATTTCTAAGACTTTCAAATAGTTTGATTCATGAACACACAATCTTAGGTAACCATCTTTGCCTTTTTGGTATAGGTTGTCTCCAACTAAGGCATAGTCCTAAGCCTCTTGCTCCATGCTTCGTTTTCTTGCCAGACTAGCCTCATTGGGCAGTGTTCCTAATTTCATAAATTCTACTAATGGAGCACTCCAATCTAGAATTAATGACATGTGATAAAGAGTGGCATGCTCCACTAGGAGTCTCTCTTGACATATTGGACAATTCTTAATCCATTAATGTGCTTCTTTGTCCATGCTAGGCCAATACACTCCTAAACGTTTCAGATTCTGCAATGTTCGATGTTTAGAATAATGGTTTCCTAGCAATCCTTCATGGGCTTGTTGCAACCAACTGCTATGTTCATCGTCTTCGACACAACAAGCTAGTACACCTGCTTTATCTTGTTTGTCCATGCTTCCTGCCAAGATGTGATATTTTTGTGATTTTACAATTTCGTCTTTGTTCGTTCTCACATTCTTATTTGTGGGTCTGATGGTTAGGACAAGTACCAGCTTATTTGCCCATTTAGGAACAACTTCCAAATTGAACAAATACGTGTCAGGTAATTCATTAGAAACTCCTTGTGGTGATTCTCCTGAAGTGATGTGAGAAAGGTGATCCGCCCTAAGATGGGTCCTACCTTTCCTGACAACAACTTCAAAGTCGTATTCCATTAGTAAGACAAACCATCTTACTAAGCATCCTGTATTGCAAGGTTTATTGACCAGATATAATAAAGCTTGATGATCAATGAAAAACTTGAACTTGTTGGCCAATAGATAGTGTCTAAACTTCTTCACGGCATATACCATGCCTAAGTCTTCTCGTTCAATTTTCGTATAGTTTCTTTCCGCTGCGTTTAGTTGTCTACTAGCATATGCTATAGGCAAATCTAAGCTTCCTTCACCTGTGGGTTGTGCTAGCACACATCTTATTGCATGATTGGATGCATCTACATGGACATGGAATGGTTTATTCCAATCAAGAGTAATTAGTGTTGGTGCTGTGCACAAACGTCTCTTCAGCTCATTGAACGAATTTTTGCATTCGTTGTTCCACTCAAAATTTGTCAACAAGGCATAAAGAGGTTTAGCTATGACCGCATACATGTGGATAAACCTGTGGTAATATCCACAATGTCCCACAAAGGCTTGTACCTCTTTAACATTCCTTGGCCTTGGTAATTTTGCTATGGCTCGTACTTTGTCCTCATGAATTGATATTCCATTCTTAGAAACAATATGACCTAAGATCTTGCCTTGACGTACCATGAACATGCACTTTTCTGGGTTCAGACGCACTCGATATTCTCTAAACTTGTTGAAGATCTATCTAAGCTCAGGGATGTGGCATCTTCTTTCTTGGGAATGAGCACATAAATCATCCACATATACTTCTAAGTTCTTTTGCAAGAACTCTTTGAAGACATGACACATGAGCCTTTGGAATGTTGCAGGTGCATTGGTGAGCCCAAATGGCATCACTCAAAATGCAAAGATTTCCCACTCTATGGCAAAGGCTATTTTATGTTGATCTTTTGGGGCAATGGCTACTTGGTTGTAACCTGAAAATCCATCAAGGAAGCTATAAACTTCCTTGCCTGCAACACGCTCCATTAAATGTTTAGTGATTGGGAGAGGATAACTATCTCTGATTGTAGTGCCATTAACTTTTTAAAGATTAATACACACTCTTAATTTTCCATTCTTCTTGGCCATCACTACAATGGGGGAAACCCATTCAATATGCTCAATCTCATAGATAAATCCAACTTCAATCAACCTATCAATTTCTTCTTTTATTTTTGTAGCATAAGTTTCATTATATGTGTAGGGCTTCTGTTTGGTGGGCTTGGCATCAGTCATCATGGGGATTGTATGAGAGCATACTTTTGGATTTACTCCCTTCAAGTCTCTATAGTTCCACACAAACACGTTCCTATATTCCCTTAATAAAGCTACAAGCTCTACTTCTTCTGGAATTAGGTCTTCTCCTATGTACATACATCACTCTTTGTTCCCTTCAATGGTTACCAAATTTTTTTTGGTCTTTTCTTTATTATCATATGCTTCTCTTGTGGTGGCCTCTCTCTTAGTCATTCATACCAAAATTTTTCGGTCTTCAACTTCATATTTCTTGAAATTCTCTGGTACTTCGAACAATGAGTCCTCCTCTTCTTGTTTCACTACTTTTCTTTTCTTTTCTTTTTCTTTTGACCTCCTTCACTTCCATCCTTTGAATTTATAGTTTTAATACTCACGAGAGGTTCTTCTTCTTTTTGGGTATATACTCCTAGATTCTCTAGATAGTGCTCCTCTGAGTTGAAGAAACTATCCATCACAATGGACTCTATATGATCTTCATCCTCTTCTTCTTTTATGAAATCACTAGGGTCACATTCTTCTAGCAAGGCCTCACACATGAACACTGAAATATCATAACCCTCCTCATCACAATGAGGTGTCCACTGTTCTTCATTGACAAGAATGTCCATGGTGGCTAAGATTTCCACGAATGGAGCTTCTTGTACACTTTCAAAACTGAAACATATGCATGGATGTTTGTGGATGGTATGAATGCATGTGGGTCATGCCCAGCCATAATGCTCAAATTCCTCATCTGGAAAGATCATCGGTGTGTAGGCTAGGTCTCTATCTAGTCTGTCTTTTGGAGGAGTTCCTTTCTCTCTCGCTTTCATGCATCTTTCCTCTTCCTCCACGACCTTGCACATCCACAAATGAGTATCCTCATGCATCCAAGATGGATCAGCTGAACTTTCAGAATGTACAGAGATTGAACCTTCTTGCGCTTTTTGGATAGGATTCCATTGTAGGGGTCTCTGAAGGTATAATCCTTCAAATTGACCTTAGTTGTGACCCCTAAGTGCTACAAGTACAAGGAGTTGGTTTCCCAATCTTGTGCTATTTGAAGTTGTTGTAGGAAGGGCCTTCCTAGGATCATCTCATAGATGTCACATATAGCAAAGGTGTGTTCAAACTCTACACGACAAGTGGTTAGAGTGATCCCTTCTAGCAATCCAAGAGGTCTTTCAACATGGCCATCGGCCATTTGAAGTTTCATTCTAGTTGGTTTTAATGCAGGTTTGCCCCATTGATTCCACAAGAAGCTGGTTGCAATTGCAACACCTACGCCTGAATCTATGATCGCTTTGGTTATGTAACCTTGGTAGGTGATTGGAAGATAAGTACTACATTCTTCACCTTCACTCATGTCTCCTATTTCATCTAGAGGTATCTTTGGTGCTTTGTGCTTGGAGCCTGCTTTCGACACATTGAGATCGAGTTCAGGAACCTAATTTTCCACATGCTTCCATAGCTCTGGTTTTGCTTTGAACAGCTCTTCTACGGTGAGATGACACTGAACCTTAGTGTTCTTCACGACATTAGTGTTCCTTGGAACTACTGAGTCTTCATGTCTTACCAATATTGTGGGAGCTCTGATTTGGAGAGATTCAGATTCCCATGGGCCTGTGAATTGCGGAAAATCTTGTAAAGAATTAGATTCAAAATCTAATCTTTCGTCTTCTTGTTTCTCTTCTTGGTCTCCATAAATAGATGGAATATCTTGGGGAAATTGATCATGAAGGTCATCAATTTCAGGAATAGGAGGGGGAGTATCCTTCTCCTTGGCCCATTTTTCTTCTTGTATTTCCCGCAAGAATTATTGAGAGTACTCTTGAATTGAAAGAGGTGTTCCAGCATCTGTGGAATTAGAAACATAAGCTTCCATTGGTGGTGAGCTTCCTTTTTCAACAACTAGTTGAGCTTGTGGAGGTAAAGAAACATGTGGCTTGTTTACCAACTGCTCTAATCTTTCTCGTAAGCCCTGAAAGTGCAAATCCGGTTTGACAGAGTTTGTTTGATCGAACAGTTGACTGGTCTCGAGCATAGCCTGAGCTAGTTCTACCATTTTCATGCACATTTTTGTTCATTCAATCTCTAAATCTGCTCTAGGGTAACTCTTGTCTAGGTTTGCAACCGTTGGCCCTTCTTGAAGTTGAGCCTGGTAGGACTTGAACATCATGTCCAAGCCCTCTGGAGTTGGATCTGCAAGAATTGACCCTGGTTTTGGTCTATTTACAATGGGTGGTGGGGTGGGATGAGGTGGTGTTGATGGAGTTTTGGCATGTGAGGGATTTTGTGAGGCAATATCTTCTATTTTGCTTTTTGCATCTCTAAGGCTTTCACCTAGTTCAGACAGTGTTTTATTCCACTTGTGATTGGTTTTCTCTCTGGTATCCTTCCATGTCCTTATTTTCCTCTTACTAAGCTCTACTGATTTACTTGACTCTGATTGTTCTGTTCCCTGGTAACTACATGTATAGGAGCCACATTACTGCTACTTGAACTTGTTCTTCGATGACTCTATGTATTAAGCTCATGGACTATCTTCATGGGTGTAGTCAGAGCTCTGAACATGAGGGTCATTTTCTCAGACTAATGGGGTCATTGGTACCAATTCTCTATTCGGGTTCTCCTCTGCCACTGCATACTTAACTAAAATCATGTTGGTAGGAGCTGGTAGTTGGTTTCCTAGGACTTGTTGTGGCCTATATGGTACCTCATATTGTTGTTGGTATTGAGGCAGATTTTGTTGTGGTGGCCTATAATATGGCTGTTGGTATTGGTTCTGATACCTACCCTATTGATAACGTTGTTGATACGTTTGTCTGACAGCCTGCCTATTATATGGACAATCTTGAGCCATGTGGTTCATGTATTTTCTCACAATAGTGCAATATGGTGCACTCATTTCTCTCATATTCTAGTTTTGTAATGGGCATACATTAGCCATGTGTTTGCCTCCACAAGTATAACATCACTTCAATGAGGTGACCCTTGGTGTTTGTCAATTTTGAACTCCTAGCTTCTTGGTGACTTGTTCAACTATCTCATCTATCTCCGTGGAGGTTCTGGAGGTGTGACTTGTAGAACTATCAGAATCCTTATAGAGTTTCGACAATTCTAACTCCTCACCCAAGTTTTCTTCTATGTCAGTGCACATCTGCACACACTCTTCTATGGATCTAGGCTCTTTCAAGTACACATATGATCTTAACCTGGTGCTTAGTAGGTCATCTAAAAACAAGGCCACTTGTTTGTCCGGTGTGGGTAACTCTAGAACAGAGCATCTTTCTAAGTACTATCTAAACCATCTTCCTACAAGTCACACTGTTTCTTGGGGTGTCTGCTTGAAGCTGTGGATCAAGGATGATGTGTTATGCCTGATACCACTCTTGGAGAATTCAACAATTAACTCCTCCAGTAGTTGACCTATGTTTTGGTAGTTTAGAGGTTAGAGGTTGAAACCAAGCTAAGGCAATACTCTTGAGGGTCAAACCAAATGCCTCAAACTGTCTGAACAAGTCATCAACCTATTCAGCTCTTAACACTTGTTTAAACTCCACCACATGATCATAAGGATCTCTTGATCCATCAAAATAGTTCTTCATTGCCTTGACCACTTGAGAGGGTCCAAGGGTTCTTGGGTACTCTTGTGGTCTAGACAATGGAAAATCATGTTCATCTCTTTGAGGCCTGTGTGCTCCATGTCTCTCTCCTTCATGCCATTCACCTTCATGTCCTGATCTGTCTCTAGCCACGGTGTGTGCAAAGCTTACCTCTGGTCTTTCTCTGGCTCTTTCCCTTTGGTTTTCATGAGCCTAGGATGATCCTATTCCTTGGAGGCTGTGGAGACATTAGATCTTGGTGGAGGGAAAACCGATTCTCCATGCCACGTGTAGGCATGCCTATCATGCTTTGTTAGCAAGCACATTTTCTTAGATAATTATCTAGGTAGAAAAATTTGCCTGGTGTCTCAGGGTCTTTGAATTCATAGATGGTGATTACTTGGTTAGGTGATTTGGCTTGAATCTCCAAAAGTCTTCCTTCATTTCCCTATTCAAGAATAGTTCTAGTTCTATGCTTTTGTTGTTGTCACTCTAGCACAATGGAAAGTACCAACATGAGGAGCTTCACCTCATAAATGTCAATCCGCAGAGACGTGAGGACCAGTATGAAGACCGTGAGCAAGTGATGGTACAAGTGAGTGAGTGAAAGCACACAAGCATGCACACACATATACACACACGCACACAGGGTAAGAACAAAGAGTGGAACAATGGAAAGCTTTGATTACCAAAGAACTCTCTTACAAAGCTCAAATCTACAACAAGCTAACCTAAAAAATGAGCTCTACAACCCTTTTTATAGTTTTTTGAGTGGTTTTGGCCCTCTCTAGACCTAGTGTTCAGCCTAGTTAAAAATTAGGTTCCAGGGCTTATTTGGGGGCTCAAATGGAATCTAAAAATTATGAAAATTGGTAGGATGATAGTTCTAATACTCCTCAAGCTTGAGGACTCCTCAGCTTGAACAAAATGGAGTTGCAAAAATGAAAAATGGTATTTATAATGGGTTTTGGTGATAAAAATCACTATTATTATAGGGATTTGGTCTGACAATTTGGCATGTGCTTCTTGGAGCTCCCTACATGCTCATTCTTCTTTTGTGTCCACTTCTTTGATGCACTTCATGCTTTGTCCTTAACCTTGAGTGTCAACACTCCCCCCCTCTAGAGTCTGTCGTCCCTGATAGACCCTTGTTGGAGTAGTTGTTCCATGTAGTACTTGGAGAGGTAGTGTCCTTCATGTATCAACAAGAGTAGTCCATTTGCTAGATGTAGCTTGGTCGGTTGTCTAGTTCTTCAGTTTGGCACTGCTAGCCTATGCAAGTTCGGGTCAAGTTATATGTTGTAGCCGGATGTCATAGTTATGAGCTTCCAAAAAGTGTTAGTTGCTCAAAAGAGGTTGTGCTTCTTCTCTGACCCTCAAATCTTCTCCTTTTCGCCTCTTAGCAGTGTTGAATCTCAATAGCATATCCTCTGTAAGAGGTTCAAAATGTAGCTTGAATCGGCATCCACTAATATAGTTTGGTAAGATATCACCTTCTAAAGTAGCCAATTGAACCCCACCGCCAGTGGAAATTCTATTAATGATCATGGGTCCATATCATCGTTTCTCCAATTTGCGGGCATGTTGCTTTAGCATATAAACCAGCACTAGATCTCCTTCTTTCAATCCTTTATCCTTTATATGGGCATCAAAGTATGCCTTTTACATTTTCTTTGGAGCATAAATGCCTGTTGCCGCTCGTACCCTCGTCTCACCTAAACGTTCTAGATCAAAGATCCTAGAGGACAACTCATGTCCATTCCACTCGTATTCCTGTGCTACTTTCAAGGCTGGTATTAGGAAGTCCAATGGTAGCATAACATTCTGTCCGAAGACCATCTGAAATGGTGTGGCATTGAGTATTGTTTTGTAGGCAACTCGGTATGCCCAAACAACATGTTGAAGCTGTTTGTCCCAATCAGAGTGTTTATTATTTACCAATTTTGTCAATACGTTGCATATGATCTTATTTGTGCTCTCGACTTGTCCGTTAGCTTGTGGATGATAGGGGTTAGACTTCTTATGTATTACCAAGAATTCTTGGAGAAGGTTTTCAATAACTTCATTCAAGAAGTGCGTACCTCTATCACTTACTAACTCTATGGGTAGTCCATATCTCATGAACACATTCTCAAATAAGAACTTTGCCGTCGTTTGAGCATCATTCTTTGTTGTGGATTTTACTTCCACCCACTTTGTAAGGTAATATGTGGCGACAATAATGTACTCTGCATGGGAGTTCTAGCTGGGGGGTTAATGGGACCTACAAAGTCTATTCCCCACTTCGAGAATGCACGTCCTCCCATCATTTGTCTCAAAGGCATCTCATCTTTTCTTATCGGATATTGTGCATTGGCATGTGTCACATTTCTTCACATAAGTATGTGCATCCATATGAAGAGTGGGCCACCAAAGTCTTGAGAATAGAATGGTCTTGATTACTCTGTCAGGCCCAAAGTGTCCACCTACAACACCATTGTGTGCAGTTTCTAAGACTTTTAAGTAGTCTGATTCATGAACGCACAGTCTTAAGTATCCATCCTTGCCTCTCTGATGTAGGTTATCGCCTACTAAGGCATAGTCTTTAGCCTCTTGCTCCATGCTTCATCTTCTTGCTAGACTAGCCTCGTTCGATAGTGTTCCTGATTTCATAAATTCTACCAATGGAGCACTCCAATCTGGGATTAATGACATGTGATAAAGGGTAGCATGCTCCAATGGGGGTCTCGTTTGACACACTCGACAATTCTTGGTCTATTCCTGTATTTCTTTGTCCATGCTAGGCCAATATACTCCTAAATGTTTCAGATTTTGCAATGTTCGTTGTTTAGAGTAGTGATTTCCTAGCAGTCCTTCATGGGCTTGTTGCAACCAACTGCTTATGTTCATCGTCTTTGACACAACAAGCTAATACACCCTCTATATCTTGTTTGTACATGCTTCCTGCCAATATGTGATATTTTTGTGCTTTCACAATTTCTTCCTTGTTTGTTTTTATGTTCTTATTTGCAGGTCCAAAGGTTAGGACAGGTACCAGCTTATTTGCCCATGTAGGTACAACTTCTAAATTGAAAAAATAGGCATCAGGTAGTTCATCAGACACTCTTTGTGGTGACTCTCTTGAAGTTATGCGAGAAAGGTGATTCACCCTGAGGTGGGTCCTACCTTTCCTTAAAACAACTTCAAAGTCATATTCCATTAGTAAGAGGAACCACCTTACTAAGCGTCCTGTATTGCAAGGTTTATTGACCAAATATAATAGGGCTTGATGATCAGTAAAAAACTTAAACTTGTTGGCCAATAAGTAGTGTCTAAATGTTTTCACATCATATACCATGCCTAAGCCTTCTCTCTCGATTGTTGTATAGTTTTGTTCAGCTGCATTTAATTGCCTAGTAGCATATGCTATTGGCAAATCTAGGTTTCCTTCACCTGTAGGTTGTGCTAGCACACATCCTATAGCATGACTGGATGCATCCACATGGACATGGAATGCTTTATACCAATCAGGAGTGGTCAGTATTGGTGCTGAGCACAAATGCCTCTTCAGCTCACTAAAGGAATTCTCGCATTCATCGTTCCACTCAAAATTTTTCAACAACCCATAAAGAGGTTTAGCTATGATGGCATACATGTGGATAAACCTGTGGTAATATCCACAATGGCCCATAAAGGCTTGTACCTCTTTAGCATTCCTTGACCTCGGCAACTCTGCTATGGCTCTTACCTTGTCCTCATCTGTTGATATTCCATTTTTAGAAACAATGTGACCTAAGATTTTACCTTGTCATACCATTAACACACACTTCTCAGGGTTCAGACACACTCGATATGTTGAAGATCTGTTTGAGCTCGGGGATGTGGTATCTTCTTTCTTGGGAATGAGCACATAAATCATCCACATATACTTCTAAGCTCTTTCGTAAGAACTCCATTAAGACATGACACATGAGCCTCTGGAATGTTGTAGGTGAATTGGTGAGCCCAAATGGCATCACACAAAATGCAAAGATTCTCCACTCTGTGGCAAAAGTTGTTTTGTGTTGATCTTTTGGGGCAATGGTTACTTGGTTGTAACCTGAAAATCCATCAAGGAACCTATAAACTTCCTTGTCTCCAACACGCTCCAATAAATGTTCAGTGATTGCAAGCGGATAACTATCTCTGATCATAGCGGCATTAACTTTTTTAAGGTTAGTACACACTCACAATTTTCCATTCTTCTTAGGCACCACTACAATGGGGGAAACCCATTCAGTATGCTCAATCTCATCGATAAATCCAACTTCAATCAACCTGTCAATTTCTTCTTTGATTTTAGCTGCATAGGTGTCATTATATGTGTAGGGCTTCTGTTTGGTGGGTTTGGCATCGACGATCATGGGGATCGTATGAGAGAAATTTTTTGGATCTACTCCCTTCAAATCTCTATAGTGCCATGCAAACACATCCCTATATTCCCTTAATAGAGCTACAAGCTCTACTTCTTCTTTTGCACTTAGGTCATCTCCTATATGCATACATCTCTCTTCATTTCCTTCAATGGTTACTACAATTTTTTTGGTCTTTTCTTTGTTATCATATGCTTCTCCTATGATGGCCTCTCTCTTAGGAATTCATACCAAATTTTTTCGGTCTTCAACTTCATATTTCTTGAAATTTTCTGGTACCTCGAACAATGATTCCTCCTCTTCTTGTTTCATTGCTTTTCTTTTCTTTTTCTTTTGACTTACTTCACTACCATCCTTTGAATTTACAGTTTTAATACTTGTGAGAGATTATTCTTCTTTTTGGGTAAATACTCCTATATCTTCTAGATAGTGCTTCTCTAAATTAACGCAACTATCCATCACAATGGACTCTAGATCATCGTCATTTTCTTCTTCTTCTATGACATCACTAGGGTCACATTCTTCCAACAAGGGATGACACATGAACACTAAAATATCATAACCCTCCTCATCACAACGATGCGTCCATTGTTCTTCATTGACTGCAATGTCCATGGTAGCTAAGATTTCTGCCCAACATGAGGCTCAAATTCCTCATCTAGAAATATCATTGGTGTATGGGCTAGGTCTTTAACTGGTCTATCTCCTGGGGGAGTTCCTTCTTATCTTGCTTTTAGGTGCTTTTCCTCTTCCTCTGCGACCTTGCACTTCCACAAGTTAGTATCTTCATGCAGCCATGATGGATGAGGTGAACTTCCAGAATGCACAAAGATAGAATCTTCTTTCACTTTGTGGATAGGATTCCACTGTAGGGGTGGTACATCTCTGAAGGTGTAACCCTTCAAATTGAACTTGGTGGTGACCCCTAAGTGTTGTAAGTACAAGGAGTTGGTTCCCCAATGCTATACTACTTGTAATTGTCATAGGAAGGGTCTTCCTAGGATCATCTCATAAACATTATTTTCCTCAAAGTCACATATAGCGAATGTATGTTCAAACTCTACACCACAAGTGGTTAGAGTTATCCCTTCGAGCAATCCTAGAGATCTTTCAAAATGATTGTCTACCATTTGAAGCTTCATTCTAGTTGGTCTTAACATGGGTCTGCCGCATCGCGTCCACAAGGAGGTGGTCGCAATAGCAACACCAACATCCGAATCTAGGATTGCTTTGGTTGTGTAACCCTAGTAGGTGATTGGAAGATAAGTATTACCTTCTTCACCTTCACTCATGTCCCCTATTTTGTCTAGAGGTATCTCTCGGACTTTCTATTTAGAGCTTGTTTTTGGCATATTAGAATCAAGTTCTAGAGCCTGATCCTTCACATGATTCCATAGCTCAGGTTTTGCTTTGAGTAGCTCTTCTACGGTAAGATGACACTGAACCTTAGTGTTCTTCAGGACATCAGTGTTCCTGGAACCACTAAGTCTTCATTTCTTACCAATATTGTGGGAGCTCTGATCTGAAGAGATTCAGACTCCCATGGGCTTGTGAATTGTGGCAACTCTTGCAAGGAATTAGATTCAAAATCTAATCTTTCATCTTCTTGTTGCTCTGCTTGGTCTCCATAAATAGATGGAATGTCTTGGGGAAATTGTTCATGAAGGTCATCAATTTCAGTAATAGGAGGGGGATTACCCTTCTCTTTGGCCCATTTCTCCTCTTGTATTTCCCGCAAGAACTCTTGAGAGTACTGCTGAATTGAAAGAGGTGCTCCCTCATCTATGGAATCAGGGATGTGAGCTTTCATTGGTGGTGAGCTTTCTCTTTCAATAACTGGTTGAGCTTGTGGAGGTAAAGAAACATGGGGCTTGTTTACCAACTACTCTAATCTTTCTAGTAAGCCCTGGAAATGCAAATCCGGCTTGATAGAGTTTGACTGATTGAACTTTTGAGTAGTCTCGAGCATAGCTTGAGCTAGTTCTACCATTTTCATGCACATTTTTGTCCGTTCAATCTCTAAATCTGCTCTAGGGTAACTCTTATATAGGTTTGTGGTTGTTGGCCCTTCTTGAAGTCGAGGTTGGTGGGCCTTGAACATCATGTCTAAGCCTTCTAGGGTTGGATCTGTAAGAACGGACCCTGGTTGTGGTCTATTTACAATGAGTGGTGGGGTGGGATGAGGTCGTGTAGATGGAGCATCAGCATGTGAGGGGCTTTGAGATGCAATGTCTTCCATTTTTGTTTTGGCATCTTTCAGGCTTTCTTCTATTTCAGATAACTTTTTATTCCACTTACGATTGGTTCTCTCCCTGGTATCCTTCCATGTTCTTGTTTTCCTCTTACTAGGATCTCTTGATTCACTTGGCTTTGATTGCTCAGCTAGTTTATCCTGTTTTAATGCTTGTGTCCTAGTAACTGCCTATACAGGAGCCACATTACTGCTACTTGAACTTGAATCCGCCACTAAGCCTACCACATTGATGGGTGTAACCTTGGGTGCACTAGAGGGATTCCTAGGACACTCTCTCAGAAGATGTTCTTTGCCGCACTCAAGACAAAAGCCTTGTATTGTGATGTTTTCTCCTTGTCCTTGAGTTGATGGGTGGGGACATTCATAAATGAAATGGTCGCCCTGACATCTAAAACATGGTCCTTTAGGGGCTTGTGGCCTTACTTGTCTCAATTGGGGCCTGGGGTTAGGATTCGTATACATGACATTGGAATATTCTGGCTCCCAGATTTGTTATATAAGTGGTGTCTCATATTGATAAGAATAAGCCTCACTATGTTTTGCTGACTCTGTGTAGTAAGCTTGTGGACTACCTTCTTGGGAGTAGTCTGAACTATGCGCATGAGAGTCATTTTCTGGTATCAATGGGGTTAATGGCACCAATGCTCTATTAGGGTTCTCCTCCGCCATCATATACTTAAGTGGGATCACATTGACAAGAGTTGGTGGTTGGTTTCCTAGGACTAGTTGTGGCCTATATGGTGCCTGATATTGTTGTTGTGGTCTATAATATGGTGGGATCCAATCTGGAGTGATTACTCTAGTCAAGACTGACTTACCTCTAGGAGTCTTGGGTTCTCCTCCTAGGTCCCCTTGCTCTAGGTCTCCTATCTCATTCTCACGAATGATATTTCCAAGCTCATTTGTCCTATTTGGGAGGTTGGTTACCACATACATGGTTCCTTCCTTATCAATGTATGAACCCTGTTCAAACTTGACCACTGGGTATTCCAGTCCAAAGGGTTTGATCTAGATTTTTGAGTTGGACCACTGATCGCCTCAAGCCATCCTCATAGATGCGAGCACCTAATTGGTTGGTCTTGATATATTCCAATTGTTTCTTATAGGGACCTTCTGGTGTCTGTAAATAATAAGTATCTGAGCTATGTGTGGGTCTCTCCATGTTGAAGGACATTTCTGAGTCACTTGTGTCGGAACTTAGCACGTAGGGATAACCACTTAGTTGTTGTGCCCAAGACTTAGCTGTATGGTTGACACTAGCCTCAGATGATCTAATGCTTTGCCTATCCTTGCCTAAGTGTCTACCGGATCTCAGGTTCATAAGCCTTGTCTAGAAGTCCAAAATTTCCCCTTGTATTGCTCAAAATCCCTTGGAGTCCCCTTTGCTTTCCTAGCCCCACCTAAGGGTCAACTTCAAAATACTATATCTAGTACTCCCCACGAGCTTTCCAACAAACCCAAAATCACAGCAAATGGATTTCATATGAGAAAGTTATGCCAATTCAGGGTTCTGGGGGTTAAAGCAGGGAAATAGGACCTCTCTGGGATTGCTTCAAAATAGGCTACACACGACACTTAGTAAGTATCAGCGATACTTGGAAGCAGAAGATGCACGATACTTGGAATTCCACGACACACAATACTTGCTGAGATGTCATGACACTCGACACCTGATGGTCACAACACACGACACTCGGCAGATGTCACGACACTTGATGTCCACGACACTCGACGCTTAGCAGATGTCGTGACACTTGATGTCCACGACACTCGACACTTAGCAGATGTCGCGACACTTGATGTCCACGACACTCGACACCTGAGGGATATCGCGACACTTGAAGTCACATATATTGCAACACTTGAAGGTCATAGATTTCATGACACTTGGTCAACCTCACATATCGCGACACTTGGTTATGGCAGATATCACGTCACTTGCTTCAGACGACACTCGACACTTGCTAAGTATCGTGACACTTGACTCATAGTACCTGGATGTCGCGACACCTGATGGAAACGACACACGATACTTGGGGGGTCACGACACACACAACACTTGGTAGATGTCACGACACTTAGATGTCACAGATATCACGACACTTGTCAAATATCGCAACTCTTGATATCTACCAAATATCACGACACACGGGAATTCAAGTATCACGACACTTGAGCTCAATCGGTCATGACACTTGGACTTTTTGGTGTCCAAATTCAATTTTTTTTGCAAATATGAGTATCTTGTGTCCTCCTTGTCACCATGTGCATGTAGATGCAAAATATATCTTCAAACCTGCGATACCACACTCACGATACCACACTCACGATACCACTGCGTAGGTCTTGTCATGTTCGGGACAGTTCACTCAATTTTTGGGTATATTGAGGTGTATTTCTTCAGCGTTTCAGTTCTGCACCCTCTCTAAGGTTCTTTCTCACAACCACAAGTGAAAAGGACATGAATGTATGGGCGAAAACTGAAAAAAATAAGAGAAGATGATGGTGGGAGAAGATGGTGATGATGATGAAGATGACGGAGAAGAAAAACTCAGAAAGGTAACTAAAAATGGTGATTTTTTTACCTTCCAACATTGCTACTCTATGTCTTATCGTCACACGCTCATCCTCCAAGCTCTCTCCTTAGCAACGGTGCCAAATTTGGTGTCACTCTAGCACAATGGAAAGTACCAACGTGAGGAGCTTCACCTCATAAATGTCAATCCGTGGAGATGTGAGGACCGGTATGAAGACCATGAGCAAGTGATGGCACAAGTGAGGGAGTGAAAGCACACAAGCATGCACACACATACACACACACACACACATGCAGAGGGTAAGAACCAATAGTGGAACAATGGAAAGCTTCGATTACCAAATAACTCTCTTACAAAGCTCAAAACTACAACAAGCTAACCTAAAAAATGAGCTCTCCAGCCCTCTTTATAGTTTTTTGAGTGGTTTTCGCACTGTCCAGACCTAGTGTTTGACCTAGTTAAAAATAAGGTTCCAGAGCTTATTTGGGGGCTCAAACGGAATCTAAAAATTATGAAAATTGGTAGGATGATAGTTCTAGTACTCCTCAAGCTCGAGGACTCCTCTGCTTGAACAAGATGGAGTTGCAAAAATGAAAAATGGTATTTACAATGGTTTTTAGTGATAAAAATCACTATTATTATAGGGATTTGTTCTGACAATTTGACATGTGCTTCTTGGAGCTCCCTACATGCTCCTTCTTCTTTTGTGTCCACTTCTTTGATGCGCTTCCATGCTTTGTCCTTAACCTTGAGTGTCAACAGTTGTCTTGAGGGATCCAATCTTGAGTGATTATTCTCGTCAAGACAGATTTTCCTCGAGGAGTCTTGGGTTCTCGTCCTAGGTCTCCTTGCTCTAGGTCTCCTATCTCATTCTCTGGAATGATATTGCCAAACTCACTTGCCTATCTAGTAAGTTGGTGACCACATACATGGTTCCTTCCTTATCAATGTATGACCCCTCTTCAAATTTGACCACTAGGTGTTCAAGTCCAAAGGGCTGATCAGGATTCTTCAGTTGGACCACAGATCACCTTAGACCATCCTCATAGAGAGGATTTCTAGAAACCTCTGCTTGTAATTGATGAATAGCAAGTCCATGATGTGTACGAGGTATATTAACATTATGAGAAAAATTATCATCATCATCATCATCATCATCATCGAGCAAGTATTCCTGTATATCAACAGTAATTTGATTTTGTATATGGTTTTAAAATAAAATAATGACATTAATATTATAAAAAATACATACCCAAGCATTATCACGTTGACCAAGTGATGGTGCACACTCAAAAGTACCATACTCTGCCTCATGTTCAACACATTCCAATTGTGGTCTCTGATACGTGCCATGACAAGAGTTACACCAACATATAATATGCTCTTGATAGTAAAATTCATCATAATTCCTATCGGAGGACACATGTGAAGTCGTTGCATGGGTAGGAGGTGGTGGAGTACTCTTTGATTGATTAGAATCTACACATAATAAAAAACAAAAAAAAAAATAAGTTATGTATCCATCAAATATATTTAAAATTAAATGTTTGATATACTTATAGTATATAGTCATTGCACGATGAGGAGACAGCGGTGGAGTTCCATCTGATTGATGAGAATCTACAAATAATGGTATTTGATATTAATAATCTGATTATCTACATACACAAAAAATTAACATATACATATTTACACATACACACATATACACATTTACACATACACACATATTCACATATACACAACTACACATTATTGTGAGATAAATGCATGTATTTTGTATGAATGAGTGTATATGCATGCATGTGTGTGTACGTATATATGTGGATATGTATATGTGTGTTTATGTTATATGTATGTATATGTGTATATGTGTATATGTATACATATATGTATGCATATATGTTTGCATGTATATGTGTATGTGGGTATGTGTATGTGTATGTGTGTGTATATATGTGTATGTATTCTGATTTTTTTTTTGTTTGAAATTAAATTAACAGGAGATATTGTATGGTGGAAAAAAATAAGAGGCGACCTAACATACCACCTGAGACGTGGCAGTTTTTTCGTAAACAGTTACGTCTTCAGAAGTCATTTCCTTACAAGAAGGTACACAAATTAATAGTTTATATTTATAATTTCTATATATTTTAGTAATCTTTTACATTTAATTTATGTATTTTTTTCTTAAATAAATAGGCTGCTGCAAAGAAGAGAGTGGAGTCGGGCCACACATCGCACCTACACCAAATGGGCCATAATGATTTGTAGCTATATTTGTAAGTATATGTGTTATTGTGAGTATATTTTTTATTTTAGTTAAAATACAAGCAAGTAATATTTTTTATTTGTTCCAATGCAGCAAAAGGATTATGGCCGATATCCTACGAAACATGAGATTGGGTATGCTACACATTTTGGATATCGGCGTTTGAGCGAGTATATGCGAGATCATCCTGATGCCTTTGTGAGTATTATTAAATTTTATATAATTATTTTATTTTTATGAATGGTTTAATTGTTTTATTTATTTATGTTTGTTATATGTAATACAGGAGTATTATGGAGAGACAGATATGGATGAGGTGGAGAGACAAACATAGGAGGGACGATCTCGATCGTCACAGGGTGATCATGATGATGAGGATGAGGATGATCAGGATGATCATGATGCTGCTGATGATGATGATGATGATCATGATGATGATGATTAGGATTCTAGTTGATTATGACATTGGATTATATGTATATATATATATATATATATATATATATATATATATATATATATATATATATATATATATATATATATATATATATATATTATCTATATATTTTTCATTTCAGTTATGTTTTGAATTGTGTGTATGGTATTAAATAATGAAGAGTTTTGTTCTATTGATTGTTATTATTGTTTATATTAAGCATGTGTTTTAATACTTTAATTATATAATTCATTCATATGTGTGTACGTAAGTGTATATGTATGTGTGTGTATATGTATGTATGTGCATGTGTATGTGTGTATATGTATGCATGTGCATGTGCATGTGTAAGTGTATATGTGTATATGAGTATGTGCATGTGCATGTGTACGTGTGTGCATATGTATGTGCATGTATATGTGTAACTCTATGTGTATATGTGTGTATGTGCATGTATATGTGTATGTAGGTATGTGCATGTGTGTGTGCATGTGTATATGTGTGTGTACGTATGTGCATATATATGTGTATATATGTGTATAATGTATGTATATGCATGTGTAAATGTATGAAACATGCATGTGTATGTGGATGCATTTCCATTTGCATCCATGTGCATGCATGTGAATGTGCATGCATGTGGATGTGCATATACGTATATGTTAATGTGTATATATATATATATATATATGCAATAATGCATGCATGTAAGTCTTTTTATGTGGTTGTAGAAATGTTTGTGCATATGCATGTGTATGTGTGTATGTCTAAGTGTATGTGCACATGTATCTGTGTGTATATATGTGTGTGTATGTGCATGTGTATATGTGTATATGTGTGAAAGTGCATCTTCATCATGTATAAGTATATAAGTTCATATCAATAAGTGTGAGTATGCTATCTAATGAAAATAACACAATTCAAATGATATACAAAGAATAGAAATTGTACTTACAATAGTTAGCCATACTTTTTGCTTGGTTAGCTTCTTGAATAACCTGCAATGAAGAGAGAAAGAAAAGAGAGAGAGAGAGAGAGAGAGAGAGAGAGAGAGAGAATTCAAAGAGAGAAAGATGTAGAAAGAGAGAAACAGAGACAGAGGGAGACAATAAGAGAGAGCTTAGGCAAAACAACAATTCTGCATATACTTGTTTCAACTCGTAAGCACAGTGCAATTGCGAATGTTGGAGAGCTCTTCGATCAGATGCGTGAAAATGCCATTTTAATTTTTTTCTATCAACAGACCGTCGTGTAAGCGATGCTAACGCGTCGAAAAAACCACTAGAGTTGACGTCGCATACGCGACATTTTTAGCGTCGCTTATGCGGTGCAAAAAAGCATCGCTTATGTGATGCTGATTAAAACCGTTGTGTTAGCGACGCTCTATGCAAGCGTCGCACACCCCATCGTGCCACACGTAAAAAAAAACATCATTTGGCTCGTCATTTAATCGACGGTGTGGGCTCGACGCTCATTGCAAAACATTTTGCAATTTTATAACGATGAAATTGTGTCGCTTTAACCGTCGCTATGCGCCCGTATTCCTTGTAGTGGGACCAATGTTCGAAGGCCTCAAGTCATGAGATTTCACCAAAAGGAATCACTCAGCCACTTCCCAAATCATTCCAATCAATTCCTCTAAGAGGAGTAGTTTTAGGGAAAGAGGTTCCTAGATTGTAGGAGCCTACTTGCTTTGTATATAATAGGCAGGGATCACGACTTTTTGTGTGATCCCATGTGTTTATTTTGTTTATTGAAGTGTCCTTAGAGTGCTTGAACTCTATCAAGCAACCCCTAGTTGTTTCCATCCCAAGTTTCACTACCTATATGAGTAGTGAATAGTTTCTATTTCTTTGAGTTGTATCCATTGGTTCTCCTATTGTAGGAATCCATTTGCAATGATCTTACTCTTGTTAGATAGCTATAGAGTCTTCTAAAGTGGGGTTGAACCTTGTGATCTATCTTTGCATTTTCTATGATTTTTTGTCTCTGGAGTGAAGGTGTATCTATTCACAGGTCTATGAGAGTGTAGGGCAAGTATCTTGATTTACACACATTTCCATTTTATGTGTGAGCTTCCATTTTGGTTGAGATTTATCTTGTTAGAAATCTCCTCTAGTCTACTTTTAGTACCATAAGATCTCTAAGAATCGCTACACCATCTTTGAGAAATAACTAAAACATCAAAATAGTGTCTACTTGAGTGTATCTTGGGAGGTCACATTATGCTTCTAGTTGAGGGAGAGATCGATGCTCATCAAGTGAAGCATAATTGGAGTTTATCAAAGCATATCTAATCTTGGAGGCAATATCAATTTTCTTTTTCACCAATAACACTTCAAGGATATATTTAAAGAGTTCCAAATCTTAGGGAAAGCAAGTTATGGCTAAGTTCAACACTCAAATAAAGAAACTTGACAAAGGAAACTATCAGGCTTGGAAGTTTCACATGGTGAACTCACTCATGGGCAAAGGCCTTTGGGTTTTGATCAGTGGGACTGATCCAAGGCCTAGGTTAGGGGATAATCCAACCAATGACAGTTGAGAGCATTTAGGGAATGGAATGAGCATGACAAAAGAGGCTATTTTCATTCTTCACAACACATTATCAACAATATGATAGGGCACATTCAAGACCTAGACAGAAGCATGAGAGTTTGGGAAACCTTGTAGAGTCTCTACTCTACTAGCTTCATTCTCAAAGTCAAGGAGCTTTCAGATGCATTGGGATCTATTGACAACCACATAGATGAGGGATGATCTAGTGGCTTATACCATCAATGTTTTGAGGGATGATGGAAAGTGGAAACCATTCACCACCTCATTTTATGTAAGTGACACAATTCAAGATTTTGAGCAACTGGTTTCTCTTATGGTAACCAAATAAATGAATATAAATGGAGGTTTATCAAAGAACAAGGATGCCCAAGTGTTTTATGTAAGCAACTCAAGGAGAAAAGGACAAAGCGGCAACCAAAGTAGAGGAAGAGCAAGATTTGGAGGAAGACAAAGCAATCAAGGACATGAACAAGAAGGCTCTTCGTATAGAGGAAGAGGAAGGACAAGAGGAAGAGGACGAAGACATGAACAATCAAGAATCCAAGATGGTGAAGGATGCAACATATGTGGATGGCATGGACATTATGCAAGAGATTGCTACCAAAGGAGCAATAAAAAAAGTTACAACCAAGGGTCAACATACAAAGAGAAAGGTAATTATGCATCAACCAGATCTGAGAATGAGAATCTTCTTACAATGCATATGTATGGAAGCTCAAAAAATGTAAATACTACATGGTATATTGATAGGGGTTGCAGCAACATATGAGTTGCAACCAAGCTTGGTTCACTAATCTGCATGCTCCAAGTGGTAAAGGGCATGTGGGAATAGGGGATGATAGAACCCATGAGATCATACACATAGGTGATGTGGTTTTGGATGACAAAGAGCAAGGAATGTGTCTGAAAGATGCACTCATGAACCTACAATCACCATACTTGGTATCCTTGGGACAAATGGTGGATAGGGGTTATTGAGTGAGATACAAAAAAGGATGAAACTTTGTGGAGAACCCAAAAAAAGGCTCCAAGCTACTTAGAAGAGGAAACAAGCAAGAAATATTGTTTAAATTAGAGGTAACACCAAATTCTTCACATCATGCATACTTTACTCTTGGCAATAAGCAGATTGCAGAGTTGGACCTATGGCACAAAAGAAATTGCCACATCAACATTCAAAGGATGAAGGATATGTAAAAAAAGAGGCTAGTAGAAGTTCTACTAAGTTTTCAAGGTTAAGGAATGAAGAACTTATGTGAAGCTTGTCAAATGGATAAGCAATCGAGACTTCCCTTCAAGAAGAGTGGATATACGAGTCAACATCAATTCACATAGATGTATGGGGACCAACCAAGGATCCATCCATAGGAGGGAATAGGTATTCTGTGACATTTATAGATGACTTTTCTTGCATTTTTTGAATCTATTTCATAAAGCAAAAATTAGATGTGTTTCAATGCTTTAAAGGGTTCAAAACTATGGTTGAGAAGGAGACAAGTAATTACATAAAGAAGGTAAGGTCCAATGGAGGGGGAGAGTACTTCTCAAATGATTTTTCAAATTTTCTTTGGGATCAATGCACCAAAAAACAAGTAACATGTAGGTATACACCTCAACAAAATGGGGTTTTAGAAAGGAAGAACAAGTATACTGCAGAGATAGCTAGGGCAATGTTGAATGAAATGAATATGCCCAACCATTTTTGGATTTATGCAACCAAAATAGATGTATACCTTATGAATAGGGCTCTAACTTCAGCAATACACACTTCAACACCTTATCAAGCTTGTTATGCTAAGAAACCAAACCTTTCCCACCTCAAAGTATTTGGTTGTACATGCTATGTTCATGTTCCTAGTGAGCTAAGGCCCAAGTTGAAAGCTAAGTCAAAAAAGTGTGTCTTCATTAGCTATGCATATGATCAAAATGGTTGTAAGTAGCAGCCATTGCATGTGGGTGTAGTATTCAATTGGCTTGCAAGATTTTCTAGCTCTTTGTGACTGCAAATGTGAGAAATCAGCACATAGATCCCATTTTTATAGAAGTTTCAAGTTTTTAAAGTGATTGGGCCCACTTTTAAAAGTACATAATAAAATAGTGAAAGTTAAACAATTGAGTTTTTGATGAAAAAAATAATGCACCGAACACCAAACGATATGAATATTTTTGAATCAAAGCAAATGTTCAAACATAACATAACAAAAAACAACATGATCAACCACATTTCAAAGTAGTGACCATAGACTTTTTACATTCCAAAAAATTTGAAATTACCATTGCAAATAAGAAGGTATATATAATATCTAACATGTATTATTTATCCTAATTATTACAAGTTTCTTGAAAGTGCAAAAACCATGAGATACAATGACTAGGACCCAAAAAGTGACATCATCAAGTTGCAAAATAACTATGATAATGAGAGTTCATTTCCATATCTACTCCAATCTACAGGGACTTTCATTTTGTATTCCAATGTTCTTCCCACCTGTAATCAATTTACAAGAAATTGAAGTTATAAAACTAAAATAAGCAATAATGAAAAGATTACTTTTACAAAAGTACAAAGCATTTCTCACCATATGTCGTTGAATTTTGAATTTGGATTGGGTTAGTACCTCAAACCCCATAATCACCAAGTGTTCTCTCAGATTAGCCAAGGTCCAATGATGATTCACTAAAATAGTTTCTGTTTCATTGTTGGGCAATTTAAGCTTTATTTCAAATGAATGTAAAGATCCCTCTAAACTTTGAAATGGTATCCATTGGCCAAGTTTGCACATCCAATGATCCTAGTAGAATCTAATGTATAATGAAGTATGTTAGTCCATCCTTCTAATTTTTTTTTGTTCCCCAGTTGCGGGGCATAAAAGTCTTCAAATCAAATTTGCATGTCCGACATCAAAATCCTATACCTGTTCCACCTATTTTACAAAGATATTCATCACCTTTTGCAATTCCTTCTATCAAACCCTAATTTTCACCTAGAAGAATTTCGACTTGATCATATGTAATATCTTTACACATGAACATGGTGGAAGTCCCTTGGAATGAGAATCCTTGAAATAAATACCCTCTTTCACATAGAACAAAGAGGAAAGGGTGAACCTTGAGAAATGAACAAAAAATATTAAGCTTCTTTTAGAGCATGAAAGATTAAGTTAAGGAGTTCGTAGAGATATGAGTACATGGAGGAATGTAGGTGTATGTTTTATTCAATGAAGCATTGTAATGTTGTAGTCATACATATGTGCATATGAATTAGAGCATGTTTAGACAAGTACACCCACGTTTTTGCATGCAATTACAAATTGTTAAGCTAGAAAAATCAAGAAAAGTCCAAACATACAAAGAAAAAGAGAGAGGGAGAGAAAACAAGAGAGTTTACAAAATGGTGGAGGGTTCACGATACAAAAGTCCACATTGGTTAGCTGATCACATGATTGTAAGTGAGTGTGATCATCGAGCTTGTTTTGGTTGTTCATGAATACCTCTTTCATAGAGAACAAGAAAGCAAGGTGAACCTTGAACAAGGAGCATACATACATACTTACCTACATACACGCACATACATACATACATACATACATACATACATACATACATACATACATACGTACATACATACATACATACATACATAGTTACACACACACACATATATACATACATACATACATACATACATACATACATACATGCATGCATACATACATACATATGTACATACATACATGCATACATACATACATATTTACATACATACATGCATACATACATAACACATATAGACATCTTCTTGAGTTCTTTGGCATAAGTTTTGCAATGGAATTTGCAAATCCATTGATGTTTGAGGCTTCAGAATATGGCAAAAACTAGAGAAAACATATTAGAAAGCTTGTTATAGGCATTGCCATTACTTTTCTTGTTGACGTATCTAGGGCAATGTGCTTGCTGAAAATCACATAACATTGGTATGCAATTTCTAGTAACTAGATTGCTTTGGTGTCACTCTAACACAATTGTGAGTACCAACACGAGGAGATCCACCTCATAATTTTCCATTCACAAAGATGTGAGGGTAGTATGATGACCTTGAGAAAGTGGAGTGCACAAGTGAGTGAGTGAGAAGCACACAAGCATGCACACACATACACACATGTGCACAGAAGGCAAGACAAAGAGTGGAACAATGGAATACTCCATTAGAAAGCTCCAAGAAAGTATTGTTACCATTAGTGCCCATGTTGATAGATAATCCATGCCAAAACAATGCTACTAGTCAGCCACATATTGTAAGTTCGACCGCATTTGTAACACTCAAGACTCCACTCTCTGTGTATTGTGTGTTTTTTGTGTATTCTGCAGGAGAGTGAGGAGTATTGTGTGTAGCATCTCGAGATTGCTTTTCTATTGTGAGGATATCCTCATGGAGCTCTCAAGAAGGAGAGTCCATCTTGGTGCATCACCAATGAAACACTTCACTGGTATTAGAGCATGTCGAGGCAAAAGTTTTGTTCCTTTTGTGCAAGTGAAGTGAGGACCCTCCCACCCACACAAGGCTTTCTTTAATGCTTATGAATCAGGTTGCAACCAAGGCATAGACCTTGGCATACCTTGTCATCCGAGTCACTGAATTCCCCGTTGGTGCCATTGGCTACATGCGAGGGAGGACCTCAATGATCAAGGAAGATGGAGGTTCCCCGCACTTCTCAGGAGGTCATCCATCCCAATTTTTTTCCCCTAGAACTTGCTTAACTGACAAGCTCTCTTGCCACTAAGCTACACTCTTGTGGTGTCTGAAGAAGGGGAAAGACTAAGGCTATTATTACCTTGAACATGTTTTGGTCCCTCAAAGCTTCATCCGTTGCCTTCAAATCATGATTTGAAGCATTTTTGGGGTGATCCTTGCAGCCATTTTTGAGTACTTTTGCACATAGTTCTCTTTAAATAGATTCAAGAACTTCAAAAAGAGTGCTCTTTGTACTTCTTCGACAAAAAATATTCACCTTTGGGGCTATGTTTTTCAGCCACGCTAATAAATTTATAGGCTTCTTGATAGGTTTTAGTTGTGGCGCAAGTTTTTTGAGCTGAAAGATTAGAGTTGACAAACACTTGCAGATGTTGGCTAGTGTTTGGACTGTGAATTCAGCCTTTCAATGCCATTTTAATGCATATATTGAGCACATACATACTATGTATGCTTTTATGGATACCGCTTATGTACGTCCATGTGGTCATTGATATAGTGGTTACGTTTTTTGCATAAAGCCTTTGACATTGATAAAGAGGGTTGTGGTGAGGTTTTCTTAACTAGGAGACACCCAGATGTCAGGGTGTCTTCGGTGATGCAACTGGAAGACTTACTAAGCCTTGCCATAGGAGATGTATGCTAGTTGTTCATATGTGCTCAATAAGCCAAGTTGGTTTCTTTCGGTTAACTCATTATATGTAGTGGATTCAGTGATGACCTATGTAGGTTTACATGTCAATACTTGCAATTTATGACCATTTCAGAGTGTTCATATGCTCACTTTGCATAGGAGACTCTTGCAAAACTTTTCCAGTTTTTTTTTTGTCAACTATATAGTGGTCGATTTACTCCTTCATACACTTATTGGTGTGAGCACATATATTCTCACATAATCCTTTTGCTTGGTCATTATTTTTCATTAATCCATTTCTCTTGGGAGACTTTGTATTATTTTCCCAAAATTTGACACTTGGTCCTCTTTTGTGAGTCTTAGTGATGTTTGTACTCTTCTAGCTCCATTATCATTCTGGTTCGTTCTCGATTATCACATCAGATATCTTACGCACATCTAGTGGATCAAGGTCTAGTACCAGTGTTCCCAAGAGGAGCTATACCTTGCACGGCCAAGACCATTTTGAGATCCGAAAACTTTGATGGAAAAAACTTTGCTCCATGGAAGAATCTGATTAAAGATGTTTTGATTCAGAGG
Source organism: Ceratopteris richardii (assembly GCA_020310875.1). NCBI lineage: Eukaryota > Viridiplantae > Streptophyta > Polypodiopsida > Polypodiales > Pteridaceae > Ceratopteris > Ceratopteris richardii. The sequence goes on along the minus strand of CM035442.1, from coordinate 100,960,260 downwards.
AGGCAATGGAAGCCAGTAAATGGAATCTCAAAGAAGCCTCTTGACATGGAATGAAGATGATTGGGATGCATTGGATGAAATGGCTAGTTCTACCGTTTGATTCCACATGGAAGATAATGTTTCCTTTATAGTATTGGATTGTGAAAGTGTAGAGGAGCTTTGCAAGAAGTCATGCAATACATATGAAAAAGAAAGGGCATCAAATAAAGTGTATTTGATGAGAAACTTATACGAACTTCACACGAAGGACAAAGATAGTGTTTCTGCTCATCTTAATGAGTTTGATGCTATATTTTCCAATTACAGGCTAAGAAAATGGACATTGATAATGAAATGAAAGCAATCTTGTTGTTATGCACCTTGCCATCATCATGGGAAATGTTTTGCACAACTATTTGCAATAGTGCACCCATTGGTAAACTAGTCTATGATGACATATGTGGAGCACTCTTGAGTGAGCAAATATGTAGAAAATCTATAGCTCGCACTCAGAGTGGAGATGCATATAATGTTTGTGATTCTTACCAAGGAAAGAATGTGCAATGTGATAGGAGCAAGAACAAGTAAAATATTGGTTAATGAAATAAGAGTAGAAGTAAATCAAGGAAGAGGGATATTGAATGCCATTATCGTCATAAGAAAGGACGGATGAAGAAAGATTGCTATGTGCTAAAGAATGCTAAAGGTAAAGGGAAAAATGTTGATGGGCATGACACAACCACCTGCACCATCTACTTCGACTGTGAAGATTGAAGAAATTAATGCTTCTTTTGATGATGTTGATGTGCTGACACTTGACAATACTATACCTAAAGAGGCTCTTATGGTTGATTCTCTTTCCCGCACGTGGCTGCTAGATTCTGGTGCTTCTTTCCATGTGACAAGACATAGAGAATGGTTCCCTAATTACGTAGCAAAGTCTCTTGGTACTGTGAAACTCGGTGATTCTTATTAGTTTGACGTTGTCAGGATTGAAGATGTGGTTATGAAATTCATTGATGGTTCAAAATTTACTATGCATAATGTACTCCATGTACCTCAATTATCACACATTTTGATGTCAGTTGGTCAAATTGATGACCTTAATTACAAGGTCGTCTTCTATGCTTAGTCCTTTCACATATCAAAGGGTTTTATGGTTATTGCAAATGGAAACAAAGTTTGCTCACTTTACCCTTTATTTTTATCACAAAAAGAACACTTGTTAGCTATTACTGAATAGCCTATGGCTTGTGGCATGGATGTTTGGGGCCATCGCCACAACATATTAGGGGCATACTCATGTTGTCCATACTGACAATCCACCTCTGGCATCGGGATGATTGGTGCAAATGTTTAGAAGGTTCATGTTAGGCATACTGACGATCACTAAACCATCGGTATGACCATTTGAAATTGACCATCAATATAGGTTGCCATGGTCAGTATAGGTATCAATATGGCCATCCGACTGAGCATTTGTATGAGTTTCGGTAACTTTCTAGAGATTATCGATGCTCATACCGGCACTCATATCGATGCCTATACCGGCACTGTGTTTCGTGTGCAAACTGAATTGTGACATGCATTATCTTGTGCACACACACACATAGATCTCTTTCTCTCTACACACACACACACACACTCTCTCTAGATCTTGCATTTCGGTAAGTGATGCACGTACTCTTTCACCCTTTCTCTTTCTCTATGATTTCTATTGTCTAATTTCTCTTCTCTTTGGTTTCCTAGGAGTTTTTTGGCATCAATTCTTTGGAATTTGATGAGAGAAGACGCTCATTAGGCTTTGACGATAGCAATCCAAAAGATTACATCGATGTAAGTAATTTTTTTGTTCTCTATTAATAGAGAGAGAGAGATTAAAGAGAGAGAGAGAAAGATAGAGAGATTAAAGAGAGAGCCAAAGAGAGAGAGAGAGAAAGATAGAGAGATTAAAGAGAGAGCCAAAGAGAGAGAGAGAGAGATGAAAGAGAAAGAGAAAGAGAGAGAGAAAGAGAGATAGATAAAGAGAGAGAGAGAGAGAGAGATAAAGATACATACACATGCACATACTCATGTATATGCATGCATACATATGCACACACACACATGCACACATGCATACATACACACACATATACACATGCATACACATATATATGCATGCATACATATACACATATACACATGCATACACATACATATGCATACATACATTCAAACACATATGTACACACATATACACACACAAACATATGCATACATACATTCACACACATATGTGCACACACATACATACTGTTGAGGGAGATGGTGGATAATCACAAGAAATGATATGGTGTAGCTAAATCTTGCTTCACACCTGCTACAATTGATGGCTAGAGAGTTTTGTGGGCATCCTTAGCTATCTAATAAGCATAAATGATCATATATGTTGCTTAGAAGATGATGCACAAATGAAAGGATCAAAATAGATAGGTAGGCACATGATCCAATGCATAGAACTTGTTATTTTGGTTGAGACACCTGCTCATTGTTTCACTTAATTCTCTGTGTATAGTGGCAATTAACAAAATTCCTTTAAGGGAACTTTAATTAGCTTAATAGGCTACCATTCATGAGTGGAATCATCTAAAATGATGAACCATGTACATAAGCAATTAGAGCAACACTCCCGACTTTTATGAGCTTACACAATCACAAAACAGTGAGCAATCTTCGATTAATATTTGAGAATTGAATGAACCAAAGTAGATGAAACTTTTAAGGAGTAAAGTAGACAGTATGTTGAAGATGTCATGTTTTGAATCATGCAAAATGATGCATTACACAGTGAGGACCAGTTCGAACAAGATCACTATTATAATAGAGTGTGATAGAGATATGAGAGTAGGAAGTAATGAACGTGTATGTATTAAATCATTTACAAATACAAGATCACTGGCAATAATTTATTGGGTAATGAGTGTAGGATGAGAGAGCTATAGTATGAGTTCCTCTTCACTATGAAAAACAAAGAAATGATCTCTGAACATCGAGATAACACGTGGGATATTTAGTTCATCTTTTATAGCATTTGTTGGAGCCTAGCATTTGATTCAAATTCAAATGCTCACCTAAAATTGATCCTAAAGTATAGGATTGAGTCTCTCTTGATTTTAGCTACCAAATGATATGAGTTTGATGCCTCCTAACTCCTCATGAGTTTGCTTCACTTTTACTAAAAGTAATTATACTCAAAGTTACAAGAGGTGGTACATATGAGGTTTAGTCAATTGATATGTTAATACATCAAGGTAATGTGTATACATCAAGTATGTAGGCTTGGGCTTAATTGCACCAACAGCTCCCCCTCAAGCCTAACATGCTTGATCTTCATTGCTCCTTGATCTCTTGCAGTCCAATCATCAATTTGAACTTGTTCAACGTTGTTCCATCCAATGCTTTAGTAAGTAAATCTGCACATTGCAAATGAGTTGACACATATGCTAACTGAATGTCCTTAATCAACAATTTGTCTCTAACATAATGATAATTTACTTCAATGTTTTTATTCCTGGCATCGTACACAGGACTAGCAGCCAGGTGAAGTGAGTTGGTATTATCTCCAAATATAGTTGGAGTGTAAGAATATATCTCCAAATCTGCATACAATCGCTTAAGCGACATAGTTTCCTAAGTTGCATTGGACAAGCCTCTATATTCTACTTCTATGGAAGATAAGGCCAGAGTTTATTGCTTCTTGGATGACCATCATATAAGCTTTGAACCTGCAAAAGATAGATACCTTGAAGTGCTCCTCTTATCATCCTTGGAGCCAGCCCAATCTGCATCAGAGTATAACTTTATATCTATGTCAGATGTGAAGGGATAGAATAACCCCTCATTCATTGTACCCTTTAGGTACTTAAGCACTCTCTTTGCAGCTTCCATGTGTGGCTTCCTTGGCACATGCATGAATTCACTCAATGTACTCACAGCATATGCAATATCTACTCTTGTCAAGGTAGCATAATTAAGACTATCCACAAGTTGTTGATACCCTCTAATATCATCGAGTGGTTCATCTTCATGTGAGCTTAGCTTATGATTGATCTCTATGGGGATACCTGCATCTTTAGTGTTCTCCATTTTAAATTTGATCAACATATCATTTATGTACTTCCTTTGTGTGATGAGTATACCTGAATATATATACACAAGTTCTAAACCAAGGAAATAAGTCAGCAACCCTAGATCACTGATTTTGAATTCATTCATCAGCTAAGCCTTGACCTGCTTGATACCTTTAGAGTCATTACCCATAATAATGATATCATCTACAAAGACACACAAATACATGATCTCTCATTTATTCTTCTTCACAAACAAAGAAGAGTCTGCTTTTCTTACTACGAAGCCTTGATCTTGCAAATAGGTAACAAGTCTATGGTCCCAAGCTCTAGGAGCTTGCTTGAGACCTTAGAGTGATTTTCTAAGCTTGCATACATAACCTGCCTTTTCTTCATCTTCAAAACCTGGTGGTTGTGCCATATACACCTCTTCTGATATCCAACCATTAAAAAAAAGCATTCTTGACATCTAACTGAAATAAATTCCAATTTTTGGATGCAGCAAGAATTACCAATATTCTGATTGTTGGTATCTTTGCCACAAGAGAAAATGTTTCTTCATAATCTACTCCATGTGTTTGGGCAAATCCTTTTTCCACTAGTCTTGCCTTATACCTGTTTATAGAACCATCAGAGTTCTTTTTAACTTTATATACCCACCTTGAATCAATTACCTTCATATCTGGCTTCTTAGGAACTAGGTCCCAAGTGTGATTCTCCTACAATGCTTCCATTTCTTCCTACATAGCATCTATCCATTCTTTCTTCTTCTTAGCCTCTTCAAATGAAGTAGCCTCCTCTTCCGTTGAATCTTTAGTGATGTAAATAGAGTGCTTTGTGACTAAGGATGTATCATATCCATAACTTATGAGCTTCTTACTTTCTCTTTGTGACCTTCTTAAAGCTTGATTGGAAGACTCCAATAGATCCTCTAATTGCTGGTGTTTGCAATTGCCTCTTGACTTCCAAGCTTTGAAGTCAACCTGCTCCTCGTCTTCTGAGTTGATGTCCTCTGCTTGGTGTTGGTCTTCTTGAATTAGGGTTGGAAAGTCATTTTCCAAGTCATATGGTAGTTTAACTTTCCTGCAATCATCTTCAAACCAAGAGTTATTCTCATCAAAGACTACATCCCTACTAACTATGAATGCCTTTTTAGTGGGATTATGAATTCTATAGCCCTTTTGATTTTGATCATACCCAATGAATATGCACTTCTTAGCCTTATGGTCAAGTTCCCCTCTGATTTGTGATGGGATGTGTGCATAGGCAATGCATCCAAATATCTTGCAATGATCCAATGAGGGTCTCCTGCCATTCCAAGCTTCATATGGTGTCATACCATCCAATGACTTGGATGGAAGCCTGTTAACTAAATAGGTAGCTGTAGAAACAGCCTCTGCCCACAAATAATTAGGTAATTTTTTCTCATTTAGCAAAGACCTAGCTGCAATCCCAAGCACACGTTGGTCCCTGCAAATTTGCTTCAGAGTTCTCTCTCCAATGTGCCCTAGCCTCTTGTGCCATATTTCCAACTTAGTTAGGGTTTGATTTCTATAATTGAATAGTGCTATGTTCATTGTGTCTTGAAGTTCAAAGGTAAACAATCTACCTGACTTCTCACCTTTGGCTATCCTTTTGAATCCTTGTTGGGGGTCTTCCACATATGCTCCATGCTTTGTGAATGTGACTTGTAGACCTTTCTCTACTATCTGCCCAACACTAATTAAATTTTTGGTTATGGTGGGCACATACGGAACTTTGCTTAGAAGGTTCATACTACCCTCTGATGTCTTAACATTTCCAATTGCTTGACTGAGTGCTTGGTGTCATCACCTATTTGTACCTTGTGCTTTCCCTTTGGTTCTTCTAGACCAAATAAGAGTGCTACATTCCCTGCCACATGATTTGAACAACCTGAGTTAATGTAAAAGAGATTCTCATCATCTTTACCTTGCTTGGAAGTCATGTTCATAATGAGCAGAGAGTCCTCTTGATCTTTAGTGTAATTATTGAAGTCCCTTCTTCCTCTAAAGCCTCCTTGATAGTTGTTGTTGTTCTTGTTGTTGTAGTTTTGATTGTAGTTGTGGTTGTAGTTACCTCCACCATTGTTGTACATGCCTCTTGTTTCACCATAGCTCCTCTATAGAAGCCTCTTCCCCTTTGGTTCCTTGTATTTTTGTAACATTCTTCAATAGTGTGGTTGTTGAGACCACATATGTTGCATGGTGAGTTGTTGTAGGGTCTCCCCCTACCTTGCTTACCTCCTTTGCCCCTACCTCTAGTACCTCTTCCTCTTCCTACATAATTGACTTGAGAGGTACTAGCCTCTTCATCTTGTTTCTTACTTTTACCTTTATCCTTAGCTTTATTCTTATATGTATAAAGGGTAGAAGATTTGTTACCTCTTGAGTTGTCACCATTTCTGTTGAGCTTTGCTTCATGGGTGAAGCGTTGTCCCATCAAGGTGTTGAGATCACGTATTTGCATATCCATGTAGAGATCCATTGCAGTGGTAAAGGATTCCCACTTATCATCAACTTTAATCCCATTGATGATCTGCCTCACTATATGTTCTTCCTCTATCTCCTCTCCAATACTTGCAACATCCTTCATTTTGGTTACATATTCGGATACTCCTTGCTTTGATTGCTTCTTGAGAGTTGTGAATTCCATCGAGAACTGATTCTTCCTAGCTCTTGTTTTGGAGGAGAAGTATGATGAAAGCACTTCCCAAGTCTCCTGGGAGGTTTTATAGTTTCTAACATGAGGTAACAAGAAATCAGAGATTGATTTTAGTAAGTATGACCTTGCAAGAGCATCCTTTGCACACCATGTGGTTAGCTTCTCTTGCAAGTTGGTGTGCAACATCCTTCATTTTGGTTGCATAGTAGGATACTCCTTGCTTTGATTGCTTCTTGAGAGTTGTGAATTCCATCGACAACTGATTCTTCCTAGCTCTTGTGTTGGAGGAGAAGTATGATGAAAGCACTTCCCAAGTCTCCTGGGAGGTTTTATAGTTTCTAACATGAGGTAACAAGAAATCAGAGATTGAGTTTAGTAAGTATGACCTTGCAAGAGCATCCTTTGCACACCATGTGGTTAGCTTCTCTTGCTCTTCCCTTGTTGGTTGATTCTTGCTTCTAAGAATTGGCATGTCTTCATCTCCTGAGATGTATCCATACAAGTTTCTTCCTTGGAGGTATGCTTGCATCCTTAGAGACCATGTTGAATAGTTGTTCCTGTCCAATTTTTCAATGAAGGAAGGAAAACCATCTTCCATCTTGATTGTGCTAGCTCTGATACCACTATTGAGGGAGATGGTGGATAATCACAAGAGATGAGATGGTGTAACTAAATCCTGCTTCACACCTGCTATAATTGATGGTTGGAGACCGTTGTGGGCCTCCTTAGCTAGTTAATAAGAATAAATGATCCTATATGTTGCTTCTTAGAATCATTGAAAATGACATCAATACTTCTAATAACTAACCATGTTTCCAAATCCCATAAGCAATATCCAAATTTTCCTTCTCGACCATATCCAAGAAAAATACATTTCTTTGACTTATGCTCTAGCTTTTATCTAAGACTCTCGGGTATATGAACATATGCTTCACACCCAAAAAATCAAATAATATGGTGTGTTCCCTATCCATAAGTCTTGTGCCACTTCCAAACCTTTGGAAGTACTAGGTGAAAGGTTAATCACATGAACTGCAGTCAATATTGCTTCTACCCAAAAGCCTTGTGGAATTTTTGCATGATGCACTATAGAAACTACTCTATCCTGAATAGTTATATTCATTCTTTGAGCTACACCATTCTGTACTAGGGTATACGAAGCTATAAACTCTCCATGAATTCCTCTAGACTAATAAAAAAGGCTGAATTCATTTGAGGTATACTCACCCCCATTATTTGAGCATAAAGCTTTAAGATTATTTCCTTTTTTCAATCTCAATTAAAGCAAGCCATTTTTTGAAAATAGGAAATACCTCATCCTTCGATTTGATAGGATATACGTAGACTTTTCTAGTAGCATCATCTATGAAAGTCACAAAGTAAAGAGAACCACCTAATGACCTTGTGGGCATAGGACCACACACATCTGTATGAATGAGATCTAAGGGCTGAATTGAAGATCAATGTGCATTTTATGCACATTCAGATTTTGCTTTCAATATTGACAATGATCACAAAATGAAAAATTAAAGAAAGATAACACAGGCAAGTAGCCACAATGAGAAGATTTTCCATTCTAGTACAAGATATGTGGCCCAAATGGCCATGCCAAATACAAGCCATAGATTGTCCAGTAAAAACTAACAAGTTTTCTTTTTGTGATACAAATAAAGGATAAAGTGAGCCAACTTTGCTTCCTTTTGCAATAACCATATTGCCCTTTGATATGCGAAAAGACTGAGCATAGAAAACCACCTTGTAACCAAGGCCATCAAGTTGACCATCTGACATCAAACTACATGATAACTGAGGTACATGGCATACATTATGCATAGAAAATTTTGAGCCGTCAATGAACTATACAACCACATCTTCAATCCCAACAATGTTACACTGGCAAGAGTCACCAAGTCTCATAGTACCAAGAGACTTTGCTACATAAGTAGAGAACCATTCTCTATGTGGTGTCACATGGAAAGAAGCACCAAAATCTAGCAATCATGTGTGGGAAAGAGAGCCATAAGAACCTCAGTGGGCACAATATTATCATGTGTCAACACATCATCATCATAAAAAATAACATTGATATCCTCAATCTTCACATCAAAGTAGATGGTGCGAGTAGATGTTTAACATGCCCATCAACATTCTGCCCTTTCTCTTTAGCATTCTTTAATGCATAACAATCTTTCTTCATGTGTCCTTTCTTAGGACAATAATGGCATTCAATATCCCTCTTCCTTGATTTACCTCTACTCTTATTCTGTTGACCATTCTTTTCCTTGGTCTTGCTCCTGTCATGTTGATTCTTTCCTTGGTAAGAATCACAAACATTATATGTATCTCCACCATGAGTGCCAACCATAGATTTTCTATGAATCTCCTCTCTCAAGAGTGCTCCACATATGTCATCATAGACCAGTTCACCACCAGGTGCACCATTGCTAATAGTTGTGCAAAACATATCCCATGATGATGGCAAGGTGCATAACAACAAGACTACTTTCATTTCATTATCCATCTCCATTTTCTAAGCCTATAACTAGGAGAACAGAGAATCAAAGTCATTTAGATGAGCAACAATATTATCTATGTCCATGCAAAAGTCATATAAATTTCTCATCAGATACACTTTATTTGATGCCATTTCTTTTCCCTATGTATTGCATAACTTCTTCTAAAGTTCCTTTGCACTTTCATAGTCCAATACTATAAAGTAAACATTATCTTCTGGGTGCAATAAAATGATATACCTAGCCACTTCATCCAACTCATCCCAATCATCATCATCATCCATATCAATAGGCCCTTTGAGATTCCATTTACTGGCTTCCATGTCTCCTTTGAATCAACACATCCATAATCTGATTCTTCCATAAAGCAAAGTTTGTGCCATCAAATTTTCATATCTCAAAATGTTCTTTGCCTTGCAAGTTATAGCTCCTCTTAGGAACACTCGCACTAGACCCAGATCCACCAGATGTGCCTGAGATTTCTAATACCATGATGATAGAGAACTTGCTAGAATGAAAATGGAGCTAGAACAATCCAAACACCAGTACGGCTCAAGAAAGAATGAACAAGTGTCAGATTCTAGGAAAAATCAATAGCCTCCCTAGAAAAATGGATTAATGAACAGTAATGACCAACAAAAACTATTATGTGAGAGTGAATGTGCTCACATCAATGTGTGTGTCAAGAGTAAATCGACCACTGTATAGTTGGCAAAACAAAAAAATGGAAAAATGGCATATGAACATTGTCAAAAAGGGCATATGAACATTGTCAAAATCTCATAAAACTAGAAGTATTGAGATGGAAACCTTCATAGTGAGTCAGTGACTCCATTGCATATAATTAGTTACCTGAAAGAAGCCAACTAGGCTTAGCGAGAATCTATGAGCAACTAGCACACGTCTCCTATGGCAAGACTAGGTAAGTCTTCCACTTGCATCGCCAAAGAGACCCCAACATTTGGGTTTCTCCCAATTAAGAGAACCTCACCATAACCATCTTTATCAAACATAAAAGGTTTTATGCAAAAAAAATAATTGCTATATCAATGAACACCTGGACGTACATAAGTGCTATCCATAGAATCGTATATAGTGTTTACGTGCACAATATATGAAGTAAAATGGTACTGAAAGGCTGAATTCAAAACCTAGACACCAGCCAAAAACATCTACAAGTGTCTATCAACTCTATTCTTTAGGCTCAAAAACTTGCATAAACTTGTGGTGGCTCTTCCCACCACAACTGAAAACCTTTCAAGAAACTTATAGATTTACTTGTGTGGCTGCTGAATATTTGTTGTCGTGAAAGTACAAAGAACACTCTTCTTAATGTTCTTGAACCTATGTAAAGAGAACCATGCATGAAAGTAGTCCAAAACGGCTCCAAAAATCACCTTGAAAATGCCTCAAAATAGGCTTTGAAAACAAAGAATGAAGCTTTGAGGGCCCAAAACATGTTCAAGGTAATGTGAACATTAGTCTTTCCCCTTACTAATGCACTAGAGGATTGTATTTTAATGGCAAGATATCTGTCAGTTAAGCAAGCTTTGGGGAGAAAAAATTGGGATGGGTGACCTCCCGAGAAATATCGAGAACCTCTGTCTTCCTTGATCATTGAGGTCTTGTTGGTGCAATTAGCAAGCCTAAGTGCTATGCTAATAACTTAGGACTACACAAATATTTATCATCTAAAATGAAGAAACCACATGTAAACTCATGCTTGTCAATCTGAGTGTATTTACTTTGAATAATTGTAAAAGCCAAGAGAATAAGGAATCTCCTAAAGATAGGAAGCTAAACCCATGACTCATGTGGTAGGAAGAATCAACTGAAATCATTCCTAAAGTATAGGATCACTTTAAGGTGAGGGAAATTCAAATTCAAACTCTTCACATGTGTATAAATACAATTACTTTTAGTTGCAAGTAGAGAGAGCCATTCTAAGAGGCATTGAGCTACAATCTTGAGCATAAATTGATCTCACACTTTCTATGTGTAGTCAATTACACTTCCCTTGTATCGTATGTTCAATATCATTTTTATTTTTGATACATCTCTTCAAGTACATTTCTGTCTACTATTCATTGCTGCATCTTCATCATTATAGTGACCTTGTGGAATCCATTTCTCTGTGTGTACTCCTTTCTCTCTATACTTTGACTTCAGATAGTTAGACTGAAGTGTCTACTACATCCATATTTTTTTCATTAGGTTTGGTTTAGTGGATCTTGAGATATGAAGCATAGAAGGTGACCATGTCTGCACACCTTCTAGATCTTGAAAAGTCGAGATGGCCCCCCTGACTTAGATTTATTTCTCATCGTATGGTGTAGCCAAATTCATGAAATAACTTGCTTTAGTTAGATGTACACTTTAGTTATATGTGTGCAAAAGCTCTCTAGTCAATTCATAACAAGTTGTGAGCTTCGAGCATAAGACTAAGACATTCTATTCCCAAATAGAAGGCTCTTCACATTTTATGCATATTCTAGTTATTTTTTTGATGCAAACATTTGGGAATGATGTTCCAAAGGAGTTACTAGTTCTAAATACACCATTGTGAAGCTAAAGGAGTCTATTAAGCATCTTTGAAGTCAGATTGGTAGGTGTAGATCACATTTTGTGCAGCACCAACTCATCTCTAGGACCTATCTCTCCATCTCCTCAGAGTGGTATCGGAGCAATAATAAATCAACATCGGAGATGGATTTCCTTCATGCATAGAAAAATTGGATCGAGGTAATTACTCAGTTTGGTCACTTCGAATGAAAGCTTATCTTGAAGGGAGAAATCTCTATGGTTACATTTCTAGAGATGAGATGATGTCAATCCTTAGAAGCAAGGGCCAATCAACTCAAGAAGAACAAGAGAGGTTAACCACATGGTGCTCAAAGGATGCTCTAGCAAGGTCATATATTCTTAACTCAGTCTCTGATTTTTTACCTCCACACATCAGGAGTTGCAAGACTTCACAAGAGGCTTGGAATGCTTTTGACGCATTCTTCTCATCAACTACCAAGGCAAAGAAGAATCAACTACGGATGGAGTTCACCACACTCAAGAAGATGCCCAAGCAAAGTGTGATTGATTTTGTCACCAAAATGAAGGATATAGCAGATGAACTTTGAAGCATTGGAGAAATCTTTGATGAAGAGCATATACTAAGGCATGTGATCAATGGAAAAAAGCTAGATGACAAATGGAAAGATTTCACCACAACCATGGACCTCTACATGGACTGCAGGTTCTTGATTTCAACACCCTCATGGGACAATTGTTCACACATGAGGCAAAGATTATGAAGAATGGAGACAAATCAAAACATAATCAATCCTCTAATCTCTATATAGATAAGAACAAGAATAACAATAGCAAAGGAAAAGGTAAAAATTCTAATGATGAGGGCAACACCTCTCAAGAAAACTTTGCAAGTAGAGGTAGAGGCTCAAGATGAAGAGGCAGAGGAGGAAGAAAAGGCAAGGGGAGATTTCGAAACTCCTCTCCATGTGCCATATGTGACATAAGTAATCACATTACTAAGAATTGTTTCAAGAATCCTAGAAATCAAAGAGGAAGAGGTTACAATAGAGGAGGCTATGGAAGCTCAACAGGTAGATTCAACAACAACAATGGTTATAATAACAACTCATACAATAAAAAAAAATATTTAGGAGGATATAGAGGAAAGAGAGACTACAACAATTATGCAGATGATCAAGCACAAGAAGATTCACTTTCTGATGAACATGACCATGAAGCAAGGTAAAGCAGATGAACATGTATTCTATATAGACTTAGGTTGCTCAAATCATGTCACAAGGAATGTAGCTCTACTCTCAGACTTGGAGGATCCAAGGAATAGACATGATGTCCAAATAGGAGGTGACTCAAGGCATTCAAGACATCAGATGGTAATATGAATCTATTGAGTAAGGTATTGTATGTGCCAACTATCACGAGAAACCTCATAAGTGTAGGCCAGATTGTTGAAAAAGGATTGCAGGTCAGATTCACAAAGAATGAAGCATTTGTTGAGGATCCACATCAAGGAATCAAGAGGATAGCAAGAGGATAAAAGTCAGGTAGATTGTTTACATTTGAAGTCCGAGATACTAGAAACATTGCATTGTTCAATTATGGTAGCCAAACTCTATCAGAGTTGGAAATCTGGCACAAGAGGTGAAAGAGCTCTAAAGCAAACCAATAGGGATCAAAGTGTACTTGTTCTACCAAATATCTTCAAACAACACATGCTCTACAAATGTAGTGCTTGTCAATTTGGCAAGCCTCATAGACAACCATTCACAAAGAAGGGATACATTCATGGAGACCTATTGGAGCTAGTTCATACAAATGTATGGGGACCAAGCAAGAAGCCTTCTATCTTTGGATCCAAGTATTATGTGTCATTCATTGAGGATTGCAATAGATGGATAATACTATACTTTATGAATCATAAGAATGAAGTGTTTTCATGTTTCAAGAAATATCTAGCACTTCTAGAAAATAAAAAAGGGAAAACTTTGAAGAGATTAAGGTCAGATGGAGGGGGAGAATATTTCTCCCATGACGTTGATTCTTATCTCCAAGAGAGAGGAGTAAAAAGAGAGATCACTACCAAGTATACTCCAGAGAAAAATGGAGTAGTAGAGAGAAGAAATAGGACAATTGTGGAGGCTACAAGGTTGATGCTAAATGGAAGAAGTTGCCCAACTACTTATGGGTAGAGGCTATATCCACAGCCACATATCTAATCAATAGACTCCCATCAAAAGCATTGGATGAGCTCACACCTCATGAGGCATGGAATGGAAGAAGACCTAGCCTTGATCATTGCATGATTTTTGGGTGCATAGCATATGCACACATACCTTCAGAAATGAGAGGCAAATTAGATCCAAAGGAAAAGAAATGCATCTTGATTGGCTATCAACTTAATAAAAAATTGTATAGGCTATATAATCCAAGCAATAAAGGTTTCATTGTAAGTAGAGATGTTGTGTTTGATGAAAACAAATCTTGGTTTGAAGATGATTGTAAGAAAATCAAACTTCCCTATGATCTAGAGGAGGACTTTCCAACATTGATAAAGATGAATGAGCTTTCACTTGAAGCATCAAGGGATTATAATGATGATTAGAAGACTCCAAGAAGGGAAATCAACTCTTGGAAACTCTCGACTTTTATAGGCTTACAAAGTCATAGACCAGTGGGAAATCTTCGATTAATATCTGATGATTGAATGAACCAAAGTATATGAAAGTTTATAGGACTAAAGTAGACAGTATGCTGAAAATGTAATGCTTTGAATCATGCAAAATGATGCACTACACAGTGAGAACTAGTTCAAACAAGATCATTGTTCTAATAGAGTGTGACAACGATATGAGAGTAGGAAGTAATGAACACATATAGATTAAATCATTTACAAATACAAGATCATTGGCAATAACGCATTGCCCAATGAGTGTAGGATGAGAGATCTATAGTATGAGCTCCTCTTCACTATGAAAATTAAACAAATGATCTCTGAACATTGAGATAACACGTGGGATATTCAGTTCATCTTTTATAGCATTTGTTGGAACATAGCATTTGAATTCAAATTCAAATCCTCACCTAAAAGTGATCCTAAAGTATAGGATTGATTCTCTCTTGATTTTAGCTACCAAATTATATGAGTTTGATGTCTCCTAACTCCTCGTGAGTTTGCTTCACTTTTACTAAGAGTAATTATACTCAAAGTTACAAGAGGTGGTACATATGAGGTTTACTCAATTGATATGTTAATACATCAAGGTAATGTGTATACATCAAGTATGTAGGCTTCAGCTTAATTGCACCAGCACATACATATATACATACACAAACATATGCATACATGCATTCACACACACACATATGTACACACACATACATACACACACATACATACACACACAAAAGTACACACACATACACACACATTCACACACATACGTACACACACATTCACACACATACATACACACATATACATGCACATACAATATTACATACACACATGCATATTATATACTCACATACATATTACCTACATAGATGCATATCATGTATATGAATGCATGCATACACACATATACATACACACTCACATACATATACACACACACACATACATACATACTTACACACTCACACCTATACACACAGACTCACATACATATTACATACACACATGCATATACATACACACACATATGCTTACACACATGCATATGCATATGTACATACACACACATATATACATACATGTACACACACATATACATACTTATACACATATACACACATAATACATATACAAACATATATTCACACACATACGTACACACATATACATACACATGTACATACACAAATATACGCATACATACACATATACATACACAAACATATGCATAGATGCATTCATACACATATGTATTCACACATACAATATTACATACACACATGCATATATCACATACACATGCATATTACATCCTCACAGACATATTACATACATGGATGCATATTCATGCATATGCATGCATGCATACACACATATACATACACACTTACATACATATACACACACAGTCACATATATACATACACACTCACACCTATACACAGACACACACTCATATACACATACACACGCTCACATATATACATACACACTCACACCTATACACACACACACTCACATTCATGCAAACACACATATACATGTTCTTGGTCTAAGTCTTTAGGATTAGGCTTTTAGGTTTTTTACATACATACAATAAAATTAAATATATAAAAAATATATCTTTAGGATTTTTAGTTTTTTTAAATATATATAATCAAATATATAAAAAATAGGGTTTAGGGTTTTTTAATTAAATAAAATATATTTAAGAAAAAAATTAAGAAAAAAGGTTTAAATATATAAATAAATATATATAAAAAATAGGATTTTAGTATAGATAAATAAGTATGAAAAGAGCTAGTGTTTTAAATATATATAATTAATTATATAAAAATAGGATTTTAGGGTTTTTATTGAATTAAATATATAAAAAATAGAGTTTTAGGTTTAAAATTGACATATATAATCATATATTTATAAAAATAGGATGTTTACACATGCATACACACATATATACATAGGATTAGGGTTTAGGTCTTTAGGATTAGGGTTTAGGTCTTTAGGATTAGGGTTTAGGTCTTTAGGATTAGGGTTTAGGTCTTTAGGATTAGGGTTCTTAGGTTGTTTACACATGCATATAGACATATACATGTTTTAGGTTTAGGTCTTTAGGATTAGGATTTTAGGGTTTTTACACATGCATACACATATATACACATATACACATGGGATTAGGGTTTTAGGCAGTTTACACATGCATACATACATATACAGATATACACACATAATACATATACACATACACATGTATATACACATGCATACATACATATACATGTTTTAGGTCTACATTGTTAGGGTTACGGTTTTAGGGTTTTTACACATGCATACATACATATACACACATGCATACATATACACATGCATACATATATATACATGTTTTAGGTCTAGGTCTTTAAAATTAGGCTTTTAGGTTTTTTACATATATATAATCAAATATATAAAAAATAGAGTTTTAGGGTTTTTTTATTAAATTAAATATATATAAGAAAAAAAACTAAGAGAAAAATTTATGATTTTAGTATAGATAAATAAATAAGAAAAGAGCTAGTGTTAAAAATAGGATTTTAGTTTTTTACATAAATAAAATCAAATATATAAAAATAGAGTTTTAGGGTTTTCTAATTAAATCAAATATATATAAGAAAAAAATTGAATATATAAATAAATATTTATAAAAAATAGGATTTTAATATAGGTAAATAAATATGAAAAGAGCTAGTGTATTCAATATATATAATTAAATATTAAAGAGATAAAGAGATAAAGCATAGAGAGTGCAAAACTCAAAGCTATAGAGGTTGTCTGTATGGTGGAGACACAAGTATTCTACTCAGCATGGCAAAGGGATGGCTTGTACAAGAGTCTCTTGTATTCATAATAGAGTTTCTATGCATGTTGGACCCAAAAATGCCTCGCTTATGGACTGATGATGAAGATGTTCATCTCAAAAGAAATGAGCCTCAAGGTAAAGGGATGCAAAGAAAAATGGATGCAACTTTCAATGAAAAGGCAATGAAGTTTTGCATCGTTAACTCTGAGCCTATGAAGAACTGGTTAGAGAGCTATGAGCTTGCCAAGGAGAGAAACACAAAGGAAAGAGCTCAGTTTTGAAAAAATCATTCCACTCAATTTTTGCCTCTTCCGAAAAGTCTTCGACCTCTTCCACCCTTTCCAATGCGTAGATGGCTAGATACAACAGTTTCACAAGCAAAGGCAACAGGTGAAGATATCTCTAAAGAAGAGGAGGAAGTAGCAAAGTGGTGTGATTGGGAGTATTCTAAATTCGGTGCACTTTGGTCTTATGGATGACACTTTCGGATGGCACGAATTGATGAAAACAGGTCTACTTTTGATAGTGAAGTGATGAAGAAATTTTTTTGAAAAAGTAGAGCTACTGCAAGAGACGACAATGCTCAAGAAGGCCATCTCAATTATTGTGGACTGATCCAAGATATCTTGAAGCTATCCTTCAGAAAGTTTGATTAATTTCTTTTTTATGTGAAATGGTTCAAAGTAGTCACCTCTAGAAGAAACGCAACAGTGAGGTAGGATAAAAGTGGTTTGCTTGAAGTGGACTCCATAAACCTATCGACAAATGAAAGAGATACATTTGTACTTCTCGAACACTGTGAACAAGTTTTTTTTATGCCAGATTCGAAAGAACCACAATGGATATTTGTTTTACAAGTCTCCCCATGTAGCAGACAAATTTTGTAAGAACGTACATGTAGAAGAAATTCCATTTGTAGTGGACTCTGAGATTCATTTGGTAGTCAAAGAGAGAGAGATCATTCTCATAGATGAAGAGGCTTTTGAAGAAAACAAGATACACAATGAAGTAACAGACAATATGTTGTACAAGAATGATGATCAAGAAGGAGCTAGCATACCAAGAGATCTAGAAGTCGCCAATGTAGAGATAGATATCTTTTGTGCATCAGATCTCCGAGAGGATGTTAGAATACAGGATTTCTGAAGCAAACACTTGGATGTACTAATTTGTGTTTTCTTTTGCTATGTTGTTCTATACACTATTATTTCTCTATATTTCCATTATTATCGTATGCTAATTTTTTGAGTTTTTTGTTATAGAGCACGATGGAAGACAATCCTCCAATCACTCCACATTCCATGATACCTCTTGCATGTATGACTGCCGCATTAGAGTACTGGATTGCTTGTAGTAGCTCTCCCCCCAACCTCACTCCAACTGGCCTCACTCCCATCGACATCACTCCTACATGCAGGGCTACTCCAATCGAAGGTACGTCTCCTAGCTTTATGACTCCACCACGACTTTTCAGCCATCTCCTAGTGGCTCTAGTAGTCGATGTATGCGTTCCACACCTCAGCACGATATAGGTGCTGGCCCATCTCATGGATCGAGGTCACGCTCTGGAGGAGGAGGTTTGAGGAGTGGATCTATAGGTGGCTCTAGAGGCTGTGGATGTTGTGGAGGCAATGCGATGGATGTTGTGTCTCCCACTTCTACTCCTATAACAAGTACCTTAGATGTAGGTACATCACGTGGTACGCCATGTGGTACACCACGTTCACCTTGGGGTACTCATGATCATGATGACTCCAAGGTGTATAGTATACGTGATGGATGCGGTCGCAAAGGCCATGCATCAACATATATGACAGCTTTGCTCCATACATTTTGGAGACTCACTCATGTTGAAATGGAGTGAACAGGATAAAGATCGTAAAAATTATATCACAGAGACGATCTATCAAGAGTTCCGACTAGCACATGGGCATCCTACTGTCAACTTAGAGTAGCACACGGCACGTGAGGTTATGTCTTATCGATGATCTGAGGCTCGTGATGCTTTCAAAGTAGGCTTACCAAATCCTGTATGGTTAGATACTAAGGAGTCAGATATGATTCACGATGAGCAGAAGTAGACTCCAGACCGATATCACTAGCAGCAAGATGTGATGGCCACACATCTAGATATGATTGTACTGTCACATTTGGGTAGTGGCAAATATGACACTATGCGTCACAAGTTTGTAACTATCATTTTGATTATTGAATTTGTTTGTGTTAAGCATGTCATGTATGTTCATCTTACATTTCTCATATTTCTTGCAGGAATTGGCAGTGGTTCATGCTCCGACACAAATCGAGGAGGCTTACGGATATTTTCATGGATCGGTTACACTATTGGAGGAATTGGAGGGATGCAGCACAGTTGTTTCATGGGAGCATCTATAATGAGATGAGATTATAAACTTGGTTTGGTGTTTTTATTTGTTGTTTGTAAATATCATGTCAATTTGTCTCATCTCATCAATGTTTTTTGTTGCAGGACTATAGATATAGATGTTTTGATCCCTCTGGGCATGTGTATTGAAGTTGTGTGCCACAATTTTGTATTTGGCTCATATATGGCAATGGTGCCCCAAAATTTTATATTTGGTTCCTATATGGCAGTGCTTTGCCACATTTGGTATTTGGCTCATATATGGCAGTGCTTTGCCACACTTTTGTACATGCTTCATTTACAGAATATAGATATCTTTTGTACATGGTTGGGTTCATTCTATTCATCTTGTTTGTGTCTGATAGTGTTTTGCTTTATCAAATCATGTTTTGTTTGCCATTAGAGTACATGTCATATGTACTTGAATTTTTTTGGGCACAGTGTATTTTCTTTTGCTACACAACAGCATGGTAATGTTGTTGTAGTAAGAGACAAAACACTCTGCCCAAAAGAAAATTTGTAGATATGGTCACCGATATAGGTGTTGGTAGGTGCACCAATATACGCAGTTGCGTACCAGCATCAATACCAGTGTTTATGCCTAGGGGATTACCGATGTTGATACCAATGGTTATACCGATGCCCATACCGGTGCAGATACTGACACTCATACTGACACAAATACCAGTGCTCATATCGATGAATATACTGATAATTTTGTATCGATGCATATGCCGAAGCTTACACCAATGTTGGGAGAAAATGACACCCGTGTATTTGCCCCAGTAGAGGCCTTGGTATACCCCTCATATGTTGTAGTGCATATATCTCATAGTGGAATGGAAAAACTTTCTCATTCTGGCTACCTACATATGTTATCTTTCTCTAATTTTTCAGTTTGTAAGCATTGTCAATATGGAGAGCAAACTAGGAATGTGCACAAAATGCACATTGACTCTTCAATTCAGCCTTTAGATCTTGTTAATACAAATGGGTGTGGTCCTATGCCCACAAGGTCATTAGGTGGATCTCTTTACTTTCTCACTTTCATAGATGATGCTACTAGAAAAGTGTAGGTATATACTATCAAAGTGAAGGACGAGGTATTCCCTACTTTTAGAAAATGTATTGCTTCAACTTTTCTATCAGTCTAGAGGAATTCATAGAGAGTTTATAGCTCCTTACACCTCAATACAAAGTGGTGTAGCTGAAAGGATGAATAGAACTATTCAGGATAGAGTAGTTTCTATGTTGCATTATGCAAATCTTTCACAAGGCTTTTAGACAGAAGCACTATCAAATGCAGTTCATGTGATTAACCTTTCACCTAGTACTGTCAAAGGTTTGAAAGTGGCACAAGAGTTATGGAAACGGAAGCCACCATACTATGATCATCTTCGAGTTTTTGGGTGTGAAGCATATGTTCATATACCCAAGAATCTTAGACAAAATCTGCACCATAAGTGAAAGAAATGCATTTTTCTTGGATATGGTTTAGAAGGTCAATTTGGATATCACTTATGGGATCCTGAAACACAATCAGGGATTACAAGTAGTGATGTGATTTTCAATGATTTTAAGATGCATAAACAACCCATTAAGGAGGTTAAAGTGAGAAGACTGGTGTTTAAGGATTCTACTCCTCTTGTTAGCATGCATAAAAATGCTACACATAGGGATACTCAAGAGAATTTTTTACCATATCAATCTATAAATTTTCTACTTCAATCTTTGAGATGCTATGCATGTGTCTCCCATCCACCTAATAGATATGTTCCAGGTTTGGGATTTGTTATGCTAGCACATTCTAGTGAGCCTTCTTACTATAAAGAGGATATGTAGATAGAGGATCATGTCAAGTGGGAGCGTGCCATGAAGATTGAATTGGATTCTATTTACAAGAATGGTACTTGGGATTTAGTAGCTTTGCCAAAGGGCAAGAAAGCTTTACTGTGTGAATGGGTATAAGTTGAAATTCACATCAGATAGTGCTTCTCCAAAGTATAAAGCACGACTTGTTGCAAAGGGTTTTAAACAATGACATGGTGTTGATTTCAAGGAAATCTTCTCTCTAGTGGTCAAGATGACTACCCTACGAATGTTGCTTGGATTCGTTGCAATAGAGGACTTAGAGCTAGTCCAAATGGATGCAAAACATATTCTTGGCATTCACATTACTCATAAAAGGAGTAAAAGATGCATATACATGTCTCAAAGTGAGTAAATATCCAAAGTACTTCACAGGTTCCATATGTAGAGTGGAAAGCCAGTGAGTAAACCTTTACCCACATATGTGAAATTGAGCAAGAATGATTGCCCCAAATCAAATGAGGAGAAGGAATTCATCACCAAAATTCCTAATTAGTTTGTTGTTGGTATTCTAATGTATGCTATGGTAGCTACAAGACCAAACATTCCATTTATAATGGGATTTGTGAGCAGATATACGCCGAATCTTGGCAAGAAGCATTGGGAAATGGTCAAGATGATTTTGAGATATCTGAGTGGCACTAAAGACAAGTGTATATGCTTTGATAGAATGAAGGCATCCATTATGGTTACACAAAGTCTAATTATGCTGGTTGTGTAAACAATTGTAATTCTACATCAATGTACATTTTTCATTTTGTTGGAGGTTCTATCTCTTGGAGATCTCATCTTCAAGAATGTACAATTGTTTCCACTACGGAAGCTGAGTATGTTGCAACAAGTGAGGCATGTAAGAAAGCATTATGGCTTTTTTGTCTTGCTTGTGATATGGGTCTATCTCAACATGTATCTCGTTTGCTCAATGATAATCAGAGTGCCATTACATTGAGGTGAGGTATCACTTCATTAGAGATTACTGTTGCTCTAGCACAATGGTGAGAACCACGTTAAGAAGCTTCACCTCCTTAATGTCAATCCGCGGAAGAGATAGGAGTGATATGAAGATCGTGAATGAGAGATGATGTGAGAGTGAAGGTGAGAAGCACAAAGATGCACACACACATACACACACACAATGAAGAGACAAGCAAGACACAATGGAAGGTGGGAAATTAGCTTTATTACTCAAAAACACTATTACAAGCTCAAACTAGCTCTAAGCTCACACTAGCCAACATGAACCAACCTCAAAAATGAGCTCTCTAGCTCTTTTTATAGTTTCTAGACTAGTTTTGACCGGTTTCACATCTAGTGACCGGCCTAGTTAAAAAAAAGGTCCTAGAGGCTATTTGGAAGGGTAAACGATGTCTAAAAATAACGAAAATTGGTACGCACATTCTACCTAAGCTCCTCAAGCTTGAGGACTCCTCGGCTTGCACAAAATGGAGCTATGAATTAGAAAATGGGATTTTGTCTATATTACATATGTTACAAGAGTGATGAAAATCACTGTTGGATGTTTGAAGAGGTAATAAAAACATAGTTGTTTGAAAAAATGATCCGACTGGCTCCCTGCTCCGTCTTTACATGCTTCCACGTCGTCTGTGCCTCTGACTGTGCCTCTGACTGCTTCCAACACCCCCCTCCCTCTCGCTTCTGTCGTCCTCGACAGAACCTTGTTGTGCGGTCTGCCGGATGTAGTTTTGTAGGAGGTCGTGAGCGAGGGTGTGCTCAGATACTCGAATGCCTCGGGCCAGATCAGCCTCGAGTTTCTCCCAGTCGATCGATTGCAGTTCGTCGGGTGGCGGGAGTTGGTAGTGCGCGGAATAAACCATTCGCTCGCAGGCAAAAAGTTGCAATAAATGTGTGGGCCTGCTGATGAATACCTGGGAATGGTATTCCCAAAATCCGGTGGTGAACATCTCTTCGAATGTTTGCTTGTAGCACGCCGGGAGGTATTTTATTCTACAGTGCCAGGCATAACACACCCGGAGCGATGGCGTTGTGCTCATGTCGTATACTAGGTCAAAGTTACCATGCTCAAATCCCGGGGTGTTTACATGCGGTGCCTTGACGCGTCGGAAGACTTTAAATATCATTTGCATCATGTCAAAAATTTTGACAGTCATATGCGCTGCGATATCATCCATATGCTTCAGGCGAGGGAGCCAGTGACGGATTGTAGCCATCATATAGCCAACAGTGGGCAACTCGGTGGGCGGCTTGAAGTAGGGGTAATTCAGCCAATCCTGACACTGCCTATTGTTTTGTACTTTGATAGCGAATGCAGTCCAGGAGCGGCGTCGTGGTACTGGTCCCCAGCAAGGATTATACTTTAAATGTAAAGGCGCTTTCACCCATGTGCTCATCAGTTCTGGGTACTTCTGGAGTAGGTCTTTGCGCCAATCAGGTTGATGGATCTCTCCTCTTTGCGCATTTGGTGGCAAGTCCGCCGGCTCGAATTGTGTAGCATGCGTGGGTTTCATGCCGGTTTCTTTCTCTATAGCTAGCTGATATTCAGGCATTAACATGAAGTACGGTTTATACTGCAGCTCATGCCCAGATATATAGCGTCGGGGGGCTAAATGAGCAAAGAAGGGGGATTGTAAGATTCTCTCTTCAATCATGGCCATGGCATGCAACTGTGCCTCTACTCTGGCTGAATGTGTCATTCCAAGTTCCTCAATTGTTTTCATCCACGCGGGGGTAGGAAGTTCATAGGTCATCTGGCCTTCGGCCGTGACTTGTCCGCCTGGGATGGGTATTGGCTCGTATGCTTCTTCAAACGTTTCCTCCACCGGAATGGTTATGTTCTCGTCGTCAGCTGGGATCTCCGCTGGGGAATCAGGCCGTGGTGGTGCTTCGTATACATCTATGCGTGATTGGAGAGTGGCTACCTGGGCCCGTAATGCGTTGAGTTCTTCTAAGATGTCAAGAGCAGGGTCCACAGGTTCTGGTACTTCTGCTGCTACTTGTACTTGTTGTGGTGCCGGTTCTCTGAGCTGTAGTAACTTGTGATCTTCTTTTAACTTCTGATGCTCTTCGTTCATTCGATCATAGTCCTCTAGCAGTCGAACATGGTCATCTAGCAACATCCGCATCGATTCAGATGGGATTGCCTTGAATCTGCTAGGACTTAAGGGTTGTTCTGGATGGTCCAATGCCGCTTCCAAATTCTCTCTATTATGCTCTTGGAGTCTCTGGTTCTCCTCTTTTGCTGCGGCTAGGTGTCTCCTGAGTAAGCCCATATTCCTGGTGAGCGTCGCGTTCCTAATTGTTTGAGCTCGAAGCAGGTTGTCCAGATCAGCAGTGGCTTCTTTTGTTTTCTCTTCACTTTCTAGCTCTAGCTTATGATATGCCTCTCTTAGTTCTTGGTATCGCGTATTTAAAGCGGCATTCTCGATTGATAATGAATTAAGCTGCGACTGTAATTCATTTGTCGTCCTCTGCAGCTGTTGATAGTTGTTGCCAAGAGATGCAAACTCATCTCGTACTTGTGACATGCATGTGAACATTTGTTGAAGTGCAGTGTCTATGGTTGGCGATGATAGTAATGGAGTGCTAAGTGAGGATGCAGTGGAAGTAGATGCAGCGGGAATGGGGAATGGGGTTGGGAAGGTGGATGCAGTGGTGATCGTGGAAAATTGTGACGTACCTAAATATGATGGTGCTGTGAGTGGAGTGGGTGCTGGTGCGGTGGGTGGTGAGATGTCCATGTCATTGGACGTGTCAAGTGCGGTGACTGTGAAAAGCGGTGTGTATGTGGGTGGTTGTGTAGGTGTGAAGACGGGATTTACAAATGTAGAGTAATTTACAGGGGGGATGGCTGGAGCAGCTTGGTGAAAAGGGGAAATAGGGGTTATAGTGGGTTGGGGAGGTGAAACTGGTGAGAAGGTTAGTGGGGTTAGAAAGGTGAAAGGGTGTCTTAAAGGTGGGGGGAAGGATGGGAAGGATGAAGGGATGAAGGGGTTAACATGTAGACGAGGTGGGGTGGGTGCGGGCATGGTGGTATGAATGGGCAGGGCAAAAGCGGTGGCTATGTTGCCGTGGACTGGTGTGGCTGTTGGAGAAGCAAGTGGGTTTGCAGGGGATACAGGATGGGTTGGTGAAACATGAGGTGAGAGAGGAGTAGAAGGTGTAGATGTTATTTCAAGGATAGTGGTAGTATGTACAACGGTAGTACGTGGCGGGGAGTCGACTAGGATAGCTTCGTCGGTGAAGGATCTTTCCGGACGTAGGCGTGCATCTTGCGCCTGGTGGGATGATTGAGCACCTACCGGAACTCGAATATATTCACCGGGCTTCGATAACAAGCGAACTCTGCGAGGGTCATATTGGGGGAGTGGCTTCCTTTGTAAATATCTGAGTGCTTCGATCGGGCCAATGGATTTGACCAGTTCTCTGAACCCTCTGATGTAGACTTCTTCAAACCCTCCGGAGACGAGTTCTTGTTCGATTATGGTTTGGCTCTCTTCTTCAGTCAATTTCTTCCGTGCCCAGACTTTCTCCATTGTACGATATAATTTCTTGATTGCCAATGTGTAAGCTGCTGCTTCGAAAGTCTCCTCTTCATGCGTGCTGGTGTCACCGTGTGCATCGGTTTGTTGGCCTTGGCCGTCTGTCTGTCCTTGTTCTTGGGAATCATGCGTGCCCTAGCTGGCTTCGTCATCACCTTCGTCGTCGTCGGTGGCTGTTCTTTCGTCATCAGAGCTCGACACAACTTGTCCCTGTGGCTGATCCCGCGGTGTGGTAGGGTAGCTGGGGCGTTCATATTCTTGAGAGAACATCTGTGCCTCTGAAAACTGGAACTCATTTGAGAATGCATCAGGCATTTCAAAATCGAACGTTGTGTTTATTGGTTCTGCTTCCATGTGTGGTATTGGGAAAGAAAAGGCTTCCGCACCAATAGTGGTGGGAGCTTCTGCTGTCGTGCTGGTGGGTTCTGTGGTTGTAGCTGCCTGAGGTGCAACGGTACTGGTAGTGCCCTCCGTTACTACTGGTCTAGATAACCTTATTCGAATGGGTTGTACTGTGGGAGCGGCTTCTGTCGGTGATTGCTCTGGGGAGGGTTGTGGTGATGGTGACTCTGGCACTTGAAGGCAAGGAATAGTGCCTCTCATGCGCTTACCTGCCCGTGCTCTGCTGGGCTTCCTGGCTTTCTTCGTCGTTCCTTTGAATGCCTTCAGCTCTTCTCCTGTTAATGCACGTTCAATTGGCAAGTCATAAGCCAAGCACATATAAACAATTCTTGTCAGCGCACAACATCCATTAAGCACTTTCTTTCGTTCCCATCTGTGTTGTGCCAAATACATTTGATCAATGATCCAGCTCGCCAGATCGACAGTCTGAGGTCCAGTACAGGCTAAGTACAATCCAAACCATATTCTTTTATGTGGCATGGTGAATCTGTCCTGAGCAGGGAATGCAAAATGTTGCATGCATATCCGTAGCGGCTTTGACAGCTCAGGTGTAATTGCTGAGATCTCCTCCCACTTAGTGACATCCCCACGTTTCATAGGGTCTGGAACTAATCTTTCTCGATCTGTGGGCGTGTGGGTTCCATGAATCTTGATGGCAGCTCTGATTAAATCCTTCGAAAGATAAAATCTTTTGTAAGGTGGATCATCCACTAAAGAGGGCAAAATAAAAGTTCTTGGGATATCCTTATTCTCTGAGGCCAGCAAAGTAGTGATTAAATAATAACACCTGTAAAAGTCAGGTTTGGGCAGAGGATCACTGAAATACTCCGTGAAGCCGGCTCTGGCCCAAACATGAGTTAAGTCCTGGGTGTTCTGTAGGCCTTCGAATTCTCTTGAGAAGAATTGATATTTTCCCCAAGTGCGGTCATCAAATGTCAAATTAGATTCAAATATAAAATCCGCGTCCGCTAAGGGTCCTGCAAGTCCCTGAAACCAGTGAGAGTTACGGTGTATCTTTTCTGTGTAGCCCATAGGTGGGTTATCGATCGGCATGGGCCCTGGAAATCCTTGGAATTCTGGCGGTGGAGCAGTCG
The DNA here is from genome assembly GCA_020310875.1 of Ceratopteris richardii. Lineage (NCBI taxonomy): Eukaryota > Viridiplantae > Streptophyta > Polypodiopsida > Polypodiales > Pteridaceae > Ceratopteris > Ceratopteris richardii. Next base: position 100,932,658 of record CM035442.1, on the reverse strand, counting down.
GGTGGGATTCTGCTCGTAAAACATTGAGGGGCACAGCAGCTACGCTGGGGCCTGCTTCTGATGGTCCTTCGTCGGTTTGCATGATGACTGATGCGCTATTGAGAAAGATCTGCTACAAAAGATTAACACATTAGCATGGAAATTAACTATGATCCCATTAAAGTGAGACCGCAATCCCTTTCCATAACTGATGCGTAACCCGTGTAGCCAAGTGCTGTGATGTGATGGATGCAATGCTTCTTGCAGCACTAGTGCAGGTCTCTAGACACCTACACGTTTCAGATTAAGCATACATTTCTTGATGAGATGAGATTATGAGTGATGTGTGATGATGGTGGGTGAATTTTTACAAGGTTTAAAGGTTAGTGATTTAGTACAAGGTTGTATGTTAGTCGGGGGGTAGTTAAACAAAGGGTTAGGGGAAGACGGTTGGACATTCTTCGGTATCCATTTCCTAAGAGTCTTTGAGTGGGTGGTGGGTTTCGGCTGAGGGGCAAAAGGTAGTATCGGGTGTGGTGGTATTGAGGGATGGAAAGATTTGTGAGGGGTATATATTACATGGCTTAAGGGTTGAGCTATGATACATGGTTTGGGTACCCAAATCTGCGTGGGTGTGGGTCTATGGGTAAGGTATTTCTTGGCGATCCAAATTTGTCGAATGCTCGGCCCTGTAGGAGAAGGTCGAGGGGATGGTGGATACTGATTCTGTTTCTGTTCTGCCTTTTTCTTGTCGATCTCTGCTTGGTTGGAGTTCTTCGGTGCTTTTTGTCCTTTTGGCACCCATATTTGTCTGGTGCCGCTTCCTTTGGGTGGCCCAAACTGCTTTCCTTGTTGTGTCTTCTGATACTTCCGTCGGTCTGGGTTCCTTCGTCGTGGTTGACTCTGTTGTTGTTGAGGTTGAGAGGTCGGATGGACACTCTGCTTTGGAAAAGAAGGGAGATCCAACACTTGCGTGACCTGCCCATTAGGAAGTGATGCGTTCTTTAACTTTAATCTAGGCCAGTCCGCAACAAGTTTGGAAGGATGAGCACCGCAGGGTGTCGTGCTCATTTGGCCGCTAATGCAACCCACCTGACCGCTGATTGTGTCCATCTGCCCTAGCAGATGGGTAGCTGCCTCTTCTAGTTTGCAGGAAGTCCCAGGGAAGATCTCCTGTCGTCCTTCTGATTGACAACTGTCCATAGCCAAGCCCGAGTGGGTTGGTGTAGACATAACGTGACTGGTCTGATTAAAGATCTTCCGGTCTTCCGTCGCATGCGTTTCATAGGGTCTAGGGTTACAAACCTCAGTCGGAATGCCGTTAGGGAAGTCAAGCGGTATCACTCGCTTCTGCTCTAAGGTTCCAATCTGTAAGGAGCCTTGTCTAAGATTTAAGTCCACTGAGTGATCGTATAACCAATCTTGGCCAAGGATTAGGGGTTCTATCAGGTCGTCATCATGGCACACTAGTAGCTTCGCTGTCATGGTCATATCCTTAATGAGGATAGGAAGGTCCACCTCACCCATGCAAGGGGTTTCCATGCCTCCTAAGCCTATGAGGTATGCCTCAATTGGCCGCATTTCTATTCCTGAATCCTTATAGTGGGACCATCTAATCGCACTAGTCGCAGCACCTGAGTCAATTAAAGCCCTGAGTTCTTGGCAAGGGTTGCCGTGCTCTAGCCTAACTGTAATGAATGGTCTCCTGTCCACTATGCTAGGATGAGTGGTTGACTTTACTTGACACATGGCCATGGGATATCTGGGTGATGTTTCCAGATGGTTATAATGTTCTCTCCCTAGTCCTTGTCTTCTTAGCTTCATGCACTTAATGCGTTCTATGGCTTCTGCCTGAGCTTCAGCTCGTATTCTGTTTTCTTCCTCCTTACGCTTCTTTGCCAACGTGAGTCGTCTGAGCATATCCTCAGTAAGAGGTTCCTGATATAACCTGACTCTACAGCCACTAATGTAATTAGGCATTATATCTCCTTCTAAGGTGGCTAACTGTACTGCTCCACTAGTCGAAAGTCTGTTAATGATCATAGGTCCATAACCTCGCTTTTCTAACTTCCGTGCGTGCTGTTTCAGCGTATACACTAGAACTAAATCTCCTTCTTTTAAACCTTTATCTTTCACATGTGCATCAAAATATGCTTTCTGTCGCTTCTTCGCTGCGTATATTCCTGCTGCTGCTTTCAGCCTGGTTTCTCCTAATCGTTCCAAGTCCATTATTCTTGCTGATAATTCATGGCCGGTCCACTGATGTTCTTGTGCAACCTTAAGTGTCGGTATCAAGAAGTCCAAAGGAAGCACAACATTCTGACCAAAAACCATCTGAAAGGGAGTTGCATTGAGTACGGTCTTGTAGGCCACTCGATATGCCCAAACAGCGTGGTGTAACTGTTTGTCCCAATCTGAACGTTTGTTGTTCACGAGTTTCGTCAGTACGTTACAAAGTATCTTGTTAGTGCTTTCAGCCTGACCATTGGCCTGAGGATGATATGGTGCAGATTTCTTGTGAATCACCATAAAATCCTGTAACAAATATCCAATGACTTGGTTTAGAAAGTGAGTGCCTCGATCGCTCACTAACTCTATAGGCAATCCATATCTTGTAAAGACATTTTCAAATAAGAATTTTGCAGTCGTGTGAGCATCATTCTTTTTTGTGGCTTTTGCCTCTACCCATTTGGTTAGATAATCTGTGGCAACAATAATGTATTCCGCATGTGTACCTTTTGCAGGGGGGTTAATGGGTCCTACAAAGTCTATACCCCACTTAGAAAATGCACGTCCGCCCATCATGGGTTTCAATGGCATTTCATCTCTGCGAGTAGGAAACTGAGTTCTTTGGCACACATCACATCTCTTTACATAGGTATGTGCATCCATGTGAAGACTGGGCCACCATAATCCTGAAAAGAGGATGGCTTTGACTATCCTATCGGGTCCAAAATGACCTCCTGCAACACCTTGGTGTGCAGTCTCTAGTATGCTCAGATAATCGCTCTCATGAACACATTGTCTTAGATATCCATCTCGTCCTCTTTTGTATAGATTATCGCCAATAAGTGAATAGTCGTGAGCTTCCTGCTCTAGACTACGTTGTCGAGCTAAGGTCATTCCTTGAGGGAATGTGTTCGTCCTCAAGTATGTCACTAAAGGTTCACTCCAGTCTGGTGTGAGAGACACGTGATATAGTGTAGCATGCTCTACTGGTGGTCTTTCACAGCAAACATGGCATTCCTTACACAACTTGTAGACATCTGCTTCCATCGTAGGCCAATATACTCCCAATCTCTGCAGAGTCTGTAATGTTCGATGTTTTGAATGATGTTGCTTTAGTGCACCTTCGTGTGCTAATTGCAACCAATTCGCATGTTCTGATTCATCTACACAACAAGCAAGAATCTTTTGATTATCCCGTTTATATATGCTTCCTGCCATTATTTGGTACCTCTGAGACTTGGTAATCTCTCCTTCTTTGATCTTTATCCTAGGATTCTTGGGTCCGTATGTCAGAATAGGGACTATAGGCTTAGCCCATTCTGGTGCTATCTCAAGGTTAAACAAGTATGCATCTGGGAGATCATCCGCTACTCCTTGAGGAGCTTCTCCTGAGGTTAATCTTGAAAGGTGGTCAGCTCTAAGATGTGTCTTTCCTTTCCTGACTACTACTTCAAAATCATACTCCATGAGTAATAGAAACCAGCGTATTAATCGTCCTGTGTTACATGGTTTGTTGACTAAGTATAATAGGGCTTGATGATCTGTAAAGAACTTGAATTTGTTGGCCAACAAGTAGTGCCTAAACTTCTTTACTGCGTAGATCATCCCTAGTCCTTCTCGTTCCGTCGTGGTGTAATTTCTTTCTGCTGCGTTCAATTGTCTGCTCGCGTAAGCTATGGGGAGATCTATGTTACCTTCATTCGTGGGTTGTGCTAACACACATCCTATGGCGTAATTGGATGCATCCACATGTACATGGAATGGCTTACTCCAATCTGGGGTTGTCAATATAGGTGCTGAGCACAAACGTCGTTTAAGTTCATTGAATGAATTTTCACATTCATCTGTCCACTCAAAATTGGTTAAAAGAGAGTACAAAGGCTTGGCTATGATTGCATACATGTGTATGAATCTCCTATAATAACCGCAATGGCCCATAAATGCCTGTACCTCTTTCACATTAGTTGGTCTGGGTAGATCCGCAATTACCTTCACCTTTTCCTCATCCGTGGAGATTCCATTTTTTGATACAATGTGTCCTAGAATTTTGCCTTGTCTGACCATGAAAACGCATTTTTCTGGGTTCAAACAAACCTGATATTCTCGACATTTGTCAAATATTTGTCTTAACTCTGGAATATGTGTCTGTCTTACATTTGAATGAGCACATAAGTCATCGACATAAACTTCCAAGCTCTTGCGTAAGAATTCCTTGAAAACATGACACATGAGTCGCTGGAAAGTAGCGGGTGCATTTGTTAAGCCAAATGGCATCACACGAAATGCAAATATGCCCCATTCAGTGGCAAAAGCCATCTTGTGTTGGTCTTCTGGAGCAATGGCTACTTGATTATAGCCTGAAAATCCATCAAGAAAGCTGTAAACTTCCTTGCCCGCAACTCTTTCCAATAGATGTTCCGTGATAGGAAGAGGATAACTATCTCTAATCGTGGCGGCATTAACTTTTTTAAGGTTGATACACACACGCAATTTTCCATTCTTCTTGGGCACAACCACAATGGGGGATACCCATTCGGTATGTTCAATTTCGTAAATAAATCCTGCTTCTATCAAGCGATCTATCTCCTCTTTAATCTTCGCAGCGTAATTATCATTGTACGTGTAAGGTTTCTGTTTTGTCGGTTTTGCATCTGGAGTCATAGGGATTCTATGAGAACATATATCTGGATCTACTCCTTTCAAATCTTTGTAACTCCAAGCAAAAACATCTCTATATTCGCGCAATAGGGCAACTAACTCTTCTTCTTCTTCAGTCGTCAAATCATGCCCTATGTATGTACATTTTTCTTCTTCTCCTTCTATGGCAACTATTATTTTCTTGGTTTTCTCTCGGTTATCATATACTTGTCCATCATTTACCTTTCTATTAGGCATTCGTACCATGATTCTTCTATCTTCGATTTCGTATTTCTTGAAATTCTCGGGTACTTCAAATAAAGATTCTTCTTTTTCTGACATGGTTGCTTGCTTCTTTCTTTTCTTGCCTTCACTTTTAGTAGTCACTTGAGTGGCTAACCTTACCTCATTCGTGATGTCCTCGTGTCTCTGAGTGTGAGTCTCTACTTCGTAGAAATATTCTTCCTCTGATGCGAATGGAGAGTCCATAATAATTGATTCTAAATCAACATCGCTTGCATCCTCAAATGCATCAGTGCTAGCTTCACATTCTTCTAAAACTGCATCACACATGATTGGCTCTATCGTGAAAACTGAAATGTCATAGCCATCCTCGTCACAGTGGGGTGTCCATTGTTCTTCATTGATGGCTACATCCATGGTTGCTAGTATTTCTGCCCAACCATGGGGTTCAAACTCTTCATCTGGGAATACTACAGGTGCGTAGGCTGGATCTTGAAGGGTTCGTGGATGTTGTTCTGCACCTAAGGTCCTTGCTTCTAATCGTTCTTCCTCTTGTTTGGCTACTTTACACATCCATAAATGGGTATCCTCATGCAACCAAGAAGGATTTGATTCTAATGAGTGCACGGATTCCGTCTCTACTGGTGTCTTATGGATGGTATTCCATTGTATTGGGGGTACATCTCTGTGTGAATAGTCTTTAAGATTGACTTTAGTAGTCACTCCTAAATGTTGCAAATACAAAGAATTAGTTCCCCAATCTTGTACAATTTGCAACTGACGCATGAATGGTCGTCCCAATATCATCTCATAAGCACGATTTTTCGCAAAGTCACAAATGGCGAAAGTATGCTCAAATTCTACACCACAAGTGGTGAGAGATATGCCTTCTAGTAAGCCTAATGGTTTTTCTATGTGTCCGTCAGCCATTTGTAGTTTCATCCTGGTGGGTCTCAATGTTGGCTTACCCCAACGTTTCCATAAAGCGGTGGTAGCAATGGCTACTCCGGCTCCTGAATCTAAGATGGCTTTCGTGGTGTAGCCCTGATGGGTTATTGGAAGATATGTGTTACCTTCCTCTCCTTCGCTTACGTCTCCAATCTTTTCCACGGGTATCTCTGGTACCTTCTTATGTGATCCTATCTGAGAGGGTGTGGTAGCAAGCTCAGGGAATTGATTTGCTACGTGCTTCCACAATTCTGGTTTTACCTTTAACAATTCCTCCAGAGTGAGATTACATTGTACTTTCGTGTTCTTGATCACTTCCGTGTTCCTAGGAATCACTGATTCTTCATTCCTCACTATTATCGTGGGTGCTCTCATACTAATAGACTTTGCTTCCCAAGGTCCTGTGAACTGAGGTAATTCTTGTAAAGAATTAGATTCAAATTCTGTGGGTTCACTCAGTTGTTCCACCTCTACATCATCATATATAGAGGGGATGTCTTGGGGAAATTGTTCCTGCAAGTCGTCTATTTCTTGAATAGGAGGATGGGTTCCTTGTTCCTTTCTCCATTTCTCTTCTTGGATTTCTCTCAAAAGTTCATGTGAGTACCTATGTATGGAAGACAAATTGTCTTGACTTTCTGTATTGGGTACTTGAGACAGGGATGGTGCATTCCTTTCCTGTGTCTCTGTGACAATAGGGTTCCTATGCTGATCCTTTTTCTCTTTGCTTTCTATCAAGTATTCTAGCCTCTCCATTAGTCCTTGAAAATGTAATTCCGGTTTTGCCATGTTATTCCAATTAAGATATCTAGAGGCTTCGAACAAAGCTTGTGCTAACTCTACCATCTTCATGCAAAGTTTAGTTCTCTCAATTTCTAGATCGGCTCGAGGGTAGTTTTTACTCATTTCCGTTACTTGAGGTCCCTCTTTTAATCTTGCCTGATATGCACGAAACATCATGTCTAGATCTTCTGGTATGGGTTCCGCCAAAACCGATCCTGATTTCTGAGCTGGGATTTCTTGGTTTAATTCTTGTGAAGTCAATTCTTGTATTTTGGCTCTAGATTCCTTCAAACTTCCTTCCAACTCACTTATTTTTTTACTCCACTTTCTCTTTATTCTTTCTCTAGAATCTTTCCAAGATTTTGTCCTTTTACTACTAGATTCTGCAACTTCACTAGTTCCGGCTACTTTCTCTTGATTAAGCTGTTGGTTTTGTAAGAGCGCCTGGGCTCTGGTTATAGCTTGGATAGGCACGTACGTAGGGTTGGATCCATCTGTGTTGTTTACAATACCTATCACGTTGATCGGTGTCACATTCGAAGCATTAACAGGGTTCTTAGGACAATCTTTGATTATGTGCTCTTTGCCACAATCGGCACAAAAGCCTTGTATGTTATAGTACTGTGATTGCCTTGCTATTGGGGGATGTGGACAATCCTTTATGAAGTGATCTCCTTGGCACCTAAAGCATGGTCCTCTAGGGCCCTGTGGTCTCTGTTGTCTCAATTGGGGCCGTGGGTTTGGGTTTGCGTACATCACATTAGCATAGTCTGGCTCCCAACTAGGTTCCATTGGTGGACTATCATAATGATATGTCTCCACATGTTCTGCTGACTCCGTGTAATAAGCGGGTGGACTAGTTACATGAGTAGAGTCAAAACTGTTTGAGTTCGGGTCACTTTCTGTGATCAAGGGTGAAGAAGGCACTAAGGCCCTACTTAGGTTCTCTTCTGCAGCAGCGTATTTGACTGAGATGACATTCGCTGGTGGGGGTGGCTGCTGAGCTAAGACAGGTTGAGGTCTCTGTTGAGCCTGGTATGGGTAGTTATGAGGAGGCCTATAGTAATAAGGCTGAGCATTGTATTGGCCTTGATACCTACCTGGTTGCTGGTATGTTTGCGGGTAGTTCTGTCTCACGGTTTGTTTGTTGTATGGGCAGTCCTGAGCCGTATGATTCGTGTATCTTCTCTCAATTGTACAATATTGGCCACTAGGGTTGGCTTGAGGTTGTGGTGCATTGGGACACACGTTTGCCAAATGATTTCCACCACAAGTGTAACAACGTACATTAGTTGGTAGCTTGGGCACCTGTTTACTAGCAACTCCTAGTTTTTGGGCCACTTTTTCTGCTAGGTCCTCTATCGAATTAGACAATTTTGTGGATGCTAGAGAAGAACAATCTGAGTCCTTATAGACCTTTGAGAGTTCTAATTCATCTCCTAGGTTGTCCTCGATGTCTATACATATTCTTACACACTCCTCTAGCGTTCTGGGTTCCTTTAGGTACACATAGGAGCGTAGTTTAGCGCTCAACAAGCCATCTAGGAACAGTGATACTTGTTTAGCTTGTGAGGGTAGCTCTTGCATTGGACATCGTTCGACATATTGTCTGAACCTACGTCCTGCCAGTCTAACTGTTTCCTGAGGGGTCTGTTTAAAGCTATGAATCAACGAAGACGTGTCATGTCTAATCCCACTTTTAGAGAATTCAGTGATGAATGACTCTAAAAAGTGATGGATGTCTCTAAATTGCCTTTGTTGCAATGGTTGGAACCAAGTTAAAGCTGTATTCTTTAACGTTAGTCCAAATGCGTTGTACTGCGTGAACATGTCTTCAACTTGTTCTGCTCTTAGTACTTGCTTGAATTCTGCGACGTGGTCATAGGGATCTCCTGTCCCATCAAAGTAATTCTTCATTGATTTTACTAACTGTGTGGGTCTCAATACTCTTGCGTGTTCGCGTGGTCTAGGTAGAGGAAAATCATCTCTACCACCTGGTATTCCATGATCTCTTTGTCTATCCATTCTATTAGTGTTCGTGGTTGTTCTATCTCTCCCTATGGGATGATTAAAGCTTACTTCCGGTCTTTCTTTATTTCCTTCTCTTTGATTTCCCTGGGCTGAGGATGTTCCTGCCCCTTGTTGACTTGTATTTATGTTCGTTCTCGATGGAGGGAATACCAATTCACCTCTCCATGTGTATGTGTTTTTAGCGCGGTCAGGCACCACAAAGACTCTTTCTGAAGTCTCATCCAGGTATACAACCTTTCCAGGTGTATCTGGGTCCTTGAATTCATAAATTGTAATGATGCCTATCTCACCAGGGTGTTCCTTTCTGTACCTCCAAAAGGCTTCATCTGTCTCTCTATTTACAAACAACTCGGTGCTCCTGTTATCTTGAGGGATCCACTCTGGGATGAGTACTCTTGTTAATACGGATTTCCCTCTAGGTGTTCTAGGTTCTTCTAACGGTTCTTTTCCTTGAAATTTCGCTTCCGTCTCTAATTGAATTGTGCCAAACTCATTAGTATCGTTTGGCTGCGTACTTAGAACGTACATGGTTCCTTCTTTGTCTATGTACGCGTCTCTCTCAAATTTCACCACTGGTCTTTCCAATCCAGTGGGTTGATCAGGGTTGTGCAGTTGCACCACTTGCCTTTGCAAACCATCCTCATAGATGCGAGCACCTAATCGGTTGGTTCGGAGAAACTCTAATTGCGTTCTATAGGGTCCTTCTGGTTTTTCTAAGTAGGCTACATTCGACCCTCCTTCTGGTCTGTCTGTGCTAAATGCCATTTCTGATTCGCTAGTATCTGAGCTCTTGTAGGGGTAATTACTATTCAATTGCTGAGCCCAGGATCGAGCAGTAGTTCTTACACTTGCTTCTGATGATCTAAGGCTTCGTCGGTCCGACTTACCTATGTGTCTCCCTGATCTAAGGTTCATTAATTTTCTTCCTTACACACTCAGTCACACACTTAGATCGTCACTGGTTCTTTGTTATTACTTTCTTGATTCTTTTTAATTTTCTTTAGATTCTTGTCTTAATATATGCGTCAGGAATTCGACTTTCCGTTATAATTTTGAGTTCTCGTTCCGTCAGACTTAGGTTCTTTCCTTTAGGTTTTCGCGTCACACCTTTACTTTAGTCTTGGACTTGAAAGGATTAAATATCTTGAACTTGAGGCGTTCCTATCGACTTAAATCCACAACTACCGTTTAGCCTAAGCTAAGAATTGACTGAGGGGGTTGAGTAATCTTCCAACCTCGAGTCGGTTTTTCTGGTTGTTCTGATGCCCAAGAAGCCACGCTTCCCAAGCTTTATGCCCTTCACTGCCTTGCCTTGGTTGCCTTTGATTGCCCTTGCTAGACCTGGAAAAATTCAATATTAGACCAATTCACAGTTGGATGATCAAGCACTTGAGTATCTACACCTTTTTAGTCCCTTCCCTTTTGCCCAAAATTTCAATACTTGCCCCCTGGCTTCCTAGTCCCAAACTAGGTGAACCCCAAAATAGCTTATCTAAAAAATAGATGTATCCTTTATGAAAAAAACAGTTGAGGTCACGTAGTACTCGTCACGAGCTTTCTAACGAGCTATTAAGCTCAAAAAACGGACTTCGGATGAAAAAGTTATGAGCGTTCAAGCCCTGGGGGGTAAAAACTGACAATCAGGTTTTCCTTCAAATATGAGCTAAGGGTTCTCCTATGAGTCTAATGGTCCAAAAATTTCTCAAAAATACCCCCAAAATTGGTCAAAAAATGGAACCCTAAATTTGCGATGGGGGTGCACAATCGCGATGGTCTGGGACCGTCGCGATGGTCCAAGCGAACCGTCGCGATGGCGTGGAGTTTGGACAATCGCGATGGCGCGAAAAGGTGAACTGTCGCGATGGTCCGAAGTGAACGATCGCGATGGCGTGGAAATGGAACTGTCGCGATGGCTCGAAGTGAACAATCGCGATGGCGTGATCAGGCGGACAATCGCGATGGCGTGATCAGGCGGACAATCGCGATGGCGCGGGTCAACGGTCAAAGGTGGACAGTCGCGATGGTCCGAAGTGAACCGTCGCGATGGTCACGAGTGCGATGGCGTGAGCCAATCGCGATGGTCCGATTTTGGGCTGTCGCGATGGTCCAAAAAATGAACCGTCACGATGGTCTATCGTGACACGTGGCACTGTGGTGGCGATGGCATAGGCCAAACGCGATGGTCCGGGGTCAGCTGAACAATCGCGATGGTCCAAGTGGACCGTCGCGATGGCTCAGTGAACCGTCGCGATGGTCCGAGACCGTTGCGATGGTCCGGCCGAGTCGTCGCGATGGCGTGAGCCTATCGCGATGGTGCGACACAATCGCGATGGTCTGAGCCAATCGCGATGGTCCACCAAAGTGTGAATTTTTGAGATGCGCCTGTGGATTCGTAGATGCGCAAGGGTCGCCTACCTCGTGGTGTGGTCGCCTACCAAGAATTCCGAAAGTTGCAGACCATCGCGATGGTCCGCCACACTCGGCAGATCTTTGACAGAGAGTAAAATTTTACCTTTTCCAAGCTTCCCTGATGCACTGGAGCTCTGTACCTGCAAGAAAACTCAAGAAAACACAAGCACACACAAGCACAAAAGTTCTCTCTCGCTCTCTCGCATGCACAAATGAGGGGAAATGAGGTGAATGGGTGGATATGGTGAATTTTCTGATTTTTTTGGAGATGAAGATGATGATGCGATGATGAAGATGGAGTATGGGGAAGGTGAAAAACACTAAAAACTAAGTAAAAACAACAACAAAAACTGAACTTTTTACCTTCCAACGCCACTTCTTGCTATACTCTTACCATCACACATTCGTCCTAGACTCGATCCCCGGCAACGGCGCCAAATTTGGTGTTGCTCTAGCACAATGGTGAGAACCACGTTAAGAAGCTTCACCTCCTTAATGTCAATCCGCGGAAGAGATAGGAGTGATATGAAGATCGTGAATGAGAGATGATGTGAGAGTGAAGGTGAGAAGCACAAAGATGCACACACACATACACACACACAATGAAGAGACAAGCAAGACACAATGGAAGATGGGAAATTAGCTTTATTACTCAAAAACACTATTACAAGCTCAAACTAGCTCTAAGCTCACACTAGCCAACATGAACCAACCTCAAAAATGAGCTCTCTAGCTCTTTTTATAGTTTCTAGACTAGTTTTGACCGGTTTCACATCTAGTGACCGGCCTAGTTAAAAAATAGGTCCTAGAGGCTATTTGGAAGGGTAAACGATGTCTAAAAATAACGAAAATTGGTACGCGCATTCTACCTAAGCTCCTCAAGCTCGAGGACTCCTCGGCTTGCACAAAATGGAGCTATGAATTAGAAAATGGGATTTTGTCTATATTACATATGTTACAAGAGTGATGAAAATCACTGTTGGATGTTTGAAGAGGTAATAAAAACATAGTTGTTTGAAAAAATGATCCGACTGGCTCCCTGCTCCGTCTTTACATGCTTCCACGTCGTCTGTGCCTCTGACTGTGCCTCTGACTGCTTCCAACAATTACTTAGCCACTCAGCACATTATTCTCAAGAAGGTTCATACTCGAGACAATGCTGCAAATGCTTTGACTAAACCTCTACTACATGATAGCTTTTGACAATCTTGCCACTTGATGCGGGTTACTTGATTCATGAACTTAGATAGTTACTTGTATACTATGTAACATGCCCATCAGGTGGGAGGTATAATTTATATACTCAAAATCAGGTATTCTTTATCATTATTTATTTTTTTCCCATAGTCACTTGAGTCATATTGGCCTTTAGTGGGAGATTATTACCGTTAAACTCCATGTGAAAGCCCAAATGGTTGCTTGACACTTTTGTATATGTTCTTTAATAAAAAATATAGTGGTTGTTGATATATTTAGGTAGTGATGTGTGTGAACACTCTAGGATCGTAGGGGCACTTTTTTCCCTCTTTAGAAGGTTTTTTTCCCCCGGCTTGTATATGCATATTGCTCTAACCGACTACTTATCTTTTGTACATTCTAGTTATAATACATTCAGTAGTGTGTGTTGTGCTCCAAGCTTCTTCTTCTTCTTCCTTGTGTTGTTCATGTGCTTCCGTAGACGTCTAACTCCAACAATTGGTATCCGAGCAAGTCACCGCTTCATCTACGGCGTCATCGAACCTTTTCGGTTGCAGTCTCAGAATTGCACGAAATTTGGTGAGCATACTCAAGGTGTTTCAGAGATCAAAACATCTTCGCTCTGTTGTGTCGAAATCATGAGTTGAGCTCGTTTCGGCCTACGAACACACTATCACAGTGTTTGTGTAGGCTATTTCATCTTTTTGTGCCAAAGGTATATACCAATTTTGGTTTGCAAGTATAAGCATCTCGAAGTCTGCTACAAGTTTAGTAGAATTCATCTGGGAAGCTCTATTCAACTTTTTGAGATATAGTCAATTTTCTACACCAAGGAATTTTAGCCATCGGCCATGGTTGAAAGCAGTGATGTATTCTATATGTTGGCTATTGAGGATAAATTGGATGGTACCAACTACCCGTTATGGGATTATATGATGCGACATGTAATGGTTGTAAGAGGATTGTGGAACATTGTGCAAGATGTTGAAAAACGTCCTATCACACCTGCAATTGTTATAACTGCAGGTACTGAAGCTGATGTAGAAGGTGTCAAAGATTATGATATTCTGCATATTCCTATTCGTGCTACAGTTTCTACTACACCTACTATAGAGAAAAATCATTGGGATGGGAGAGATGCCCAAGCACATGCATTGATAGCTTTTTCTGTCAAACGTGCCATTATTCCTCACATTTGCCCTTGCAAAATAGCTAAGGATGCTTGGGATACACTTACCACATTGTACTAGGCTAGGAATGAGGCTCGTGTTGCTTACCTCCGAAAAACAGTTGGAGAGTGAGCACATGAATGATGGTTTTCTAACAAAGGTCAAGGATTTGAAGGAACAATTGATTTTTGCAGATGAAGTCCTTCTTGACAGTTCACTTGTGCAAACTATTATGAATGGTCTTCCCGACTCATATCAGAGTTTTGCTTCTCCTCTTCGTTTGATGATGAATGGAAATCCAAATGCCTTAACATTTGAAGAGTTAGTTTCTATTTTGTTGCAGGAAGATCAATCTAGGCAGAACAGGTCTATTATGCATGTTGCAGGTCAAGCTTTCCTGGCTAGTCAGAAGGGCAAAGGAAAATGGAGCTCTTCTACTAGTAAGCAAAAATCTGCAAATATTGCACATTCGAAGAAGGAAGACAAAGATGAGAAGAAATCAGAAAAGCAAAAATTGTTTTGCAAATATTGTAAAGCAAATTATCATTTCATTAAGAGCTGTTTTAAACTGGTTGCTAAAGAGGTAAAGAAGAAAAAGACTCGAATGGTTGTTTTAGAGGCCTCTACACCGAAAACAGAGTCTGCTAATCTTGTGCAGGATGAAGAATGGGCCTTTACCACTGTTTGTAGTTTTAACACATTTTCTCATGAGCAGTGCATGTCTGCAGTAGACTCAGATGTTTGGTACTTTGATAGTGGGGCAACCAAACATATTACCTCGCACTGCAGTTTTTTCTCTTCACTCAAGCCTGCCCCTATAGGGAATATTGTTACATGCACCAATAACTCCTTTTATCGTGTTATGGAAGTTGATAAGATCATTTTGACTATTTTTGATGGTAGTTCTTTCACTTTGTGAGATGTTTTATTTGTGCCAGGGATCAAGAAAAATCTGTTATCAGTTTCTGCATTAGCCAAGATGGGCTTGGTTGTGAAATTTGTTAATGATAGATGTATAGTTCATGATCTGTCAAATGGCAACGTCATTATTGCTTCTGGCATTTTTTTGTCGTGTGTTGTATAAGCTCATAGACTTTGAAAGATCTATAAATGATTTGGCATGTGCAGTACATGATTCTTAGGCTATGTCAGATGCAAAGCTTTGGCATGCATGCTTTGGTCATCTAAATTTTGCTAGTTTGCTATGCCTGTAGAAATCTGAAATGGTATCCTCTTTGCCCAAACTTGAGGCACCTAGAAAACATGTTTGTGAAGGCTATATTTTGGGCAAAATGCAGCGTTCCTCCTTTCCAAAATATGGTTCATTTCGGGCTACTCATAAATTGCAACTTGTACATAGTGATGTTTGTGGTCCTATGCAAAAACCTTCTTTTGGGAACTATCTTTACTTCGTGAATTTCATCGATGATTTTTCCAAGCATGCATGGGTATATCCATTGAAGGAAAAGTTCGAAGTGTTTATGTGCTTCAAACATTTCTGGTTTTGGTTGAGAATTTATCAGCATGTAAAATGGACACCCTCCCTTCTGATCGAGGGGGGGGATATATGTCATCTGACTAATGCATTTTTGAATGAACATGGGATAAAACATCAATGTACAATGTTGTATATAGCTCAAGAGAATGGAGTTACTGAATGAAAGAATAGGTCACTCATGGAGATGGGGAGCTGTATGGTAGCATATGTGGGTGTTATGTGGGTAGCATATGTAGTGAACAGGTGTCCCACTAAAGTGCTATAGTCTATCACTCCATATGAGGCTTAGCATGGTCACAATCCATTTGTTGCTTATCTGTGTGTTTTTAGTTGTCTAGCATATGCATTAGTGCCTGAACAACATCGCACAAAATTGGATGATAGTAAAATGTATTTTTGTTGGGTACAATTCTAAAAGTAAAGGCTATCATCTGTATCAGCCACAAACTAAACGCATTCTGGTTAGCCATGATGTTGTTTTTGTGGAAGATGCTATTTAGCCATTGCTTTCATGTAATAAGGAGACATATGTTAGCTCCAAAGACATGTATGATACTTTGCTACCTCTTTTTAGAGGTGGACAGTCTAGTTCTAGTCCTAATGAGGCAACTTCTTAGTCTTTACAGGTTTCATATGATGATGCAAATCATTCCATTTCTGATGCAGTTTACGTGATGCACTTGTTGATGAGAGATTTACATGATGCTAAAGATGCACTTGTTGATGAAAGATTTACATGATGCACTTGTTGATGACAGATTTACATGATGCTAAAGATGCATTTGATGCTTTTCTCTATTAGCAGGCTATTGGATGCTTGATTTACTTATGCATTACTCGGTCAGATATTCAGTTTGTTGTCTCACAGATCAGCAGGTTTATGCATTGCCCACGTGTCAAGCATTGGTAGGTGGTTAAGCGCATCTTTTGCTACTTGAGTGGTACCCAGCTACTTGGATTGTTTTATCGCAAGGGGGGATCACTACTGCTAGATTTGCATGCTTTTTCGGATAATGATTGGGCTGGTTGCTATGACACTCGTGTGTCCACTAGTGCTTTTTGCTTCATGCTTGGTAGCTCATGCATATCTTGGTTGAGCAAGAAGTAGCCTACTATGGCCACTTCCAGTTGTGAGGCTGAGTATAGGGTAGCTTTCACAATGACTCTTGAGTGTGTGTGGCTCAGACTCCTTATGGCTGATCTGGGTATTGGTCAGTCTTCTGCCACCACCATCTTCATTGATAGTCAGAGCACATTGGCAGTTTCAAGGAACCTTGTGTTCCATGCTCGCACTAATCACATTGAGGTGCATTATCATTATGTCAAGGAGAGGTTCTCTATTGGGGAGATCAGCTTGGTGTATGTGCCCACATAGGAGAACATTGTAGACTAGGGATAAGTTTGAAGCTTTCCACAAAGATTTGGGCTTACTTTGTTTTGTGGATTGATTCCACATAGCTTGGCACTTCCTTATACATGAGTGTCAGCTCCATGTTCACTACATCACTCCTAGGGGGGATTTGTTGATATATTTAGGTAGTGATGTGTGCGAACACTCTAGGGCCACCGGGGCACTTTTTCTCCTCTTTAGGAGGTTTTTTCCCCTATCTTGTATATACACCTATTGCCTTAACATGCTACTTATCTTTTGTACATTATAATTGTAATACAATCAGTATTGTGCATTGTGCTCAAAGATTCTTCTTCTTCCTTGTGTTGTCCATGTGCTTCCACAGACGTCTAACTCCAATAGTGGCATGATTAGCCACAACTCATAAATTTGATTGCATTTGTAAAACTCAAGGAATATGTGTTCGTGCTCTCTCTATGTTGTGTGCTTTCTGTATATTCTATAAGACAATGAGGAGTATTGTGTGCAAGATCTAGAGATTTGTTTTATATTGTGCTTTCTAATTAAATGTATGTAAACATTAGAGAAAAAATCAAAATATGTAAAATATATATAACTGAATATCTAAAAAATAGATCTTTAGACTTTTTAGGGTTTTTATATACATATATATAATTAAATATATAAAAAATATGATTTTTGGGTTTTTACATACAAACACATCCTAAATAAAGTTTTAGGATTAATATAAATTTAAATAATCAAATATATATAAAAATAGGAAAAAAATAGAATGTGTAAATATTCTAATTAAATTTATATAAACAGTAGGGGAAAATCAGAATATGTAAAATATATATAATTAAATATCTAAAAAATAGATCTTTAGATTTTTTTGGATATATATATTAAATATATAAAAAATAGGATTTTTAGGTTTTTATATACAAACACATCCTAAATAAAGTTATAGGATTAATATTAATTTATATAATCGACATATGTAAAAATAGTTTTAGGATTTTTACATACATATAATTAAATAGATAAAAAATTAGGAGAAAATAGTTTTTTAGGATTATACATTTAAAATAAAACTTAGGATTTTAGAATTAAAATTAGAATATATAATAAATGTATCATATATTAAATGTCCTAACATCTCACATGGGATCAGATGGCATCTCCATGTACACCTTGGGGTGCTCATGACCATGATGACTCCAAGATGTATCATATATGTAATGGAGCTCCGATGATGGATGCGGCCCAAAAGTCCATGCATCAATGCATATGATGGCTTTGCTCCATATAGTTTGGAAATTCTATCATGTTGAAATGGAGTGAACAGGATCAAGATTCCAAAAATTATATCACAGAGTCGATCTATGAAGAGTACCGACTAGCACTTGGGCATTCTATTGTCAACTCGGAGTGGATTCAACACATGGCGTGTGAGGTGATGTCCCATTAGTGGTCTGAGGCTCGTGATGCTTTCAAAGCAGGCTTATTGAAGCCTGTATGGTTAGACACTAAGGAGTGGGAATTGATTCATGATGAGAAACAACATACTCCTGACTGCTATCATCAGTAGTGAGATGCAGTGACCACGCGTCTAGATACGATCAGACCATCAAAATTGGGTAGCGAGAGATACGACACTATGCATTACAAATTTGTATCATTTTGATTATTGAATTTGATTATGTTAAGCACATCATATATGCTCATCTAACGTTTTGCATATTTATTGTAGGAGTTGGTAGTGGGTCCTCCTTCGATGCGAACCGAGGAGGCTTATGGATATCATCATGGATTGGCTACATTGTTGGAGGGCTTCAAGTGACACGGTGTGATCATTTCATGGGAGCATCTATGATGAGATGAGCCTATAAACTTGGTTTGGTGTTTTTAGTTGTTGTTTATAGATATCATGTCAATTTGTCTCATTTCAGGCATATGCTTTGTTGCAAGAATGTAGGTAAAAAGGTTTTGACTCCTCTAGGCATATGTATGGCAATGCTTTGCCATAATTTTGTATCACACTCATATATGGAAATGGTGCACCATAATTTTGTATATGGTTCCTATATGGTAGTGCTTTGCCACATTTTGTATTTGGCTCATATATGCCAATGGTTTGCCACACTTTTGCACATGGTTCATTCATGGAATATATATCTCTTCATCACAATTTTGTACATGGTTCATCGTTCATTGTGCTCATCTCTTTTGTGTCTCATAGTGTTTTGCTTTATCGAATCTTGTTTATCAACAACCACTAGAGTACATGTTACATGTAATCAATTTCTTTTAGGTAGAGTGTATTGTCTTTTGCTACACAATAGCATGGCAATGTTGCTACATCAAGAGACAACACAGTCTGCCCAAAAAAATTTTGCAGATTTGGTTGTCAGTATAAGCATTGGTATGAATGTCGGCAAGTCCAACCAAATATCCACCCGTATATCGACACTTGTATCGGTGTGCATATTGATGCTTATACCAAAAATATAATACCCACACACATGCTGATGCTTATATTGGTGACGGGGCAAAAATAGCACCGGGTATCTGTGCTAATATAGGGGTTACTATGCCCCTGGTATATTGTAGTATCTCAAACATGCAACTAGAACAATGATGCTATCCATTCATGCGCTCCCACTATGGAGCTAAGATGGTGATCTAAACACAATCTGGATGAAAAGCTTAATGCACAATGCGATATCGAGCTTCACAAGGGCCATGCTTATAGAGATTTTATAATGGGAGTCGATATAGATAAATGTAGTTGGGAGATAAAATGTAGTTGAAAAAATATATAATCTTACAATATCTCAATGATCAAAATTCCTACCGTCTCGACATAATAGGCCCCTTGAACCCTGTAGATGGGGAAGTGCCGCTTCTCCACTAGCATGTTTTCAAGGTAGATCTTAAATGGTGATGTAGACAAGTCTAGACAAGAGATTAGAGGTAGAGGTATGCTAGCTCAATTTGAGGTCTGTACTATTCCATAATTCATCTATAAATAGGCTAATGAAGAGGTGTAGCCTTTATTGGATAGTCAGACATGGATGATTGGATGTTGATAGCCATCACTAATGTAATGTCCGTATACAACTAGGATCCATTCAAACAACCTAATAGATATGAACAATTCCTTATTCAAATAGGGAATATACCATGGGATATTCCCTTTATCATTGAGCTGAGGGTGATTCCCTTGGAATCTCATCGAGACTACTCATAGATGCCCCGAATCCAACAATAAAGGACCTTAGTAACTCCCTTTTCTTACAATAACTTAAATGGTCAACTTCACCCTTCATCCAACTTGTAAATTGGGATTCCCATTAATAGGATAATGCATACTTGCCTTTCTCCTTACAATGGGGGACTTACAAAATATGCAATACAACATAGTATCATACGGGGTAGACAGTGGTCATATAATAACAATAAAATCAATAATTCATCCTATGTTCAAGAGTTTTGATTTTTCTTTTGTATTTACTTTTGAGCTTTAACAACTCCCCAAGTGTGCAATCTCAATCTCATTTGAAGTTCATATAATTTGCTATATTGTCTATGTTGATTATATCTATGTATTATTCAACATAAGGTCAAATTGTCTATCTATCTTATGATAGCAATGAATCAAAACAATAATTTTTAGGGTTCCAAGAAAGCCTTTCTTTTTAATGCTAAATGGGTGACTATGGACAACATCAAGAGAATTGTAAGAAATGAAGTATAGAAGAGAAGAATATATGTGATTTTCCATGTTTGTAAGAAGGTGCATTGTGTCTTTCCTTATTGTATCTTTTTTCGTGTAGAGATTTTATTATCAGTATTAAAAAATCAAGGGCATTGATATATTCTTACAAAGTAGGTTTTTCATGAATATTTCTACCTTCAATTCAAAAGAACTATGTCATGCAAAAAAGATGTAATGTTAGGCATCATAGAGTTTAAATATATTCATAGAAGTAATATTGTTTTTTCCATGTAAAGCACACTTAATTAGTAATGTTGGAATGATTAAACAACTTAAGTTGATCTATTCGAATTCAAATAAAAGATTCTTGATTCTTTTATATATACATATATACATATACACATACATACTCCATATACACATATATAAACACACATACATACATATACACATATATAAACACACACACATACATACATATACATAGAGACGCACACGTGTATATATATATATATGTATATATATATATATATATATATATATATATATATATATATATATATATATATATATATATATATATATTATATATATAGAGAGAGAGAGAGACGAGTGTTTTTTTTTATAAAAGGAAGTTCGGCCTTGGCCTATTCTCCCGGACTTTAATTAAAATAAAGAAGAAAAGTTACACTGAATGGGACTAGTGCCCATGGGACCCCCCAAATCCCACAAAGCAGGGGACAAGTTTGGTAAGCTAGAGGGCATTACCAATGAGGTGAACAAAACTATCATCTCCCTCATGCGGGACCCATTTGGGTTTCAGCTTGTTATCTATGAGGAGATAAATACAGTGATGCCTAAATGGTGGAGATCTCTTATCTAGGGAGATTCTTTTACCTATAAGAAACAAGGATTTCTCAATCGACCATTCTTTTGGGGTTTGGCCAAAGTTGATAGCACATCTCTCCCTCCAAATCTTCCAAAGAGTCTCGCCTTTGATGGCATTCCACAGCCTTGATGAGCAGCCAACTGCCTCACCCAACAACACCTGTTGCCAATTGATTTGGTTCGAGAGATGCAAAATCCGTGTCACGTGATGCTAGATAACACGGGACTTGGGGCAATCGAAGAAGAGATGAACAAGGTCTTTGATGCATCGATGGCACCTGTTAACGTATTACAGAAACAGTAACGCTGACCAGCCGAAAACGTTTACAAAATGGGTGCCTTGATCTGAGACAATTTCCAGTGGTAAGCCAAAACGTGGAAAGACATCGGTTAGTAGACACTTTGCTACCGTAACTACTGTAGCAGACCGTAAAGCCCAGGCTTCTGCCCATCTGGTTGCATAGTCTGTGCAGGTTAGTATGTAACGGTTGTTACTGTAGACTGTTGGAGGTGTAATTGGACCGATAAAATCTAGACCCCATTTCTGGAAAGGTTCTAATGGTAAGATGGGTTGCAGAGGAAAAAAATGACGTTGCAAAGGTTGTCCAGATCTTTGACAAGTATCACACTGTTTGACAAACTGTGAGATATCTCTGTACATCGTTGGCCACCAGAGACCACTCTGCAGTATTTTTCGGTGAGTTAAGTCTGCTGCAAAATGGCCATCGGAAGGAATTGAGTGAGCCAAAGTAATAACTGAATTAACTTCATGTGGTGGAATACAGCGAAGTAGGATTCCGGTATGATCTACATAATATAGTTCTCCAGCAATTAACCGAAATCGACGGCTAAAGACTGCAATTTTCCTGCGTACTGCCGTAGAAGTCTGAGATGGAAGGCAACCATCAGTGAGAAAGGTCAAGATCTGATCATAATATGAAAATGGGATAGGTGGGTTTGCAGAATCTTCATTAATTGGTTCTGATACATAAATCACGGGTGTCGTGTCATCTATGCCCACCGGAGCTTCATCGAAATCTAAGCGGGATAAGAAATCTGCTAAGGCATGTGAACTGCCTGGCCGGTGAATGACTTCGTAGTCAAATTCCTGCAAGAGTAAGACCCATCGCGCTAATCGACCACCTAGATGCTATTGCCGAACTAAATAGACAAGTGTAGCGTGATCTACATGAAATGTGAATTTACGGCCTAGCAAGTAATGTCTGAATTTCTTGACCGAATATACTAGCCCTAGACATTCCCTTTCTGTTACAGAGTAATTCTTTTCAGCAGGCGCTAATCTTCGACTTGCATAATACACTGGTCTGAACCATTTATCAATTTGTTGCATCAACACACTTCCTATTGCTATATCTAAAGCATCAACAAATACATGAAATGGGTGATCCCAGTCCGGTGGCTGTAAGATAGGAACTTGTGTTAATAAATGTTTTAAACGATCAAATGCTATCTGGCATTCCTGGGTCCATTCAAATTGTCGAGGTGTTTTGCTGATTAGCTTGTTTAGTGGTATAGCCAAATGAGCAAGCCACCGTAAGTGCCTTCCATGCCACCGTACTTGACCCATAAAGCGCATAACTTCTTTCGGTGTAGTGGGCACCGGAGCTTCTAATACTGCTAAAATTTTATCTGGATCTACTTGGATACCTTGTGCAGATACAATGTGGCCAAGTAACTTGCCACATGAGACCGCAAACACTGATTTGTTTGGGTTCAAGCAGAGTCTGTACTCTCTGCATTTCTGAAAGCAGCACCGTAAATGGAACAGGTGTGCTATCATCTTACCGAAAATTGAAAAATCGTCGAGATATACTTGCATAAATGAAGTGAGATAAGGAGAAAATATCTCCTGCATACATCTTTGAAATGTGCTTGGTGCGTTTCTTAATCCAAACCACATTACCGTACAAGCAAAGGCACCCCAGTTGGTAATAAATGCAGTTTTCGGTATATCTTCTTCGGCCATTCTCACTTGGTTGTAGCCAGTGTATCCATCTAGGAATGAATACATCTCGTGACTTGCTACTCTATCAAGCATGGTATCCAAAAAGGGGATTGGAAAGGGATCCAGTACAGTTGCTGCATTTAATTTCCGGTAATCTACACAGATTCTCAATTGCTTGTTTTTCTTTGGCACAATCACAATCGGAGAGATCCATTCAGCATGCTCTACTGGCACGATGAATCCGACTTTTAATAACCTATCCAGTTTTGCCTTTACCTGAGATGCATAATGGAGATTCATCCGATAGCTGGTTTGTTTTATCGGTCTTGATTCTGGCTTCAGCATGACCCTGTGCTGGTAGATACCGGGGTCCAATCCTTTCATGTCTTTGTAGTCCCATGCAAAGACGTCAGTGAATTCTCGAAGTAGCTGGATTAAGCCTGCTTGAAATGTTTCCGGTAAGTTTTGCTTTATCTTTACAGGACGCGGATGATCTTCATCTCCTAAATTGTAAGTGATCAGCTGATCTTCAGGGACATAGAACTGTTGATGTTTCTCCGTGTTGTCTGTTGGTTTAAAGAGTTGCTGCAGTTCATCGTCATATGCCGAAACAGTGTCTTCTTTCTTAGCCTCTTCTGTGATGGGTATTACTGTACAGACTGAAGCATTCCAATTATCTACAATGGTCTGTAGATCAACAGTTCCTAAGGAAATTAAATCAGCGTTATTCTTCAGAAATTCTTCTTCTTCATCGTTTTACAATCCATCTAGCATATGGACTGGTTCAGCAAAATACGGTCTAGCGTGTAGCTCGCAGGGTTGTATAGCATATAATTTTACCACATATCTATGATTGGCATCTTTAAATGTAAGCTCTTGTGTAGACCAGTCCTGTATTACCTTCGCATGTTTCAGCCAAGGTCGGCCGAAAAGAAGGTTGTAATCCAAAGTGGATTCCGGCAGATCTAGTATAACAAAGGTCATTTTAAAGGTCGTCCCTTGCAAAGTGATGGGTACATTCCGCACAAGTCCTACGGGATGGACTCTTGATGGATCTGCCATTCTGACAGAAAATTGAACTGGTTCGATTTTGGTCCATCCTAATCTTTTGCATAATGCCGCAGTCACAATGTTAACACTAGAGCCTCCATCAATCAATACTTGCGTAATCTTATGATTCTTATACCATACTATAATCAAGGGGACTGAATGATCAATCGTAGAATCAAGTTCCGGTTGAACTGCTGCTGTCACCGAAATACAAGAAGGTACCGGACTGAACTGTTGTTGGAACTGTTGTCGAATTCCAGGTACTAATGCCAGTAGTTGGCCCAGAGGCAGAGTGATAGATGCCTTAGATAAGATTTCCCAGGCCTGTTGAGATTGATTGACAGGCTCTACTGATGTTGAAGTTGATGCCTCTGCTGATGCGGAGGTGTCTATGGTTGGTAATGTATCTGCTGCTGATGATGTTCCTGCTGCTAACTCCCTTTGTTGTGTTCCTTCCTTTGTTAATGAGGGCTGGGTTACCGGAATAGGCTCTGGAAAGACTGGTGGTTCTGCTGTGGTCCATTGACAAGCCTTGGTGTACATTCTGTGTTGTTCACGTATCCCTGGTTTAAATATTTCTTCTGTCGGTTGCAGTTGTTTACCGGAACGGGTCTGGACTGCAGCAGCCTGTGTCTCCACCGGTGTGAATTTTACCATGTTGGCCATTGGATTTTGACGTTCCTTCTTCCTTTGATCATACTCAGCTGCATCCTTGCAAAATCTCCTAATATGTCCAAATTCACCACAAAAATGGCAGCATGGTGGTGGTAAATTGGGATTTTCCGGTGGTGGTCCGTTCTGCCAGCGGTTTGGATTATAGTTGTTATTCCTCTGTCCTCGGTAATTTCGATATCCTTGCTGCTGGTTGTTTCTCATTTGTGGAGGCACATAATGGTTGGGTGGCTGCCCTTGTTCCTGGATAATTGCATTGACAGTCGCTTTTCCTTGTACTCTAGCGTTGTATGCGCAGTTTTCGGTGGTGTGTCCAGCAATGTTACAGATAGCGTAGAATGTCTGATTAAGTGCGCAATTGGCACTGGTATGTCCTGAATTTTTGCATATGTTGCAGTATACCTGTCTAGTCATATCTTCTGCAACATTTTTGTTTGCTTTTAACCATTCTAAATCTTCTGTAAATGCACCGACTTTGTGTTCCAGTTGCAGAGTCATTGCAATGACTGCATCGAGGGACATGGCTCCGACACATCTTATGATCATGATCTGCTTAAGTTGTGGAACCAAGCCATTGATGAACCACTAAGTGATAACATCATCTGGTAAGTTAGCATGGGCCGGTGGATCGCGTAGTATTACTAACGGAACAGTCTGCAACAATTTGGTTCTGTTGCTACTGCCAATCGAACAATAATCTGATTCTGACAGACAACTGGTAATCTTGATGCCACCTTCCCACAGATGGCGCCAAGTGTTAACGTATTACAGAAACAGTAACGCTGACCAGCCGAAATCGTTACCGAACAAATGTTAAACGTGAAACAGTGTTTTACCGAAAAATGGATTAAACTTTCAGTATTATTACCAAAAAAAAAAAACGTTACCAGACCAGCGTGGATTCTTGGGAGTGGTAGGGGTCTGTTAGACAGAGGCCCTGTACTAATTTCCCAAACCTTCTTTACAATCAACAACAACACTACTGCGTGTCTTAGCTCAAATTATTAACATAAACTGGGCGAGACTGGCTTTCTATATTCCTGGGTACCGTACTTCTTCATACTACCCTGCTATTGGAACAGAGCAGTAGTCTGGACTACAATCTTAACAGTAGTAATCAACCGGAGATACTACTTTAATCCGTCAGACTCGTTCGTCACAACACTTACAACGATCTCAATTTTACGTTTACCGAAAGTAATAATTCGTCTTGGTCACCGAATGCAATAAGTTCAGTAAAACAAACAGAACATACTCCAGAGTGTATTAAGTTGTCAAATCAAATCACGCAGTAATATAACTACTCAGACTGACTCAAAGTACTTCAACGACCGAAGAGCATACAGTAATACTATGCGGAAATAGTACTCAGACACACAATCCGTCACTTAACAATCATCACAGTGAACTTCAGTGTAAGCAGACGATGCAGACAGAACAAAGATCAACATTAACAATACTCAGAACTTCACAATAGTGTAACAATACTCTAACAAATATCAAGGCGGACAATCTGACAATTTCAGGAAAAACATCTCTCTCGACCATTCTCTTTTCATTACTTTATATAAAATTACAAGATGTGCGTACCAAATTTTCGCGCGTAATTCAAGGAACTCCGTTACATCCGGCATACATTTGTCCTACTCCGGCGGCCGTCTAACACACCGCTTGCACCATGGAGGCAACCCACAAATTTTGTTGGCCCTTGTGTTGTACCAGATACCCTTATGCAAGATTTGCCACATGAGAACGGACTTCTTGATCTCAATAAGGGGGTGCCAAATAGACATGAACTTAAGTTCCCATCGAAATTTGGTCCAAGACAGGCACCACACCTTGTTAAGAGTGTGATGACCATCTACGTTTTCTTTGAAGTTGGGAGTTTTGGAAAGTTTCTTACCATTGCACCATTTGAGGCCCTCTAGGCAAGGAAGATCCTGTCCACAGAGAAGGCGGGTAGTGTAGTGGTCCCACGCTAAACACTTGCTTTGAAGAAGAGTCCATTCTTCAAGGGAAATTCTAAGTCACGGGTCTAAGTCTTCAAACCTGATCCACTGGCCGGTGTCGAGAAGAAGGAGATCGGGCAGGAAGCCGGCGCTAGGGTTGGATCAGGCCCCTCACTGGTGCGCGCCGTTCCCGTTGTCCTGCGAGCGGCATCTACGCGGGGGCCCTACGAGGATCGCCACACGAGAGAGAGTTTAGGCGAGGTGCCCAGCGCGCAGGCGCCGCTCGTAGGACAGCGGGAACAGCGCGCGACCAGTTAAAGGGGCCTGATCCAACCCCAGCGCCGGGTTCCTGCCCGACCTCCTTCTTCCCGATACCGGTCTCTTGTTTCCAGAGATATTTCCACTATTTGAACCCCTTGTTCCATAGCCGCTTAGCCATTTGGCGGTTCCAAGACTCCACCTGCCTTATGCCGCTGATCGAGAACCAGATAGAGTCATTTTGTCTTATCCCAACAGCCCACTTCCACTCATCACTGACTTTGATGAATTGTTTGGCTTTGTCCAACTCTTCCATAAGGAACACACGAGGCTAAAGCCTTTATGGGACACCGGGTGGGGGGAGAACAAAAGCGTGAGGATCCCAATGTCATTCCAACCGGGAAGACCAACTAAGGTAAGGTCCAGTTTAGCCCAGGAGGACTCTCTATTGCATCAAGCCTTGATAAACCACTTTTCCACCAACTTGTCAGCCAACCCAGCGATATCCAAAATACCCAAGCCCTCGAAGTCTTTCGAGCTAATACAAGTTTCCCATTTGATTTTGGGAATCCCCCTCCTATTGGGGTCCCCAGTCCATAGGAAGTTTCTACAGATCCTTTCCACTTTGGCCAATTCTTTCTCCTTAGGTCTCCAACACGAGATATAGTAAATAATCGTAGAAAGCATAAATGTGTTGACAACCATTGCACACCCTTCCAAGTTAGCTTTCATACCTTTATAATGATTTAGTTTGCTATTGAGTTTGGATAGCACCCAGTTCCACCATTGGTCCATCGAGATGTTGAAGCCCATCGGAATACCGAGGAGGCGGAAGACTTGACCACTAGGGATAAGTTGACACCCCTGATCAATCAATAGTTGGGATGGAGGCCCATGGATTGCTCTGAACGCAGTTTTAGCATGGTTGATTTTTGAACCTGATGCCATACAAAGGTATCAAGGCAACTCCAAAACACCTCAATGTAGTTGCTATCATTAAGGACAAAGGCATTCATGTCATCGGCAAAGAGTCTAGCAATCATTTGGCCATGACCAAGAGGTAGGGAGAGACCCTTAAGATTTCCAGCATCCAAGTGATGCTTAAATAGGCGAATGAGGCCATCTGAGGCAATAGCAAAGAGTAGTGGAGCCAGTGGGCAGCCTTGCTTGATTGATCTTTTTAAATGTATGGGTTCAGAGAGCTTACCGTTGATATTTATTCTCGTCCAAGCATTTTCGAGTAGAGTGGAAACCATCTTTGTGAACTTTTGGCTGCATCCAAGATCTTTCAGAGATTGAAGTATAAAGTCCCATTCCAATATGTCATATGCTTTGTCGAAGTTGATCTTAATGAATACCAGATCTTGAGCAGACTCCTCAGCAAATGCAAGGCCTTCCCAAATATCGACAATTGCTTCAAGTATAGATCTACCTTTAATAAAACCTTTCTGGTCCTCACAAAGCCATGACTTTAAATGGCAGGAGATTCTATTGGCGATTACTTTGGCGATTATCTTGTATCCAGTTTGGAGCATGGTAATCGGACGCCAATTTTCAATTTTGTTTTTATCTCCCCTTTTGTGAATTAATTTGATGACACCATTATTAAGACACTCAGGGAGGGCACCGAAGGAGAGAGCCTCTTGCCACACCAGACGCAGTGGGGTGGCCACCACGTGCTTAAAGGACTTGAAAAACTCATTGGTGAGTCCATGAGGGCCCGAACTTTTCCCATTGGGGAGAGCATCAATAACCTCGATAATTTTGTTCTCTCAAATGTTATCATCCAACAAAGAAATCATGTTCCAAGGCATTTTGGGTTGAGCAACCCTTGAGATGGATGCCATGCAATCATGCCATGCAATCATGCCTGTGCAACATTCGATCCCATTGTTGTCGACCAAGAAGGGGATGGCTTCCCTAGCTTGTTTCCTTTTAAGGATGTTACACATTTCTTTTGAAGGTTTGTCAGTCTTCCCCGCCCACCAATCTTTGAAAAATATTTGTAGATTTTTCCTTTGAACCTCTTCCTCGAGTCTTAGTCTTCCCCTAATTGTTAGAAGCCCTTATTGGAATTGCAAGTTACCTTTGTTCACTTCTTCTTCAAGATGTGAGAGCCTTCGGTACACTGTTTCTCTCCTTTTATTTCGGATATCTCTTATGGCCTTATGCATCTTGATCAGAATTTGTCTAGTCCTTTCCACCGCGCTTCTCTAGCACTTAGCTGATTCATTACATTGGGCAAAAGCCTCCGACCAAACTGCGGAAATTTCTTGGTGGACAGAGGGGAGAGAAAATGACGTTTGGCAAGCCTAAAACCACGGATGTTTTCGGAGAGTGGGAATCGGTTTGAAAGAAAGAGTAATCGGATAGTGGTCCGAGATAGTCAGGTCCATGTGTTGGGAAATCGAAGGAATGTCCCATTGGAGGATGGTGTTTTGGTCGATGTAACATCTATCAAGTCTTGCTTTCCTCAGAGAGTCCCCCGATTGGAGGTTAGACCAGGAGAATCCCTTTATGTCATTCACCTCGACCAGGTCGAGATGGAAGTTAATTTTATCCCATATCTCTTTCTCCTGATCGTCAATAATTTTCCCCTTATTATTCCAACGGTCCTCATGAAATTCAACCATGTGGAAGTCCCCGCAAAGCAAAACATTGTATGAGAGGGAGTCAAGGGAAGTCCAAGTGTCGATTATGTCCGTCTCTCCATTAGGGGCATAAATTGAGACTACAGTGAACTGATTAGGTAGCCTGATAGAGGCAGCAATCCAACGATGATTCTGATCTTCACAAGTCAAGGTCAATCTACCTGACCAGGAGTGACTAATACCGATTGCAGCGCCCCCCACCCCCCTAGGGTGCGAAGTGGAGATCCAAAGGTGGTTCGGAGAAATGCATTTAAGCCATTTCTGAAGATCCTCTGCGTTGATTTTAGTCTCTTGTAAGCAGATAAAGTCGTGGTTGAGACACTTGTCTTTGAACCATTGACCAAGAATCGCCGCTCTTGAGGGGCCCGACAAACCCTTAATGTTTAGCGAGGTGATTTTCATAATTGATGGTTGCCCTCTTTGAGGGGAGGGACCCAATCTTTTTTTTTCTTTTGATTCTCCTTTTTCCTCCCAACTTCTTGATTTAGGATCCTACTCTTGAGGGGGCTCTTCCAAGGCATGCCCGACGGTTGTTTCCCTTTAAGCTTTGACTTTTGTTGAGGTAATCTTGGCATGCATACTGAAAGACTAGGGCCAAGAGAGGAGCTTTCACTGTCTTGTTTGTCTTCATTGCTAGTAGTGAAGCCATCCTCTTTACTGGTGGTGTAACCTTCACGGTTGTCTTCTTTGCTGGTAGAGCATCCATTGGAATTGTCAGCTGGGTCTTCTTCGTAACCTGGGCGGTCGACCTCATTAATCTCCTTTTCTAGGTTGCAATACATGTTATTCGAAGGAGCAATGGTCGTAACGTTCCTTGCTAATGATCGTCGAGGGCTGGCTTTCCTCCTACGTCTTACTTCAGTGAACCCTTCTGAATGTGTCTCTACAACACGAGTGCCCTCTTCTTCCTCCATCGAAGGGGGATGGCCCCGAGTGCCAACTTGTGGGAACGAATCTGGGGCCCCATCTGGTTTAAGCTTGTGTTTTTACTGGTATTTTGCTTCAGGGGACAATCTTTGATCCTATGACCTTGGTGCCCACAATGGAAGCATGCATTGGGCAAATTCTTGTAGGTAATCTCCTGTACCCAAATCTTACCATCGCCACATTGTATGGAGATCTTCGAGGGGAGGGCGTGGTTCAAGTCCGTTTCAACACAAATTTGCGGGTGCCAACATGCATTGAAGGAGTATTGCACACCCTCGTAGATTAACCACCCAATATCCTCTCTTGAGGCCATTAGGCGACCGATCGATGAAACGATTTCTCGAAGAAATCCATACAAGAAATATGGTAGATTGGGAAGCTCCACCCATAGCAGGTAGCGAAGAGGTTTTGACTTGTTCGGAACAAAGTCCGGGGTCCACTTAAAAAGACATAACGTTGATCGGCCCACGAGCCAGCAGCCGGCTTGCTGAGCCTGGAAGGCCATCTCCTCAGTCTCAAACACTAGCAGTAGGTGATTCGCCGACAGTAATTGACATTTGCATACTATTATTCCCCGTGAGAGCCATTCCTTGCGCAGCTAAGCTCTCACATTTTCTAGAGGGGGCCTAGGGCCAAAAACTTTACCGATGAGACAAGTTTTCATCAGTTCTTCTTGCTTTGCCGCCACAGACTCCTTGCACGGAGAGACCGTCAGAGGTGCGGCGTCCAAGGGGATGGAGTCCACCTCGAGAGGGCATTGAGATTGGGGAGGAGCAACATTACTTAAGACCAAAGAGGGAAAGAATGAAGACATGAAAGCGGGAACTAAAAGCCCTCACCCGTTTCAAAGATGACCACGAACAAGCAAAGGGTAAATGAAAATCTCCCCTAAACGCAGAGGAAAGAAAACCTCCCAACAACCCCCCAATCCTGGCACGAAGATAAAAGAGCATCGGCCAACAGTGCAAGTGATAGAGTATCTTTCGCCTTTGTAAAAGAAGAATTAAAAAACTATGGCAAAAGACTTAAAAACGGCAGCGCGACCTACTTCAATGCCACGAGGTTTGTCCCTTTTGAAAATAGTTATAGATTCCCATGTTCCAGAAAGCTCCTTGGTTTCATGCTTGTCAGACATCGTTTTCCCTCCCCTCTGTCCACCAAGAAATTTCTGAGGTTTGGACGGAAGCCTTTGCTTACTGTAATGAACCAGCTAAGTGTTGGAGAAGCGCAGTAGAAAAGACTCGAAAAATTCTAATCAAGACTCAAAAGGCTATAAGAGTAATCCAAAAAAAAAGAAGAGAAACGGTGTACCGGAGGCTCTCACGGCTTGAAGAAGAGGTGAACAAAGGTAAGTTACATTGCCAACAAGGTCTTTTGAAAATCAGGGGAAGACTAAGATTAGAGGAGGAGGTTCAAAGGAAAAATCTTCAAATTTCCTTCAAAGATTGGTGGACAGGGAAGGCCGACAAACCAACGAAAGAAATGTGTAACATCCTCAAAAGGAAACAAGCCAGGGAATCCATCCCCCTATTAGTCGATAACAATGGAACTGAATGTTGCACGGAAGTGGAGAATATATTGATCATCGTCGAACACTTTACCAATCTTCTCGGGGTCTCGTCTCCTCTTTCCCCCCACAGACGCGACTCCATGGCAACCATCTCAAGGGTTGCTCAAACCAGAATCCCACAGAACTTGATTGCTCTACTGGATGCCAACATCTCCGAGAATGAAATTATCGAGGTTATTGATGCCCTTCCCAATGGGAAAAGTCCGGGTCCGGATGGCCTTACCAATGAGTTTTTCAAGTCCTTCAAACATCAGGTTGCCACCCCACTGCGCCTCGTGTGGCAAGAGGCTCTCTCCTTCGGTGCACTCCCTGAGTGCCTGAATAATGGCGTCATCAAGTTAATCCACAAACGGGGAGATAAGAACAAAATTGAAAACTGGCGCCCGATTACCATGCTCCAAACAGGATACAAGATAATTGCAAAAGTTATCGCCAACAGAATCTCTTGTCATTTAAAGTCATGGCTGTGCGAGGACCAGAAAGGTTTTATCAAAGGTAGATCTATACTTGAAGCAATTATCGATATTTGGGAAGGCCTTGCTTTTGCTGAGGAGTCTGCTCAAGATCTGGTATTCATTAAGATCGACTTCGACAAAGCGTATGACAGATTGGAATGGGACTTTATTCTTCAATCATTGAAAGACCTTGGATGCAGCCAAAAGTTCACGAAGATGGTTTCCACTCTTCTTGGAAATGCTTCAACTAGAATAAACATCAACGGTAAGCTCTCTGAGCCCATTCGTTTAAAAAGATCAATTAGGCAAGGCTGCCCTTTGGCTCCTTTACTATTCGCTATCACCTCGAATGGACTCAGCTGCCTATTAAAGCATCACATGGACGCTGGCAATCTCAAGGGTCTTTCCTTACCCCTAAATCACGGCCAATTGATTGTGAGACTTTTTGCTGATGACATGAATGCCTTTGTGCATAACGATATAAACAGCATTGAGGTGTTTTGGTGGTGCCTCCACACCTTTTGTGTGGCATCAGGCTCAAAAATCAACCATGCTAAAACTGCTTTTAGAGCAATCAACGGACATACTCCCCAATTGTTGGTGGATCAGGGGTGTCAAGTTATCCCTAGCGGTCAAGTCTTCCGTCTCCTTGGCATTCCGATGGGATTCGACATCTCAATGGACCAACGCTGGAACTGGGTGCTATCCAAGCTGGATAGGAAGCTGAATCAGTGGAAAGGTATGCAAGTCAACCTGGCAGGGCGTGCTATGGTTGTTAACACATTTATGCTGTCTACAATTATTTACTTTATCTCGTGTTGGAGACCTAAGGAGAAAGACTTGGCTAAAGTGGAAAGAATCTGCAGGAACTTCCTTTGGACTGGGGACCCCAACAGGAGGGGGATTCCCAAAATCAAATGGGAAACTTGCATTAGCCCTAAAGACTCAGGGGGCTTGGGAATTTTGGATATTGTTGGGTGGGCTGATAAGTTGGCGGCAAAGTGGCTTATCAAGGCTTGGAGCAATAGGGAGTCCTCTTGGGCTAAATTGATCTTCAGAAACACGAAAGACCTTACCTTGGTTGGCCACCCTGGTT
Source organism: Ceratopteris richardii (assembly GCA_020310875.1). NCBI lineage: Eukaryota > Viridiplantae > Streptophyta > Polypodiopsida > Polypodiales > Pteridaceae > Ceratopteris > Ceratopteris richardii. Next base: position 100,898,978 of record CM035442.1, on the reverse strand, counting down.
GGAAGGACATAGGGATTCTCACGCTTTTGTTCTCCCCCCACCCGGTCTTCCCTAAAGGCTCTAGCCTCGTGTGTTCCTTATGGAAGAATTGGAACAAGGCCAAACAGTTCATCAGAATCAGTGATGAGTGGAAGTGGGCGGCTGGCATAAGACAAAATGACTCTATTTGGTTCTCGATCAGTGGCATTCGGGGGGTGGAGTCTTGGAACCTCCAAACTGCAAGGCGGTTATGGAACAAGGGGTTCAACCAGTGGAAACAACTCTGGAAACAAGAGACCAGCCAGTGGATTAGGTTCGAAGATTTGGATCCGAGACTTAGAGTTACCTCTGAGGAATGGACTCTTCTTCAAAGTAGGTGTTTAGCCTGGGACCGCTCAACTACCCGCCTTCTCTGCGGTCAGGATCTTCCTTGCTTGGAGGGCCTCAAATGGAGCAATGGTAAGAAGCTATCCAGAATCCCCAACTTCAAAGAGGATTTAGATGTTCACCACACCCTTAACAAGAGATGGTGCCTTTCTTGGACCAAACTTCGGTGGGAGCTAAAATTCATGTCTATTTGGCACCCCCTAATTGAGGTCAAAAAGTCCGTTCTCATGTGGCAGATCTTGCATAAAGGTATCTGGACCAATGCAAGGGCTAACAAAATCTGTGGTGTGCCGCCATGGTGCAAGCGTTGCCATCGGTGCATCGAAGATTTAGCTCACCTGTTCTTCGACTGCCCCAAGTCCCGTGTTATCTGGCATCACGTGACCCGAATTTTGAGACTCACAAGTCAAATCAACTGGCAACAAGTGATGTTGGGTGAGGCGATCGGCTGCTCATCGAGGCTGTGGAATGCCATCAGAGGTGAGGCTCTCTGGAAGATTTGGAGGGAGCGTTGTGCTGTCAATTTTGGCCAAACTCGTAAGGAATGGTCGATCGAGAAATCCTTGTTTCTCCTAGGTAAAAGAATCTCCCGACTCAAGAGATCCCCACCATTTAGACATCACTGTATTTATCTCTTCGAAAACAACAAGTTGAAACCCAAATGGGTCCCACATGAGGGTGATGATAAGTTTATCCGCCTCATTTGTAATGCCCTGTAGCTTGCCATACTCCTCCCCTGCATTGTGGGATTTGGGGGGTCCCATGGGCACTAGTCCCACTCACTTGTAACTTTTTCTCTTTATTATAATTAAAGTCCGGGAGATTAGGCTAAGGCCGAACTTTCTTTATTTTAAAAAAAAAATTAAAAAAAAAATAGTTATAGAACTTTTACTTTTTTAAGGATAAAACTAATGCGATAAAAGAAGAAAAAAGGGCCCCCCCTGAGTGCTGTCGCGATGGGATTGAAGGAACCGGGACTTTGAGCAGGGGCTCAGCGCCTCAGGCGCGAAGGATCGCGATGGTCGTGCCCCATGTGAGTGAACTCTTCTCGAAGCGCAGCGTAAAGACGATGGGTATGAGTCACATCGTCGCAATGGGCTCAGGCGCGCAAAATTGCGATGGTGTACCATCAAGAGTCGTGCCCGCGCGAGTAAACTCTTTCCCCGAGGCGTAACATAAGGACGATGGGTACAGCAATCACCGTCCATGCAACAATCTGCGGAGACCATCGTCCATACAGCCACCCTCGGAGTGATTCGTTGACGTTGCAACTATGTCGCATCAACAGCAATCACCGTCCATGCAACAGCAATCGGAGTGATTCGTTGGCGTTGCAACTATGTCGCATCAACTGTCGTAAATAGTAGATGCCGAACCGTTCTCAAGCTCTTGTGAGTACGTACTTGTGAGAATGACCGAGTGTTGCCGAGTCGCGACTCGCGATGTCTTGAGTAATATAAAAGATGACTCACATTTCGATAAGAGAGAGAGAGAGAGAGAGCCCATGTCGGCGACGCCTTGAGTTACATAAAAGACGACTCACATTTCGATATGTTCGATGAAGTTGAGAGCTGTCTAGAATCCATATAAGTTAAAAACCTACTCGTTAGATCAACTCGACTATTACATTATGATCAAGGGATTTTTCAAAGGGAAGAGAGATGAAAAGAAGAGAAGATGTGTCATGGGGAGGGAAGATGAAAAAGGTAAATGAAGAGAAGATGTGCCTTCGGGAGGGGAGATGAAAAAGGTAAAAGAAGATGTATCTAATATTTGTATAATTTAAATACCTTCTCGTAACACAGGGTATAAAGATCATCGTTGCTATTATATTATGACGAAGGGCGTGTTCCTCCGGGAGGGGAGAAGCAAAAGGTAGAAGAAGAGAAGGTACGTAAGATATCATGAAGGTTGAAGAATTACTACAAGCACTTCAAATCCATCAGTTGCGTCAACGTGGTTATGAGTGTATTTGGATGCGACCATACTTGTTTTCTGATGGCCGTATTGCTTGTTTTGGCCATTTTAGATCTTATTTTAAGGTAATAACTTTTAGGAGACCTTCATAAATTACATTTAAAAAAGTGAAATACAGGTACTGTGATGATTTAAAAAAGGTGAAATACAAGTTTTTTTCTTGTGAGAGTACAACGAATTGGAAAGACACACACACACCCGACCTCGTAAGGGTAGAGGCATCCATCTTAGGAAACTCATGGACACTCATCTTGGGGAACTCATGGATATGTTTTCAGCTAAGAGTTGAACCTAGGACTTCCTTTTGGAGATTCAAAGCATGAACCACTAAGCTATGCATAATATAAATCTGTGAGGACTCATGGTGTAGTGGTTAAAACAATGTACTTTCATTGCAAGGTCCAGCACTCATACCTAGGGTGTGATTTGACTTACTATCTCTCGAGGGAGAGCCATCGTGAGGTCTAGCGTTGGGGTGTGGCTTGATGCATAGTTGTTTTTCGATGGTCATATTGCTCATTTTGAACATTTTAGACCTTAAAATAAGGTCATAATTTTTAGCACACTTTCATAAATTACAATAAAAATGTGAAATACAGGTACTCTCATATGATGACCTTCAAAATTGAAAAGCATGCTAGACCATCAAAATATAACCTTGGTCTGAAGTTCTACCTCTCGAGAGTGAGGATAAGAGGGATCTCGGTGTGTGTTGTTATTTCAATCTTTCAAGCTTCATTGGAAAAATATTCAATGACCGAACTTCAAAAAAAAAAAAAGCTTAAGGCAAATCGATACTAGGAGATGGAGCACTCGGGTGGCGGAACAGGGTAGCGCTCGGAGTCCGTGCAGTAGTCGTAAACGAGGAAAGAGCTGCGAACCCAAGAAAGCTGCCCCTTCTTCGCGTAGCTCAACTCCTGGTACGCAGCCTCGTTCCACCATTTGCCTGAAGGGCAGCCATCCTCCTCCATCGTCCCCTTCCCTCCTTCGCACGCGTCCACCTTGTACCTGCCAAACTCCGCCACAAAAGGCGACGATCCCCAGTCCACCTTGTCCAGCCCGCCGCGCGTCGCCCACGTGCCTCCGTCCCAAATGCTGGCGTATATCCCCATCGGCTGCTTCCTCAGGTATGGCATGCCGACTGCTTCGTTGTTGGCGAATCGCCGTATAGGTATCCCGTCCACTGACAGGCTGTAGTCACACACATATCTACTCTTAAGCCAAATGTCCTTCACACTGTCCCAGCGCGCTGTGATCTCCTTCATCTCGCAATGCCTCGCTCATACGTGCGTCCATGCATCTATATCTCTAGACTTACGTTCAAAATGCATACATGTATCTATGTGTTCATGCGCGCCTCCGCAGATGTTGCCATGTGGTTCAGCTTGTATACTAGATGCGAAAGTCGCGTATCTGTCAATGCGACTATGGTTACTGTGCAAGTAATGTGGCCATCGTGTCTGCATTATGTGTGAAACTCAAACCCTAGAAGAAGGGGTACTTTGCTGAGTGTCGATGTCAACGTTCGTGCATTGGAGGACGGAGCTGAGAGGGAATCGAGGGGGAACCTCAAGAAATATGTTTCTTGGAGGCAAGATGTTCACGGATAGCAGACTTACACGATCTGTTGTTCATTCCACAGAAGTGAATAGCTATGGAAGTCGGCGGAAGGATCGAACCAGAGGTAGATGCGCTGTTCCCTTCCTCCTACGCCGTTAGCGAAGATGTTCGTCTGCAGGATGTAGGGCTGGCTGGTCACATTGCCCAGAAACTCGAAGTCGACCTCATCATGGCTTGGAGTGAGCTCGGAGGAGAACTGCATGTATAAAAATCAACAGAGACTCATGTGCAACAAATTAATTATAACATACGGCTACAGAAAATTCGCATTACTTTCTACAGCAGGAATTAAATCAACAAGTTCAATATAAATTATATTAGCAAGTTCAATCTAAGATAAAGCTATGAAAACTCACATCCTTCTTTGCAGCAGAAGCGATTATATTACCGACTTAACTACAAGATACGGATATGGAGAATTCGCAGCCATCTATATAAAAGAAGCGATTATAATTCGCATCCACTTGTAACAGTAATTATATTAACGAGTAAATTGTAAGATAAAGTCATGAAGAATCCGGCGCATTCCTCTTTGCAGCAGAAGAGATGATTAAATTAACAAGTTCACTGTATGCTACAGCTAGAAAGAATTAGCATCTTTCTTTGCAGCAGAAGCGATTATATGATTAGTTCACCATTCAGTATTCCTAATTATTCAGCGATTATATGATTAGTTCACCATTCAGTATTCAGCAGAAGAGATGATTTAAAAAAAAAAATAACAAGTTCGTCATGCAGTATTCCTATGAATATTGCCCATCCTTCTTCGCAGCAGAAGCGATGTATTAGCAACTTCGTCTTAAGATACAGCCATGAAAAGCTCGCACCGTTGTTTGCAGCAGATGGGACTACATTAACTTGCCGACATCACTTACGTAGTAGGCAGTAACTACTCCAGCGGAATCACCTGGAATAAGCTTAATTTGCATGTCGATGCTTCCGAACAGATACATCTTGTTCGATGCAAATCCTGCTGCTGCAGTTTATAGAAAAAAAAATCATTAAATGGCTTCTCCTAATCACTTGCCGGCTCCCCATTCTTAGTGCTACTCACAAAAATCGCCAATCCAGAAAGAAGATAGCATTATATAACTTGAATGAAACCTCAGAAGTAGAAAATGGATACACGGTGCATATATGTAAAGTGTAGTAGGAGTTCTTCAGATTTGAGCTTCCGTGCATGTTAGCATGGAGTATCGTAGGAAGAGTTCTTCATACTTGAACCTGCGAAGAAGATGAGAGTGTGGACATGAAGAGTATGGTGGGACAACGAATGCAAGTAAGGATATGAAGACTATGGTAGGAAGAGTGCTTTAGATTTGAGTTTATACAGTACAACACTACCCTTCAGGTGGAGCTGAATACGCTACCTGTGTGATTGTCAAGCATGAGCTGCATTACTTCTCCGCCATCGACAAGCTTTGTGTTATTAGGAGCTCCCCATGTCACATGGAAGTCATCAGTGTACACACCGAGCACATTGGTGCATGAACAAACTATGCAGACAGCTGCGGCTAGAGAACGGAGATCTTGGAATTGGCGCATGTTACATGCTATCTGCTCCTTCATCGTGCATCACTCGCAGCTCCTTGGGGCAAGGAATACTGCAAAGCTGTGTATATCTCAAGTAGCGCTTGTGTGTGTGTGTGAGAGAGAGAGAGAGAAAGAGAGAGAATTATAATATACAAGGTAATAATCAGGATACAGCAGTTAGCTTTAAAGGCTGGATGCCACTCTCGGCATTTTCTTGACATCTCTCTCCAGTCAAGAAGAAATGGAAAAGATCGAACTGTAGTTGTACCCTCATTGCAGATTCGGAAGTTGGAGACAGAAAAAATAGCCAACATATATGAAGTGACAGCATATCTGAATTGTAGAGAGTAACAAATTGGTGTTCTTCACCTTTTTACAGGCAGGGACATTGGAGCAACAAAGGCCATGAGGATCTTATAACAGTGCCATCAAAGCAGAAAACCCTAACTTTTATTTTTACAGGCAGGACATTGGAACAGCTAGGACCTTGGGATCTTGTAATAGTGTCTTTAAAGCAGAACACCCAAACTTTTGTTCGTGAGGCAAACAAGAGGAAACAAAGTGGATCCCCCATCCAAGGGATGAGAACTTTTTTAAACTTGGAAGCATTTTGCCTTTATTTTTGTTGATATATTTTGATAGTAATGTGTGTGAACAGACTTAGGAGGGTCAGGGCACTTTTCCCCTCTTTAGGAGGTTCCCCCCCCTTGTAAATACACCTATAACCCTTACAAGGTACTTATCTTTGTACATTCACTTGATAATACATTCAGTATTGTGTGTTGTGCTCCAAGCTTCTTCTTCTTCCTTGTGATGTCCGCATGCTTCCGTGGACCTCAAACTCCAACAATTGGTATCAGAGCATGTCATTGCTTCATCTATGACCTTTCGACAACCTTCGGGTAATAGTCTCATAATCACATGAAATTGGTGAGCATACTCAGAGCAATTAGGAGTTCAAAACAACTTCGCTATGTAGTGTTGAAATTTTGATATGAACTTGTTTCGGCCTCCAGATGCACTATTGCAACACCTATGTAGGCAATTGGGTCCTTTTGTACCAAATATATGTACAAGTTTTTGTTCGCCAGTACAAGCGCTTCGAATTCTGCTCGAGGCTTAGTGAAGCTCAACATGATAATTCTGTTCAACTTTTTGAGATACAATCTTTTTTTTTGGTATTACACTACAAGGAATATAGGGGCATGGCAAAGGTTAATGCAACACATTTTCATCATTACATGATTGTGCATTTCATCGGACCGGGCATCGAGCGCACACCATCTTCTAAGGGACGTTAATCTCGATGTTATTCCCGATGCTTGTAGCAACATTCAAGAGAGCGTCGCTTATGTGATTCAAAAAGCAACTTCGCATATGTGACACTCATTTGTGTCGCTTATGTGATGCAGCTAGGTGTCGTTGTTGCACAAGTTGCATGATCTCATATATGATGCTTTTACATCGCTTATGCAATGGTGATGTTTGATTAAAGTTAAAAAAAAAATGATGGATCGCTCTTCGATCATCATTTTACATGCAACTGATCGAAGAGCTCTCCAATGTTCAGATCTATGCTTGGTTTACGAGCTCCAGCAATCTCTTTTTGAATCTCTCTCTTATTTTCTCTCTCTCTCCTTCTTTCTACCTCTTTCTCTTTCAATTTCTCTCTCTCTCTCTCTCTCTTTCTCTTTTTTCTTCTCTCTTTTGATCTCTCTCTCTCTTTCTTTGTTTTCTTCTCTCTTTTGATCTCTCTCTCTCTCTCTCTCTCTCTCTCAATTGCAAGTTATTCTGCAAGAAGATCACCAAGCATAAAATATGACTAATTATTGTAAGTAAAACTTTCATTGTTTGTATATCATGTAAATTATTTTATTTTCATTAATTAACATACTCACACTTACTCATTCATATGAAAATATACACATATACATGAACATGCATGATCACACATATACACACACATACATATGCACATATACACACATAGACATGCAAATGCACATACATGCACATCATGCACATAGAGGCACATACACTTACACATACACATACACATACACATGCATACACATACACACACACATATGCATATGCATATGCACAAACATATCTACAAACACATAAAAGGACATGCATGTTGTTGGATATTGAGGTATGTGGAAGCACGCGAACACCACAAGGAAGAAGAAGAAGAAGTTTGGAGCACAACACACAATACTCAATGTAATACCGCTAGAATGTACAAAGATAATTGACCCATTAGGGTTATAGGCATATATACATGCTGGGGGGGAAAACCTTCTAAAGAGGGAAAAAGTGTCCCAACAGTCCTAGTGTGTTCACACACATCATTACCTAAATATATCAACAAATCCCCCCTTGGAGTGATGTGGTGAATGAGAAGTTGACACTCATGTATAAGGAAGTGCCAAGCTATGTGGAATCAATCCATAAAAGGAAGTAAGCCCAAAGCTTTGTGAAAAGCTTCAAACTTCTCCCTAGGTAGAGCCTTTTTGAAAAGGTTTGCAATGTTCTCCTATGTGGGCACATATGCCAAACTGATCTCTCCAACAGAGAACCTCTCCCTAGCATAATGATAGTGCGTCCCAATGTGCTTAGTGCGAGCATGGAATATAGGGTTCCTTGCAAGCACCAATGCGCTCTGTTTGTCAGTGAAGATGGTGATGCTAGAAGACTGAGCAACATCCAAATCAACCATAAGGTGTTTGAGCCACACACACTCAATAATCATTGTGAAAGATGCCTTATAATCAGCCTCACAATTCGAAGTTGCCATAATAGGCTCTTTCTTGCTCAACCAAGATATACATAAGCTACCAAGCATGAAGCAAAAGCCACTAGTGGACACATGAGTGTCATAGCAACCAGCCCAATCAGAGTCAAAAAATGTAAATCTAGCATAATGATCCCCTATTGGAATAAAACAATCCAAGTATCTGGGTACCACTCAAGTAGCAAAAGATGTGCTTAACCATCTGCCAATGCTTGACACCTAGGCAATGCATAAACATGCTGATCTGTGAGATAGAAAATTGAATATATGGTCGAGCTGATAGAGAACGACATGAAATGCATCTCCAGCATCATGAAGACTCAATCATAAACCGGTCTCCATAGGAGTGACAATAGGTTTGTGGTCTTCAAGGCCAAAACATTGCACTAATGTGTCAATATATCATGTTTGACACAAAGCTATTCTGCCATCAACTTGCATAAATTGAATGCCCAAATAATAATGCAAATGCTCCAAATCTGACATCTCAACTGAGACATGCAAATTAGCCTTAAAATCAACATGCTTCTCATGAGGACTAGTGAGCAGCATGTCAAAACAGAGCAAGCCGTCCCTTCTCCGTGTATAGGCTGATAGATCATAAACCCCCAAACGTTCAGAGATCTTTGCTCTCCTCCCCAAAACTGCCGCGTAAGCACCCCTATTGATCTCCTAATCCCGTGTGGAGTAAAAGAACCCGACCCCCTTTTTCTCTGCTCCCACGACCAGAGCCCCCATCCCTCTTTTTGTTCTTTTCCACCTGCCAAGAAAAACGGATGGAACTGCCATCTCTCCTTTTTCTTCGTGCATATCTGCTGGAAATTTTAATGTTGAAGGCTCCACCCCTGCTCAGCATTCTGACAGTTGAAAGACTAACTACTCCAGCACTGCAGTTAAATAATTCCATAGTTTTTGACGTGCATATCTGGCAATTTCTTCTATCACACATAACGCGATCCCTTGCCACATGTGAATGCCAAAACGTAGGAAGGGGTGATAAGCTTTCTCCATCTCTTTGGTTAATAGCTTGCAGGGAATATCAGAAATTAGCCTAAGGATGAACTCTAGAATGTCATATCCACTTATTGTAGACAGGGCTCCCTTAGCATAATACTACTCCAATAATCAGGGATTTCATCACCTAGCATCGTGCAAAAGCTTGAAAGATGGCTTGTTGATGACACCTCCAGCTTGATTTTTGGAAAATCTTTAAACATCTCCGTACTCAAGATTTCTCCTCCACTGCACATGCCCTGCAGAACATCACTATTTTGACTATCAATATGATCATTCTCATTCTCACTAGTCTTGGAATCCTTGGTTCCATCCACCTCTTCTTCAATGTCAACTTCATCTTGCAAGCTCATGCTAGACACATTCTCATTGGTTTTCAGCTCAATTGCACATAAGGAGGATGCTTCTTTGCTGTTTGATCCACAATGAATAACTCCACTTCTTCCTCCACATCTCTGAATTTTTTCCAACGATGTGTCGAGGATCAATTTCCGGAAATCGGTCAAGCGATTGTATTTGATGTTTGATAAGAAAGCATCCCCCCTTGAAACAAAGCCGTTTCTAATTTCCTTTGCACATCAATTTTCTGAGCTAACATACTCCCCTCTCCTTATTTGCGAAGTCTGTTGCAATAAAATTCAAACAACCATGAACATGTCAATTTTCAATTGATTCGCATACCTTTTCATCGAGCCATCATTCCAAGTGGACCTGCACTCATTGAAGCTATTAGTGCTCAAAAAAATCACTCATGAATACATACAAATCAGTCACTTCAATTGATTCAAGAACATGCACATATATGCAACTCCAATTCCACATACATTAAATTGTTCATGCATTCCATTATGAAATTAGTTTCAACCAAAATAACACATTCATACCTTTCCATGTTTGACACATGCCACTATCATTGCAAAAAAACAGAAATGGAAATACCGGAATGAACAACAACAACTGAAATGAATTCAACAGGACATGCAAAAATACCCAAAATGCATACCCCATTATTGCACCTACTATTCGCTATGTACAATTATTCCATGACTAGATACTCGTGAAGAATCCCCATCGTCGTCCTACAGAAACCATCGAGACTCGAGTACAAGTCAAGACCTACATAAAAAAAACCTAGAGTGTCCCACATACCAGAAAAACCCTCAGATAGAGCACACAAGTTATAAAGCAAGACCGTTGCATTACCTCGCTAAAGCCTCATCCATAAGTACATATAGAATCTCTGTGCCTTCAAGAATGTTGATTCAAAGTGAGCTGATCTGTCACAAGCTATCACATACCAGTCACACAAGCAAATAACGTTCCCTTCCAGGCGATCATCGCCCTCTCTCTCTCTCTCTCCCCCTCAGGAGTGGGGAATAATTTCATAGGTAACTTTTATTTTAATCACATGTTGGCCTACATTGTCACTGGATGCGATTCGTGGACCTGACCACCCGATCAGGTTGACTCCACCCATCTACCAATGCAATGCAGTGCACAACACACAAACACATAATGATAACACATAACATATATCAGCTAGCCCATAACGAAGCTGGATGCGGCTCATGGTCGTGACTACCCAGCCACGATGGCTCCACCTACCTACCAACCCGTTATGGCGCGTAGCTAAGACACAGACATATACCTCCCAAGCCTATGGCGAAACTAGCTGCGGCTCGTGGTCCTAACCACCCGGCGAGGATAAATCCACCCACCTACTAGCCCACCATAGCGCATTGGTACGATCACAATCAACACAAATTTTTTCTTTTCTTTTCTTTTTCTTCTTTTTTTATAGTGAATTAGTTCACCCAAGTCCTGAGAATTAGGGAGAGGAAGAAAGGGACTTTCCCACTTTTCCCACACATGCATGCAACCATATACACTCTAGCCTTTGACAGATCAACCACCTCTTCACTCCATTCTCTCAATTACAGACACTACATATGTATTCATCGAGTTGACTTTTCACTTGGTAACTACAGCCGGCTATGCCTTAGTCCCTCGTATACCTATCCCTAGGCGATCTAGAATGTGAGTCCCCGGAATGTCTCATGTAGTCTCACATCGTACTCGCATCCCGACACCTTCCCTAGGGCGAGTCAGGCTCAACTTCAGGAGCTCCGTCATCACTTCCTATCGTTAGCATATCTGCCCAAGCCCACGTGATATCGTTTTCCTCGTTAGGCATTTCCCTCGAAGGATCGAAATAGTAATATCGATCTCCCGCCCATCCTACATGTCGAGTCAGGTATTCCTCAAAACACTCAATGTAAAATGCAACACCCAAACCCTGGTTTATAAAGCATACCAGCCAATGCGCTTCCTCAACATCGTATTCCGTCTCAAAGTCGTCGACATCTATGTCCATGCGGGCGAATGTTTGGTCCGAGAAATATATCCTTAGCTCGTACAAGTAGAGTTGCGTTATTTGATCTGCCATTTTGTTACTTAGCTCCTAACAGTCTCTGCATAACACAAAATTCTTGAGCTAGCAAGGAAGAAAATTTATAACACACAAATCATAGCTTACATATGCGCATATATATATAACTATACATCTATGTACAAAGAGTCTACTACATCCTTCTGCTTGGATCTCGTCTGGCTTCTCTCGTCCTAATGTCACTTGAAATATGGTTTAACTCGAAGCGCGTTAACCTTCATGGGAGCATATTCTTCTTCTAAATCTTGAATTTGCATGGAACCATTGGAGTTGAGTTCCACCACCTTAAACGGTCCTACCCATCTTGTCTGTAGCTTCCCCGGGAATTTATAATATTTACTATCATAAACTAGCACCAAATCCCCTTCTTGAATCACATAGGTCTTGAGATTCTTATCATGCCTCTCCTTACGTCTCTTCTGAATAGCTTCCAAACTTTGTTGTGCGATGAGTCTCTTTTCTTCCAGCTTGACCAGTTGTATGTACCTCTCCTTTAATGACTCTTCCTCGCCCAACCTGGCTTCGATGGCCACTCTTAATGTTGGAACTTCTTTTTCGATGGGAAAGATGGCTTCCTCGCCATATACTAGGGAGAACGGAGTGCTCTTAGTCGTCACTCGGTAGGATGTTCGATACGCCCACAAAGCTTCCAAAAGTCTCTCATCCCAGTCTCTCCTATGCACAGCTACTGTCTTTGTCAGAATCTGTTCCAGCACCTTGTTGGTGACCTCCACTTGTCCATTTGCCCTCGGGTAATATGGAGTGCTTTTTCTATGTTTGATCTTATATAATTCCATTAATTCGTCGATCAATTCGTTGACAAAATGTGTTCCTCTATCACTCACTATTTCCAACGGGCATCCGAATCGAGTGATAATTTGTTCATACAAAAATTTAGCTACATCAACAGCTCGGTCAGTCTTCAGAGCTTTGGCTTCCACCCACTTGGTAACATAGTCAGTGCAGACCAGAATATACCTATTGGATCTACATCGTGAGGGAGGATCAATAGGCCCCACAAAATCAATTCCCCATTTCTCAAAGGGCTTAAGAGCGAGTACCGGCGTGAGAGGAGCAGCATGTGCTAATGTGGGTTTGCCCATTCGTTGGCATCTGTCGCATTTCTTACAGTATGTATGAGACTCTTTGAACAGCGTTGGCCACCAATACCCAGCCAATAAAATCTTTCTTGCCGTCAGTTCACCAGCAAAATGCCCACCGCAAGGTTCGTCATGCAAAGCCCTCAACACTAGGTTTGCTTCTTCTTCCTCGAGACACCTCCGATAGATGCTCTCATGAACAAAATATCGATAGAGTTGCCCCCCAATGATGCTATGGTGCTTTGCCAATGCTAACAGTTTTTGCTTCTCTCTCTTGCTTGCTCCTGGCGGATATTTAGTAGTGCACAAGAAATTCACCAAGTCGGCATACCAAGGTACTTTAGCGTCAACCTGGAATAGATGCCCATCGGGAGCATCGTCGGGCACACCAGAGATTGGCTCCTCATTAACAATTCGAGATAAATGGTCGGCCAATATATGCGCTTTGCCTGGTCTGGTTACCACTGTGAACTGAAATTCTTGGAGAAGTAGCATCCACCTCATCAATCGCCCTGATAGCTCGGGTTTATTAATGATATACTTAAGGGCTTCATGATCCACATAAAACGTGAAATGTTTTCCCATCAAATAATGCCGATACTTGTTCACCGCAAAGATCATCGACAGACATTCTTTTTCTGTAGTCGTGTAGTTCCTCTCAGTGTTATTCAAGTTGCGACTTGCGTAATAAATAGGGTGGTCCAACTTCTTTTCATCGGCTTGGCATAGTACTGCTCCAACCGCAGTATGAGAAGCGTCGGTATGCACATGGAATTCTTTCGTCCAGTCGGGTGCTACCAAGATTGGTGCATTTATCAATTTATTTTTTATCAATTCGAATGCAACTTGACACTCTTTCGTCCATTGGTATTGTTGGTCCTTCCTCAAAAGATTCGTCAGTGGTGCCGCTATTGATGCAAAATTTAATATAAAACGTCGATAATAATTCGCATGGCCCAGGAATCCTCTGAGTTGCCGCAAATTTTGGGGAGGTGGAAGTTGTCCGATCTTTTCCACTTTATCCTCGTCAACCGCAATCCCTTTTTCGGAAATAACATGTCCCAAAAGCAATCCTCTTTGTACTCCAAATGTGCACTTTTCAGGATTTAATGCGATGCCTTTTTCGATGCTTCTTCTTAAAATAGCTTCGATCCTCTCCATCATGTTTTCATCATTGCCTCTGATTGCAAAATCATCGAGGAATATCTCCATCCAATCCTGCAAATAGTCTTGATAAGCAGCTATCATTGCTCTCTGGAATGTGGCCGACGCATTGCATAATCCAAATGGCATCACACGATATGCGTACGTACCCCATTCTGTCGTGAAAGTAGTTTTTGATTGATCCTCTTCATGGATTTGGATCTGGTTGTATCCACTGAAACCATCCAAAAATGAGTACAATTTATGGCCAGCCACTCTGTCCAAGATTTGATCAGTGAACGGCAAGGGGAAATGATCCTTCTTCGTGCGCTCGTTCAGCTTTCGATAATCTATGCAAATACGGATTTTCTTATTTTTCTTCGGAACAACTACAATTGGTGATACCCACTCGCTGGATGCAATGGGATATATAAATCCTGCTTCCAATAACTTAGTCAATTCTAGCTTGATCAATTCCGAGTAGACTGGATTTATCCGCCTAAGTCGTTGACATATTGGTCGGGTACCTTCTTCCAAATCTATATAATGTTGGCAGATTTGGGGATCAATTCCTCTCAAATCACTGTATGACCATGCAAAGGCCTTGCCGAAATTTTTGAGTGTCATTTTAATACAATCTCGTACCCCATCTGGTAGCTCTGACCCCACACTCAAGAACTTTTCTGGAAAAACTTCCCATTTTTCCAACTGAGCTTCTCGCGAATATTCCTTATTCCTTGATGACACTATGATTGGAACGTGCTCTCCGATCACGCGTGCATGGTTGGCCAGTAAATCATTGTTTTGTTCTCTTTCGATTGAACCTAATTTCTTTAGTTCAGCTTTTGCAATGGCTTCCGACACTTTAGTTTTACTCTTCGCTTCTTTTTCCGATTCTCGACTTCTCTTTAGAATCTCTGCTTCTAGCACTCTAACCCTTTCTCTCAACTGTTGTACTTCCATTGTCGGAGCTAACTCCAGTTTCAACTCTTCTCTTGAAGTTCCCTTCTCTAGGGATTGAGTAGCTTTATTTTCCTTTGCGTCTATACTCAACATGTAGCACTCAAATTCTCTTGTATGTGTCAACCATCCTAGCAACTCCTGATCGGAATCTTTGTTATAGAGCAATGGATTTTGATACTCTCCCATCTTCGTGTCTTGGTTCTTAAAGAGCTGCTAGTTGAACCCGTCTTGAAGCAGATTCTTGTAGGTGTCCGTGCTCAAAGAAAACCTAGCTCGTGCAATCTCGTGCCTTGCTTTCTCCTTCTCTTTCTTTTCCATCTCATCGACTATTATTGTTTTCTTCTTGTTGCTCGAGGGTGTGGATACTTGTATTTGAATCCGATCAGACTTTGGCCCTATTGAAATAAAACCTGTGCGCCAGTCATGCACACATTCGGCTTGCACCAGCCATGGCCGTCCAAGTAGGATCGAGAAGGTAGCCTCTGAGGTCCTTGGTCTTACTATCAGATAATCAACTTTAAACTCTAGACCGCCCACAACTGTGCTTAAATTCTTCAAAAGGCCCGCAGGCTTCACTTGTGTTTGATCCGCCATTCTTAAAGACATCGGCGTCTCTTCCATGTGGTTGAGGCCCAAAGCTTTCATCATGAACTCAGTCATCAGGTTGACTGCGCCTCCACTATCTAACTGAGCACCAAGGACTGCATATCCTTTGATCTCGACCGTCACAGCTGGAGCATTCGAATCAATTTGCGTCGTAATGCTTTGAATGATCCCTTGGACATCTTTATCTTGTCTCTTTTTATCTCGAGCTTTCCTCGGCTTCTTAATATATTCGTTGTAGAATTGTTTCCTATAAGCAGGTGAACATTTTAGCAATGTGCCAATGTCCAGCGTGACTTCCGTATCAGCGAGCAACTTTACAATATCTACTTCTTCCGAACTTTGTCTTTCCTTTCTACACTTCGGAGCCCTTAATCTTTCAGGGAATGGTGCTATGCCTGGCACAAACTCCTTAGTCACGGGTGGAAGAATCTCTATCTCTTCCCCATCCTCAAACTCTTGCTGCTCAGCAAATCCTCCAACTTGGTTTTCTACCTCTTCACGCTCAGCGATCTTCTCTTGACTCCCTTTTTCACCTTCGCCTCCTGGATTCTTCTTCGAGTACTCTTGAGTCCTTGTGACTACTGCCACAGTTGGATCATTGTGTGGTTTCTTGGCCTCGTAAACATCCACAAAGTGCATTGACGAGCTAGAGCCTTCTTGAGGGTTCGGTGTCTTGAACACTACTCCGATCGTAGGAACTTGCTCTTGAGCTCTAGATGTGGAATGCATCTGAGTATCAACATAATTCGAGGACCCTACTGGTCCTTTTTCCTTGCCGGCGGCAGCTCTTCGTTTTGGACAATCTTCATCAAAGTGGCCCTCCCCACTACAGTACCTACATAGTGGGGTATAATCAATTGGTTTCTTTTTGTTTGGACATCTAGATTGAGTATGGCCAAAGCCATGGCATCTCCAACACTGGATTGGACCATCTCTTCTTTGGTCACGTGCGGCTCCTCTTGGATAGTCTCCTCCTTGACCTTGAGCACCATATCCATAAGTCAGTCTGTTTTCCCAGCGGGATATAGGTGGGACACTTTGAGCGGGCAATCCCGTGTAAGGTCTTTCTCTTGTATCTCCGGATTTCATGGTCCTCTCTTCATAGGCTCTCTTGTTGTAACATCGGTCCTCCGTGTGATTTGTTCTTCCACAAAAAGTACAACGCATCCTAGGTGGTGATCTATCTGTGAATACTCTCGAGACTGTGGGGCATTCTGAAGCCAAATGGCCGTAACCATGACACTTTCCGCACCATGTATTTGATCGAAACACTTGATTCGGGTTTGTTGTGACCTCTGGTTTTACTGTGTATGTCTCCTAAGTCATTGTGGCAGCTTTTATAGCTTGCGTGACCAATTCCAATATTCGTTCTTTAGTTAGCGCAGGCTTTACCTCGCCTGGAGTACTAGTGGCAGCTACAAAAGCTGGAGTCGTCAATGCGGGACTTCCTTGGCCAGGATCTTTCATCGGTATATTTCCTGGGCCTCCCATTGGCTCGTATAAGAGTTCCATCTTCCTTTGTTGGCATAATTGTACTTCCTCCCAGAGCCTCGCTTGTTCCTTAGCATCCATTAAAGTCGCAGGTCTTGTCAGGCTGATATGCTGCTGTGCCGTAGGATCTCTCAATCCCGAAATGAATCTTCTTTTCAATGTCTCATCGTTCGGGGCATTCACGCCCATCTTTCTTACCAACGTTTCCATTCTCTGAATATAGTTATCGATGCTCTCATTGACTCCTTGTCGCAAGTAATCCATTTGTTGGGCCAATCTGTCTTGGAAGCCTTGTCGTCGAAACTTTGCCAAGAAGGCTTCCTTGAGCATTTGATAAGTTCCACGCTCTTGTGGTGTCAGATTCCCATACCAATTGGCTGCCTCATCACGGAGAATAGCCGGAAAAATTCTCAACCTTTGATCCTGGTCAACTACATCATTGGCCTCACAGGTAACCTCAAACAACTGGATAAAACTATCCGGATCTTCGTCCCAAGTACCTGAGAACTTGGTGAAGTCTCCCAAGTGAACCGAAATCCGCTGAGCCATTTCGAACAGAGGTGTGATGTCAATATCACTTCGATCCCAGAAATTTAGTGCACGCGGCCTCAGGATCCCTCCTTCAAACTTTCGCACTTGATTCGCGACTCTCCTACGGGAGTACACGTTTTTGGCCGATTTCTTCGAACCAATCGAGGTCCACTCACCTGGCGGTTCCCACCTTCTCCTTTCTCTTTCAAGGGCTCTTCTCTGAGCGCGTTCCTCTCTTTGAGTTTGTGTTGCTCCTGACGATGAGCTCCCCTCGCTCATGTACTAGATATTGGGGTCCGCAAGCTCAGCCAACCTGTGGCGCTAGGCGAACCTATGGCACTCTCTTATAGAGACGTACCAAGCTATTCCCGGCAAACGCACCAAAATGTTTAGCCTTTTAAGCCCAAGGAGAAAGATGATTGTGGAAGCCTTTATTTTGCTTAACCCCTCGCAATCGGTCTACTTGGATCACCTAGAGCCCACAATTATCTCGCAATGGATTCTTCCTATGTCTATGCACTAGCTCATATGTTCCCGGCAAACGCACCAAAATGTTTAGTTCTAATGCCCAAGGAAAAAGTGATTATACAAGACTTAATTTTGTTCAAATCCCTCGGAATCGGTCCAATTGGATTTCCTAGAGCCCACAATTGCTCTCGAATATCACATATATATTTCTTTTTTACCATCACACATCTTACTTGAATAGTGGATGTGTATTAGATCATTGATCTCTGCATATAAATACTTAGTAACTTCTCACAACTTGATATAATAAGGTCTTAAAGATTCAGCGTCACTTCAATACATCATGTAAGCAGAGCACTTGCTTTATTTATACATAAAGCAATCCAAAAGATCATGCAATTCAATACAACTTCAACAGAGTATGACGAACATAAACAGCACTCTACTCAACCATAGAACAATCATGTATGCCTTATTTGCTTGATTGTATACATCAAGCATGTATTCAATATTTCTTACAAAGCAATGTTAAGGATCTGTTATTCAGTCATATACATCATAACTGCATTAAAAAAATATGACTATATCTACCTTCATAGAGAACAATTCTTATCACTGTGATCATTTGCTTCACATACAGTTGATCTACGTGAACTGTATGTCTTGACTATACTGCAGCAACACGACATTTCATTCAATTATTTGGATATAGAGCAGTACTATGTATTTATTCAAAAGCACTTCATGAGTAAAACATATATCTATATCTGTCTGACACTCATTTTTCATGTAAACTGACATCAGTTCAACCATTTATCAACATGCAACACATGCAACTTACTGTCATGCCTCATATCGAAGTGCAATATGTTTTCCGCAATCATATTAATCCTTGACAATCAAATTAAGCATCGACAACAATATCACTTCATGACCACCACATGACAATGTCACATCATTAGCACACACGTTCATATACATAACATTCGATCACGACGTACATAATAGTCTAATGAATCAAAGACGCACAGTACATACGTATGACAAATATCTATTCTATGCTCATGTGCAGTTTTCTGTGTTTACAGTCAGCATACATATATATTCGGGACCTTCACAACTCTGTCAATTAAAAATCATTGAGTCACAAGAAGGCATTTCATAAGTATCGAACATTTCTCCGACCTCTGCACATCACCTTATCTCAGTACATCAAAAAACATCATATGAACAACTTAAGACTGTATCGCGTAATACTACAGCATACGACATATGTCTTGTATAAACATAAGACAGTCTTTTACCTCGATTACTTGATTATTCCTCTCCTCAAGCTATAGTAAACAATATCTTTGCTTCTCCTGGAACTGTACTCAGAGATTGTTCCCACTGATGTCAAGCAACTTGCCCCTCTGTTCCAGTCAGCGTTCGAAGGAGCAAAGACCAAATTCTCAGAGAATACCAAGATAATGTGTAATTCTCATCTCTCCTGAGTAGGTATCTCCTCCACAATGTGCTTCTCTTCCCCCAATCTTTAGCTCGGTGCATAGTACCTTTTTTTCCCTCCGAGAGATGCGCTGCGGTCTTCTAACATAACATCTCCCTGTTAAAGAACCATCAGCCCCCCCCCCCCCATGTTTGTTTGTTGCCAGAGAGAAAAAAACGAATGAGTGATCTCCTGAACCCTTTCTAATTCTTGTGCGAAAACAGAGCAAGCCGTCCCTTCTCCGTGTATAGGCTGATAGATCATAAACCCCCAAATGTTCAGAGATCTTTGCTCTCCTCCCCAAAACTGCCGCGTAAGCACCCCTATTGATCTCCTAATCCCGTGTGGAGTAAAAGAACCCGACCCCCTTTTTCTCTGCTCCCACGACCAGAGCCCCCATCCCTCTTTTTGTTCTTTTCCACCTGCCAAGAAAAACGGATGGAACTGCCATCTCTCCTTTTTCTTCGTGCATATCTGCTGGAAATTTTAATGTTGAAGGCTCCACCCCTGCTCAGCATTCTGACAGTTGAAAGACTAACTACTCCAGCACTGCAGTTAAATAATTCCATAGTTTTTGACGTTCATATCTGGCAATTTCTTTTATCACACATAACGCGATCCCTTGCCACATGTGAATGCCAAAACGTAGGAAGGGGTGATAAGCTTTCTCCATCTCTTTGGTTAATAGCTTGCAGGGAATATCAGAAATTAGCCTAAGGATGAACTCTAGAATGTCATATCCACTTGTTGTAGACAGGGCTCCCTTAGCATAATACTACTCCAATAATCAGGGATTTCATCACCTAGCATCGTGCAAAAGCTTGAAAGATGGCTTGTTGATGACACCTCCAGCTTGATTTTTGGCAAATCTTTAAACATCTCCGTACTCAAGATTTCTCCTCCACTGCACATGCCCTGCAGAACATCACTATTTTGACTATCAATATGATCATTCTCATTCTCACTAGTCTTGGAATCCTTGGTTCCATCCACCTCTTCTTCAATGTCAACTTCATCTTGCAAGCTCATGCTAGACACATTCTCATTGGTTTTCAGCTCAATTGCACATAAGGAGGATGCTTCTTTGCTGTTTGATCCACAATGAATAACTCCACTTCTTCCTCCACATCTCTGAATTTTTTCCAACGATGTGTCGAGGATCAATTTCCGGAAATCGGTCAAGCGATTGTATTTGATGTTTGATAAGAAAGCATCCCCCCTTGAAACAAAGCCGTTTCTAATTTCCTTTGCACATCAATTTTCTGAGCTAACATACTCCCCTCTCCTTATTTGCGAAGTCGTCCTCGACGAGCCATTCTTGCTGCAATAAAATTCAAACAACCATGAACCTGTCAATTTTCAATTGATTCGCATACCTTTTCATCGAGCCATCATTCCAAGTGGACCTGCACTCATTGAAGCTATTAGTGCTCAAAAAAATCACTCATGAATACATACAAATCAGTCACTTCAATTGATTCAAGAACATGCACATATATGCAACTCCAATTCCACATACATTAAATTGTTCATGCATTCCATTATGAAATTAGTTTCAACCAAAATAACACATTCATACCTCTCCATGTTTGACACATGCCACTATCATTGCAAAAAAACAGAAATGGAAATACCGGAATGAACAACAACAACTGAAATGAATTCAACAGGACATGCAAAAATACCCAAAATGCATACCCCATTATTGCACCTACTATTCGCTATGTACAATTATTCCATGACTAGATACTCGTGAAGAATCCCCATCGTCGTCCTACAGAAACCATCGAGACTCGAGTACAAGTCAAGACCTACATAAAAAAAACCTAGAGTGTCCCACATACCAGAAAAACCCTCAGATAGAGCACACAAGTTATAAAGCAAGACCGTTGCATTACCTCGCTAAAGCCTCATCCATAAGTACATATAGAATCTCTGTGCCTTCAAGAATGTTGATTCAAAGTGAGCTGATCTGTCACAAGCTATCACATACTAGTCACACAAGCAAATAACGTTCCCTTCCAGGCGATCATCGCCCTCTCTCTCTCTCTCTCCCCCTCAGGAGTGGGGAATAATTTCATAGGTAACTTTTATTTTAATCACATGTTGGCCTACATTGTCACTGGATGCGATTCGTGGACCTGACCACCCGATCAGGTTGACTCCACCCCATCTACCAATGCAATGCAGTGCACAACACACAAACACACAATGATAACACATAACATATATCAGCTAGCCCATAACGAAGCTCGATGCGGCTCATGGTCGTGACTACCCAGCCACGATGGCTCCACCTACCTACCAACCCGTTATGGCGCGTAGCTAAGACACAGACATATACCTCCCAAGCCTATGGCGAAACTAGCTGCGGCTCGTGGTCCTAACCACCCGGCGAGGATAAATCCACCCACCTACTAGCCCACCATAGTGCATTGGTACGATCACAATCAACACAAATTTTTTCTTTTCTTTTCTTTTTCTTCTTTTTTCATAGTGAATTAGTTCACCCAAGTCCTGAGAATTAGGGAGAGGAAGAAAGGGACTTTCCCACTTTTCCAACACATGCATGCAACCATATACACTCTAGCCTTTGACAGATCAACCACCTCTTCACTCCATTCTCTCAATTACAGACACTACATATGTATTAATCGAGTTGACTTTTCACTTGGTAACTACAGCCGGCTATGCCTTAGTCCCTCGTATACCTATCCCTAGGCGATCTAGAATGTGAGTCCCCGGAATGTCTCATGTAGTCTCACATCGTACTCACATCCCGACAACTTCCCTAGGGTGAGTCAGGCTCAACTTCAGGAGCTCCGTCATCACTTCCTATCGTTAGCATATCTGCCCAAGCCCACGTGATATCGTTTTCCTCGTTAGGCATTTCCCTCGAAGGATCGAAATAGTAATATCGATCTCCCGCCCATCCTACATGTCGAGTCAGGTATTCCTCAAAACACTCAATGTAAAATGCAACACCCAAACCCTGGTTTATAAAGCATACCAGCCAATGCACTTCCTCAACATCGTATTCCGTCTCAAAGTCGTCGACATCTATGTCCATGCGGGCGAATGTTTGGTCCGAGAAATATATCCTTAGCTCGTACAAGTAGAGTTGCGTTATTTGATCTGCCATTTTGTTACTTAGCTCCTAACAGTCTCTGCATAATACAAAAATATTAGAAGTCCAAAATTCTTGAGCTAGCAAGGAAGAAAATTTATAACACACAAATCATAGCTTACATATGCGCATATATATATAACTATACATCTATGTACAAAGAGTCTACTACATCCTTCTGCTTGGATCTCGTCTGGCTTCTCTCGTCCTAATGTCACTTGAAATATGGTTTAACTCGAAGCGCGTTAACCTTCATGGGAGCATATTCTTCTTCTAAATCTTGAATTTGCATGGAACCATTGGAGTTGAGTTCCACCACCTTAAACGGTCCTGCCCATCTTGTCTGTAGCTTCCCCGGGAATTTATAATATTTACTATCATAAACTAGCACCAAATCCCCTTCTTGAATCACATAGGTCTTGAGATTCTTATCATGCCTCTCCTTACGTCTCTTCTGAATAGCTTCCAAACTTTGTTGTGCGATGAGTCTCTTTTCTTCCAGCTTGACCAGTTGTATGTACCTCTCCTTTAATGACTCTTCCTCGCCCAACCTGGCTTTGATGGCCACTCTTAATGTTGGAACTTCTTTTTCGATGGGAAAGATGGCTTCCTCGCCATATACTAGGGAGAACGGAGTGCTCTTAGTCGTCACTCGGTAGGATGTTCGATACGCCCACAAAGCTTCCAAAAGTCTCTCATCCCAGTCTCTCCTATGCACAGCTACTGTCTTTGTCAGAATCTGTTCCAGCACCTTGTTGGTGACCTCCACTTGTCCATTTGCCCTCGGGTAATATGAAGTGCTTTTTCTATGTTTGAACTTATATAATTCCATTAATTCGTCGATCAATTCGTTGACAAAATGTGTTCCTCTATCACTCACTATTTCCAACGGGCATCCGAATCGAGTGATAATTTGTTCATACAAAAATTTAGCTACATCAACAGCTCGGTCAGTCTTCAGAGCTTTGGCTTCCACCCACTTGGTAACATAGTCAGTGCAGACCAGAATATACCTATTGGATCTACGTCGTGAGGGAGGATCAATAGGCCCCACAAAATCAATTCCCCATTTCTCAAAGGGCTTAAGAGCGAGTACCGGCGTGAGAGGAGCAGCATGTGCTAATGTGGGTTTGCCCATTCGTTGGCATCTGTCGCATTTCTTACAGTATGTATGAGACTCTTTGAACAGCGTTGGCCACCAATACCCAGCCAATAAAATCTTTCTTGCCGTCAGTTCACCAGCAAAATGCCCACCGCAAGGTTCGTCATGCAAAGCCCTCAACACTAGGTTTGCTTCTTCTTCCTCGAGACACCTCCGATAGATGCTCTCATGAACAAAATATCGATAGAGTTGCCCCCCAATGATGCTATGGTGCTTTGCCAATGCTAACAGTTTTTGCTTCTCTCTCTTGCTTGCTCCTGGCGGATATTTAGTAGTGCACAAGAAATTCACCAAGTCGGCATACCAAGGTACTTTAGCGTCAACCTGGAATAGATGCCCATCGGGAGCATCATCGGGCACACCAGAGATTGGCTCCTCATTAACAATTCGAGATAAATGGTCGGCCAATATATGCGCTTTGCCTGGTCTGGTTACCACTGTGAACTGAAATTCTTGGAGAAGTAGCATCCACCTCATCAATCGCCCTGATAGCTCGTGTTTATTAATGATATACTTAAGGGCTTCATGATCCACATAAAACGTGAAATGTTTTCCCATCAAATAATGCTGATACTTGTTCACCGCAAAGATCATCGAGAGACATTCCTTTTCTGTAGTCGTGTAGTTCCTCTCAGTGTTATTCAAGTTGCGACTTGCATAATATATAGGGTGGTCCAACTTCTTTTCATCGGCTTGGCATAGTACTGCTCCAACTGCAGCATGAGAAGCGTCGGTATGCACATGGAATTCTTTCGTCCAGTCGGGTGCTACCAAGATTGGTGCATTTATCAATTTATTTTTGATCAATTCGAATGCAACTTGACACTCTTCCGTCCATTGGTATTGTTGGTCCTTCCTCAAAAGATTCGTCAGTGGTGCCGCTATTGATGCAAAATTTAATATAAAACGTCGATAATAATTCGCATGGCCCAGGAATCCTCTGAGTTGCCACAAATTTTGGGGAGGTGGAAGTTGTCCGATCTTTTCCACTTTATCCTCGTCAACCGCAATCCCTTTCTCGGAAATAACATGTCCCAAAAGCAATCCTCTTTGTACTCCAAATGTGCACTTTTCAGGATTTAATGCGATGCCTTTTTCGATGCTTCTTCTTAAAATAGCTTCGATCCTCTCCATCATGTTTTCATCATTGCCTCTGATTGCAAAATCATCGAGGAATATCTCCATCCAATCCTGCAAATAGTCTTGATAAGTAGCTATCATTGCTCTCTGGAATGTGGCCGGCGCATTGCATAATCCAAATGGCATCACACGATATGCGTACGTACCCCATTCTGTCGTGAAAGTAGTTTTTGATTGATCCTCTTCATGGATTTGGATCTGGTTGTATCCACTGAAACCATCCAAAAATGAGTACAATTTATGGCCAGCCACTCTGTCCAAGATTTGATCAGTGAACGGCAAGGGGAAATGATCCTTCTTCGTGCGCTCGTTCAGCTTTCGATAATCTATGCAAATACGGATTTTCTTATTTTTCTTCGGAACAACTACAATTGGTGATACCCACTCGCTGGCTGCAATGGGATATATAAATCCTGCTTCCAATAACTTAGTCAATTCTAGCTTGATCAATTCCGAGTAGACTGGATTTATCCGCCTAAGTCGTTGACATATTGGTCGGGTACCTTCTTCAAAATCTATATAATGTTGGCAGATTTGGGGATCAATTCCTCTCAAATCACTGTATGACCATGCAAAGGCCTTGCCGAAATTTTTGAGTGTCATTTTAATACAATCTCGTACCCCATCTGGTAGCTCTGACCCCACACTCAAGAACTTTTCTGGAAAAACTTCCCATTTTTCCAACTGAGCTTCTCACGAATATTCCTTATTCCTTGATGACACTGTGATTGGAACGTGCTCTCCGATCACGCGTGCATGGTTGGCCAGTAAATCATTGTTTTGTTCTCTTTCGATTGAACCTAATTTCTTTAGTTCAGCTTTTGCAATGGCTTCCGACACTTTAGTTTTACTCTTCGCTTCTTTTTCCGATTCTCGACTTCTCTTTAGAATCTCTGCTTCTAGCACTCTAACCCTTTCTCTCAACTGTTGTACTTCCATTGTCGGAGCTAACTCCAGTTTCAACTCTTCTCTTGAAGTTCCCTTCTCTAGGGACTGAGTAGCTTTATTTTCCTTTGCGTCTATACTCAACATGTAGCACTCAAATTCTCTTGTATGTGTCAACCATCCTAGCAACTCCTGATCGGAATCTTTGTTATAGAGCAATGGATTTTGATACTCTCCCATCTTCGTGTCTTGGTTCTTAAAGAGCTGCAAGTTGAACCCGTCTTGAAGCAGATTCTTGTAGGTGTCCGTGCTCAAAGAAAACCTAGCTCGTGCAATCTCGTACCTTGCTTTCTCCTTCTCTTTCTTTTCCATCTCATCGACTATTATTGTTTTCTTCTTGTTGCTCGAGGGTGTGGATACTTGTATTTGAATCCGATCAGACTTTGGCCCTATTGAAATAAAACCTGTGCGCCAGTCATGCACACATTCGGCTTGCACCAGCCATGGCCGTCCAAGTAGGATCGAGAAGGTAGCCTCTGAGGTCCTTGGTCTTACTATCAGATAATCAACTTTAAACTCTAGACCGCCCACAACTGTGCTTACATTCTTCAAAAGGCCCGCAGGCTTCACTTGTGTTTGATCCGCCATTCTTAAAGACATCGGCGTCTCTTCCATGTGGTTGAGGCCCAAAGCTTTCATCATGAACTCAGTCATCAGGTTGACTGCGGCTCCACTATCTAACTGAGCACCAGGGACTGCATATCCTTTGATCTCGACCGTCACAGCTGGAGCATTCGAATCAATTTGCGTCGTAATGCTTTGAATGATCCCTTGGACATCTTTATCTTGTCTCTTTTTATCTCGAGCTTTCCTCGGCTTCTTAATATATTCGTTGTAGAATTGTTTCCTATAAGCAGGTGAACATTTTAGCAATGTGCCAATGTCCAGCGTGACTTCCGTATCAGCGAGCAACTTTACAATATCTACTTCTTCCGAACTTTGTCTTTCCTTTCTACACTTCGGAGCCCTTAATCTTTCAGGGAATGGTGCTATGCCTGGCACAAACTCCTTAGTCACGGGTGGAAGAATCTCTATCTCTTCCCCATCCTCAAACTCTTGCTGCTCAGCAAATCCTCCAACTTGGTTTTCTACCTCTTCACGCTCAGTGATCTTCTCTTGACTCCCTTTTTCACCTTCGCCTCCTGGATTCTTCTTCGAGTACTCTTGAGTCCTTGTGACTACTGCCACAGTTGGATCATTGTGTGGTTTCTTGGCCTCGTAAACATCCACAAAGTGCATTGACGAGCTAGAGCCTTCTTGAGGGTTCGGTGTCTTGAACACTACTCCGATCGTAGGAACTTGCTCTTGAGCTCTAGATGTGGAATGCATCTGAGTATCAACATAATTCGAGGACCCTACTGGTCCTTTTTCCTTGCCGGCGGCAGCTCTTCGTTTTGGACAATCTTCATCAAAGTGGCCCTCCCCACTACAGTACCTACATAGTGGGGTATAATCAATTGGTTTCTTTTTGTTTGGACATCTAGATTGAGTATGGCCAAAGCCATGGCATCTCCAACACTGGATTGGACCATCTCTTCTTTGGTCACGTGCGGCTCCTCTTGGATAGTCTCCTCCTTGACCCTGAGCACCATATCCATAAGTCGGTCTGTTTTCCCAGCGGGATATAGGTGGGACACTTTGAGCGGGCAATCCCGTGTAAGGTCTTTCTCTTGTATCTCCGGATTTCATGGTCCTCTCTTCATAGGCTCTCTTGTTGTAACATCGGTCCTCCGTGTGATTTGTTCTTCCACAAAAAGTACAACGCATCCTAGGTGGTGATCTATCTGTGAATACTCTCGAGACTGTGGGGCATTCTGAAGCCAAATGGCCGTAACCATGACACTTTCCGCACCATGTATTTGATCGAAACACTTGATTCGGGTTTGTTGTGACCTCTGGTTTTACTGTGTATGTCTCCTGAGTCATTGTGGCAGCTTTTATAGCTTGCGTGACCAATTCCAATATTCGTTCTTCAGTTAGCGCAGGCTTTACCTCGCCTGGAGTGCTAGTGGCAGCTACAAAAGCTGGAGTCGTCAATGCGGGACTTCCTTGGCCAGGATCTTTCATCGGTATATTTCCTGGGCCTCCCATTGGCTCGTATAAGAGTTCCATCTTCCTTTGTTGGCATAATTGTACTTCCTCCCAGAGCCTCGCTTGTTCCTTAGCATCCATTAAAGTCGCAGGTCTTGTCAGGCTGATATGCTGCTGTGCCGTAGGATCTCTCAATCCCGAAATGAATCTTCTTTTCAATGTCTCATCGTTCGGGGCATTCACGCCCATCTTTCTTACCAAGGTTTCCATTCTCTGAATATAGTTATCGATGCTCTCATTGACTCCTTGTCGCAAGTAATCCATTTGTTGGGCCAATCTGTCTTGGAAGCCTTGTCGTCGAAACTTTGCCAAGAAGGCTTCCTTGAGCATTTGATAAGTTCCATGCTCTTGTGGTGTCAGATTCCCATACCAATTGGCTGCCTCATCACGGAGAATAGCCGGAAAAATTCTCAACCTTTGATCCTGGTCAACTACATCATTGGCCTCACAGGTAACCTCAAACAACTGGATAAAACTATCCGGATCTTCGTCCCAAGTACTTGAGAACTTGGTGAAGTCCCCCAAGTGAACCGAAATCCGCTGAGCCATTTCGAACAGAGGTGTGATGTCAATATCACTTCGATCCCAGAAATTTAGTGCACGCGGCCTCAGGATCCCTCCTTCAAACTTTCGCACTTGATTCGCGACTCTCCTACGGGAGTACACGTTTTTGGCCGATTTCTTCGAACCAATCGAGGTCCACTCACCTGGCGGTTCCCACCTTCTCCTTTCTCTTTCAAGGGCTCTTCTCTGAGCGCGTTCCTCTCTTTGAGTTTGTGTTGCTCCTGACGATGAGCTCCCCTCGCTCATGTACTAGATATTGGGGTCCGCAAGCTCAGCCAACCTGTGGCGCTAGGCGAACCTATGGCACTCTCTTATAGAGACGTACCAAGCTATTCCCAGCAAACGCACCAAAATGTTTAGCCTTTTAAGCCCAAGGAGAAAGATGATTGTGGAAGCCTTTATTTTGCTTAACCCCTCGCAATCGGTCTACTTGGATCACCTAGAGCCCACAATTATCTCGCAATGGATTCTTCCTATGTCTATGCACTAGCTCATATGTTCCCGGCAAACGCACCAAAATGTTTAGTTCTAATGCCCAAGGAAAAAGTGATTATACAAGACTTAATTTTGTTCAAATCCCTCGGAATCGGTCCAATTGGATTTCCTAGAGCCCACAATTGCTCTCGAATATCACATATATATTTCTTTTTTACCATCACACATCTTACTTGAATAGTGGATGTGTATTAGATCATTGATCTCTGCATATAAATACTTAGTAACTTCTCACAACTTGATATAATAAGGTCTTAAAGATTCAGCGTCACTTCAATACATCACGTAAGCAGAGCACTTGCTTTATTTATACATAAAGCAATCCAAAAGATCATGCAATTCAATACAACTTCAACAGAGTATGACGAACATAAACAGCACTCTACTCAACCATAGAACAATCATGTATGCCTTATTTGCTTGATTGTATACGTCAAGCATGTATTCAGTATTTCTTACAAAGCAATGTTAAGGATCTGTTATTCAGTCATATACATCATAACTGCATTAAAAAAATATGACTATATCTACCTTCATAGAGAACAATTCTTATCACTGTGATCATTTGCTTCACATACAATTGATCTACGTGAACTGTATGTCTTGACTATACTGCAGCAACACGACATTTCATTCAATTATTTGGTTATAGAGCAGTACTATGTATTTATTCAAAAGCACTTCATGAGTAAAACATATATCTATATCTGTCTGACACTCATTTTTCATGTAAACTGACATCAGTTCAACCATTTATCAACATGCAACACATGCAACTTACTGTCATGCCTCATATCGAAGTGCAATATGTTTTCCGCAATCATATTAATCCTTGACAATCAAATTAAGCATCGACAACAATATCACTTCATGACCACCACGTGACAATGTCACATCATTAGCACACACGTTCATATACATAACATTCGATCACGACGTACATAATAGTCTAATGAATCAAAGACGCACAGTACATACGTATGACAAATATCTATTCTATGCTCATGTGCAGTTTTCTGTGTTTACAGTCAGCATACATATATATTCGGGACCTTCACAACTCTGTCAATTAAAAATCATTGAGTCACAAGAAGGCATTTCATAAGTATCGAACATTTCTCCGACCTCTGCACATCACCTTATCTCAGTACATCAAAAAACATCATATGAACAACTTAAGACTGTATCGCGTAATACTACAGCATACGACATATGTCTTGTATAAACATAAGACAGTCTTTTACCTCGATTACTTGATTATTCCTCTCCTCAAGCTATAGTAAACAATATCTTTGCTTCTCCTGGAACTGTACTCAGAGATTGTTCGCACTGATGTCAAGCAACTTGCCCCTCTGTTCCAGTCAGCGTTCGAAGGAGCAAAGACCAAATTCTCAGAGAATACCAAGATAATGTGTAATTCTCATCTCTCCTGAGTAGGTATCTCCTCCACAATGTGCTTCTCTTCCCCCAATCTTTAGCTCGGTGCATAGTACCTTTTTTTCCCTCCGAGAGATGCGCTGCGGTCTTCTAACATAACATCTCCCTGTTAAAGAACCATCAGCCCCCCCCCATGTTTGTTTGTTGCCAGAGAGAAAAAAACGAATGAGTGATCTCCTGAACCCTTTCTAATTCTTGTGCGAAAACAGAGCAAGCCGTCCCTTCTCCGTGTATAGGCTGATAGATCATAAACCCCCAAACGTTCAGAGATCTTTGCTCTCCTCCCCAAAACTGCCGCGTAAGCACCCCTATTGATCTCCTAATCCCGTGTGGAGTAAAAGAACCCGACCCCCTTTTTCTCTGCTCCCACGACCAGAGCCCCCATCCCTCTTTTTGTTCTTTTCCACCTGCCAAGAAAAACGGATGGAACTGCCATCTCTCCTTTTTCTTCGTGCATATCTGCTGGAAATTTTAATGTTGAAGGCTCCACCCCTGCTCAGCATTCTGACAGTTGAAAGACTAACTACTCCAGCACTGCAGTTAAATAATTCCATAGTTTTTGACGTTCATATCTGGAAATTTCTTCTATCACACATAACGCGATCCCTTGCCACATGTGAATGCCAAAACGTAGGAAGGGGTGATAAGCTTTCTCCATCTCTTTGGTTAATAGCTTGCAGGGAATATCAGAAATTAGCCTAAGGATGAACTCTAGAATGTCATATCCACTTGTTGTAGACAGGGCTCCCTTAGCATAATACTACTCCAATAATCAGGGATTTCATCACCTAGCATCGTGCAAAAGCTTGAAAGATGGCTTGTTGATGACACCTCGAGCTTGATTTTTGGCAAATCTTTAAACATCTCCGTACTCAAGATTTCTCCTCCACTGCACATGCCCTGCAGAACATCACTATTTTGACTATCAATATGATCATTCTCATTCTCACTAGTCTTGGAATCCTTGGTTCCATCCACCTCTTCTTCAATGTCAACTTCATCTTGCAAGCTCATGCTAGACACATTCTCATTGGTTTTCAGCTCAATTGCACATAAGGAGGATGCTTCTTTGCTGTTTGATCCACAATGAATAACTCCACTTCTTCCTCCACATCTCTGAATTTTTTCCAACGATGTGTCGAGGATCAATTTCCGGAAATCGGTCAAGCGATTGTATTTGATGTTTGATAAGAAAGCATCCCCCCTTGAAACAAAGCCGTTTCTAATTTCCTTTGCACATCAATATTCCCTATGTTCTTAGGAGGCTCCTCCATGCTCAATCCCTTTTCTCCACATCCCTGCAATCAATATCTCCACATGCTTCTCATCAATCATCAAATTCATTCTTCAAGTACCTGAAATCAAACGTATTTCCTGCCAAATAGAACCACATTAGTGCATTAAAACCAACCATTTTCTGAGCTAACACATACACATATACATACACACATACATAGTAAACACATACCCACACACATACATATACACACACATACATGCATACACCTACACATATACATACACTTACACATGCATACATACACTTACATATACATACATACACACATACATACATACATGCATACACATACACTTACACATACATACATACCAACACATACACATACATACATACACACATACATGCATACACATACACATATACATACATACACTTACACATACATACATATACACACATACACATACCCACACATATACATACACACACATACATAATAAATACATGCATACACATACCCACACATATAGATACACACACACATACATCCACATATACATACATACATACACACATCATACATTTATAGTTTTCTATGTGTATTTATATGTTAGAATGTGTATTTGTGTATATGTGAATATGTGTGTATGTGTAAATTTGTATATGTGAATGTGTATGTGTAAATTTGTATATGTGAATGTGTATGTATGTAAATAATTAGATTATTAATATCTAGTACCATTATTTGCTACACAATCAGATTTTGATCATTGAGAGGGAACTCCACCAGCGTCTCCTAATCGTGCAAGGACTACTTATTGTAAGTATATCAAACTTTTAATTCTAATATTTGATAGATACATACATGATTGATATATGTTTTTTTATTGTTATGTTATAATCAGATGCTAATCAATCAGAGGGTATTCCACCACTAGAGGAAAAAATAGGGGGAGATATTAGCCCAATGGATATTTAAGAAATAGATCTATTCTGTGATTGTCTTCTAAATATAAAAATAGCCCAAATTTTGAACCCTAACTTTTGTAGGATTGTTTCTTTTCACCACGTTCATGATTTTGGGCATGCCCACTACACAAATTTTTCGTATGATAGCTAGATATTCTCCCGGATGAAGTCATGAGTGCAAAATGTTAACAATAGGTACTTCTACTACTGTTCTTTGTTTCCTCAATACTATGTGAGCTCTTAGAGATTTTCTCAAATCCTCTCTTTGATCTTGCCTTGTGTGCGTGTGTGTGTATGTGTGTGCATGTTGGTGTGCTTTCACTCACACACTTGTGCCTTCACTTGCTCGTGGTCTTCATACCGGTCCTCACGTCTCCGCAGATTGACAAGTAAAGGAGGTGGTGCTTACGCTTGAGCTACACCAAATTTTGGCGCCATTTCCGGGGGGAGAGCTTCGGGGACGAGCATTGTGATGGTAAGATCGTAGATTTGCGACGTTGGAAGGTGTAAAAACTGTCTTTTTTGTTCATTTTCGGATTTTTCTTCTTCATCTTCATCATCATCATCATCTCCACCCTCTTCCATCTTCTTCTTCATAGAAATTTCTTGTTTTTTAGTGCCTTTTCACCATTTTCATACCATCTTTCATGCATGATTGTGCGAGGAGGAGCCAGGAAGTGCAAGAGAGAGCAAGCGTTGTGTTTTTTAATGATTTTCTGCACATACGGAGCTCGCCATTGTTCGGCGCTCAAAAACTTGAATTTCCCGCCAAAAAACACGATTCTGTGAAGAAAATCACGATTCTGTGAAAAATTCAAATTTTTTTGAAAAAATCACGATTTTCTATTTTCCGCCTAAAAGTTTGTTGAAAGAAAACACGATTCTGTGGTTGTGCTCAAAATCACGATTCTCACAAATCACGATTTTCAGCCAAAAAACACGATTCTAAGGAAACACGATTCTGTGGTTGTGCTCAAAATCGCGATTCTCTATATTTTTGAAAACCACGATTCTCTGAGACAAAATCGCGATTCTCAAAAACATGATTCTTTGCTCAAAATCGTGATTCTCACAAATCGCGATTTTCGACAAAAACACGATTCTATGAAAACACGGTTCAAAATCGCGATTTTCAAAAACACGATCCTCTGCTCAAAATCGCGATTCTCAAAAACACGATTCTCTGCTCAAAAATCGTGATTCTCACAAATCACGATTTTCAGCAAAAACACGATTTTGTGAAAACACGATTCTCTGCTCAAAATCGCGATTTTCAAAAACAGGATCCTTTGCTCAAAATCGCGATTCTCAAAAACACGATTCTCTGCTCAAAATCGCGATTCTCACAAATCACGATTTTCAGCCAAAAACACGATTTTGTGAAAACACGATTCTCAAGGTACAAAATCACGATTCTCTGATTTCACATAATCATGATTCTCTGATTTCACACAATCGCGATTCTCTTGGTTTCACAGGATCGCGATTTTCTTGAAGTTCATAGCATCGCGATTCTCTTGATATTCATAAAATCGTGATTCTCTTGATATTCATAAAATCGCGATTCTCTTGATGTTCATAAAATCGTGATTCTCTGATTTCATAGCATTGCGATTCTCTGATTTCACAAAATCGCGATTCTCTTGAAGTTCACAAAATCGTGATTCTCTTGAAGTTCACAAAATCGTGATTTTTTCCAAAAGGTCATGTTTGCCTGCTTTGACCCCCAAGAGCGTGATTTGACATAACTTTTTCATCCAAAGTCCATTTTTTGAGCTCTATAGCTCGTTGGACAGCTCGTTTCGAATCCTACACGGCCTCAACTATTTTTTATAAGAATAATGAGTTGATTTTCAGATAGGATATTTTGAAGTTGACCCTCCGGTGGGACCAAGAACCCAAGGGGACTCCAAAGGATTTTGAACCATACTAAGGGGAAATTTTGGACCCTTAACCAAAGCTTATGAACCTGAGATCTGGTAGACACCTAGGCAAGGATAGACAAAGCATTAGATCTTCTCAGTCTAGTTTCAACCATACAGCTAAGTCTTGGGCACAACAACTAAGTGGTTGTCCTTACGTACTAAACTCTGACACAAGTGACTCAGAAATGTCTTTTAGCATGGGGAAACCTGCAAGTGGCTCAGGAACTACCCATCTACAAACACCAGAAGGTCCCTATAAGACACAATTGGAATATATTCGGACCAACCGATTAGGTGCTCGCATCTATGAGGATGGCCTGAGGCGATCAGTGGTCCAACTCAAAAATCCAGATCAACCCTTTGGACTATAGCTAAGTTCTTATTCGAGAATGTGTTCAC
This sequence comes from Ceratopteris richardii, assembly GCA_020310875.1. NCBI lineage: Eukaryota > Viridiplantae > Streptophyta > Polypodiopsida > Polypodiales > Pteridaceae > Ceratopteris > Ceratopteris richardii. The sequence continues at coordinate 100,863,937 of CM035442.1, read as the reverse complement.
AAGATATTGGCTACCAATAGAGTTAGTGAGCGATAGAGGCACACACTTCTTGAATGAGGTCATTGAAAATCTTCTCCAAGAATTCTTGGTGATACATAAAAATTCTGCCCCCTATCATCCACAAGATAACAGACAAGCCGAGAGCACCAATAAGATCCTCTGTAATGTATTGACAAAACTGGTAAATAATAAATGCTCTGATTGGGACAAACAGCTACATCATGCTGTTTGGGCTTATCGAGTTGCCTATAAAACGGTACTGAATGCCACCCCATTTCAGATGGTCTTTGGACAGAATGCAGTGCTACCATTGGACTTCCTCATCCCAGCCTTAAAGGTAGCACAAGAGCATGAGTGGAATGGACATGAGTTGTCCTCCAGGATCTTTGATCTAGAACGCTTAGGTGAAACGAGGCTACGAACGGCAGCAGGCATCTATGCTGCAAAGAAAAGGCAAAAGGCATACTTCGATACACACATTAAGGATAAGGGACTGAAAGAGGGAGATCTAGTGTTGGCTTACACACTAAAACAACATGCCCGTAAGTTGGAAAAACGAGGATATGGACCCATGATCATTAACAGAATTTCCACTAGTGGCGCGGTTCAATTGGCTACTTTAGAAGGTGATATCTTGCCAAACTATATTAGTGGATGTAGAGTCAAGCTATATCAAGAACCTCTTACTGAGGATATGCTTACGAGACTCAACACTGCTAAGAAGCAAAAAGAAGAGGAGTTAAGGGTGAGGGAAGAAGCACAGGCAGAGGCCAGAGAGCGTATTAGGCAAAATAAGTTAAGGCGACTAGGCCTAGATGTCAACTCAAAAGCCCCAAAATATCACATGGATATGTGCCAAAAATCAGGCATAATTACTTCTCAAGTCATTGACCGACATCCCTTTGTGACCATAGAGATAGGACAAGGAAAGGGTGCAAGGACTCTGAAAGCATTGATTGATTTAGGTGCAGCAAGTAGTGCAGTTAGACTATCCTACTGCCAAGACTTGCAGTTGAACATCAATCCCATAGAAGCTTATCTCATAGGATTGGGAGGTGTGGAAACCCCTTGTTTGGGCGAGGTGGAACTTCCCATCTACCTTCAAGATGTTCCAATGAAAGTCAAAGCGCTAGTGTGTCAAGATGAGAACCTTACAGAACCACTTGTCTTGGGTCAAGATTGGATCTATGACCATGCAGTTAACTTAGACCTAAGAAGTCAAACTCTTCAAGTTTGGGTACATGAACAATGTATTACATTAGAATTAGAGAACTGCATGCTCCCAGATCATGGCACCACACACTCTCTTAGTTCTTCTAAGACTAATCATATGGACGAAGATGTTGTATGTGTCAAAAGCTCTATGATGCAAAAGGAGTCAACCGTGGAAGAACATGTTCGAAGGCAGGTGGATCTTTCTTCTTCTCCAAAGAATCAAGTAGCCACAGTAGTGCATCCACCACACAGGCAAACACAACCATTCACGACAACTGCTACATCAAATAGAAATACACTATTCGATAAGAAAGCAGTTCCGAGCATGAAGCAGATCTGGGTACGCAAAGGAGAGCAACTACCAGCCTTGCCCCCACAAATCCCATCCAGGCAAGCCAACCAGGCCAGAAGACGAAGGAAGCAACTCGGACAAGCTCAATCACAAGGTATCCAACAAGTTTGGGTGCCTAAGAAATTAGCTGCAGCTCAACAAGGGCGATTACAGATGTGGGTACCTAAGAAGCTCTCACATCCACAACAACCTATGTTCTCCCACATGCGAACGGTCTCAACAAAGAAGCCAAAAAGAGAAAAGGGTAAGAACCACGTACAGAGACTAAAAGAAGATCAAATCAGCTCTTCAACAATAGTAGGAAGACGTGCAAAAAGGATATGGTTTTGGAAGCCAAAAGTACAAGTAGCCTCCATCGAAAAGCGCCAACCACACTGGATACCACAGTTCAGAAAGCATCCAAAGAGGAAGACACCTGAAGTAATCTCTACAGTGCCAAATGTTGTTCTAAAATGGATCCCTATAAGGAGGAAGGATCAATTGTCATCTCGAGATCCAATGGATACCTCCAACAAAGATGACATTAACATCCGCAAATAACATCGAAAGCCTCGACGAGCGACAACCATGTGCTCCTTGCACAACCTTGTCGTTTGCACCATTCAGGTCATGCATTTCCAAAGTATGCATTAATATAGGGCCACATTACATGGCCGTGCATAGAGACAATTGAGAGTCCCATGCACTGGAGCACATTGACACATGTAAACCATTTTTTGATACTAAACTTTGTCTTCTTGTTTTGTGACATTTTCCAAAAAAAAAAAAAAGAGAGGGAAAGAACTTGTTCCCAGGTTTCGCCCATGGAACATGAATGAGTCATGCTTAGTGGAAGATTGAACCATCCATTACTGGGCATTTATCAGTTTGGATAGAAGTGTGTCTCAGCTATCAGATGATGTAATTGCTGCCTTATCTGGTAGATGTCAAGAACTTGGCATGAACATGGCATCCACAACCATGGTTTCCCCTTACCATGGTGGGAGTGCAGAGCTTGAAGGTCCACAACTTCATAGATGCTTAACTACTACATGTGTGAGAGCATCCAGGGAGATATCTGCAAGGAGTAGTTCTGGTACCCTGCAAATATTTGTATGTATACTGGATGAGAAGAATCCTGCTTATAAGGAGATAGGATCAGCCACTCAAAAGATCTCATCAGTGGACCTTCAACATGGACATTCATCAACAATGTTCCATCCCAAAGGCCCAGTGTACAACACGAAGAGATGAACATCGATCGACCTTCTCCATGGTAAGTATCTTTACTTTGGAAACACCATAACCATGATAGCTTAGGAAACCTCTTCGTCGGCATACCCTTGAGCACTTAGCTCACGACCCCCAATTTTTGCACCATACTTCTTCCAATGCATTTTCCAAGTAAGCATGCATAGGGCTACATTACAAGGCCGTGCACAAGGCACATATTTTCCTCAACCCATGCACGAACACACTTACCCATCATCCATTATGGGTTATGAGTACTTGGCATGACTACTATGAACATCATCTTTGGACGATCTGAAGCCATCAATGGAGACTCATAATGGCACAATCATGCTCGATTCCAAGGCAGAAGCACCTACCAAGGGACTACAACGTGCAAAGGCTTGCAATGACAAATGAAGAATCAGACAACCAACCTTGCCACATTTGGAAGAGAGACGGCTCTGGTTCTTCCGAATGGACACTCCCTCTCAAAGCAACCTGGAACAACCATTCCAACAAGAGTCTGTCAGGGACGACAGACTCGAGAGGGGGGGGAGTGTTGAAGCTGAAGGTCAAGGACAAAGCACAGGAGCACGTCAAAGAGGTGGACACCCAAGAAGAAGGAGCAAGTAGGGAGCTCCAAGGAGTGTATGTCAAATTTTCAAAAGAAATCCCTATAAAAATAGTGATTTTCGTCACTAAAAACCATTGTAGATACCATTTTCTATTTTTGTAACTCCATTTTGTTCAAGCCGAGGAGTCCTCGAGCTTGAGGAGTATTATAACTATCATCCTACCAATTTTCATATTTTTTAGACTCCATTTGAGCCCTCAAATAAGCCATGGAACCTAATTTTTAACTAGGCTAGACACTAGGTCTGGATAGGGCCAAAACTAGTCAAAAAACTATAAAAAGAGCTAGAGAGCTCATTTTTGAGGTTAGCTTGTTAGAGAATACAGCTTCTGTAAGAGAACTCTTTTGCAATCAAAGTTTTGCATTGTTCCTCTCTTTGATCTTTCCTTGTGTGTGTGTGTATGTGTGTGCATATTGGTGTGCTTTCACTCACACACTTGTGCCTTCACTTGCTCGTGGTCTTCATACCGGTCCTCACGTCTCCACGGATTGACAAGTAAAGGAGGTGGTGCTTACGCTTGAGCTACAAAGGTTTTATTGGTACTTTCAGCAAGACCATTGGCCTGAGGATAATACTAAGAGCTAAATTTAAGAACAATCTGGAGGATGCGAGTAAGCACTTGCACTAAGGAATTCACAAAATGTGTGCCATGATCCGAAACAATCTCTAAGAGAAGACCAAACCGAGGGAACACATCATTCATCAAACATTTGACCACCACTGCCGTAGTGGCGGACCATAAAGCCCAAGCCTCTGCCCACTGAGAAGCATAATCCGTACAAGTAAGTATATATTGTTGATGAGCGATCGTCGTCGAAGGTGTAATGGGACCAATGAAATCCAAGCCCCACTTTTGAAAAGGTTCAAGGGGAGCAACAGGTTGCAATGGAAAATGATGCCTGTGCAAAGGTTGTCCCGATCGTTGGCAAGCATCACACATTTTAATAGAAGTAGTGATATCATGTTGCATAGTAGGCCACCATAAGCCACTGTGCAGAATTTTCCGGTAAGTAAGATCGACCAAAAAATGGCCACCAGAAGGATTAGAATGTGCCATGGCAATAATCGAAGGAACTTCATGGGGTCGAATACACCATAAGAGTGCACCAGAAGGGTCCAAGTAATACAACTGTCCGACAATGAGCCAAAACCGTCGACTATACATGGCCAATTTACAACGAGGTGAAGTAGAAGTATTAGGCGGGGGGCTTCCACTGGTGAGGAAGGTCAAAAGAGTATCATAATACGAAGGTGCCACTGGGAGCTCTTGACCTTCATCTTGTACCGAATCAATCGCATAGATAGCAGGGGTAGTATCATTAATTCCACCAGGGGTTCACCGGAATCAAGACGAGATAAGAAATTAGCTAAGGCATGAGCTTAGCCTGGATGATGTACGACCACGTAATCAAATTCTTGCAATAACAACACCCACCTGGATAATCTTCCCCCTAAATGTTGCTGATGGACAAGATAAACCAGGGCAACATGATCCACATGGAACGTAAATTGGTGTCCCAACAAGTAGTGCCAGAATTTCTTCACCGAATAGACCAAGCCGAGGCGTTCGCACTTAGTGACTGAATAATTCCTTTCATCAGCTGCTAATCATCGGCTAGCATAATAGATAGGATGAAACCACTTATCTTGTTGTTGCATGAGCAAACTACCGATAGCACTGTCCGATGCATCCACAAAGACATGGAACGAAAGCTGCCAGTTTGGTGCGTGCAGTATAGCAGCCTGGGTTAATAGTGTTTTCAGTTGATCAAAGGCAATTTGGCACTCTTCATTCCACACGAACTGTCGGGGAGTACTAGTAATCAACCGATTCAAGGGTATGGCGAAATGTGCGAGCCATCGAAGATGTCACCCATGCCAACGTATTTGGCCAAGGAATCACATAACCTCCTTGGGTGTCGTCAGGGCAGGTGCTTGTAATACGGCTTGCACTTTATCTGGATCCACCTGAATACCTTGCTTTGAAATAATATGACCGAGCAACTTGCCACAGGAAACCGAAAAGACCAACTTGCTGGGATTTAAGCACAACCAGAACTCTCGACACTTAGAGAAGCAGCACCGTAGATGGTAAAGATGAGCTGATGTATCACCCAATAATGAAAAATCATCCATATACACTCGCATAAGGTGGTTAAATAGGGGGAAAAAATTTCTTGCATACATCATTGGAAGATACTAAGAGCATTGTGAAGATCGAACCACATCACCGTACACGCATATACACCCCAATTTGTCATGAACACAGTCTTTTGTATGTCCATTTCAGCCATACGCACCTGATTGTAGCCACTGTAACCATCCAAAAAGCAATACATTTCCCATCCAGCAACATCATCGAGCATTGTATCCAAAAAGGGAAGTGGGAAGGGATCTGGTATAGTCGCCGCATTTAGTTTTCGTTAATCCACACAGAAACGTAACTGTTGGGAAAGATGGATGCATCCTCCAGAAGATTAAGTAGGTGCTGCTAATCCTGCTTTGCACCAGCCCTCAGTGACTCCAGATATGATTAGTAGACTCCCTTAGCTTCCAAATGATACCAAGAAATGCTATATGTACTTTTGAAAAGGTTTGAGTAATGACTTGATCAAAACAGATGAGAACTAGAAAACTTTCTATTTTGGTCTTGATACCTGCTCAGTCTTTCACTCAGTATGACCAGTACACTTACAATTGGCACAATTCCTTCTAGAGGTATTCTATTATCTTAGTAAGCTACCATTTGCAAGTGGAATCATTCAAAATGATGAACTATACTAGGAGAAATAACTTTAGCAAATTTATGGACACCCCCGACTTTTTAGGAAGTATACAGACAAATACTAGTGAGCACTTCGACGGCGATTTCTCAAGATTGGCTGAACCAAGTTGCTTCAAACTTTCTATGATTGTAGTATGCTTTGAGCTGAATCCAACAAGCTTTGAATCACTTGATTTGGTGAAGTAGGCACTGAGATATGCCTCTTTGAAGTTGACAGACTTGGAGATAGAAACTCAGAGTACACAGAAGTGATAGATGTAAATGTATGTATTAATTCACATTGGTTTACAGACTCATTGGCATGCCAAGCATTGCCTAATGAGGTAGAGATGTGTGAGCTATGGTGTAGCTCTCTCACACACTCAATGATAGCAGAAATGAAGCTCGGGAGAACTCTGTCTATCCCGCGACTTTTTTGATCACCTTTTATCCATGATGACTAAGAATTTGAATTCAAATTCAAATCCTTGACTCCCTTCAATCAAGCATCTAAAAGTATGGAGATATTCTCTCAATCACTAGTTCTACTTTTCCACGAATCAATCAAGTAGGTGTATATAAAAGATTCCAAGTCATTTAGACTTTTACATAGGTAAAATGGTAATAAACCTTAAGCATAAGTTCCTATGGGTCTTCACTCATGTAGAGTCTTCAAGTCAAATATCCAAGCCAAATGTGTAGGCTTGCAAATTGCACCAACACCTCCCCCTCAAGCCAAACACTTTGGCTTAAGTCTTCATCTTCAATCTTCAATCACATCTTGCAATCCAATCATGGATTTGAATCTGCATAATTTGTTTCCATCCAAAGCTTTAGTGAGTAAATCTGCACATTGCATATTAGTAGACACATAGGTCAACTGAATGTCCTTGCTTAGCAACTTCTCTCTCACATAGTGGTAATGAACCTCTATGTGTTTTGTTCTAGCATGATATATTGGATTAGCTGCAAGGTGAAGAGAGCTTGTGTTGTCTCCAAAGATAATTGGGGGCCTAGTGAATAGGCCTAGCTCTGTATACAAAAGTTTTAACCAAATAGCTTCTTGAGTGGCATTGGCTAACCCTCTATACTCTACTTCAGTGGATGACAATGCCACTGTTGGTTGTTTCTTGGCTGACCAAGAAATAGGTTTATCACCTGCAAAAGATAAGTATCCTGATGTGCTCCTCCTATCATCCTTGCATCCTGCCCAATCTGCATCTGAATACACTTTAATGTCAATATCTGATGTATAAGGAAAATACAAACCATGGTTCTGAGTTCCCTTTAGATACTTCAAGATCTTCTTTGCAGCCTCTAGGTGAGGTGCCCTTGGTTTGTGCATGAATTGGCTTAGCACACTAACTCCATATGCTATGTCAATTCTGGTTAGGGTTGCATAATTCAAACTACCCACAATACTCTGATAACCTGTAATATCTTGTACTTCATCACCTTCATGAGCACTTAGCTTTAGGTTGACCTCCATTGGAGTACTTGAGACTTTAGCATCCTGCAGGTTAAACTTCTTCAACATGTCTTGTACATACTTTTTCTGAGTGATATATATACCTGAATTAGTATAAACCAATTCAAGTCCGAGAAAGTACTTCAATAATCCAAGATCATTGATCTTGAACTCCTTCATCATCTGGTTTTTGATGCTTCTGATTCCTTGGACATCATTTCTTGTAATGATGATGTCATCAACATAAACACAGAGATAGATTACCTCTGATTTGCTCCTTTTGATAAACAATGAAGTGTCTGCCTTGCTCATAGTAAACCCTTGGTCTTGGAGGTATGTTGTCAGCCTGTAGTTCCATGCTCTAGGTGCCTGCTTCATTCCATATAGAGCCTTCTTCAATTTACAAACATAATTTACCTTCTTGGGATCTTCATAGCCAGGTGGTTGTGACATGTAGACTTCTTCAGATATCCATCCATTCAAGAAAGCATTCTTGACATCTAGTTGGTACATGTTCCAATTTTTTGATGCAGCTACACTCACCAATAGTCTGATTGTTGGCATCTTAGCCACAGGAGAAAATGTCTCCTCATAATCAATGCCTTGGGTTTGTGCAAAACCCTTGGCTACCAACCTAGCTTTGTACCTGTTGATTGTACCATCAGAGTTCCTCTTTAGTTTGTAGATCCATCTGGATCCTATCACCTTCATGGAGTCCTTCTTGGGTACCAAGTCCCATGTGTCACTCTCCTTGAGAGCTTCTATTTCTTCATCCATAGCTCCTTTCCATTCTGGTTTGGTGATTGCCTCTTGATATGAACCTGGTTCTTCACTTAACAAGTCATTTGCAAGATAAATTGAATGCTTAGTAACAAGAGATGTATCATACCCATATCTGATAGGCTTCTTACTTTCTCTCTGAGATCTCCTTATTGCTTGAATTGAAGATTCTGGTATATCCTCAAGCTTCTTCATCTTCATCTTGCCTCTGGATTTCCATGCCTTGAATTCTTCAAGATTGATTGTGTCATCATCTTCTGAACTTGAGTCTTCCTTCTGGATTGGTTCTTCCTTTGAGAGTTTTGGAAATTCCTCTTCCAAATCATAGGGTAGACTAACCTTCCTGCATTCATTCTCATACCATGAGTCATTCTCATCAAAGATGACATCTCTGCTTACCTTGAACCCTTTATTGGTTGGGTTGTAGAATCTGTACCCTTTTTTATTCAAGTCATAACCAATGAAAATACATTTTTCTGCTTTAGGGTCTAGCTTTCCCCTTACCTGTGAGGGAATATGCACATATGCTACACAACCAAAGATTTTGCAATGATCCAATGATGGTCTCTTACCATGCCAAGCTTCATAAGGTGTCATTCCATCAAGTGACTTTGATGGCAACCTGTTTATGAGATAGGTGGCAGTAGATACACTCTCTGCCCAAAGATAATTTGGCAACTTCTTTTCATTAAGCATAGACCTAGCTTATTCCTTCTTTCAACTACCCCATTTTGTTCAGGTGAGTACCTTGTGGTTATCTCCCTTTTGATGCCTCTTTCCTGCAAGAAGTCCTCAAACTCATTGGAGAAGTATTCACCTCCTCCATCTGACCTTAGCTTCTTCAAGTTCCTTCCTGTTTGATTTTCAACTAGTGCAAGATACCTTTTGAAACAATTAAACACTTCATCCTTGTGCTTCATAAAGTATAACACAGTCCATCTGCTATAATCATCAATGAAAGACACATAGTACCTTGATCCTGAAATGGACGGATCTTTGCTAGGTCCCAACATCTGTGTGTACCAAGTCTAGGTAGTCTTCATGCATAAAACTTTTCCTTGAGTAGGGCAATCTGTGAGACTTACCAAATTGACAAGCACCACATTTGTAAATCATGTGTTGCTTGGATACATTAGGTATCCCAAGCACACATTGGTCCCTGCACATTTGCATTAAGGTCCTTTCACCTATGTGACCTAATCATATACCTTGTAATCCTTGCACAAGGAAATGCTGAGGTGGTACTCCACTGGCCCAAATTTCTCGCTTTCCTTCCAATGTTTGTCCGTCACCACTACTACTCGGAGGTGTGCCCAATGCGCTAGGAATTTCCCAGGGATGCTGATCCCTTCTGTACTTCGGGTACAATTCTCCGGAACATGTTACAGGCATATATCATGGCCCGTGCCAGTGTTAAAGTTACTGTTACTCTTTTCTTACTCGTGGGTTCTTGGGATGGTCAGGGTTCTAATAATTCAGAGGCCCTATATATATTTTGCCAATTCACTACTTAATTTCAGACTATCGATTTCATTGATTCATCTCGAACAATTACAGAAAATGCAATTACACTTTAGAGTATAACAATCTTAACGATTACCGCAATTTTATACACAGCACTTTCATGTCTTCTTTATAATACCGTCACACTTCACTTCAACATAGTGACATTACACACAATACCTGATTTACTTCAAAACTAACATTACAAACAACTCTGCAATTGATATAACTTCAAAACGGAATCAATTCTAGACCATCGCCTAGACCGAACAGGCTGGCGATGCATCCCTCATCTCTTTCGTGCATACTCTATTGATTAGAAAGAAACGATACATCGTTTGTGCTACACCCTTTCGGTGCGCGATGTTTCTAATTACAAGGATTCTTCTAGGTAATATTCCGGCAGCCTTACACATACACACACATGCATACATACACACATGCATACATGCATGCATACACACACATGTATACATAAAACACATGCACATACATACACATCACACACACATGCATATATTACACACACATACACATCACACACACATGCATAGACACACATTCATACATACACACTTGCACACACACAAGCATACACACACATATGCACAAATATACATGCATACACCCCCACATTCGTACACACACATGCATACATGCATTCACACACTTGCATACATGCATACACACACATGCATACATACACATGCATGCATACACACACATGCATATATCCCATACACATGCACATACATACATACACACCACACACACACCCACACACACACACCCACACACACACACACACACATATATATATATATATATATATATATATATATATATATATATATATATATATATATATATATATATATATATATATATATATATATATATATATATATTTATATTTATATATATATCTGTGTGTGTGTGTATGTATATGCATATATATATAGGAAAAGTGAAACAAACTATAGTATTAGGATGAAAGACACATGCATTTACATACATACACATCACACACACAGACATACATAAATACATGCATATAGAGAATCATATGCACAAACATACATACACCACATACACATGCACATAGACATGTATCCATGTACACATGCACATAGACATGTATCCATGTACACATGCATACATGCATGCACACACACATGCATATGTCTCACACACATGCACATATATACATACACATCACACACATGCATACATACACACATGCGTACATAGATACTCACATGCATGCATATATTGCATACACATGCACATAAATATATACACATTGCACACACACACACACATGCATGCATACTAGCACATGCATACAAATGGCGATACCAACATCCATCATATCCTCCAACTCAGCTAGTTGATCAAATACCTAGGATTTCCTACAAAACCTACTATGGAACCTAAGCAAGTGGTTCATCCATGAAAAGTCATAGATATTCATGTTTGAGGCTCATTTTTTCCATAAATGACCTTTGTATTTCACAAGAAGGTCCTCATCCAATGCCATCTTGAACACATATGAACACTCAAGGAGTTCTACAAACAAATATAAGAAAATTTCATCATGCGTACCAACATTCACAAACATCTTGATTCAAGATCACACATGTGAAACTCAATGTACATGTTCAAAACAAATGGCTCTAGATCCTACAAATCAAAGCCAAATGGTCATTATTGGGAGATTTGGCAACTCCGTATGCAACTAGAAGCATGATGTGACCTCCCAGGATACAATCAAGTAGACATTGTTCTAACGTTCTAGTTATTTCTCAGAGATGAAACATAGATACTTGGGGATATTTTGACCACTAAAAGTAGACTAAAGGAGCTTTCCAACAAGACAAATCGCATCCAAAAGGGATGCTCCCACAAAGACTTTTCCCCTCAAGGAAATTTCATGACTTGGTGTTTGAAGGCCTTGAGCAAACTTTTGTGCCTATCTACAATATTGCAAGGGACCAACTGTGTAATTTTGGTTATGAAATCCTTTGCCCTTACTACCGTAGGAGTTAACTTTAGAAGAAAAATATTAGGTTAAATAGGAATAGCTTTGGGTCTTGGATTGACAGACCCCCACGTAATATCCCAATTAGTTTTGACTTATCAATTGCCACTATCATTTCAAAGAAGAAAGAATGTATTGGAGAGGATCAAGTCCAAGAGCCAATTGTAAACATTCAAAACAGCAATTATGCTTTTTTCAATTCCCATGTGCATTCAATTGTCTATTGTGTCTTTATGTTTTTGACAACTTCATATGTTTTGCATAGTTAAATCAATGTTTCTTTTAAGTTTATGTTGCCCAAAGTGCTTGCAATGGCTTAGGAATGCCAAAAAGAGGCTTGCCACAAAAACATGAGATCGGGCACAACAAACACTTTGGGCACAAAATAGAAAGTCCATGTTCATCAATTATAAGCTTAACTTGATGAACAGTGTGGAAGACTCTTCTTCTGTGTAATGAGTAGAGAACATTTGGACTCCTATGGGTGCATATAAACATGCATCAAGGTATAAGTACATGTAAGTATGCATCAAGATTATTGTTCTCTTGTACAAAGGGTTTGCATGAGTTGCACCTTAGATAAGACAGACAATATCCTCCAACATCCATGCCTTGTGGTTTGATGTCCTAGAATAGCCAAAAAAGATACTCCATAGAAATGGCCATTACAAGCACTTTGAGCACAAAATACACACCCCATGTACATGAAATATTTGCTTAACTTGATAAACAGTGTGGAAGACTAAGATACTCATGTGCAATGACAAAGAGACACCTTTAGATACTTAGGAGACATAGACTTCAAAACATATACTCTAAGAGACAAACACTTTGGAGAACAAATATAATAAGAAAAAGATTATATTAATCATTTGGGATATACAAAAAGTTATCACAACAAGAAGAGTTTACAAATGTTGAAGGTTATTTCCCCTAATCCTTCTAGCTAGCTACATATCTTTATGTTGTATTGTCACTCTCTTTGCATGGATAGCACACAGGTTAGAGCCCTCCAAGATTGAGATTAGAGATGCCTCTGCAATTTCTTAGAGTGCCTTAGTGTCTATCCCTTGAATACAAATTCTAGTGCAATAGCTTTGGAGCTCTTCCTACACAACTCTAGCAAATGGCCTTAGTGGAATAAGAAGCTCCACATACTTTTGATAATGCCAAATCTCTGCAAAGGCCCTAATTTGCTTTCTACACCTTTGTAGTGCTCTTTCATTTGGAGGGATGTTGGGTTGTGGTTGTTGTGGTCTACAATGAAGTTGATAGTTCTTTCTTCTTATTGGAGCATGCCTAGATGGTCTTGCCTCATCATTTACCTGCTCTTCCATATATGCATGTTGACTTTGCTCTCTTTCTTCATTGGTTAGTCTTTGCCCTTGTCTTGTAGGGAGTGTCTTGCCTCCTTGTGTTACTTGATGGTTCACCGCGATATGATCATGGTTCCATGGTGGCTCATTAACACTTTATTCATTCGAGGAACCCTCTAAATTTGATGTTGACTCAATCACGACTTGTCTCCATCCTTGTTGTTTGGGCCTTGCCTTGAATGATGTCTTAGGTGGGGGCTCATCACAAAATATAGAAGGAGAAGGTTCCATTTCTTGTGTTACATCTCTGTCTTGTTGTGAAGCGTCATTCCCTTGTGATGGAACGTATCTAGAGTGTGTGCCTACACCCGAGTTTAATCTAAAAGAGTGGCTTGTGGTTCGACGGTTCTTGTGGGGTGCCATCCATAGAGGCACTAAGTACCTTGCACATGGCTAGGATAGATGACACGATCCTTTCTAGTAGTCTACTTTGTGTGTGCCCTTCTCTTAGGATCTAAAGTGGTAAAATGAATTTTGGCACCTTTATTTATAACCTTTTACTTAAGATTCGTCTTGTTCACATTTAAATGGACAAAAATTAGTTCTAAAACATTAAAAGAATATTAAAAAAACATTTAAAAACTAGTAACAATAAAAATTTCAACATGATATGAAAGAATTGAAAATTTATTTGAAGAGAAAGGAATTATAGAAACCTTGAAAAAAATTTTGATAAGAAATAATGTATTATGGGAGTTGGGAAACTATTTCCAAGCAGAACCCTCACAGACTCTTTGTGTACACCATTGGGCATGATGTAGTGGTCCTAATGATGACATCCACTTCTCTCTTGCAATATCATGTTGTATCTTTCTTGAAATCTCACTCACATGCTTGTTCCATTGCATATTTTCTAGAGAATGTCATACATAAAAACTAGTTGAACATTTCTTCTAAATAGTTGGATTGCAATAGACCACCCCCATGATGTGTGTTTTTAAAGTAAACACCTCTAGCCCTGTAATGTGACTTCTCCATTACTTGTGTACTAAAAATGTATAGTGATCCATATGGATTCATAAAATATGCTCCATGTGCAAAAATAATATGTTGTGGTCTAGTCAATAAGATATACATGTGGTATTTAAGACCAAATAAAAAATGTAAGCAAAACTTACTATGTAATGTGTAATGTTTCTTTCTCTCCATGCTAGGATGAATGACTGTGTAAAATCCTTCAAGGTCACTTGGAATAATTATTGTTGTGAAGCATTAGTGGAAACCAAACCCATCAAATATAACAATTGATCTAAGAATGACCAAATCTTCTTTCGCTTATTAATGAGATCAACTTGACTATCATTGTCTGTCGTAATCAAGCAGAGGTCTCCCCAAAGCTCCCATTTCCCATCATCTTGACTATTCACATCTCTTTTAAAGAAACGTCTTGCCTTCTTCCCAATCATTGGAACTTGTTGTAAATCTCTTGATACTCACCATACTTCTTAAAAGCTAAAGATACATGGCCACCATGACAACCAATAGAATTTAGAAGAACTTCTATTTTTTGGATTGCTATTGTAGACCTCTCTAGTGGTTTCATTGCAAATGCATATTCAACATGGAGCCTCAAAAGCCTACCAAAGATCCTCATGAATGCATGAAAAGTACAATAACATTGGACACCTCAAAAGTGATATCTCCCATTCCCTATGATACCATGAGTCTGTGTCATCAATTTCTTCAGATTCATCAACTCTCATCAATGCCCTTGCAGGTTTAGATTGTCTTAGATCCTTTTTAACATTGTGTACAATATGGGCAAGGATAGAGAGAATATGATCCTTGTTTATAACCTAACATGCATTTTATACTCTTAAGCTATCAACCCAAATGCAATTCTACCTCAAAATCAACTATACCATCTACAAAAATCTTTTGTCCATGTATTTGAGAAGAAATTACTTTTGTAATCCATGGAATCCTACTGAAAATCTATGAAATAACATTATTTCTTTCTTTGGGAACTTCTATAGCACCTAACCACTAGATTTCTCTCTCTGATTGCACATTGTAAGTAAAATGGGAAGCGAATCCTAAAGTTTTATCACCCATTGCATGGTCCATAACTTCATTCATTAGCATCACACTCAACCTTTCCAATCACTGGTCCTTTATAATTTGGTGCTCATCAAGCTTTTATGAACTTTATTTTATCACTACAATATGCACAAAAGAGGAAAACACTTGAATATAGTAAAATTTCAACACCAAATAAAATATAGTAGGGGTATCTTTGATTGTTGAACTATAAATTGAACCATTGTTTGTTGAAGCTTTTGAAGATCCACAAATATATTGTTGAATTTAGTGTAAGTAAATCCTTGTGTAGATAGGATCTTTAATTGCTTCTTGGGAATATTTGGATGATAAACAGAGGTAGGCATAGTTTCTTCTATGAATAAATATTGTCCAATAGTATGAGCCACATCCTCGTTAAAAGTTTTTTCCTTGATAGACACTTCATATGGGCATGGAAATATACTTTGAGAAATACCTTGTGCTTTTAAAGCTTGCCTGAGAAGGGTGTACATTGCAGTATACCCGTTTCTATTGATGCTCGCTTCATCACATATTGTTGGCACACCTTGCACTTTCATAAGGTTTTTTAACTTCTCTAAGAACTCAGCTTGAACAACAACTCTAATGCACTTTCCTATGGGTGTGTCCATAGGAGAAGTGATTTCTTTGCTATTTATACAACTATTCATCAACTTGAACTGGTCTTGTGATGTTGATTAAGCACGCATATCTTCAATAAATGACCCACACAATGAAAGATTAAATCTCAAACCTTCATTAAAACATATAAAAGTAAAACAAACACTCACCTTGTTGCATATATACGTTGTTTGTGTGCTCTGCCACCTATTGAAAGGGCTTCAAAGGATAAAAATGCTCTTTTCCTATATCTCATACCAAGTGGAGTCTCTTTCACCTACTGGAGATTGGCATTTAAATTTGCAATTGTGCTTTCCTTTGCTTCCATATCCTATTCAAAATTTGAAAGTTGTTTTTTTTTAAGATATGCTTGTGCTTTCTAAAGTGACCACCTTCATATGATGGAGTTGATATTGTTGGAACCAATACTTAGCAGTAGCATGTGAATGTGTAGATAATCACTTGCAGTAACCTAATAGTACAACTTGCCACACCAATGAACTAAACTAAAGTTGAGAGGTTATGGAATGTTGGATGGTAAGAAGATATTGGATCACAAGGATACAGTGAACCATGAGTCCAAAGATCAATACTATTTTCTCTAGGTGCATGATGTTCATTTTGAGAATCAACAAAAGATATTCAAGGTGCTCTAAGTAGATCTTATGGTATACAAGAATATCATCAAGAAAATCAACCATAACTTGCCCAATTATGGTTGCAAGATTGCATTTACTAGTGTCTCAAATATGATAGGGGCATTCATAAAGGTAAAAGGCATGACCAAAAACTTGAAGGGCCCCTGTTGAGCTTGAAAATGTCATCAACCATTTTTCTTATTTAATGATATCCTTGATGAAAATCCATCTTTGACAAGATAGTCACACCACAAACTTGATCCAATACATTGTGAACTTGAGGCATCAGGAACTTGTTTTTTTTATTGTCACACTATTTAATGACATGTAATATATACAACTCCATGTCTTTAGATATTTCCTTTTAACAAGAAGGATGGACACTACCCAAGGTGATTGACTTGTCTTCATAAATCCCTTCCTTAGGTATTCACTTAGTTGGTTATAAACCTCTACCTATTTGGAAATGGGTATTTTGTAGGGGTTTTTGTATATTGGCTTGGTCCTCAGGAGTAAGTCGATGACATGGTCAATTGGCACTCTGGGGGTGGTAAGCCATCAAGGATTTCCTTAAGGAATATTTCGCTAAGATGATTAAACAACCAATATACATCCTTCTATTCTAAGGTTTTCCAATATAGTTACTTATTCCTCACATTCAATATCTATTGGTTTTCATCATTACGAAAAAAAATGAACCCTGCATGGGCCTTTTATATTAAGGAGTGATTAGTGATGGACCAATCCAAAGAGGGTGGTGGCCACATTCTATACCCTATAAATTACTAGGCTGAAGCAAGCAGAGAGGACAAGATTCCCCTAGGTTCAAGGTTGTCTTCTAGAGAGAGAAGAAATCTCCTAATCAGGGTGGCCCAAAAAATTCAAATTTTTTTAGAAGCTCTAAAATGCATCATAATAGCATTAAATGATCCCCTTATCACTTTTCAGGGTCAAAAGTGCTACTTTTTACCTCTAATTCAAAATCCATGCATGATTAGAGCTCAAAAAAGTGACTTTTTTTTTAAATAACTCAAAAAACTCTCTTTTCCCTCCTTGGTCTCCCATTTTCATCCCCAAAACTCAAAAGGTCATATTTTTCACCTCTATTCCCTCCCTACCGTACAATAGAATCTCGGTTTCTCCTCCCATTTTCTCATCCAACTTCTATAGCAATGACAACAACTTGGACTCCCTTGGAAACCTCCATAGCTCATAAGCAATCAAAAAGATGAAGTTCACACAATGGCATGCCACAACATGAAAACAATGGAAGGAAGGCAGCTACCATAAGAGTTTTGCAAAGGTGCATGGGTGAATATGTAACCATTTGGATTTGGTTCTCATCATGTTTGAGATCGTGGAAATTTGGATCTTCATTGGAAGGGTAACATTTTATGCTTTAAGAAGCAAACACATGGTGGGATGGTTGCTAGTGTACAACATGTCTTCACAGTGTCAACCATGAAGTTGGAAAACTCTAATAGAACTATATATGCAATCCATTGTGAGTGTTTCTATACCATTTTCAATGCTTCATGGTGTCAAATGTGTTACTTAGTCATATCAATATGTTTCTCTTTGTTATAGTCATATTTCCTTCTAGTTTAGTGGAAGAGCAACCACTTCATAGTCTTATAAGCACTTTCAAAGCATTATATGCAAACATTGGGACATTAGTGTTTCGAGATGTACCTCCTGCTAAAATTATTCATGAAAGGATCTATGTTTACACTCATAAATACATTGTTCCTTCTATAGAGGATGATTATGGAAGGTAGGAGATCATTAAAGTTGATTCTCTTCTTATTCTAGAGGCCACAATGTGTTTTTGGTCCATATCATCTTTCAAGCATAAGATGGTAATCAGCATACATAAATCTTTGAAACTCACATGAGTGTCTAGATAAATAGGTCTACATTGGACTCTACCAATCCATTGCTTTGTGTTCATATTTCAAGATCTTCCTTTTGTAGAAACTCCTACAATGTTCCTATGTGAAGATATTACATACGAGGTAGTATAAGGTTTACTAGGAGAAAATTGGGGTTATTTAGAAGGATTGTCAAAAGGGGATAGATGATAGTGTGGATACCTTTACAGATCTCTAAAGGATATTTGGTTTCATTTGCAATTAATGTAAAGTTACCCAACAATGATATGATGGTGGTTTTAGTTAATCAGCATTGGAACTTGGCTACTTGAGAAAGCACTTACTTATCATGGGATATGACAATCTTTATGATTTCAGATTTCGAGTACAAGGGAACAAGGTAAGATTTTGGATTCCATTTATCTTATTATATCATTATTATTCATGAATTTCATAATGTTTTACTCTATTATGAAATGTCCACTGATTGGAAGAAAAATTCAAGGTGCTCACAGGTTGGAGCATGGATGGGACTAAAATTTCATTGTCATAGCTCTTTTGCCACATTATTATCAATCCTATGTAAAGACGATGTGAAACCTATTTATGAACCTATTTTTGCAATGAAAATATTTTCACATTTGCTTCAAGAAGATTTTGGCCACATTCTAACTGTATCTTTACATTCTCAATGTCAAAAGTCAATATTTTCTCACTAAAACTCACTTCTGCTTTAATTTTAAGAAAAGTCACTTTTCTTAAAAGTGGGACCCATCACTTAAAAATCCTAGAAAATCTATAAATGGGACTCCTATATCCTCATTTCTCACTTTTTCAACTACGTAGAGAGTGATAGATTAGGTCTTTGTGCATTTGCAAGCTATGGCTTCCACCTATGTACCTCCTAAGAGTGCACCCAGAATTTTTCTAGAATTTTTAGAGGATTTGGATTATAAAGGTCAACATGGCTGATATGATCTTCTCTCCAAGGTTCTTGACCTCCATGGTACTGTGCAAATGAAGGTAGATGCCTTGGAGGAGCTAGTTCAATGCATGCATCCAAGTTCATATATTGTGTGTCTCAATCAAAATACCACCATATGATGGAAAATGGGTTCCTAATTACCTTCTCAACTACATTCACAAAGGTGATAAGGCATTTGCAAAATGATTGAGGCAGCTCCAAGCAATTGCAGAGGAAGGAGGGCACCTCCTTGATGAGACCGTGCAACTAATAAAGAAATTAAATAGGAAACATAAGATGGGTGCAAAATACCTATCTTTCATTGTTGCCACAATCTTCATTGTGAATGAAGAACTAGATCCAGCTCCTCATGACATCCCTCATCTTCATTGTAGGTTCTTGTGTAGTTGTTTTGGTATAACTTCTTGATAAATTCTTCATTACCACCATCTTTCCTCTCTTTGGAACATCCTCTGATGTATTGCTTAATTGTTTATATGTTTGTGCTATAAAGTGCAATTGTATTTATGGCTAATACTTTCATAGCTATAGTTATGTTCTTAGTGTCTTCTCTTTTATCTTGACCTTCAGGTTCTTTTAATTATATTTTCATGATCTTCTTGTTTTAAGTCTTTTTTATGTGACTCTATAATTCTTCTCCATCTCTTTGTCTTCATACTCAAGCTCTAACAAGACCCATTTTTTTCAATCCACCTATTAGTTTTGTCTATTGTCTTTGAAATATAGAAGAAAAATAATTATCAAGAACCCAAAATCTCAATAATGATAGTTGTGCTAGTTGTGGATGCTTTAAAAATTGGTATATATAATGCTTGAATGACCTTACTTCATGCTTTAATTGTCTAAAAACATATGATGTGAATTCCTTTTTGAAATTATTTTGAGCCCTGTAGGTAAAATATATTGTTCCTTCTTTGTGTGGAAAAGTGTACCTCTCAAAATGAGATAGTGTAATGTGAACATGAAATAAGCTAATGACTTGCTCCAATTCTCGTTCATTTACTTGAGTGAATTCATGTATTTATGTCCTTGAATTTTTTAATCTCTTGTTCATTGATTTCCTTACTAATTGGTTCACCTTGTATTTTCAATGATTCTTTAACTAGATCTTGTGTCACTCTTGTTTCCTTGGATCATCTATTGAGGTACTTCACAATTGCATGTCCCATGCTACCTCCATTCTTTGTCTCGCTTTATTTGTAATTCTTCATAAATTGGATGCACATGTATGATATGCAAAGATGCAAACAGTTTTAAATGGATCATTTTCTAGGTATTCTTTAACTCTCACACTTTATGTAATTCATAGAATTTCCTAGAAACGTACAACAATCTTGCATGTTCCATTAATTCACCAATGTGCAAAAATTATAGGCTTTGTCTTGATGATTCATGTGGCTTTTATCCATCATAGACATTCAATAGGCAAATGAATAAGTCATGCTCTTTCTAGATAATTATGCGGACTTCAAGTGAGGTAAAGCTATCACCCTAGTTTGTATGGATGTTCAAGATAATGAAGAGATTTTAAGACTTAGAGGACCTCCATTACTAATGCTTGAAAAGAACGTATGATTTAATAGTTAGAAACTGAAACATCTAGTCAAATAGTGAGTAGTCAAAGAAGCAAACTTGAATGATTCTATAATACAAGTGTACTCATGCATGAGAAACCTCTTAAGTCCTATGCATGACCTATAATTGAACCTATTGATGCCTTTTTAGAGTGCAATATATTAACATAGTGCATCATGGGTTTTTGTGTGATGTGCACAAAGATTTTCACTCATTGAGACTTCCTATATTATTGGTGATTTTAAAAGATTTTGGATGAAGTCTTGTATACAAAGAGATATTTCAAACCAAATGTTATCAATTGTTGGGTTCATAATACTCTCTCTATCTTTTTTCTTTCTCCACATTTTCTTATTTCTTGTGAGGTTCGTTTTTAGGTTTGGTTTCTGTTGAATTTCGAATTGACTTTTCCTTTCAATTCTTTGTTGCTTTGGAGCCTTGATTTGTGACTGATAGCTTTGTGTTAGAAGCAGGTGCCTAGGAATCCATCAAGTTTTCCCTAGCACCTAATTAATCTATGGTTCAAGACTCTATGTCTAGTGATATACGTAGTTCATCCCCCTCCAAGGTTTCTTACTTTATGGATCCACCTTTGAATATTCTTCTCATTATGAATGGCCCATATCCTCTCTTCTATAATCTCATTTGCATGTTGTTTTAAAGATCGTTGTTTCAAGTTCTTGTACTTAATATGTGCATCATTATTTACCCTTTTTGTCATTTTTTTACTACATGTATTCATATTACTACCCTCAATCTAGTCTCTTGCAATTGTTCCAAAGAACATAGGTAGTTTACCACAGCAGGCCCCATCCACCCATATATGTTGGCTACTCTTAGAGTGGGTTTCAAGAAGTCAATAGGCAAGATTTCAGTTTGACCATATTCCGTTGAAAGTATGGTTGCAAGATTGCGTTCACTTGTGTCTCGAACATGATAGGGGCATTCATAAAGGTAAAAGGCATGGCCAAAAACTTGAAGTGCCCCTATTGAGTTTGAAAATGTCCTCAACCATTTTTCTTATTAAATGATATCCTTGATGAAAGTCTATATTTGAGAAGATAGTCACACCACAAACTTGATCCAATACATCGTCAACTTGAGGCATCAAGAACTTGTTTTTTATAGTCACACTATTTAATGACATGTAATCTATACAGAGCCATATGTTTACATCTTTCCTCTTAACAAGAAGGATGGACACTACCCAAGGTGGCTGACTTGTCTTCAAAAATCCCTTCCTTAGGTATTCACTTAGTTGTTTATAAACCTCTACCTATTTGGAAAAGGGTATTTTGTAGGGGTTTTTTACATATTGGATTGGTCCTTAGGAGTAAGTCAATGACATGGTCAATTGGCACTCTGGGGGGTGGTAAACCATCGAGGAGTTCCTTAGGGAATATTTCATTAAGCTGATTAGAAAACTCTTCAAATTTATTCAAACCTCTACCTATTTGGAAAATGGTATTTTGGAGGTTTTTTTTACATATTGGCTTGGTCCTCGGGAGTAAGTCGATGACATGGTGAATTGGCACTCTGGAGGGTGGTAAACCATCGAGGAGTTTCTTAGGGAACATTTCATTAAGCTGATTAGACAACTCTTCAAATTTATTCAAACCTCTACCTATTTGGAAAAGGGTATTTTGTAGGGTATATTGGCTTGGTCCTCGGGAGTAAGTCGATGACATGTGAATTGGCACTCTAGGGGGTGGTAAATCATCGACGAGTTCCTTATGGAACATTTCATTAAGTTAATTAGACAACTCTTCAAATTTGTTCAAAACTATTGGTGAAACAAAGCACAAAACGTAAGAAACTTGATACCTAGACGAGTTACCTCAAGTGGAATTCCAAGCATATCGATACCAATCTTGCTCTGCAAAAAAAGAATATGAAGCCAATTTCTTCTACTATAAGATGTGAAAAACTCAATTACATGTTGTATCTTAGAACAATTTCCCAAGGTGAGTGTCAACCTCGTATAGATAAGTGATGCAAAATCACCCTTGGAAAAAAAAGACGTAAGATCATAGCAAACCGAATTGTGATTGATGAGAGATAAGCAACCAATCACTTGGTGTATTGCAAGTGTCCAATTTCCTCTGTCTCTTTGGGTTCGATCACCATGGATAAATAGGGTCCATCACCTTGCGACTTATGCCTGATTGCCGCTCTTGAATTTGGATCAACTCAATCGAAAAGCAACCCAATTGGCGTAGATAAGTGGTGCAAATCACACTTACATGAAGGCCCTAATCAACTTTGCATAGATTGTCAATTGTCTCGATTGAATTTAAGCGTTGGTTGCTTGGAGATTGGAGCGCAAATCATCCACAAAGAAGATCTTAGATAACCTTTAATGGATACAATATCACACTTACATGAAGGCCCTAATCAACTTTGCATAGAGTGTCAATTGTCTCGATTGAATTTAAGAGTTGGTTGCTTGGAGATTGGTGCGCAAATAATCCACAAAGAAGATCTTAGATAACCTTTAATGGACCTGTGCAAAATTGCTTGTAAGAGACCTGTGCAATCATCTAGCCATGATTATGTTCACTCGTTGATATTTTCATCCAATATGATGTGATCGAAGTTGCCTCTTATGTGGAGGGGTCATAATCACTGGAAACACCCCCTACCATGTGGAGATCCTACGCCGAAGGAAAGAGTGAAGGCACCCTTTTGAGATGTGATGTTGTATATAGCCAAGTCAATCAAGTGAGAGGGAAATTACACGTTTGAACTCATCAAAAAAGCTACATCATTTGCCATTGTGGCTTTCTTCAATGACCCTCATAAATCTTCACTGGTCGTCCATGATTTGTAGTGCCCCGATCACCTTAAGTGTGCGACGATCTTTGATTGCAAGTGGAAATAAAGTTCAGCCATCCCACCTCCTCAAGAAATTGATGCTAATCGTCATAATTTGAGATGGTTCATTTGCTCGGATCACCTTGATTGGGATGTCATAGATTCCAATTAACTATGGTCATAGATCCCAACACGCGAAATGAAACCCTTATTATCCTATGCTTAATTCCTCTCCCATTTTAACGAAGTGAAGCTCTAATCACCCCAAAAGAGTCACTTTGATTTCACATGGCAATAATCCTTGATTGCCTAGATTTCAAAACTACAAGAAGAAAAGAAAATGAGATTGAGATCAAGAAATA
Organism: Ceratopteris richardii; assembly: GCA_020310875.1. NCBI lineage: Eukaryota > Viridiplantae > Streptophyta > Polypodiopsida > Polypodiales > Pteridaceae > Ceratopteris > Ceratopteris richardii. Next base: position 100,839,685 of record CM035442.1, on the reverse strand, counting down.
AGACGCAAAAAAAAATGTATGCATCTATGTGCGCCTTGAAAATATCATTCTAAGAAGAATATACCTCCTTTAGTTGCGATCAGTGACTGAAAATGGATGAGATAGATTGCATAATGTAAGAGTCACCTTGCCATGGTCTAACCGTGTATTTTCAGGAACTTCAATAGTGGTACATGCTAAACTCTTCAAACAAATTTTCAAACCAACAAATTTTCATGTCTACTTGCAATCATAACATTATACAGATATTTCTACATTTTACAGATTGTAAGTTCAATTTGTTAGACATAAACAAGTCAATGCGGTAGAGGCCCATTAGAGGGAGAAAGTGAGCTGACACTTCAAATGGTTTTAACTTCCCAAATTCACTCTCGAGAAGAAGGATGTGGCAACACATCAAAGATTGGAAACGCCATATCATGTGGAACATGAGGCATGCACGGTCGAATCTAAGCAACAATGCAATCCACCTTCTTTGATATATATTGAAGATTTATCGACCAGCTGCATTAGGCTGCACATGAAATTCGCAGATCAACGACATTAGCGATGCCATGCCTTTGTGCCAGAAAAGCTGGGTTTGCTGGCTGAGAGAGGGACTCTGAGGGCACCACCAAAAAAAGGGTGAGCTGACGGAGAATGTGCTGCTCCCCACGGCAATGGTGACACCATACTGAAACGTCCAATTGATTTTTGTCGCTGATTAGGCAGCTCCCAATGACAGGAATCGAGATCAGGAGCTACTCCGCTTAAGCGTCTCGACTTCTGCGGCGGCTGATCATGATGACCTCCTTTATCTCCATTCTGTCTTATTATTCTCTTTGGTTGATACTGAAATTCCCTCCTGATAGATTGATGTGGGTGCTGCGGTGGTTTTCCATGAGTTACGTTCATATTACTGAAATTACTTACCCGCATTGCTCCTTCATTGCAGGCCGGTTCTCTTTCAACAATGACGCCTGATAACGGAAGATAAGGAGGTCGAAAATGCATACTGTGATGTGCCACCATAGATGACCTACCTTTAGCGCCATGTATTTGCATTTTCTCTGCATCTAGCGACACCGGGTCAGCAGCATATGTCCTAGATTCCGTGAACTTGACGTTGGGAGAACAGGAAGCTGTTGGAAAAGCCCATGTTGAGCATCTCTGCGGCAAAACACACATGGATGCTCTGCCACGTCGTCTCGAACGTGGATGCTCTTCGTTGGTTTCTTCTTGGGCGCCGCTCTTACTCGCAGCTTGCTCCTGGTGCTGCAGCACGCTCAATGACACTCGTCTGCGGTGACTTTTCGCGTGAAGGACAACTCCTTCGCTACAGATGTTCTCCTTCTGCAGATGTTCCTCTGCAGATCGCTTTTTACCTTGATTCTGGTTACTCTGGTTGGTTCGATCGAAGTTATCCAGCAACCTCTCTCGGAGCGGAGGCCTACTTGGAGTTAAAGCTGCTGGTAACTTCTCTGGTTTTCCAGTTTCTGTCAAACCTCCGAATCTCTCTCGGAGCGGAGGCCTACTTGGAGTTGAAGCTGCTGGTAACTTCTCTGGTTTCCCAATTTCTGTCAAACCTCCGGATTGTTTAAGCTTCAGCTCTGAAGTTAATTTCTGAATAGTCATTCTTTGTTTCTCAGCTAGTGTGGTCTGCTCTTTTAACTTCTCCTCTGCTGCTACTCTAGCTTTCCTTTCACTCTGAAGTAAGCCTTCGCTTTCTTTCACCTGCATTATTATCAGGTACTAGTTGTCAAGACAAAAGGCTGGTCGAACGCTAAATGGATCCAGACCCGTCGCCATTAATAGCCAGCTATATATTGTAGTATGTTCAGACTGGAAGCTTGTTCTATCAGGCAATATTCATTGTAAAGGAGTAGATGGTGGCTAATTAAAATTTAAGACAGCTAACCTTTGCAGAGAGAGTTTTGCATGTGTGCTCCTTCATTTTGGTTGCACCTTGTAGCTCCATTATAATGGCATCCTTCTTTAAAATGTCTTCTTTACCTCTCTCGACCTATAGAATTGAAGCTTTATGATCAGGGGATATGCCAATGCCATTAATGTAGATCATACTTGATTGTAAACTAGTCGTACCAATTTCTTATACTTCATTAATTCTGCTGGATCAAGCTGTTTCCTCGCTGCACCTAGTTCCACACCCCTTACTCTAGTGGCGAAATTGAGTGTGCACAGGGTTTCCCCAACATCTTGTTCACTGGGGCTTACATGAACGAACATTAAGGTTTTCGACTGTCCGCCTGCAGTTTCATATTTTGCAACATTATAAATCGTACCATAACCATACTCCCGGATTATTCATCAAAACCATAACTTGCCTAAAGAATCTTGTAGAAGATGTGTAATTTTCGAGTTTCTGCACAGAATCATACACAATATTGCACAAGGTTCAGGCCCTCAAAAATCAGTATATAAGTTGCAAAAGCGTAACAGCTGCGTTTAGCATTACGCCTACCTGTATGGTATGTGACTGCTTTTGCTGGTTAGTGAATGTATGACATCACCTAGAGCAGATAATGATTTATTTATGTTTTGGGCCTCTTTTAATCGTTCACCTTGGACGTCTGTCTTCCCTATTCTTTCACTGCCTGCCAAATCTATGAGCCACAGCTTGCTTTTGGTATGCTCTCCAGACACCACGTTTTCTCCTTTCACCATTACACACAACAAGCTGCAGAACATTAAGTTTTAAATGAGAACTTGACCCCTACAAGACGCAACGATCCGTACTTTACTGTTTGCTGTTTTAAAAGTATGTCTTATGTGCAGGGAAATCAGAATTACCAGTGGGATCTGCTACTGTGCTTGTTGGCGTTGGTGCTTCCGATTGCCCTTGCTTTACTTCCAGTTTGAAGGACCTTCCAGACTTCCTCAATGTTATGGACCGGTTCCTCAACAACACCAGGGACATGGTGCATTCCATCTGCACATTGCTTGATTTCCAATCTGCTAGTACAAGCCATAACGGATTATAAGATATCTAGATAAGGCATTCCAGCTCAAATCCAGACACGCTAATAGAAAATAAAAGATCCACAGTTTACTTCTTGTTATTCTGCCCCAAAGCTGGAGATGTTGCTAGAAGGTCTCGTATTTCTTCATTATAAACTTCCAGTACACTTACGAATATCTCATATGTATACTGTCCCTTGCGTTGAGATGCCAACTGAAATAGTTTTTCCAGTGTACGGTAGTTGACCCCACGATTCTGTTCTGTTCCCTCCATAGTAAACGTCTTACCTGTTCCAGTCTGTCCATATGCAAATATGCAGACATTGAACCCATCCAATACCGATACGACAAGGGGTGCCGTCTCCAAAAATACTTCCTCTGAAAGACAAGGGACATCAGAATTCCCATTCACTTCAGATGGATGCATCTAGATGATAATCATTACGGTTGTGCTCATACAGTTCCAACTAATTTCTGGTACTACTACGATCTAAGAGTACGAAGAATCTAGTACCCTGAGTATGTGATGGTGTGAAAACGTGATCAAATTTGAATGTCTTTTTAGCCCCATCATGTGTGCGTACATAAAGCTCGTTATCTAGCACTTGATTGAATTCTATAACTGAATTATCTCCAGCTTTGCATTCATTTGGAGTCAGTGGACGACAACGACAGAAAACCCGGATGCTTCCTGTCGAAAGGACATTCAAAGTTAGCCTCCTAACTTTATATCATATGGGAAGGGAAAAACACATTCAAATTTCTTGACCTTTCAACTCCAAGACTTGATTGTGGCAAGCCTTCAGCTCCTTTGACTGGTGTAATAACTTTTGTTTTAGATTGTCAATTTCTTCCTCTACAAAAGTACAGCAGCAATGTTTCTCTAATTATAAATCTACTGGGCATAAGGACAATCAAAAGAGCAAGCAGGACTATTTAGGCGGAAGTTGGACTCCTTGACCTACAGCAAAGTTGGTTACAGAAACTTCAGCTCTCTGGTCTACTTTATAGAATCTTCAACACTCTGGTCTAGTTATTACATACTGTCCTGATTCATGCGGAATAGTTGAAGATGGAGAGGGGAAAAAAGAAGCTTACTAAGAGATATAATGTAACTTTGTAGCTCCTGATTAGGCTTGATATTGTCCCTTTCTTCTTCTTCTTCTGCCCATGTTAGTGCCTGATCAATTACCTGTTTCAGCTTTCCTGTTTTCTTCTCGTCGTCAGAGACACAGCTATTTTCTTCGATCTGTGCCTAGTAGAAAATAAGTTTTGTCCACATTATGGAGCCAAAACTATTCATCAGGCAAAAAATTAATCATTTAAAAGAATTCACACCTGTGCCTTTTGAGCATAACGTTCTTTCAATTGCAGAAGATGTGTAGGATTCAACTGAAGATTCCCAGTAGCAAAACCGTCTAGGAGGTACATAAGAATGATGTTTAAATTATCAAGAATTTCAGCATTAAAAGCAAAAGAGATCAGAAATAAAATTGCACTCACTATGACGGTGTGACAACGATCTAGGAATAGAAACCATCCTGGTCAGAATTTCTCTAGGAACACTGTATGGAAAAGGGGGAAGATCATTGCCTTTGACCCATAAATTAATGTCGAGGAATTCTTTCGAGCTCCCTGTTCGAAATTGAATTTTTCCAGCAATCTGCAGGTTTATGCGTGAGATTTTACGTTTCTACTTTTTAAAAGCCAACAATAGCACATGAGATGATCAGAGAGCATCTTGCCTTCCCATATTTTTGATACATATTTAAGACTTTTTCTCCTGGATGATAATCCAGCAAAACACCCTCCGCATTTCCTTGGGGTTCCAGTGAATCATATTGGACGAACCCATGGGCGTAAAGCGTTTCTGCAGCAAGGAGGATGGAGACTAATGAACGAGCCTTCATCTAGAACTGATATTACCCGAACTCGGGCAAACAAAACAGTAAGATTCACAAAAACAGCGACTCCGTATTTGCGTCAATGTCGATTGTGTATCTTGCACAGGATTTCAATAACAAATATGCATCCAGAAAAATGTGATTACTCTAACTCAAAATGATTGTATCAGTATTGAGAAAATTAGTTTACTACCGGCGAAGTTGACTGAAACAAGAGTTGAGATCACAAGAAGAATTTCTACCTTGCATCGTTACGGCTTTGACGAAATGAGATTGATAATTTGTGTTCGATGTACACGATTTAGGGGAACAAATTCTTGCAATCGCCAACAATTTCTGACAAGGCAGAAGCATATCACAGCCCCCGGTTTTATCATCGTCATTTGTAAGAAAATGAGGAATCTCTGCAAGGCCCATTCGAACAGGATGAAGAGAGCTTGATAGAGAGAATTCTGTTTCTATCATTTTGGCCCCGATCCTTTCGTCTTGTAAGTTCGCAGACGAAAATGCGCAGCGAACAGTAGCAAGGCCGCCGCGGGACAAAGATCCGGGGAAGTGAGCTTGCAGCGAGTAATGCCGGATAGTGTAGTATTGCGAAGAGCCGATTGAGGTCGAGAAGGAAACGAAGAACAGTGAGGAAGAGGACAGAAATGGATCCGTTCGCCAATTAGCAGCAACGAGCAGGAGAGTAATGGATCCGTTGGCACGTTTGAATTTTTGAGCTCCCGTTCCTCTTCTAGTTCTTCAACAAAAGTTTCTCCATTTAACATATGCATCATCTACATATGGACGTCCATCTTTTCATGTTTATACGTTATTTTTCAAATATGAAGGAAGTACACAAAGGCACGAGATATGAGTGGTTTTTTTTTTGTTTCAGGCGGTTGTCTGAGTGATTGGGCCTCTCGCCTCTTGAGGCGGGGGCGAGGGTTCACTCTTGAGGTAGGGACGAGGGTTCACTCTTGAGGCAGGGGCGAGGGTTCAATCCCTGGCAACATGTAAGGGACATGTGTATCTTGGAAAGATGTTCCATGTGGTTGATGTGCCACCGTATGTCTAGGCCGCGGTAGTTGTGACCACCATTTAACCCAGCCTTGTAAACCTCTGTTTGTGTGGATAAGGGGAGTCCCATGGGTACTATGCCCTTCCTTGTACAGTTGCAATTTCAAAGTTAAAACCGGGGGAGTAGGCCTCGGTCGAGCCTCCATTTAAAAAAAATGGCAAAATTGCTTTAGATTCTAAACAATGAAAGAAATTCGACTCTTGTGGCTGAGGTTGGACACTCCTCACCAGTTGGGGACTACATGTTAAAACCAACTTTGGGTTACCTAGTTCAAATCAGTTACCTCGTCTCATCTAAAGGTCTTTCCTTCTCGAGCTCTACCTTATTTGACCTTCGAGCTCTATATCTTCGCAATGCCAGACATCTAACTCCTATTTTGTGGAATATGGGGCTCCCATGGATGTTATGCCCGCCTTTACTTGTACCTTTCAATTTATTCAAGCTTAATCGAAAGAGTAGATCTCAATGATCAAACTTGTTTTAAAGAAAGAATGTTAGAGACAGTTACAAAGAAGGTTTACAACTTTTTTGTCCCTTTTGTGAGGGACCTACTTTTTTCAGCTTGTTGTTTTTACGATGAACACCGTGTGGTGCCTAAAGGGGGCATTTTCTTATACTTATGAATCCTTCTACCTAGACAACTAAGGGATTTCTCTGATTACCACTCTTTATGAAGGTTGTTGAAGTTGGTCACATATATTCCTTCTAGACTTTCACACTACAAGAAATAGGGGGGGCATAGCGACGCCCCCGAATTGAAAACAAAAACGGGATTCGTCGCTTATGCGATGCTAGCATCACATAAGCGACGGTCCTCTTTTTGGGTTTTTTTTTTAATGAGCGGTCATCGTAGCAGTGATGCTAGCGTCGCTTATGCGACGCTAAAAGTATGCGTCGCAAATAGCGTCGTTAAGTAGCGATGCTATTTGTGATGTTGGCAAACTGGCTGCGACATTTTAGCATCGCGTAAGCGATGTCCTATGTTCCAGAGCATCGCATAAGCGACGCTCTGGAATGTTAAAAAAAAAAAAAATCAATTTCATTTGGACGCACAAGCCAGAGAGAGAGAGAGAGAGAGAGAAAGCGAGAGAAGACACACATAGACAGATGTACACACACATACACATACATGCATACATATGCATACATAATGCATATGCATACATACATACTTACATGCATACACACACATATGCATACATAATGCACATCCATACATATGCATACATAATGCATACACGCACATATGCATAAATAATGCATACACACACGTACACACACATATGCATACACATACACACATACACATATACACACACATAGACACATACACACTCATAGACACACACACATACACATAGACACACACACACATACACACACATACACACACACATACACACATAGACACATACACACATAATGATGCATACACACACATACACATGCATACACACACACACATACACGCATACACATACACACACATACACACATACACACACATATATGCATACACACACATAGACAGACATGCACACACATACACATACATGCATACATATGCATACATAATGCATATGCATATGCATACATACATACTTACATGCATACACACACATATGCATACATAATGCACATGCATACATACACATACTTAATGCATATACACACATATGCATACATAATGCATACACACACATATGCATACATAATGCACATGCATATGCATACACACATGCATACACATACACACATAGACACATACACACACATAGACACATGCACACACATAAACACATACACACTCATAGACACATACACACTTACACAGACACATTCATACACATGTACACACACACATACACATACACACAAATATACACACACACACATCCACACACATTTACACACACACATACACATGCATACAGACACATATATATAGATGCACACACATACACACATACATGCATATGCATACATAATGCACATGCATATGCATACATACATGCTTACATGCATACACACACATACACATGTATACACACATACACATGCACACATAGAGACACACACACACATACACGCACACATACACACACATATATGCATACACACACATATATGCATACACACACACATAGAGAGACATACACACACATACACATACACATACGTGCATACATAATGCATATACATATGCGTACATACATACTTACATGCACACACACACATATGCATACATAATGCACATGCATATGCATGGATACATGCATACACATACACACACATAGACACATACACACACATATGCATACATAATGCACATGCATACACATACACACACATAGACACATACATACACATAGACACATACACACACATATACACACAGATTTACACACACATACACATGCATACACACACATACACACACAGACACACACACACACACACATACACACACGTACACACATAGACACATACACACATAATGCATGTGCATGTGCATACATACATAATTACATGCATACACACACATACACACACATGCATACATATGCATGCAAGAAGACAACTATCTGCTCATAGGTATGTTTTTTTTTCATAAAATTTTTTAATGATATTATAACACATATTTTTATTTATTTTTATCTATCTATTTTTAGGACACCTATACCACCTCCAGATCATGATAGCAGAGCAGAGTTACCTATGAGGACATGCATAGGCACCTTAGGGCTAGAGTGCGATATAGAGCCAGAGGGGAACATTGTGTACATAGGGAATGGATTGGAGTTCAAGAGAAGAATGCGGGCATTATGCAACTCTTACCTGCACCTTGTCCACTTACCGTGGAAGTAAATATAAATTTTACATATAAATTCAAATAAATATCTTATGTTTTATTTACATGATTTTTTTTATTTTTGTAGTGAGCATGATGAGAGGGATAAAAAATACGTACTTAGTTCACTTGAGACAGATTTTGGGTCAGGATGGTCGCATAATTGGTGTCTAAAAGAGATGCAGACAGTTATGGCTCATTGTCGTGATAATGCACAGTACGCATTGCTTATATATATATATATATATATATATATATATATATATATATATATATATATATATATATATATATATATATATATATATATATATATATATATATATATATATGGATATGAGTATGTGTGTTTATGTATGTATGTATTTATATGAGAGAGAGAGAGGGAGAAAAGAGTGAGACTAGAGGTACAAATACACGCATACACACACATATACATTATACATGCACATTTACACACATATACACATACATGCACATTTATACATACACACACATACATGCACATTTTCACACAAACATACACATGCATGCAGTTACACACATATAATGAATACACATAGACATATACACATACTCACATACACATACACATACTCACATACACATACTCACATACACATACACATGCATAATCATATGTACACACACATAGACTCATATAATCATATTTACATGCATATATACATATACACATGCATACACACACACACACAACACATGCATATGCACATATAGATACACAAACATACACATGCATACGCACATATAGAAACACATACATACACACATGCATGCACACTGATATATCTATATGTATATATATATGTATATATGTATATATATATATATATATATATATATATATATATATATATATATATATATATATATATATATATATATATATATATATATATATATCCTATTTTGAAAATCCTAATTTGAAAACACTAATTTTGATATTAGGGTTTTAAAACCCCTAATTTAAAAACTCTAATTCAACCTTTTAGCCATATGATTGAAGTATACGTACACATTGCATCTATTCCTCCGATGTCCTGCTAGAGAGATGTCTCTCCGCCCAACCTTATGCCTCTATATATAGCTACTCGAATCAACGAGGATCATAATATATATAAAGATATATACACATCATGTAGATACACATACATAAATATAAAATGGAGTACTAGATATATTATGCATCACACATACATGCCTAAATGCACACATAAATATATATATACATGCATACATATTTACATGTACACATTTACACATAGACACATATACATATATACATGTACACATCACATATACATGCCTACATGCACACATAAATATATATATACATGCATACATATTTACATGTACACATTTACACATAGACACATATACATATATACATGTACACATCACATATACATGCCTACATGCACAAATGTATAATTATACATGCATATAGAATTATAAACACTTGCATATATTACATGAATACATGGATATTTTACATAAATGCATATGCAGTACACATATGCATACTAACACGTGTATACATATATCACACACATGCACACACATACATATAGATGAAATACATATATGAGCATACTAACATATGTATACATATAATACACATGAATACACACACAAATGCATACATACATGATAAAAATTTGCTCATTGAAGATAAAGCTATATATAAAATAATTACGCATACCCCGGAGCTTCATGTTCTAACTTAAAATCTATTATCTGATATCCATTCAGAAGCTTCAAGTTACTGTTCAATATGCCTAGGAAGAATATATGGTTCTTTAGTATATCACATTACCTTGGAAGAATCAATTGCCCAAAACCCAAATAATTCATTTCTTAATGTGGAATTACTACCTTTATACTTGGCTCGAAACTAGTCAACCTTCAAAATGACCTATCAAAATATATAAAAACAAAAACCCATTATTAGGTGCTTAAAAAAATAACTAACTCTATCATAAAAAAATATAAACTTTTTTCTACCTATTTGAATGTACGAAATGAAATTTCGTAGATACCAACAATAGTTCCTATGTAACCAAGTTCGCTATCTATAAGGTTCATGTCTTTTGAGCTAGCATGTGATAGTTGCTTGAAAGAAGCAACAATACTAGAATCCTCTATTTTACATAAAGAATCAATGGCGTTGATTCTAATATGCTGTCGAAAAGCCCACATATTAGTGAACATTCGAGCGTGAAAAAGAAATTAAATTAGTAAATAGAAACTAATATACATATATGAAAAAAATAAAATATTATTAAAATAAAATTACCTTTCATTCACAACCTATCATTAACTCTCTCTGATCATTGAGATTTCTTCATTATTTGCATTGGTGCATTACAAACGACTATATAGCCAATCCGTGAAAGAAGATATATATGTAATCTCATTATTATTGAGATTACATCTATATCTTTTGTTTTTTCACCTTTTACTTTGGAGATTTTGAAGTTCATGTTCATACTCGCTAAGGAATGCTTGCATGCATTCCCTATTATATGCTACAAAAGTAGAAACATCATTTTTTTCTTGAAATGTAAATAAAAATGGAACTCCCTTACTTGATAATACCTCATTCATTATTTTTGAAGAAGACTCGTTGGTCCATGCACGTGGAGCTTATCCATGAACTCTTTCAAGGTACTCACTAATGTAATACATGCACTCTTCAAGCATCCAATCCTTTGCCATGGATCTTTCTGGTTTCGCTCTTTGTCGCACATAACCTTTTAATATTCCCATAAATCGCTCAACCCAAAACATCCATCGAGTGTTGACAACACCTGCAATCTCTATTTCATCTACAAGATGGAATAATAAATGAACCTAAATATCAAAAATGAAGTAGGAAGTTCTTTCCCCATCAAATATAGTAGCTCTTTGCATTCACGTTTTTTTTGTGGGATCGAGTTTTTGTGAATCTCTTTGGATGTAATCCACCTATACATATCATTAAAAAAAATTATAAAGAAGTTAATTCAAAAATAAAAGATATCCAATATTCATACATATTAAATATAAAAGTATCATAATTACCTTATAAGCGATCCAAGACGATAGATCACATCTCGTACTCCTTTCGTTGTACATCCATCGATAACCAAAGGTAAAATATGTTTCAAAAAGTTATGCCAGTCATGGGTCTTTAACCCAGATAAGCTCTTATCATCCATAGTAAACATGTTTTGAAAAGATGCTCCATATCCTGTAGCAGTCTTAATCAATTGAATTCTATTGTTGATAGTCTCTATCTCTTTTGTTGTAAGTACCCAAGGAGCAGGTGCTTAAGTCGTTTCTAGTCAATGTCTATCAAAAACTGGCCATAACTTTGGTTTTGATTTTTGATCTTTCAA
>CM035442.1:100677508-100822508 GCA_020310875.1 Ceratopteris richardii | reverse complement strand
TTATTTGTTTCAATGTAGCGAAAGGATTATGGCCAATATCCTACGAAACATGAGATCGAGTATGCTACACATTTTGGATATCGGCATTTGAGCGAGTATATGCGAGATCATCCGGATGCCTTTGTGAATATTATTAAATTTTATATAATTATTTTATTTTTATGAATGGTTTAATTGTTTTACTTATTTATGTTTATTATATGTAATACAGGAGTATTATGGAGAGGAAGATATGGATGAGGTGGAGAGACAGACACAAGAGGGACGATCTCGATCGTCACAGGGTGATCATGATGATGATGATTATGATTCTTGATTATGACATTGGATTATATGTATTTACATTGATATATATATATATATATATATATATATATATATATATATATATATATATATATATATATATATATATATATATATATATATATATATATATATATATATATTATCTATATATTTTTCATTTCAGTTATGTTTTGAATTGTGTGTATGGTATTAAGTAATGAAGAGTTTTGTTCTATTGATTGTTATTATTGTTTATATTAAGCATGTGTTTTAATACTTTAATTATATAAATCATTCATATGTGTGTACATAAGTGTATATGTATGTGTGTGTATATGTATGTATGTGCATGTGTATGTGTGTGTATATGTATGTATGTGCATGTGCATGTGTAAGTGTATATGTGTGTATTTGAGTATGTGCATGTGTATGTGTGTGTATATGTATGTGCATGTATATGTGTAACTCTATGTGTATATGTGTGTATGTGCATGTATATGTGTATATGTATGTATGTGCATGTGTGTGTGCATGTGTATATGTGTGTGTACGTATGTGCATATAAATGTGTATATATGTGTATAATGTATGTATATGCATGTGTATAAGTATGAAACATGCATGTGTATGTGGATGCATTTCCATTTGCATCCATGTGCATGCATGTGGATGTGCATATACATGTATTTAAGTATATGTTAATGTGTGTATGTGTATATATATGCGATAATGCATGCAGGTAAGTCTTTTTATGTGGTTGTAGAAATGTATGTGCATATGCATGTGTATGTGTGTGTATGTCTAAGTGTATGTGCACATGTATCTGTATGTATATATGTGTGTGTATGTGCATGTGTATATGTGTATATGTGTGAACGTGCATCTTCATCATGTATAAGTGTATATGTGCATATCAATAAGTGTGAGTATGCTATCTAATGAAAATAACACAATTCAAATGATATACAAAGAATAGAAATTGTACTTACAATAGTTAGCTTTACTTTTTGCTTGGTTAGCTTCTTGAATAACCTGCAATAAAGAGAGAGAGAGAGAGAAGAGAGAGAGAGAGAGAGAGAGAGAGAGAGAATTCAAAGAGAGAAAGATGTAGAAAGAGAGAAACAGAGACAAAGAGAGACAATAAGATAGAGCTTAGGCAAAACAACAATTCTGCATATACTTGTTTCAGCTCGTAAGCGCAGTGCAATTGCGAACATTGGAGAGCTTTTCGATAAGATGCATGAAAATGCCGATCGAAGAGTCTCCAACATTTTAATTTTTTTTCGTCAATAGACCATCGTGTAAGCGATGCTAACGTGTCGTAAAAACCACTGGAATTGGCATCGCATAAGCGACATTTTTTAGCGTCGCTTATGCGATGCAAAAAGCATCACTTATGTGACACTTTTTTAAACCGTCGCATTAGCGACGCTCTATGCGAGCGTCGCATACCCCGTCATGCCACACGTCAAAAAAAATGTCGTTTGGCTCGTCGTTTAATCGACGGTCTGCGCTCGACGCTCATTGCGACACATTTTGCAATTTTATAGCAATGAAATTGTGTCACCTTAACAATCGTTATGCACCTGTATTCCTTGTAGTGTCGAGAGCACTTCACTTGTAATAGCATTTCACAAGGCAGAAGAGCATCCGATCACTTCACCAAGCAAAGCTTGCTTCGAATTGACTTGATGAACCAAGAAAAGAAGCTTACTAAGGTGTTGCTAAGTCACAATGCTCCTTGGATAGGAAAAGAGAAGATGACCTAAGTTTGCCTTTGTGTGACAATACCTCTTGCACCATGGGGGACCATTACAAACTTCATTGGCTTTGACATTGGCCCATATCCTCTAGTTGAGGATCTGCCACATGAGAAGCACTTTCTTGTTCTCAATAAGTGGGCACCACAAGTCTTAGAACTTGAAGTCCCATCTAATCTAACTCTAATTCAGACACCATTTCTTGTTTGACGAGTGATTAAAAGTCGAGATATCTTTTGCTCTCCAAATGTCCTCTATTTTGTTGCCATTGTGCCATTTTAGAGGTGAGGGAGTTCCTGACCAAGGATGAAGCAGTCCTTTGATTCGTTTGCAACATTGGTTATGTGCATTAATAGGCCCCAGTCTTCAAAATCAACTCTAAAAATTTGTGTCAATGTCTTCAAATCTGATCCATTGTCTTCTATCGCGGTTTCAAAGATGTTTTCATATGTGAAACCCTTTGTTCCAAAGTCTCTTCACTCTTTGAAGGTTCTCCTTCTCCACTCATATGATACCCAAAATAGGGAACCAAATAGAATTATGTTGTCTAATGCCAGTAACCCACTTCTAGTCATCACTGATGGAAGAAAAGTGTTCCCATTTGTTCCAACCATTCCATAAGGATCACGTCATATATGAGCTCTTGGGGACAATTGGGAAAGGTGAGAACAACTAAAAAACAACAAAAGAATTCTCAAAAGATCCTAGAAACATAAGAAAACCCTAGAGAAACCATAAGATACATACAAAAAACCCTAAACATCATAAAACTTCTAAAAAAACCTTAGAACCCTAAAAACATCCACAAAAACCTAGATGAATACAAAAATAAAAAACCTTGAAATCATTTAAAAACCTTAAAACCATTTAACAATTATAAAACTATAAAAGGACTCTAAACATTTAAGAAAACCCCAAACAAACCATAAAAAAAAGCTTATAGAAACCATAAAGATTTTAAAAAGCCCAGAAAGCAATTAAGAAATCTTGATGGAATCAATAAACCCTAAAAATTTTAGAAACTCCTTAAAAAGATAAAACACTAAGAAACCTATGAGAAACCCTAAAACCATTATAAAAATCTTAAACCTTAAAAACATAGAAAATCCTAGAGAAACCATGAAAGATTTTAAAATTATAAGAAATCCTAGACAATATTAGAAAAATATAAAAAGAAGTATTGAAAATATAAATCTTTAAATAGACTCTTAAAACTTGAAAATCTTATGAAAACATAAAACATAAAAAAAAAAACTTGAAAACAATTAAAACCGCTAGAGAAAGCATTATGATTTGAAAAACCCTAAAAGCCTACGAAAATTCTTGAAAAAAACTTAAAATACTAAAAGGCTTTTAAGAAGTAAAATAATAAGAAATGCAATCAATATCGGTCTGCCAGAACCTTGAGAGAATCATGATGTTACAGGGACAAATCAACTTGAAGCAGGTTTTGTTGGGTGAGGCAATTAGATGTTCCTCAACATTATGGAATGCTAAGAGGGGAGACTCTATGGAAAATATGGAATGAGAGCTGTGAAGCCAACTTTGGAAGCCCCCCTAAAGGATGGTAGATCAAAAAATCTCTTTCCATTTTAGGCAAAATAATTTCCAATTGTAAGAACCCCCACCCTTTAGACACCATAGAGTGTTCTTCCTAGAGAGCGACAAGATCAAAACAAAGTGGGCCCCACATGAGGGGGATGAGAGGGTTATCAAACCTCCTTGCAAAATTTTCTAGTAATCTATAAGCAGCCCTTGCTTTGTGGGATATGGGGGGTCCCATGTGTGCTAGGCCCATTCACTTGTAAATCTATAATTTCTATTAATTAAAGTTTGGAAGAGTAGGCTCTGTCAAACTTCTCTTATATATATATATATATATATATATATATATATATATATATATATATATATGTATATGTATATGTATATATATGTATATATATATATATATGTGTGTGTGTATGTGAAGAAATAAATACCCTCCATATTATAGTTTTCCCCAATTTCCACATAAAATAAATGTAAAATGGCTTATTTTTGACATTGAACCCTATTTTTTATAAAAACTAGGCCCACCATGCAAATTTCAAGTAGTTATCAAGGTCAAAAAGCATCAAACATGGTTCTTGAATTTTCTCATAATTTTGTAGACATCATACCTGCCTCCAAATGAGCCATAGGACCTATTTTCTAACAAGGTAGAACACTTTCATGTGAACACATGAAAGAAGATGGAAGTGGTAGAAGACTAACCAACACCCAAATGAGCCAAAAGGCATATAAGCCACACACACTCAATAGTCACCATGAAAGTTTCCTAGTATACTCATCCTCACAACTAGAAGTGACCATAGTAGGCTCCTTCTTGCTCAGCCAAGATATGCATGAGCTACAAGCATGAAACAAAAACCACTGATGGACACACAAGTGTCATAGCAACCATCCCAGTCTTAGTTAGAAAAACCATGTAAATCTGATGCTAATGATCCCCCTTGGGATAAAACAATCCAAGTATTTGGGTGCCACTCAAGTAGTGAAAGATTTTCTTAACTATCTACCAATGCTTGACACTTGGGCAATGCATAAAGCTAATCATCGTAGAGATAACAAACTCAATATCAAGCCAAGTTATGCGTAAGTAAATCAAGCATCCAAGAGCATGCTCATAGAGAAGAACATCAAATGCAACTGCAACATTATGAAGATTCAACCATAAACATGTTTCCATAGGAGTGGCAATAGGTTTGCAATCTTCAAGGCCAAAATAATGATGCGAATTCCCCAAATGAGACATCTCAAAAGAGGCACGCAAATCAACCTTATATTGAGCAATATGATTTTCATTAGGACCAGTGAGCAACATGTCATGAACATGTAAAATAATGATAAGAAGTACATCATCTTCATGCTTAACATATAGGGTTCTATCAATTGTATTGTTCCCAAAACCATGTGCAAGCAAGTAGGCATGTATCTTTTCATACCAAGCACATGGTGCTTACTTCAAACCATATAATGCCTTTTCCAATCTGCACACTTTGTTTTCATGCCCTTTTTACACAAAACCATTGGACCAAAATAATACACTTCTTCATTTAAGTCATCATTCAAAAATGCAGTTTTTATGTCCAATTGATGTACATTCCAACCATGATGAACTGCAAGTGCACAAATGCTATGAATGGTGGGCATTCAGCATGAGGGAGTTCCATCATGCTTATGTTTCAACTTGTATACCCTGTCATGAGGAAGGATATAAGGAAGAGATCTCACACACACACTCTCACTCTCAAGGAGAAGCACACACACAAATTGAGGCAAGGAAGAACGATGTTCTTCTTCTTCTATCACATAAAAAGGAATGTACAAGAATGACCTAAAAACAAGAATACAACAAGTGCAATATATAAAGATTAGTACATAAGGAAAAACCTAATGTCCGCGAATGAGTGAGCTAGCAAGGAACAAATGTGCCATCACTCTCGGTAGATAAATCTTATAAAGCTCAATGAAGTATCCCTGACATATACCGGCGTGACCACTATACATGTCAGAGAAACAAAAAACTGGTACGTGTCATCTTGGATCATCACATGTTGAGCTTGATATCTCAACACTCTCCCTCAAGCTCAATGCCATATCCTGTAATCCAAGCATCTCCTAAAACTTCTTCAACTTCTCAACTGTAAGTGATTTGGTGAAAATATCAGCAACTTGCTCATCTGTTCTCACATAAACAAGATCAATATCACCTGCTAATACCTTCTCTCTGATGAAGTGATAATATACCTTGATATGCTTTGTTCTAGCATGGAAAACAAGATTCCATGCTAATTGTATGATGCTAAGATTATCGCAATAAATAGTGATAGGCTTTCCCACTTACACACCTAAATCTGCAAGTAACATTTCTAGCCATGATGCCTCACATGCTGCCATTGTAGCACCTCTATACTCAGCATCTATACTAAAAAAAGCAACAGTGGGTTGCTTCTTGCTGCTCCATATAACAGCTGCACTCCCAAGTGAGAATAGAAAACCACTAGTAGATCTTCTATTTGGAATGCTACCAACCCAATCTGCATCACTGTATCCATAAACCTGCAAATCTACACCAGCCTCATAAAACAATGCATAATCCAAAGTAGCACTCACATAACGTAGAGTGCGCCTTAGAGCATCCAAATGTGGCTTCCTGTGACTTTCAAGTCCAACAGTATAACTTAGATCAGACCTTGTAATTGTGAGATATATAAGACTTCCCACAATTTTCCTGTGCATAGTAGCATTTTTCAATGCTTCACCTGATGTAGTATCCAACTTCAAATTCTGATCTAATGGCATAGAAATTGGTTTACAATCAGCCATACCATAGTTTTGCAGCATATTCAAGGCATATTGCCTTTGCGACATCCATATACCTGTTTCTGTATGTATAAACTCAATGCCTAAGAAAAAGCACAGCACACCAAGATCTTTCATGTCAAATTCTTGCATAAGAAGTTGCTTTACCTCTTTGATGCTTCCTTCATTATCACCACCTACAATCAGGTCATCAACATAAATAGCCACAATAGTGATGCCATCAACAACCTTCCTTCCATATAGTGAGTGATCTGCATCACACATAGAAAACCCAATGTTGGTTAAGTAATCAGCAATCCTTGCATGCCATGCACGAGGGGTTTGCGTCAGCCCATACAAAGCCTTTTGCAACCTACAAACATATTCTGGATGCTTTGAATCTTCATATCCTTGTGGTTGGTCCATATATACTTTTTCCTACAACTCACCATCTGGGAAAGCATTCTTCCATCCATTTGATGCAAAGTCCATCCTTTTGCTATAGCTAATGCAACAAGTGTTCTGACAGTAGAAATTTTAGCTACAGGGTTGAATGTTTCCTCATAATCAATGCCATATATCTGTGCATATCCTTTACCTATCAATTGTGCTTTATACATGCTTATGTTACCATCAGCATATGTTTTGCCTTGTAAACCCATTTGCAGCCTATGGGTTTCTTTCCTTGCGGCAATGGAACCAACCTCCATGTATCATTTCCATAAAGTGCAGCCATCTCCTCCATAGCTTTTTCCCAATCTGCAATTCCAATTGCATCTTCAAAGCAAGAAGGTTCAGCATCTTGTATTACCTTTGTCATGTAGGCACAATGATGAGCCATATAACTGTCATACGTCAATCGTTGTACTGAATTTTGCATCCTCCCATATCTTCTTGGTCCTGGGTCACTTCTCCTTGTATCATCTGCATGTTCCCTTCTTACTCCTGGAGTCTTCACAGAGGGCAGTCCAAGTTCCTCATCAAGACTCTTTTCTGAACCGCTTGAATCTCGTCTTCAAAACCTGTACATGTTTTATGACCTGCAGAAAGCTTTTCTTTACCTTTCTTGGATGTATTTGATGAATTTGCTGGACTGAAATTTCCACGAAATCTTCCACCCCATGGATTTGAGTTGGAACTATTGCTTGGTGATGCATCCGGTCCACTCAAAACTTGAGATTCTGCACTTGATTTTTCAGCATTTTCTTTGTCATTTGGTTCAAGATTCAGTCCTTCTTTGGCATCTGCATAGAAGCTTGATTTTTCATCAAATACCACATCTCTGCTCACCTTTACCTCTCCTGTGAGTGGGTTATAACATTTATATCCCTTTTGCTCGAGGGAGTATCCAATGGAGACACACTTTTCTGCTTTTGGATCAAGCTTCATCCTCAATTCATTTGGGACATGTACATATGCAATACAGACAAAAACTTTCCGATGTGATAAGTTTGGCATTTTACCTGTAAACTTCTCTTCAGGTGTAACTTGATGTACAACAACAGTCGAAGTTCTGTTCATGATGTATACATCAGTATGCACAACTTCTGCCCAATAACAATGAGGCCTATTCTTCTCAGCCATCAAGGCTCTTGCTGTTTCTACAATATGTCTATTTTTGCATTTAGCAACGCCATTTTGTTGTGGTGTGTACCTGCATGAAAACTGATGCCAAATTTCATGATTTTTAGAAAACTGCTGAACTCATTTGACATGTATTCCTCTCCTCCATCAAATCTTAATGTCTAAATGTACTTCCCTATCTACTTTTCCACCATAGCTTTAAAATTCTGGAAGTGAGTGAACACCTCGCTCTTCTCTTTCATGAAATATACCCATACTTTGCATGTATGGTCATCAATGAAAGTAACATAAAACCTACAACTGCCCATAGACATGGTCTTTGCTGGACCCCAAACATCTGTATGTACTACTTCGAGTACATTCTCACTAACATGCTTGTCATGTGGAAATGATGCTCTTGTCTGTTTACCAAATTGAAATGCTACGCATAGCTTTTGCATTTCTGCAACTTTGAAATTTAGTAGTCCATGGACAATCTCCTCTGATTGCATCAATTTCAGCTTTTGCAAGTTTGCATGTCCAATCTGTTTGTGCCACATCTCTATATGTGCAATAACTCTTACACCTTTTACAAACATGGTTGCATTCATTTCAGGAATCTTCACATTTAAGGTGAACATCCTACCCACTTTCTTTCCTTTGGCAACCAATCGTCCATCCTGCTTCTACTCTTCTACATATAATCCATCAGCATTGAACCTGACTTGTAATCCCTGGTCAACCATTTGGCCAACAGAAGCCAGATTCTTTGTTATATTTGGAACATGCAGCACATCAGCAAGATGTTTTACCTTTCCATCCTCCATCGATAGGGCTATGTTTCTTGTATGCTCAATAGGATGTGATGTGTCATCACCTGTTTCAACATATCCAAGAACTAGTAATTTCTACAAAGTACCAAACCATTCTGCATGACTGGTCATGTGATTTGAAGCACCTGAATCAACATACCAGACATTATCATTTGATTTTCAAACATCAGCAAACATCGTATTCGTCATGTGATGTTGAACCATGAACGGCTTCTCAGAATCATCTGCACTTGTGGATGCATAATTATTCTGCTACCTTCTGTTATTTTGATTCTTCAACCTGCAATCACGTTCAAAGTGTCCAGGTTTACCATAATTCCAACATCCTTTATTGTCATTACCTGAATCATTTCTTTGGAAATTTTTGCGGCCTCTTTGGCTCCCCCTGCCTCGAAATTGTCCTCTTCCTCTTGCATGATTGTGTTGTTGACTTTGGTCTTGGTTACTATTTCCTCTTCCACTTCCAAAACCTCTACCTCTGCCTCTTCCTCTACCAGAGTAGAATACCTGCTTAGAACTAGATTTTCCTTGGGAGTTTGAATCCTCACCAAGATTCTTTTCTTCAATAATCAGCATAGATAATAGATCAGCAAAATTCGGAAAATTATCCTTGGTTTGTATAGAAGTTATGAACTGCTTATATGTAGCTCTTAAACCACGAAGACACACTTCCACCTTATCATCATCATCTACATTCACGCTAATAGATGCAAGTGACTCACATATGCTTTTGATTTTCAAGGTGTAGTCACTTACCGACATGCTCTTCTTCTCCAATGTATGCACCTCATTCTTGAGTTGCAATTTCTGTGGCTTTGTATTGGTCTCATACAATGTGACCAAACTATTCCAGGCCTCTTTTGGAGTCTTGGCATCCTGTATGTGTCCAATCATGTTATTCTGTATGCTAACAGATAGCCAGTACATTACCTTTCGTGCTCCTTGATTCCATTCCTCATATGCTCTTACCTAATCTGCAGTCCTATTCCTTTCTGGTAACTGCGGAGCATTTTCATTCTCTCCTTCAATGTACTTCTAGTAGCCTTTTCCCATCATGAAATTCATCATTCTGAATCTCCAAGCATGGAAGTTGTTCTTGTCCAGCTTATCGCTCATAAGCTTGCTCATTCCATCTGCGTTTTCCATTTCTGTAGCAATTCACAACACTGCAAAGCACTACAAGCAGCACTTCTGCTTGAACACTGTCGCACTATGACGTGACAGTTCGATCTCAGAAAAACACAGTTTTCGTGTATCAATAGTACACAGAATCGCTTGAAATTCCGGATCTGGAATATATGAGTGTTGGCAAATACAATGCAAGTTACAGTTTCTAATATTGACTTGGTTTTTCTGTGTGCCCCACCTTGCGGGCTCAAAATGGAGGCTGATTTTCGTAGCAAACAGAGCTCATTTGTGAATCACATTTTCTCAACGCCTTGCTGATTACTCTTCACCGTCGCCTTCTCCACGAGCTCTCTACAGCCACGCTGGCTCTGATACCATGTCATGAGGAAGGAGATAAGGAAGAGAACTCACACGCACACTCTCAATCTCAAGGAGAAGCACACACACAATTTGAGGCAAGGAAGAATGATCTTCTTCTTCTTCTTCTTCTATTACATAAAAAGGAATGTACAAGAATGATCTAAAAACAAGAATACAACAAGTGCAATATATAAAGGTTAGTACATAAGGAAAAACCTAATGTGTGCGAATGAGTGAGTTGGCAAGGAAAAAATGTGCCATCACTCTCGGTAGATAAATCTAATAAAGCTCAATGAAGTATCCTTAACATATATCGGCATGACCACTATACATGTCAGAGAAACGAAAAACTGGTACGTGTCATCCTGGATCATCACATGTTGAGCTTGATATCTCAACATACCCATATAGTGGCAATGGCCTTTTTCCTTGGAGGTAAATCACATAAAGACCAAGTACCATTCTTCATAATCGCATCATATTCTGATTGCATAGCAACCATCCAATTTTCTAAATTTTGTGCTTTATCAAAAGAAACAGGCTCATTCTCATCTGAAAGCATAGAGATAGCCATTGCATAGAAACCTGATGCAAAGGAAGCACTACAAAAGCCTGAACGAGTACGATATCTCAATGGTGCATCTAATTTTATATCTCTCAAGGTTTGCACCAACCATTTAGGCATAGTTTTTTCCTCCTCTATGTAAGCCTTTTCATCAACAAGTGCATCATTTGAATCTGCATCATAAATGGAATAATCTACATCATTATTTGAAATCTATAAAGGTTGAAAAATTACCTCATTTTGACAAGCACTTGATTGTCCACCTGTAAAAATATGCAGCAAAGTGACATACATATCTTTGGAGCTAAATGATGTCTCCTTGGTACATGAAAGTAATGGTTAAATTGCATTCTCCACAAAAATCATGGTTAACCAAAATGTGTTTATTTTGTGCATGATAAAAAAATGATAGCCTTTGCTTTGAGAATTATACCCAACAAAAATACTTCTCATTGATTTATCATATAGCTTTATACATTGCTATTTAGACACTAATGCATATGCAAGGCAAACAAAGACATGTAGATGAGCAACATATTGCTTGCAACCATGCCAAGCCTCTTGCAAAGTGATCAATTGCAGTGCTTTGGTGGAACACCTGTAAAGTACATATGTTGCACACATAACAACCTCGAGCCAAAAGCTATGTGGTGAATCTTGACTTTTGACCATAGACCTTCCCATTTCCATGAGAGACCTATTCTTTCTTTCAACAACTCCATTTTTTGAGGTGTATATGGCACTCTACAGTGATGTTATATCCCATGCTCAACCAAATGCATTAAAACCAAAAGACATGTATTCCCCCCCTCAATCAGAATGGAGCATGCCCAATTTACATGCTGATAGATTTTCAACCATAACTAGGAATTTTTAAAGCACATAAACCCTTCAGATTTTGCTTTCAATGGATAGAACCATGCATTCAATAAAATTCATGAAGTGTAGGTAGTTCCTAGATGAAGGTGTCTGCACAGGACCACAAACATCACTATGAACAAGCTGCAATTTACAAGAAGCTCAAATTGAACTATCTTTTGGGAAGGAGGAATGCTGAATTTTGCCCAAAGCATAGCCTTCATAGATATTTTTACAAGGTGCCTCAAGTTTAGGGAGAGAGGACATATCAAATTTCTATAGGCAAAGTGAACTACCAAAATTTAGATGGGCAAAGTGTTCATGCCAAAGATTTGCATATGCGATAGCCTAAGAACCTTAAATTGCATATGTTGAATCATTCACAAATTTCACATAGTCTATGAACTTATACAACCCATGATATAAAATGCTAGAAGCAATAATAACATCACCATTTGAGAGGCGAAGTGAGCTAGCAAAATTCAGATGACCAAAGTGTACATGCCAAAGCTTTGCATCTGAGATAGCCTAAGAACCTTGAATTGCACATGTTTAATCATTCACATATTTCACATAGTCTATGAACTTATACAACCCATGACATAAAATGCTAGAAGCAATAATAAGATCACCATTTGAGATATCATGGACTATACATCTGTCATCAAAAAATTTGACAACCAAGCCAATCTTGGCTAATGCTAAATCTGACAACATATTTTTGTTGGTCTCGCATACATAAAAGTGTCTAACAATGTGAAAGAACTACCATCAACAATAGTTAGAATGGTCTTACCAACTCCCATTACATGATAACAGGAGTTGTTAGCCACATGTGGCAATAAGCTCCATAGGGACACGCTCAAGTGAACTAAAGAAACTATATTTGGTTGCCACACTATTGAAGTACCAAAAAGCTAAGTCTAGTGTAGGCATACACTACCCATGAGAAGATGGGTCATAATTGCAAACAATAGTAAATGCCCATTCTTCATTCTAAACAAGATTAGTAGACTTTGTTTTAGGTATACACGCCTCTACAACTACCACTACAACCTCTTTCTTCTTTGCCTCTTCTAGAGCCAGTTGGACAACTCTTTATGACATGATTGCCTTTTTATAGTATCTGCAAAATTATTTTTTATTTTTTGTTTTTTTCTCATCTTTTTCTGCCTTCTTTGACTATGTAGCATTAGCAGATTTTTGCTTACTATTAGATGAGCAACATTTACCTTTGCCCTTTTGACTAATGAAGAAACCTTGATTTGCAACACACATAATTGACCTGTTCTACTCGGACTGATCTTCATGCAAAAAAACCGAGACTAACTCCTCAAATTTAAGGCATTTAAATTGCTTCTCATTATCAATCAAAGAGCTTGGTAATGATTCTTATTACAGTTTACCTTTAAGGTGTGATTTATTACATTAATTGTATCACCTGGTGTAATTTCCCCGACATGATTTTGATCAATTTTTTGTTAGGTATCTCTGATAGTCGACTCTGTTAGTATGGCTTGTTTTGCTACATCTCCATGATCAATTCTGAGTCCACTCGACAACGTTATGATTTTCTGATAATACTTGAAATGCTCTCATCATAATCTGACATCGATCTTACGTTCATACATGATCATATACTTCTCTTATCTATTTGGAAACATCTTCTTCTAATTTCTCCATCTCCACGCTTTGCATCGCTTTCTTGTTCCATACTACCCTCTTGTTGATAATTTCAATAACTACTATATGTTCTGATGACCACAGCCGCTAAAATGATGAAGTTTGCGATTTATTCTGATTCAACTCCTGATGATTTTGTCCTTCGAGCTTGTCAGATGCGGTGTCTTATAGAGCTGGTTACTAGAATGAATAGCGATAGATCTATGCACATGGTACTGTATTTGAATGTGAGAGGATCGGAGTAAAGAGATCCATTTTGCGCTATACGAGCATGGAGATATGTCAGATAAGTGCAATGGTAGATTTTGAATTTACGCAAAAACTTTATGGGACTTCACATGGATGAAGACCTACAAACATGGACAATTCCATGGATTGATGTGATATGTGATCTGCATATACATTCATAGACGAAAAATATCAGATTAAAAACGTGATGTTTTATTCTAAAATGAGGATGGACTTCGCAGGTTGAATAACAGATCTTCGGTGTTGAACTGCAGATAATGCTGAGAAAAGCCATATCTAAAGGTTTGCGCTAAGTTTTATTTCCAGTTTGATTGTTGCCCATAACTAAATGTTCTCTAGTTTAACATTCGAAAGATTGAATGCTTATTGTTTTGCACCAAAAAAAACTATGTTCAACTTTAATTATAGCTTCGACTCCATAGAACTGTAAGCCCGACCACATTCTGACAATCCATCATATCTGAGTATTGTGCACTCAATGGCTTTATTTTATTCTGATCAGATGCAGACTATATTCCAATCATAAATCTATCAAATGCATGTTATTCTGATAGATACAGACTATATTCTGATCATAAATCTATTGATTCTGATATATTTATGATAGATGCAGACTATATTCCAATCATAAATCTATCAGATGCAGACTATATTCCAATCATAAATCTATCATATTCTCATCAGATGCAAACTATATTCCAATCATAAATCTATCATGAATGATTGTTCATCTGAAGGTATTCGTTATTGATTGTTAAAAATCGTTTGATTCATAGCACTCCATATGTTTGTTGCATTATAACAAGTCGATTGAATTGGCCTAGTTTGTGATACTTCGAATTCATAAGAACCTTGAATCTATATCATATGAAGGTATATGTTGGACATTACTTACGTTTTATGTTGTTATTCACTCAAATAATCCTTGAACGTGCTTATTGAAGAAGGTGATGATACAAAGTGTATAGTTCATATGAGGACTACATCGATTTTCGATTAGCTTTCACGTATTGTCTTTTACGATTATTTTGTCCAGGTCCTCGTAGTATCTGGAAACGAGTACATGAAGGATAATGAATAACAAGTGTGTTATAGTTTCATTGGATGTTGAGTTTAAGTTCAACTAAAACATAAATATATCAAAGTTTTTTAGAAAACATCATCGATTCAGCAGTACATTCATTATTGTGTTATCTTGAGCTCATTTTTTTTACAATTATACTTCTATTTCATGAACGTTCCCCAAGTAAGCATGCATGGGGCCACATTACAAAGCCGTGCGCAAGGCACATATTTTCTTCAACCCATGAACTAACACACTTACCCATCGTTCATTATGGGTTACAAGTACTTGGCATCACAACCATGTTTGAAAGATCCTAAGGAAATCAAGGTTACAACATCAACACCTTTGAAGCAATTCACAACCAATAGCTGCTCAAAATCAACATTGACAACTTCTTTTGAGCAACTAGCAATTTTTGGAAGCTCACTGATACACCATCATACTGTAATCTAAGAAAGAAGTACATATAGAGGGACTAAAACATGAAAAGGCTAGTAGTGACAAAATGAAGAACAGGACAACCCACCTCACTACATTTCGAAGACACACCGCTCTTGTGGATACGTGATGGACACTACCTCTCAAAGTACTACAGGGAACACCCACACCACCAACAAGGGTCTATCAAGGACAACAAACTTGAGAGGGGGGAGTGTTAGCGTGGCACTATAGAGACTTGAGAGGAGGGATGTGTTTGCGTGGCACTATAGAGACTTGAAGGGAGTAGATCCGAAGGTGTGTTCTCATACGATCCCCATGATAATAGATGCCAAGCCCACCAATCAGAAGCCCTACACATATAATGACACCTATGCAGCCAAAATAAAAGAAGAAATCAACAGATTGATTGAAGCCGGATTCATCTATGAAATTGAGCATACTGAATGGGTGTCCCCTATTGTAGTGATGCCCAAGAAGAATGGAAAGTTACGTGTGTGTATTAACCTTAAAAAAGTTAATGCCGCTACAATTAGAGATAGCTATCCACTTCCAATCACTGATCATTGATTGGAGCGTGTTGCGGGCTAGGAAGTTTATAGCTTCCTTGATGGATTTTTAGGTTACAATCAAGTAGCCATTGCCACTGAAGATCAACACAAAACGGCATTTGCCATAGAGTGGGGAGTCTTTGCATTTCGTGTGATGCCATTTGGGCTCACCAATGCACCTGCAACATTCCAAAGACTCATGTGTCATGTCTTCAAAGAGTTCTTGCGAAAAAGCTTAGAAGTATATATGGACGATTTATGTGCTCATTCCCAAGAAAGGAGATTGTGCACATCACCCATACTGACCACTCCTGATTGGAATAAGCCATTCCATGTACATGTGTATGCATCCAATTATGCAATAGGATGTGTGTTGTCAGAACCCACAAGAGAAGGAAATTTAGATTTGCCTATAGCATATGCTAGTAGGCAATTGAACGCTGCTGAACGAAACTACACCACAACCGAAAGAGAAGGGTTAGGCATGGTATATGCTGTAAAGAAGTTTAGACACTATCTATTGGCCAACAAGTTCAAATTTTTCACTCATCATCAAGCTTTATTATACTTGGTCAATAAACCTTGCAACATAGGACACTTAGTAAGATGGTTCCTCTTAGTAAAAATGTGAAATGATATTTACAATGTTTTCTAGTGATCAAAATCACTGTTTTTATAGGGGTTTCTTCTAAAAATTTGACATATACTTCTTGAAGCTCCCTACATGCTCCCTCTTCTTGTGTATCCACTTCTTTGATGTGTTCTTGCATAACCCTCCTCATCACAATGAGGTGTCCATTGTTCTTCATTTATAGCAATGTCCATGGTGGCTAAGATTTCTGCCCAACCATGAGGCTCAAATTCCTCGTCTGGAAAGATGATCGGTGTATAGGCCGGGTCTCTAATTGGTCTATCTCCTTGAGAATTTCCTTTTTCTCTCGCTTTTAGGTGTTTCTCGTGACCTTGCACATCCATAAATGAGTATCTTCATGCATCCTGGATGTCTCAGATGAACTTTTAGAATGCACAGAGATCGAATCTTCTTGCTCCTTGTGGATAGAATTCGACTGTAGGGGTGGTACATCTCTGAAGGTGTAATCCTTCAAATTTACCTTGGTTGTGACCCCTAAGCGTTGCAAGTATAAGGAGTTGGTTCCCCAATCCTGTACAACTTGCAGTTGTCATAGGAAGGGCCTTCCTAGGATCATTTCGTAGGTAGTAGTTTTACCAAAGTCACATATAGCAAAGGTGTGCCCAAACTCTACAACACAAGTGGTTAGAGTTATCCCTTCCAGCAATCCTAGAGGTCTTTCAACATGGCCGTCAGCCATCTGAAGTTTCATTCTAGTTGGTCTTAATGCTGGTTTACCCCATTGCTTCCATAGGGAAGTGGTCGCAATAGCAACACCAGCACCTAATCTATGATCGCTTTGGTTGTGTAACCTTGGTAGGTGATCAGAAGATAAGTATTACCTTCTTCACCTTCGGTCATGTCCCCTATTTTGTCTAGAGGTATCTCTGGAACTTTCTGCTTAGAGTCTGCTTTTGGCATATTGGAAGCAAGTTCTAGAAGCTGATCTTTCACATGATTCCATAGCTCAGGTTTTGCTTTGAGCAGCTCTTCTACAGTGAGATGACACTGAACCTTAGTGTTCTTCACGACGTCAGTGTTTCTTGGAAGCACTGAGTCTTCGTTTCTGATCAATATTGTGGGAGCTCTGATCTGGAGAGATTTAGATTCCCATGGGCCTATGAACTGTGGCAACTCTTGTAAAGAATTGGATTCAAATCTTGAACTTTCTTTTTCTTGTTGCTCTACTTGGTCTCCATAAATAGAGGGAATGTCTTGTGGGAATTGATCATGAAGGTCATCAATCTCAAGAATAGGAGGGGAAACATCCTTCTCCTTGGCCCATTTCTCTTCTTGTATTTCCCACAAGAACTTTTGAGAGTGTTGTTGAATTGAAAGAGGTTCTCCCTCATCTATGGAGTCAGGGGAACATAGACTTTCTGTGGTGATGAGCTTTCTCTTTCAACAATAGGTTGAGCCTGTGGAGGTAAAGAAACTTGAGGTTTATTTACCAACTGCTCTAATCTATCTAGTAAGCCCTGGAAGTGCAAATCCGGTGTAATAGCATTCATCTGATTGAATGATTGATTGGCCTCGAACATAGCTTGAGCTAGTTCCACCATTTTTATGCACATTTTTGTCCGTTCAATCTCTTAGTCTGCTACGGTAGCTCTTGTCTAGGTTTGCAGGTGTTGGCCCTTCTTGAAGTCAAGCTTGGTATGCCTTGAACATCATGTCCAAGTGTTCTGGGGTTGGATCTGCAAGAACAGACCCTGGTTGTGGTTTGTTTACAATGGTTGGTGGGTGGGGGTCAGGTTGTGTGGATGGAGTTTTGACATGCGAGGAGCTTTGAGAGGCAATATCTTCTATTTTTGTTTTTGCATCTTTCAGGCTTTCTTCTAGTTCAGATAACTTTTCGGTCCACTTAGGATTGGCTTTCTCCCTAGTATCCTTCGATGTTTTCGTTTTTCTCTTACTAGGCTCTCCTGATTCACTTGGCTCTGCTTTTTGTAAGGCTTGTGCCCTCGTAATTGCATGTATAGGAGCCACATTATCGCTACTGGAACTTGAATCCCCTACTAGGCCTACCACATTAACGGGTGTAACCTTTGGTGCACTAGAGGGATGTCTAGGACAATCTCTCAAGAGCTATTCTTTGCCACACTCAAGACAAACGACTTGTATTGTGACATTTTGTCCTTGTGTGGGAGCTGGTGGGTGGGATGGTTGTTGTCCTGGTATAGGTTGAGGTTGGCCATATCCTCCATGTTCATACGGTCTAGTTGCTCCTCCTGGTCCTGGACAAGGGTTATACCTAGGAACTTCTCTGTCCTGTTCTCTAGGAGGGTACCCGTATGGTCTACATTGGGGTGGTGCAAGTAGTCCTGGTTGTCTATTCACTGGATAGTATTCGATATTGTGGTTGGGGTACTTCTTCTCACTATAAGATTACATGTTAGGCTCTTGAGTTGGTTGTCTACTGTAAGGGTAAGGTTGTGATAACCCTAATCCTTCTCTGGTGCAGATATGAAATGGATGATCTCCACCGCAAAGTGTGCAACTTCCTAACATTGGCAATCTCAAGGAAGAAATCTGGTAGTTCTATTGTCCTTGTACCCCTAATTTCTTGGCCACTAACTCTGCCACTTCCTCCACATAGCTCAAACTAGAAGTTTCATTGCTCCTTGTATCCTCTGATTTGGTAAGATCTTGTGTGATTTTGAGATCCTCAGCTAAGTTGTCTTCCAAATCTATACATTCTTGAAGACACTCACTCAGAGTTTGCACCCGTTTTACGTATACTAACATTCTCAATGTTCCATTGGTTAGACCTTCTAAAAATAGGGATATCATTTTCTGCTGAGAAGGTCTCTCTGTCACAAGGCATTGATCTACATATTAACTAAATCTTCCTGCTGCATTTTTTACTGTCTCTTTGGGAGCTTGTTTGAAACTATGTAGACGAATTGTGCTTGATCCCTCGCTTAGTGAATTCTCATACAAATTCTTGGAAGAATTGTTCGATATTGCCAAAGGAATTTGGATCCAAGGATTGAAACCAAGCTAAGGCTATTCCCATGAGAGTTAGCCCAAAGGATTCATATTGAATGAAAAAGTCATCCACTTGCTCCGCTCGTAACACTTGCTTGAATTCTGCTATGTGGTCATAGGGATCTCCTGTGCCATCGTAACGATTTCGCATACATTTGGCCAATTGGATTGGTCTCACTCTTTTGTCTGGCTCTGGGGATTGCATTATGATGGGGACACCTTGGGGCGGTTCTGTCCTAAAGGTAGGTATATTCATATTTCCCATTCTCTGATTAGTGTGGCCGTGGGGGTTGATTCCAGGCATGGTGAATTGTTCATGTGGTCTATCGGGTCTAGTACCTTGGCTCATTTGTCCTAACATCACATTTTCTGTTCTTTGCTGGGTCTCGAATGGGTTTTGTGAGGTAGTTGCATGATCTTGAGCTAACTCTCCTCTTTTATTAATCTGATCAGGGTTTTCAGTTACTACATAGATCTGGCCCATCTTGTCCATGTAGACTCCATCTTCGTACTTGACAGTTGGTCTTGGAACTATTTCTAATTCAGTAGTGTTTCTCATTCTTGCTACTGACCTGTATAGACTATTGAGGTAGATGGGTATTCCTTGCAGGTTAGTGGATACGTATTGAAGAGACATCCTATATTCCCCTTCAACTATAGACATAAGACCTTCCCTAGGTATGGATCTATGCATGTCTTCAGAAGCCAAGAGTCTCCCCTAGTTAAATGACATTTTTGACTCACTTGTCTATGAACTCAGCACGTAGTGTTAACCATTGAGTTGTGAGTCCTTGACTTGGTTGTGTGGTTGACCTTAGTTCCAAGTGATTTGGTACTTTATCAATCTCTTCCTAAGTATCAACTTGAGCTTAGGTTCATAAGCCTTGTCTACAAGTCCAAAATTGTCCTTTGAATTGCTCAAAATCTTGTGGAACCCTTGCTTCCTAGTCCAACCTGAGGGTCAACTTCAAAATACCCTATCTAATAATTCCCCACGAGCTTTCCAACAAACCAAAGATCACTCCGAACGGATTTCGTATGAGAAAGTTATGCCAGTTCAGGGTTCTGGGGGTTAAAACAGGGAAACAGGATCTCTCTGAAAGTACCTCAGGACAAGCGATACGATACCAGATTTTCCACGCGATACCACTATGGACGATACCACCTTAGACGATACAATACCACTCCCTAGACGATACCACCAAGTCCACGATACGATACCAACCTCATGATACGATACCAGAAATCACACGATACGATACCAAAAATCACATGATACGATACCTCTGCATTCGATGATATGATACCAAGTTAATGGAGGATACGATACCAAAAATTTACACGATACGATACTAGAGCTCTCACGATATGATACCAAGTTAATGGACGATATGATACCAAAGGGTCAGACGATACGATACCACTTTTTTGCACGATATGATACTAGAATAGGCACGATACGATATCGCTCGATCAACGATACGATACCAGGTGGACCGCGATACGATACCACCGAGATGACCACGATCGCGATACCAGCACTTGATGATACGATACCAGAATGGTATCACGATACCTCAGGTGGGCGTGCACGATACGATACCAAAATAGGAGGCGATACGATACCGAGTTGGCGATGCGATACCAACTTTGCATGCGATACGATACTTATGCAAGTGGCAATACGATACCACTGTTACGCACGATACGATACTACTTGGTTGACGATACGATACCACAAGGTGCACGATACAATACCACTAGGGCGACCGCGATCGCGATACCAGCACTTGACGATAGGATACCAGAATGGTATCACGATACCTCAAGTGGGTGTGCACAATACGATACCTCAACAAGTATCGCAATACTCGGGAATTCTGGTATCGCGATACCAAAACTCAACCGAACACGATACTTGGACATTTTTAAGCCTAAATTCAAAATTTTCTACAGATATGTATACCTTGTGTCCTCCTTGCCACTCCTATCAGCCTGTAGATGCAAAATCTATCTCCAAACCGGCGATACTACCCGCACGATACCAAACGCTGTTCTTGTCACTCCGCGATACTGTCGCCTAGATTTTGGTGTTTTTGAGAGTTTTTCAAGTGTTTTTCTTCAGCGTTTTTGGTTCTCATCTCCCCCTGCGCTTCTTTCTCACAGCCACGAGTAAAGAACGAGTGAATGTACTGTCAAAAAATGAAAAAAACAGAGAAGATGAAGATGGGAGAAGATGGAGGTGATGATGATGATGAAGATGAAGCAAGACTCTGAAACTGAGCTGAAAATGATGATTTTTTTTTTTTTACCTTCCAACGTCGCTACTCTACGTCTTACCGTCACACGCTTGTCCTCCAAGCTCTCTCCCCGGCAACGGTGCCAAATTTGGTGTCACTCTAGCACAATGGCAAGTACCAACATGAGGAGCTCCACCTCATAAATGTCAATCCGCGGAGACGTGAGGACCAGTATGAAGACCAAGAGCAAGTGAAGTGCACAAGTACGTGAGTGAAAGCATACAAACATGCACACACATACACACACACGTGCACAAAGAAAGAGTGAACAATGGAAGGACTTCAATTACAAAAGAACTCTCTTACAAAGCTGGAATCTACAACAAGCTCACCCCAAAAATGAGCTCTCCAGCCCTTTTTATAGTTTTTTGAGTGGTTTTGGCCCTGTCCAGACCTAGTGTCCGGCCTAATTAAAAAATAGGTTCCAAGGCTTATTTGGGGACTCAAACGGAATCTAAAAATTATGAAAATTGGTAGGATGATACTTCTAATACTCTTCAAGCTCGAGGACTCCTCAGCTTGAACAAAATGTAGTTGTAAAAATGGACAATGGTATTTACAATGGTTTTTAGTGATGAAAGTCACTATATTTATAGGGATTTCTTCTGAAAAATTGACATGTGCTTCTTGGAGCTCCCTACATGCTCCTTCTTCTTGTGTGTCCACTTCATTAATGCGCTTTGCTGCTTGTGTTGTGACCTTGACTGTCAACACTACTCCTTTTAATCTCGTGTATGGCCAGAATGCCATCTTACCAATTGATTTCCTAATTCCTACTCTTAGAGTAGCCTCGAACTATGAATGGACTGGACATGAGTTATCTAATCAATTGGACCAAATCGAGAAGCTACATGAAACTAGATTACAAGCGGTAGTAGGCATTTATGATGCAAAAAGGTGACAAAAAGCATACTTTGATGCTCATATCCAGTATAAAGGTTTGAAGGAAGGAGATTTATTCTTGGTATATACATTAAAGCAACATGCAAAGAAGTTGCAAAAAAGAGGATATGGTCCCATGGTAACCAATCACATATCAACTAGTGGAGCAACCAATCTAGCAACCCTAGATGGAGAAGTACTACCAAACTATATAAGTGGTTGTCGAGTAAAGAAGTATTTAGAGCCATTAACAGAGGAGATGCTATCAAGATTTATAGCAGCAAGGAGTAGACAAGAAGAAGATAAGAAAATACGAGAGGAAGCATGATAGGAAGTCCTAGAAGGAATAAGGAAATCTAAAGAGTGGATGAGAGAGAGGGATGAAAGATATCGGTTAGGAGAAGATCCCATCCCAATGGCTAACTTTAGAGCCTCAAAAACCCTAGGACATCAAGCGAGGCAACCATATTTGAACTTAGGAGTGGGAACAGAGGAGTGCCACTTGGTGGATGCCCTCATTGACACAGGAGCAGTTATTACCTGCATCAGATCCTCTTTGACTCATCAGCTCAAAGCTCAATTACATCCAACCAAAGTACATCTAATTGGAATAGGAGGCAATGTTAATGCATAGGCAAGATTATGTTATCATTGCACCTAGGAAATAACACGATGCAACAAAAACTATTAGTGTGCCATGATCAAGATCTGTTGGAAGAACTGGTGTTAGGTCAAGATTGGATATAGGAATATGAGGTAACCATCCAACTAGCCTTAGGCTACATATCAGCCAAGATAGGACATCGAGAAGTGTTTAGTTTATTAGATGAAAGATCAGTCAAATCTACTTGCTTAGCTCTGAAAGATCAAGTAAACATGCATGAAGGTGATTGTGCATCTACCTTTGCTATGGAACCCTCACCTCCAAGTAATTCACTCGTGTTTACACCATTTGTTAATCTCACACCTCCTCATCATCCTTTGGACCTTTCAACTAACATCATTTCCATTGAGAGCCCTAGTGAGGCATTGAGACAAAGAGCGACTAGTCAAATTAAGCAATCCAAAACTTCCCACATTAGAATATATCCCATTCAAGGAACCAGAGAGGCATGGATTCAGAAAGATCAAGTAGCAGCATATCATCAACAACAAAGCCATCACCTACAAAGGAACCAAGAACATGTCAAGACTTCAAGCCAAGCTGAATCACTAGGTCCACAGAAGATTGTTCAATTATGGATCCCAAAGAAATTGATTGCTGCTCAACCCTCAAGAACACAAATATGGATTCCCAAATTAACTATGCCAACAGAGAAAACTAAACTGAAGGCACCAATACAGAGGAAGGATCCATCCAAAGTGAAGTCAAGGGAGCAAGAAAGACGCAATAACCCAAAATTGCAAAAACACGAGTACTCAAAGAAATCAACTCAAAGATATGTATGGCGAGCAAAGAAGAATCACAATACGATAGCTACACAAAGCACAAGAGGAGACAAGGTTGCAGTCCAGAAAAACAAAATAAAGCTGATTTGGATACCCAGATCTCTACCGCCATTTACAAACCCGCCAGCAACTTCTTCTTGTGCTCATCTTGAGTTCCATACACCTCGAATGTGCATAATAGGGCCACATTACAAGGCCATGCATTCAACACATAATTCTTTTTCTACTTAATAGTGATAGACATCCCCCCCCCAAGGAATAGGAGAGAACTTGTACAATAACCTCAAGGAAAATAATTAAAAATAAAATAAAGCTTCGGCTATTTACTAACATTTTTGTTTTCTTTCAGCAAAATGAGAAAAAAAATTATATAAAATGAGATGAATCCTAGGTATTGCCTTCCTTACACACACGGGGAAGGATGACACAAGCCACTTGGAGAACTGTTTGATTTATGGCAACTAAATGGAAGATAAGTGATG
The DNA here is from genome assembly GCA_020310875.1 of Ceratopteris richardii. Taxonomy (NCBI): domain Eukaryota; kingdom Viridiplantae; phylum Streptophyta; class Polypodiopsida; order Polypodiales; family Pteridaceae; genus Ceratopteris; species Ceratopteris richardii. The sequence continues at coordinate 100,798,084 of CM035442.1, read as the reverse complement.
CAATCACATTGACACTGATTGTGGTGTGTTTCAAGTGAAGATGGCTTTTGAAGATTCCAAAGCAACCATTCAAGATGAGATGTTAGAATTTCCGTTGCAGAGTGTGACCAAGGTCAAAGGTCACTAGTTCCGTGAAGATCAACTTGTGGGTGATTATCTTTTCTTAGTAACCATCAAGATCATGGACACAGACCATCACTTTCCAGTTACGTCTCAAGATTTCAAGGTTCCCCATGAGCTTACAAGAACTGTGGACACAATGACAAAAGCGGGAATCCAGAAAATATTTTGAGTTACCCATTTACAAGCGTGACTTGCAAAGATGCACTCAGGTAATGAATACCTTACAACCAGCCCTGCATAACCCCTTAGTGCCCGAGGCAAGGATACTAGATGCAACATGAGAATGGGTGATTATACAATTCACGCATGAATTAATTAAAGAAGCTTTTGCCTGGGAAAAAGATGGAACCACTGATATGAAGGATGAACCCCACAGAGCAAAAACTCAGACTTTTTTGGACATCGATCGCCCAGACATAGAAGATGAGGTCCGCCTCATTCATCAACATTTTTTGTTTTCCCAATATGAATCGTTACACCGCCCCACAGAAGATCATCATACAACTTTTATCCTATGCTATCAAGCAGATTGGGAACTAGGTGAACCTGATGCCATATATCTAGGAGCATCTCGACTTTGAAGCTAAAAAGCAGTGGCAATAGAAGAAATTCTTAAATGGCAGTATTGCATTAACAATCCTCATTTACCATGCACCAGGAATCTAAGAGCACTTGATTAAGATGCCCACATCCTCCGAAATGGCCAAGTACGCAAAGATGGCCACTGTACCACGGAAGAGGAGAGAACTAAAGTTGGAAGAGGTAGCAGAGACTAGTTCTCAACCACGCAAAGAGGAGCAAAATGATTCCAAGAAATGATGAAAGGAGAAGAATCACTTCCTATTCCCAAAAGAGTGCATGTCTTGCACAAGACCAAACTTGAAGATTCAAAGCCTATTACAGAGGCAGAGTTGCAAGAAGCATTAGAAGAAACTCACCAATATATGGGAGGTCAAGTCAATTTGCCAATACAAGGGCATCATTACCATCAATCTCATAAAGAAATTCCTCAAAGCAAGAAATTATCAAAGTCTGACACCTATAAAGAGTTGGGGTTAACAACCTGAAGTTCATCCTCAGAGGCTAAAGAAGATCAAGAGACATCTATGATGAATATAGACATTAAAAGTGATTCAAAAGAGTATGGTGATTGGGAAGAATTGAATCAAGTCATGGATGACTTTGGAGTGGAAGGTACAAAGATAAACCAAACTCCTGATGAAACTATCAAGGACGCAACAAGGCAAAAACCACCTAAAGAAGGAATTCATGTATTCAAAATGAATGAAGAGAGGAACATTCAAATCACAGAGACTCACTTAGATGTAGAGGCCCCAGTAAAGAGACCAAAGGAAGAGAAAGAACATGAAGAAGTGGAGGCACCCGAGCCACTCATGCCAATTAGGGTTGTAGCAGAACCCTCTCCATTAGATGTCACTTTTCAAGGAAGTGCTACAAAATCAATCACAAATGAAGAAGAGGAAAGAGAGAGAGAAGTGCGCCTTCAGATAAGACAACTGCACAATCAAACTATCCATGTGGAACAAGGCAAAGATGTTCGAAGATGGGAAGAACCAAGTATCCCCAAAACATGGTTAAATGTGGATGTCGCTCAATTAAAGCCGGTAGTGAGGCAAATGATACAAACGGCTATGGACACTCAACAAAAAATACTCAAAGTGGATGTAGACTATGACAAGGCTATGAGAAAGAAAAGTGAATTCTAGGTAATGAGCAAAAATTTGGTTGCATAATTAATTCAAGTTCAAAAGGCACTCTTGGCCAAGAAAGTAGAAGCTCAAAAAGCCAAGGACAAATGCTCCATGTTAACGATGGAAAACAAAAAGCTCCAAGATCAACTTAAAGATCTACAAAATAAATATGAGGCGGATGAAGCAAAAAAAGCAAGAATGAATGATAGAAGTAAGTTGCTTGAAACTTAAATCAAAGTATATATGGAAGAGGGAGACAATTTAAGAAATAGAAATAAAGAACTTATGACTATTATCTTGTGCAACCAACCCATAGAAGCACAAGCAGCTACCACAAGTGACACAAATTGGAAGATCAAATCGTGAAGTATGAAGATTAGCTAAAACAAGAGCAAGCTATCAGAGAAGAATGGGAAAGAAAGTATATGCATGATAGTAACAAACTCAGAAAGCAATGGAAATTGACTGAAGACAAGCTTCTTACCACTAAAATCAAAGAAAAGGATGAACTCATTGTGCAATTAGAAGCTCAAACAAAAGAACAGGCAACAACGGGGACACCAGTAGTTCTAAGCTCCAAAGAGACTACTGTGGAGACTGAGAACTAAGCCGACAGGAGCGGGCACTACTAGTGTCCCAGCTTACAGAACAATTTGAAGATCAATTGATTAAAGTAATGAAAGAAGCATAGATCGAGAATAAAAGCCTTGAGAAAATTTTGATGCCATTCAATATACCTTACGGCTTGCTAAAAGAAGAAACGCGACAATATATCAAGAAAACGACTAATAAAGAACCAGATCAGGATCTATAATTCAATTTATAGACATTTACGTATACGCAAGCCGAGTTTGGCAAAGCATATCTGATTTGGAGGTGCAAAATTTTTGGAAATGAATCCGACTTTACGGGTACATTGGGAAGGAGCACCATATGTACTTCAAGTGAATCCTGGTTTTTGCCCAGTCTCGCAAAGACATACCTGGATGCATTTTAGGGAAGCACAACACCAAGGTACATTAAATAACCAATGGCTAAATTATCCAATATTGCCTAGTCCTCCACAAAACTATCTACCAACCAAAGAGTACATGGTCAAGACCATAGAATTTTGGCTATCCAGACACGCCACAGTGCCAGATTTAACTATCAAAATAACAAATAAGATATTGAGCATGCTCCTCATAGTTCTAAAGGTATTCAAACATGCACAGTATACATTTTTAAATTTTATCGGCATTAATCAAGGAGCAGATGCTTTAGTTTTCGATTTGTCTACAACTCCAAGCAGACTTATGATTATGGCACTATATTCACGCCTCATGTTCCTTCCCAGTCCATACATGCAGACCTTTGATGAAGCTTTTTTTACAAGGTTTTTTGAGATGGACTCAAAAATTTTTATGAAAATTACTTCCAACTTAAATGCCAGACTGGTAGCCTATGAATTGAGCTTCTTTGCAGATCACAGATAGACACCATATGATGGAGTCAAATCATCTCAATGGCATGAACAAATGGTATGTGAAGCTAATTTGCTAAATCACAGAGAGCAAAAAGTGATTCAAATGTACTCACACCGCCGGATTCTAAAGCCTATCAAGGATGACAGAGTTTAGGAGGGGGGTGATGTTGAGGGAGAGTCAAGCAGAAAGCAAAGACGAAGAAGATCAAGATAGAAGCTTCATTAAATAGAATATATCTAAAGACATATCTCTCTAGGAAGCCCCGTAGGGGCACACAACACGCATCTCTGCATAGAGCCCCACATGGCCACACAACAGTGAGAAGTACGCAATAGGTAAGGACGGATCAAGGCCAGCAATTACCCATGAAGAAGTGCAAGAAGATATATGGTAGATCCCGAGCCTCGGAAAGTGCTTCAACCTCTTGATCTTCGGGAGGTCCAGATTGAAGGCTGTAAATCCAGAACTTCATACCTTCCATTGGTTGTGTTCATGGCAGCCAGACTTAACACAACAACCCATATTTAAAGAGGTTATTGGTGAGCTAGACTACAAATCGTAGTTCATCTCCACGGGTTGCGAGTGGTGAAAAGAAAAGAAGGGCCAAAAACAAGGCAACAGATCTCGGGTTATGATCACTTTCTTGACCACTGGCACATAACTAGATGCAAGAAGAAAAGCGTGTCAAGGGACGATAGAGACAAAGAGGGGGAGAGTGTTGCAGAGCAGATATCCAGAGAAAAAGAAGGGCCCCAAAATTGTTTCGATTGGACACTTTATTTTTGTAGCATAGTCACCTTGTAATATATTTTCCAATGTAAATGCACTAGAGTAGAGGAGTCCTTTAGATGCATATCCATAGATATTTGTATCATTACCCTTGTAAACTAGTAGGGAATTATTCTTTAGTCAATAAAGTCCAGTCTCTTGTGTGAAAGGGCCATTTTTAGGGTACAAGTATATAAGTCATTTTGTGAGTCTTTGTAAAGACTTTTTGCCATTCTGAGAATCAAGAGCACAAAAATTCAAATTTGTGTGTTTTCCTCTCTGTATCTTCTTGCTTGTGTGTTTGTGTGCATGTATGTGGCTTGAAAAGAGTGCTTTGAAGTGTTTTCTATCCATGGTAATGCTTGTTTGTTGTTGGTAATGTGTGTGAAGTGTGGGAAGTGCTGAAGCATAGGTAGGTCATTCTCGGGGCTTAGTATTTTGTTCATATCTTGAAGATTCAAGTTTGGAGCTGAGAGAAAAGCTCAATTTACTATTGGCTACTACTCTAGGTATTGAGACACCATAGCCGACCATGAAAGCTTTGAATGTGATAGTTTACACTTGTATGCACCTTTGTTAGTTCACTTTTGCATTGATCTACACTTGAATGCATGTCTTCATACACTCGGCTAGGTTAAAATACTTCTTGGATTGATAATTAAAGTGTGTAATCCCCACTATATGCACTTACAGAGGATAGAGGTATAGTCTCCTTCTTCTCAAGTCCCTAAGTCAATACTTAGGTACACATAGGCATATATAAGTGTGTTCACACACATCAAAATTGATATATATCAACAAATCCTCCCTGGGAGTGATGTAGTGAAAAAGGAGTTAAATCAATCAAATGTTTCAAATTTTTGAACTAACCAGTCCATGCCTATGATTGCATCACTCTATTTCATTTCAATCACATGGAAAATTCCAAAAAAAACACCTATCAGGAAAAGTAAATACAAGGTTTTCAATGTATCCTTTTGTATAGTGTAGTTGTCTATTGAGCATCTCTGGAGATCTTGTTATGTGCATATTAGGGATATCCCTAAATTCTATACCAATTTGAAAGATAGAAAACAATGCATACTACATGAATCAATCACAAATCTGATTCTATGCATATAAATCATACCCAGAATCATAATTACAAAAGCCCTTGACAATGGAAGAACTAGCCACCATGCAACGTAAAGTAGAGTTAGGGTTTTTACCTCCATCATCTGCTTTTTGAATTGTTAAACCTTCCTCAATGATGTTTATTGCCTTCAATTGTGTAGGCCAAAGATTTCCTTGTTCCAACATTCATATGTCCAATGCCCTTGCTCCTGCAAAAAAAACACAAATCAAGTCTTTTTGCTACTCAATAAAATCATGTCCTTGCTTCCAATGGATGGTTTGCTGCCTCCTTTGATTTTGCACCTGAGCACGATTCCTATCTTGAATATTAGAAGGTGATGTCTTCTTTGAATTATTCATGTTTGTTGTGGTAGGCCTCTATTGTTTATGTCCCCTTACAATGAGTCTGCTTCTATTTGCCTTTTGCAAATTGAACTTCTCCATCTTCTCAAAATTCTTAGCCATCGCAATAGGATCTAACAAGTCAACACATCTAGATCCCTTCACTTGATAGCAAAGCTCCTCATGAAGCCCTCCAATAAACTTTCTCTTCAAAAAGCATCACCACTAACCTCCAATACATATTTATGAAGATGTATGAACTTTTCTTTGTACTCATCAACAGACAAGCTATGCTTGTCACTCTCATGTTGTCAAAAATTGTAGAACTCGATCTTCTTGTCCATATGGTAGTGTGGAGAACAATAATGTTTTTTTTCTTGTCCTCTAAATTCCTTCCATAGAATCGGAATAGAATGTGTTCAGATCTGCATATAGAACTTCCACCTCAACTTTGTGATGCCAAGCAGGTGTACAATCCCAACTTTTGCCTTGGACTCCTCATTGAATTTTCCAAGATCAAAGAAATCCTCTAGCTTTTCAATCCACGCCTCCATAACTTCACCGCTTTTCTTCTCACCATCAAAATCATTCAATTTTTCCTTCTTGAAGACGGTTGAGGAAAAACTCACTCGCCTCCATATCTTCATAATTGTGTTTATGTCTTCCTCTAGGCACACTAGATGTTCCCTTGCCTTCATGCACTTAATCAATTAGCTCCATGAACAAATTTGTTGCACTTTTTGGTTGCTTTCTGCCTTGTTCTTTGCATAACTCTCCGAGAAGTTTTTGAATAAGCTCGTCTTGCTCATGGATTTTTTGTTTCAAACCTTCCATCCTTCTCGAGGATCAATTATGTTTCAGATCACTCAAGAATAGTGAAAGAGAGAAATAGAACTTGCATAAGATAAGAGAAAATCTGATATGGAAGAGAAGACAAGATATGAATCAGAGAAAGAGAATTTCTAGTATTATAGATTTGAACCAATCAATACAATAGCTTTGGAAAATAGCTTCTTGATGAAGCATCAACCTCTGGACCACCCTTGAGTTATCAAAATCTCATTCACACTCACACTTTCAATCACACTTTCAATCACACTCTCACTCTCACTCTCACTCTCAATCACAAGGTAATTCTCTAATTTTTGACCTCTTCATGCTTGATACAACAAATCTCCTTCACAACACAGTTAATCCTCCCCAAGTAAGTGAGTGATCCACCAAATACAAAAAAACTTGGCTCTAGCATATTGCGTGCAAAACTTTTGCAAAAGCATATGTTTGTAGTAGTCAAGTGCTTTCTATTGTGATACCTATCCAAAAATAGACAAAAAGGAATGAAAATATATATATGAAGGCATCCCTAAGTGTGCATGGCAACACATATGCTTCAAAATCATGAATTCAAGTAGAAATAGAGAAGGCCATTTTTTCAGTACCTAAAAGAATGACACTTTTGGAAGCCTTATAACTCAGAACAGTGAGGAATTAGCTTAAGCTTGTGAGACACAAAAACATCATATTCTTTGATTTGCACAATAGTGTTAGAGATGAGCTAGGTCCAAATCCACCTCCAAGTATCACTTTTGAGCCTTGAAAACCTAGAAATTCTAGAGAGAATAAAATCAATGCATTTTCTTAGAGTGAACTAAAATGAATAGCCTTAGAGGAGGTAGTTAAAACATGATTCACAAAAAATTCATAGAGACACTTTTATTCTCTTATGCAGAACCTACCTTTCTCTCATACAACATCTCTTAATTTTTTCATCTTCATGTTCAATTTTCAACCAAAAAACATGATGTGGATAAGGTTTAGAGAGAGAATATAAAACTTGGCATCCCTAAATTTTGCCTACATGCATAAAATGACCTTATTTTTCATTCTAAACATTATCCTCACAATGTAATTCGGAAAGTTCAAAATGAACTATTCATTATCGGAAGGCCTATTACAATATGTGTATGTGTATGTGTATGATTATGTGTATGTGTACGTGTATGTGTATGAGTATGTGTATGTGTATGTGTATGTGTATGTGTATGTGTATGTGTATGTGTATGTGTATGTGTATGTGTATGATTATGTGTATGTGTACGTGTATGTGTATGAGTATGTGTATGTGTATGTGTATGTGTATGTGTATGTGTATGTGTATGTGTATGTGTATGTGTATGTGTATGTGTATGTGTATGTGTATGTGTATGTGTATGTGTATGTGTATGTGTATGTAAAATCAAGTTCTCTCCCTCTATTGTCCCTCTAAGATCTAGCATGCAATGATTACACTCTCCTCAATGGTTTTAATCGTAGCCATTGATATACAAAGATCTAATGGCTTAAAATGAATTCGACTGTCCCTTCATTTTCTATGTATATTTTTGTGGAGAAAATCACTAGTGGTATTGCTTATGCCCTTAATCCCTCTGAATCTTAATTTTAATCCCTAAAAATTTCGGATCTTTACAAGGCCCAACCAGGGTTCACTTTTTCTCCTAACGGCAACATGGATGTATGCATGTACATGTGTATGTATGCATATGTATGTATGCAGGTTCGTACATATGAATGTATGCACGTATGTATGGATGTATGTATGAATGTACGCATGTATGTATGTATGTATGTATGTATGTATGTATGTATGAATGTATGTATGTATGTATGTATGTATGTATGTATGTATGTATGTATGTATGTATGTACATATGTATGTGTGGTTGAGACTGACACAAGTGATTTTACTATAGGAGTGGTTTTAGTTCAAGGTGGTCAACCAATCACTTTTGAGAGCTAAAAACTAGAACTTGCTTAGAAGAATGACTCCCTCTATCAGAAGGAGCTGTATGTGTTGATATATTTTCATAGTGATGTGTGTGAACACTTTTAGGATTGTCAGGGAACATTCTTTTCCTCTTTAGGAGGTTTCCTTCCCCTGGCTTGTAAAAGCATTGTGTATTCTGTATGTTGGTTGTTGAGGGTAAGTTGGATGGTACTAATTATCAATTATGGGTAGTCAATCCAAATGCCTTGAGTTAGTCTCTGTTTTGTTGTAGGAAGGTCACTCTAGGCAGAACATTTATGTTATGTGTGTTGCACATCAAGCTTTCTTAGCTAGTTTGGTGTAACCCAAGTACGAGCACTACCTCCTTTAGTTGTCAATCCGTGGAGGTGTGAGGAGGATATGAAGATCATGAGAAATTGTGGTGAGCAAATGTGAGTGACAACCACATACATGCAGCACACACACAAGGCAAGATAACAAAGAGAGGAAAAATGGAAGCCTTGATTCTCAATAACTCTATTACACTCTTCAAAAGTTGTTTCTCTAACTTGCTAACTCAAAAATGCTAAAAGTTCCCCCCAAAAATGAGCTCTCTAGCTCTTTTTATAGTTTTTCGACTAGTTTTGGCCCTGTCCAGACCTAGTGTGTGGCCTAGTTAAAAATTAGGTTCCAGGGCTTATTTGAGGGCTCAAACGGAGTCTAAAATTTATGAAAATAGGTACATAGATACTTCAAATATTCCTCAAACTCGAGGACTTGGCTTGAAACAAAGGGAGTTCTAATGGAATATGACTTTGAAGTGGTTGTTAGGCAAGGTAAGACCCACCTCAGAGCGGATCACCTTTCTTGCATCACTTCAGGAGAGCCACCGCAAGGAGTGTCTGATGAATTGCCTGATGCTTATCTGTTCAATCTAGAAGTTGTGCCTAAATGGGAAAATAATTTGGTACCAGTCCGAACCTTTGGACCCGCAAATAAGAAGGTGAAGACGAACACGAATGAAATTGTGCGGTCACAAAGCTATCAAATATTGGCAGGAAGCATGTATAAGCAAGATACGGAAGGTGTTCTAGCTTGTTGTGTCGAGGATGATGAACATAGTAGTTGGTTGCAACAAGCCCATGAAGGATTTCTAGGGAATCACTATTCTAAACAACGAACATTGCAAAATCTAAAATGTTTAGGAGTGTATTGGCCTAGTATAGACAAAGAAATTCATGAGTGGATCAAGAATTGTCTAGTGTGCCAAAAGAGACCCCCGATGGAGCATGCGACTCTTTATCACATATCATTAATTCCAGATTGGAGTGCTCCATTGGTAGAATTTATGAGATCAGGAACATTACCTAGCAAGGCTAGTCTAGCAAGAAGACGAAGCATGGAGCAAGAGGCTAAAGACTATGCCTTAGTAGGTGAAAACCTATATCGGAGAGGCAAAGATGGTTACTTACGACTGTGCGTTCACGAATCAAATTATTTGAAAGTCTTAGAAACTTCCCATAGCAGTGTTGCAGGCGGACATTTTGGTCCTGATCGAGTAATTAAGACTATTCTATTCTCAGGACTTTGGTGGCCCACTCTTCATATGGATGCACATACCTATGTGAAGAAATGTGACACATGCCAATGTGCCAAGTACCCAATTAGACAAGATGAGATGCCTTTGAGACCAATGATGGGAGGACGTGCATTTTCGAAGTGGGGCACGTAGCCGCTTCGTGCCAGGCCTCCTCTCATGTGGCAGTGTCGGGATGAAATCCCGCAGGGAGTGTGCACTAGTTTTTTTTCAAAGTTCATTATTTTCTGAGTTTTGTATGATGTTTTGATCTAAAGAGGGTACATTTCATGCATGATTTGACTGATCTGATTGCCTGTGAGATAAGAAACCATGTTAGAGATGTGCGTTAGAACTGTGTGTATAAACGACTGACATTAGACCCATAAAAACCTAGGTTTGACCCTTCAAAATCCCTGAAAACCTGAGTTTACCCCATGGAATCCGGGCTTGAACCCTTGGAAACCCTTGGAGTTTAGGCCGAAACTGTAAATAAACCCATGAATTGGCGAGTTTGAGATAATTGTGAGCAAACCCTTACTTTTCCCGATCAAAAACTTTAGGTTGGACCCTTGGAAATGGCGGTTTCTGTAGGTCAAACCTTAAAAACCAATTAAATTGTGAATATCCAGTGTGAAATCAAAACCTTAGTTTAGGGAAAAATTAAAAGACTGCCAAAAATAGAAAGTTCATTGAGGAGGTTAGAACGTTCTAGAAGCGAGTCCAAGGGGGGGCCTATAAATACGTGCAAAATGCATTTGTTTTCTCCTCATCCCGTGGACTGCCTTGTGGATCGTCTCCTCCAGGTTTATGAAGTATATCAAGTGATTGAAGATTGAAGAAAAGAGTAGCCCCACCCGTTGAACTTCTTGGCGGATCTTCCCTCCAGGTTCATGCAGGTTATCTGGTTTCTGATTATCTAAAGTAAAGAGAAGGGAGGCTACTGCTGAGGATACTTGAAGTAAAGAGCGGACCGAAGACCTGGAAGAAAAGCTTGGACCGGTTACTTACTGTGTGATTGGAGGCTATTGCGATTTATGAAGTGAAGAAAATCATTTGCTGAAGATACCTGAAATAAATAGCGGATCGAAGACTTGAAGAAAAGCTTGGACGTGAAGATCGAAGCGGAATCCCGTGGGTGATTTCTCGCACTGTAGCGAGGGATCTAGAATACACTAGCTGACCCGCACTGTAGCGGCGGCGTTTATATTGTATCATCGCACCGCACTGTAGCGGTTTTATTGTACCATCGGCCCGCACTGTAGCGGCCTGTTTGTATCTTTTATTTTTATTGGAGGCTTCAGTTTCATTTCCGATTGTATCTTCGAGCTTGATCTACATCACGTGTTTCATTGCGGTACCCCATCGTCTCTTTCCGACGCCCACGGTCCCACGTCTCGACACTTTCAAGGGGCGAGGGTCCCACACCGACGAGGATCGCGTACGCTCCGGAGAGCACAGGCGAGGCGCCCAGCGCGCAGACGCCGCTCGCAGGACAGCGGGAACGGCGCACCAGAGCGGGGCCTGATCCAACCCCACGCGTCGGCTTCCTGCCACGACCTCCTTCTTCACGACAGCGGTCCATGTCAAGGGCCATTTTTGGCCTTCTCCATGTCCTATTAACCCCCCTTCTCCATGTCCTATTGTAGCCACCAACTACCTTACAAAGTGGGTAGAAGTTAAAGCCACAACAAAGAATGATGCTCAAACAATGGCAAAGTTCTTATTTGAGAATGTGTTCACCAGATATGGCTTACCAATAGAGTTAGTAAGTGATAGGGGCACACACTTCTTGAATGAAGTCATTGAAAATCTTCTCCAAAAATTCTTGGTGATACATAAGAAGTCTGCCCCCTATCATCCACAGGCTAATGGACAAGCTGAGAGCACAAACAAGATCCTATGTAATGTATTGACAAAATTGGTAAATAATAAGCGCTCTGATTGGGATAAACAACTTCATCACGCTGTTTGGGCTTACCGAGTTGCCTATAAAATGGTACTCAATGCCACCCCATTTCAGATGGTCTTTGGACAAAATGTTGTGCTACCATTGGAATTCCTAATCCCAACTTTAAAAGTAGCATAAGCGCATGAGTGGAATGGACACGAGTTATCCTCTAGAATCGTTGATCTAGAACGCTTAGGTGAGACAAGGCTACGAGCAGCCGCAGGCATCTATGCTGCAAAGAAACGACAAAAGGCATACTTTGATGCACACATCAAAGATAAAGGCTTGAAAGAGGGAGACCTAGTGTTGGTTTATACATTAAAGCAACATGCCCGTAAATTGGAAAAAAGAGGATATGGACCCATGATCATTAATAGAATTTCCACTAGCGGTGCAGTCCAATTTGCCACACTAGAAGGTGATATCTTGCCCAACTATATCAGTGGCTGTCAAGTCAAGATATATCAAGAACCTCTTACAGAAGATATGCTACAGAGACTCAACACTGCTAAGAAGCGAAAAGAAGAAGAGTTAAGGGTTAGAGAAGAAGCACAGGTAGAGGCTAGAGAACGCATTAGGAGAAATAAGTTAAGATGCCTATGCCTAGATATCGATCGAGAGGCCCCAAGATACCACATGGCCATGTGTCAAAAATCAAGTGCAATTGCTTCTCAAATAATTGATTGACGTCCTTTTGTGACCATAGCGGTAGGACAAGGGAAGAATGCAAGGATTGTGAGAGCATTGATTGACTCAGGTGCCGCAACTAGTGCAGTTAGACTATCCTACTGCCAAGACTTGCAAATGAACATAAAGCCCATAGAAGCCTATCTCATAGGTTTGGGAGGTGTGGAAACCCCTTGTTTGGGCGAGGTAGAACTTCCCATTTACCTTCAAGATGTTCCAATGAAAGTCCAAATGCTAGTATGTCATGATGAGGACATTATAGAGCCACTTGTCCTCGGTCAAGATTGGATTTACGACCATGAAGTCAACTTGAACCTAAGAAGTCAAATCCTTCAAGTTTGGGCACATGAACAATGTATTACATTAGAATTAGACAATTGCATGATCACAAATCCAAAGGTCACACATTCTCTTAGTTCTTCCGAAACTAATCTTCGTAAAGAAAATGTTGTGTGTGTCAAAAACCCTACGAAGCAAAAGGACTCAATCATGGAAGCACAAGCTCAAAGGCCAGCAAGCCTCTCCTCTTCTTCACATACTAATGCAAGTGTAACTCGACCAAAGAGGCAAGCAGAAAAGAAATCTGCTATATCAACTAGTCCGACAAAATTCAAGAAGAAAAGTGAAGCAGATTTGGGTACGAAGAGGAGAACAACCACCAGCTTTTCCACAACCCTTCCCAGTGAGGCAAGCCAACCATGCAAAAAGAAGCACCAAGAAACGAGGACCAGCTCAATCCCATGGTCTTCGACAAATTTGGGTACCAAAGCAATCGATGAAGGCCAACCATACTAACGTACAAATTTGGGTGCCAAAGAAATTAGTTGCACCTCAACAAGGGCGATTCCAAATATGGGTACCCAAGGCACTCTTACATGCACAAAACCATATGATCTCCCTAACGAGAAAAATCTTAGCAAAAACACCGCGGAGAAGCAAGAGTCAAAACCAAGGGCAGAGACCAAAAGAAGATGAATTCATCTCCTAGCCGGTAATAAAAAGACAATGACAAAGGATATGGGTTTCGAAGCCAAAAGTACCAGCAGCTTCCACAACACCAAGGAGCCGACCACGGTGGATATCAAATTTTAGAAACCATCCAAAGATGAAAGGGCCAGAAGTGATCTCCAGAGGACCAAATACCATTCTCAAATGGATCTCTATAAGGAGGATTACATCATTGCAAGATTCAATCGACACCTCCAAACAAAGATTGCATCAAGTCTACAAGTAACATCAAATGCCTCGACCAGCAACAACCATGTGCATTTGGCACAACCTTGTCTTTTGCACCATTCAGGTCATGCATTTCCAAAGTATGCATTAATATAGGGCCACAATACAAGGCCGTGCATAGACACAATTGAGAATCCCAGGCACATGATACACATCTGACATATGTAAAATATTTTATTGATTCTAATACCTTTCTTCTTGTTTTATTCCATTGTTCCAAAAAAAATAAAAAATAAAAAATAAAAATAAAAAAATAAGAAATAAAGAAGAAAGAAAGAAAAAAAAAGGAGAAAAGAAAAGAAAAAGAAACAAAGAGAGCGATAGGACAGTAGTGCATGCTTGAACAATTTCTGATGAGAACCATCAACACGGACATCCATCAACATGAAAGACAAGCCATCGGTCAATCATCACGATGGGCATACAACACGAAGAGTGAAGCTTGATGGACCTTTTACCATGGTAAGAATTGCCTACTTCGGCACCACCACAACCATGATACATTAGGAAACCTCTTTGTCAAAATACCATTGAGCACTTAGCTCAAGACCCCATTTCATGCACCATACTGCTTCCAATGCATTCCCCAAGTACGCATACATAGGGCCACATTACAAGGCCATGCACAAGGCACATATCTTGTTAAACCCATGCACTAATGCACTTACCCATCATTCATTATGGGTTACAAGTACTTGGCATGAAAACACGGCAAGCCATCTTTGGAAGAACCAGCGGACATCACGGTGACAACAACAAGCGCAAGGAAGCAATCCACCATGAGAGTTACTCATAACCAACATTGACAACCTCTTTTGAGTAGCTCACAATTTTTGAAAGCTCACAAAGACACCATCAAGCTGGCATGCAAGGAAGAAATACAGACAAAGGTGGTAGTGACAAAATGAAGAACCAGACAACTGTCCAAGATACAATTGGAAGATGGATCACTCTTGTGGATACATGATGGACACTATCTCTCCACACACTACATGGAACAACACCTACAACAAGGGTCTGTCTGGGACGACAGACTCTAGAGGGGGGGAAGTGTTGACAGTCAAGGTCACAACACAAGCAGCGAAGCACATCAATGAAGTGGACACACAAGAAGAAGGAGCATGCAAGGAGCTCCAAGAAGCACATGTCAAATTTTCAGAAGAAATCCCTATAAATATAGGCACTTTCGTCACTAAAAACCATTTTAAATACCATTTTCCATTTTTACAACTCCATTTTGTTCAAGTCGAGGAGTCATGGAGCTTGAAGAGTATTAGAAGTATCATCCTACCAATTTTCATAATTTTTAGATTCTGTTTGAGTCCCCAAATAAACCTTGGAGCCTATTTTTTAATTAGGCCGGACACTAGGTCTAGATAGGGCCAAAACCACTCAAAAAACTATAAAAAGGGCTGGAGAGCTCATTTTTGGGGTGAGCTTGTTGTAGATTCCAGCTTTGTAAGAGAGTTGTTTTGTAATTGAAGTCCTTCCATTGTTCCACTCTTTGCTCTTACTTTGTGCACGTGTGTGTGTATGTGTGTGCATGTTTGTCTGCTTTCACTCACGCACTTGTGCACTTCACTTGCTCTTGGTCTTCATATCGGTCTTCATGTCTCCACGGATTGACATTTATGAGGTGGAGCTCCTCACGTTGGTACTTGCCATTATGCTAGAGTGACAAGTAGTTCCTATGGTTGTTTTATATGCTATTCCAAATGCCCATAAAGCATGATGTATCTGCTTATTTTGTTTGAACTTTGAGCTTGTCCATTGGCTTGTGGGTGATAGGGAGCTAATCTCTTGTGAATCACTAGGAATTCAGTCATCAAGGCTTCTATTACTTCATTGATGAAGTGTGTGCCTCTATCACTCACTATTTCTATTGACAATCCAAATCTAGTGAATATGTTCTCAAAGAGAAACTTAGCCGTGGTCCTTGCATCGTTCTTCTTTGTTGCTTTGGCTTCTACCCATTTGATCAAATAGTCTGTTGCCACAATTATATACTCAGCATGAGAACCTTTTGCTGGTGGGCTAATAGGTCCTACAAAATCTATTCCCCATTTGGTAAATGCTCTGGCACTTATCATAGGTCGTAATGGAATTTCATCTCTTCTAAAAGGATACTTTGTTCATTGGCAAGTGTCACACCTTTGGACATATGTGGCTGCATCTTGATTCAACGTTGGCCACCACAATCCAGCAAAGAGAATCATTTTTGTAGTTTTATCTGTAGAAAAATGTCCTCATGTGGCTCTCGTATGAGCCATTTCCAAGATTGGAATATACTCATCTTCATGGATGCACAATCTTCATTGTGTTACCGTTAGTGTCCATGTGAAAGGCCAAATGGCCACCGGACACTTCTTTGTATATGTTCTTTAATAAAACATATAGTGGCCTGGTCAGTCACAGACTGTAGGTTTGACCGCATTTGTAAGACCTAAGAAGTCTGTCTTCGTGCTCCTTGTGTACTGTGTTTCTGCGTATTCTACAGCCTCTATGCGGAGTACTGTGTGCGCCCCTAGGTGCTCGTTTTTCTACTCCGAGCATATCGACGTGGAGCTCTCAAGGAGAGCGCACTGTGGTACTGTGTTTCTGCGTATTCTACAGCCTCTGTGCGGAGTACTGTTTCTCCAAGGCTTACGACTAAGGCGGCGACCAAGGCATAGACCTTGGCATACCTTATCATCCGAGTCACCGAAGCCACCGTTGGCTGCGCGCGAGGGAGGACCCCTCAACGATCAAGGTTCCCGGTACTTCCGAGAGGTCACCCATTCCAGTATTGTTCCCCCTAGAGCTCGCTTAACCGTGGCAATCTCTTGCCACTAAGCTACACTCTTGTGGTGTTTGAAGAAGGGGAAAGACTAAGGTTGACATTACCTTGAACAAGTTTTGGTCCCTCAAAGCTTCATTTTTTGCTTTCAAAGCCTATTTCTGAAGCAATTTTGGAGTGTTTTTGGAGCCATTTTTGAGTACTTTCACACATAGTTCTCTTTGCACAGGTCTAAGAACATCGAGAAGAGTGTTCCTTGTACTTCTCAGACAATAAATATCAACCTTTGGGGCTGTATTTTCAGCCACACTCGTAAAACTACAGGTTTCTCGAGGGGTTTTCAGTTTTGGTGGGAGCAGTTGCTGCAAATTTATGCAGGTTTTTAAAGGCTAAAACATCAGAGTTGACAGACACTTGCAGGTGTTATTGGCTAGTTTTTGGGCTGTGTATTCAGCCTTTTAGTGTCATTTTACTGCCTATATTGAGCACATACACACCATGTACGCTTCTGTGGATACCGCTTATGTACGTCCATGTGGTCATTGATATAGCGGTTACGTTCTTTGCATAAAACCTTTTACATTTGATAAAGAGGGTCGTGGTGAGGTTTTCTTAACTGGGAGACACCCAGATGTCGGGGTCTCTTTGGTGATGCAAGTGGAAGACTTTCCCAGCCTCGCCATAAGAGATGTATGATAGTTGTTCATAGGTGCTCGATAAGCCTAGTTGGCTTCTATTGGGTAACTGATTATATGCAGTGGAGTCAGTGATTCACTATGCAGGTAGACATGTCAGTACTTGCAGTTTTATGATACTTTGACACTGTTCATATGCTAATTTTGCAGAGGATACTCTGGCAAAATTTTTCCAGATTTCTGGTTTAGTCAACTATACAGTGGTCGATTTACTCCTTGATACACTTATTTGTTGGTGTTTGGACTCTTCTAGCTCCATTATCATTCTATTTAGTTCTCTACGATCATGGCATCAGAGGTCTCAGGCACATCCGGTGGATCAGGGTCTAGTGCTAGTGTTCCGAGGAGGAGTGTTGGTCTCTTGAGCCCACGGAACAAATGATTATATGAGCCTTTATTTTGTTACTTATCCCTCGAAATCGGTCTACTTGGATTACCTAGAGCCCACAATTATCTCTCGAGGAGTTCTTCCTATGTCAATGCACTAGCTCATATGTTTCCCGGCAAACGCACCAAAATGTTGAGCTCCTAAGCCCAAGGAATTCCTGCGAAATTATACTTATGCTTTGCTAAAGTCGTGAGGAATCGGTCCATTATTCTTGCTCCATGTCCTCCCATAGTATGTGAATGTGCTCCAAATATCCCCTTCTCACTCAATAACGCTTCCTTACCCCTATATGATTGCACCCACGGGCATACACACCCCACCTTCTCACTAGCTTTTTCTCACCCATACACCCATCTATGCATTCACACATACTCAGATACCTCTATCCGTGCCCACACACTCACTTTATCTCGCTTCCTTCTTCTCACTTATCCTTTGTCACTCTTTCATGCACCTGCTCTCAAACATGCACATACTCACACATACATTCACCTATAGATACTCACACATGTACCCTAACACATGCACACCCGAGGCCCTGTCCACTACTTGCTCTCGCTCTTGCACACACACTTTCTCACAAATCCCTAGCCATGATCTTACTCGCACACTCATTCTCAAACACTCAAGACTCAAACATTTAGATCTTCACACACTGACACACATTCACACTCAACTACCAACTCAATACTTCCTACATTGACACTTTTTTTCTTATAAAGGAACATTACATATAAATTAATGGAACAATGAAGAGCCAAGTCCTCCCATAGTTTCACTCTAGTAGTACATACAAGTTTAAACCAACACGGATGTCCATATACTGAGTGACTATTATTCTCAACGCATCAAAAAATAGGGCACAGCTTCTTATATACAAGGTGATTATTCATACCTCCAGATAACTGATGCACAAATACCATCAGGGCCACTCAGATCCTGAATAAGCAACATTCCATCTGATAACCCTCTCAAAGACTTAGACACCAACACTGCAGTTGTTCATGCCCAAAATGAGCCTTGCTCACAAGGACCAGAGGCCCGTCGGAATTACACCACTCTAGACAATCTGTTGCACTCCATTGGTACCAGCACGATGCTTCTTCTTTATGGCAATGTGCAGCAGCTTGGTGGGCATGTGCAGACAGTACTTCTCTGAGACTTTGACAAAGGGAGAGTAGTAAGTATCGGATCAACGCCACTGCCAATGCCAAATCAGCTCTATTATAGACCAGCAGATCGAATATGCCATGAAAAATCTCTAGAATGGCAGTAGTTTGTGCGGATTGCAAGGGTCTCTCCACGACGACATCTACAGCCTTATAACCCGAAGTCCTCAATGTCTGAACGGCCCAATACAACACTTGTAGCACGATATCATGAGTAGGTACTATCCATAAGTGAGGCTTCCCAAAGTTGACTACTGGCTCTTACCCTGTTTATGCTCATACTTGAGGGCTAGCCCAGTCAAAGACACCCAAAGCACTGCTGTTAGATCACCCTCAGGTGAGTGAATCCAAAAGTAGATGGAGCAGCTGGAGAAGAATGGATGCGAGTACGGGGTGGGAACTCAGAGCTTGAGGAGTTCCATCAACTGCACTAGCAACCGGAATTCTAAAAAATGGATGGCAGTATATCTGATAGTAGAGGAAGTATGCCAACTGCTGTCATCCCCCCCCTTCTTCAACTATGCGCCAAGCATTGCCAGAATTGAAAGCAAGGTTCCATAAAGCTCCTGCTGCAGTCTCATGTACATCCTCTGCCTCTGAATATGCTAAGGTTATTAAAGGAGCCACACCACCCTTACGCTCGATAGCTATGCTATTGGCTTCTGAGACAGATAAACCCCACAAAGCTCCAGTAGCCCTCTCCTGCAAGCCATGGGATCCTGTGCTGCAGCTTTGAGCAAGTGAGACCCGTGCCTCCACACCACCAGCAGCTGCTATTGCCTCCCTATTTCGATCATCAAACGACAGATTCCACAAAACTCCAGCAGCTTCTTGCCTGACACCTTTATTCACAGAAAAGGTTAGTTTCACTAGTAAACATTTTCACAAAGTGTTGCTCCAGCTGCCACTGAGTCCATCCTGCCATCAAACATATAAGCTAGAGCAAGAGCAGCCATAAAACGAGCCATCTTTTTTTCTGACGATGAACAAAGATGGACTAAAGCACGAACTCCCCCCTCTTCAACGCTTCTCCCATCTGCCACGACCTCCCCTTTTTTTCCAGCACACGAGGGCCTCTCCCTCAGCTCCCGAAGTTCCTCCTCGAAACCTTCCCCCATTGGATCTCTCCCAAAAAGTCTTGCGGTTGCCAATACTTATCCACCGGCTTCAAATAGGGCAATCAATTTTCCTGCGCCCCCCTGTCATGCCTGTACAGATCCAAACAAAAAAGAGAAACTCCCCCCCCCCCTTTTCCGTTTCGCTCGTCAGACCTGCAAAAAACGGACCTGCCTGCTGCATCCTGCCAAAATAGCTGAGCGCTTCTGGACTCTTACCAACTTGAACACAACCGGTGATGAGTGATGTCCAAGTGGATACATCCTTGCTGTTATGCACATGAAATAATTCCTGTGCCTTTTCTAGGCCTCCACATCTTACATAGGCAGAAATCAAATTATCCGAGAACCTAAAGATCAAGCCACGCCTCAATATGTAACTATGCAATCTAGTGCATGTTTGCAGATCCTTGCTCCTTTCACAGACCTGGAATAAAACAAGACTGGAGATATCCAGGCACACCCCCACGAAGGGGAGTGCCAAGTTTTCCATCCATTTAAAACAGCATTATACATTCTAATGGAATAAAAATATAAAGGTCTTTGGTCTAGGTCATGCATTTGATGCCAGTCTTGGGCCAGAGTGAGCCTTTAAGTCCCAATATCGTCTTTGGAGGCACGACACAGGGCTTTGGTGGCTTCTCAGAGAAATTCCCCCCTGAAACAGAGCCGCTTCTAATTTCTTCTGCACGTCAGTATCTCCTATGCTCTTAGGAGGCTTGTCCATGCTCAATCCCTTTTCCCCACATCCCTGCAATCAATACCTCCACATGCTTCCCATCAATTATCAAATTCATGCTTCAAGTACCTGAAATCAAGCGTATTTTCTTGCCAAATAGGACCACATTAGTGCATCAAAAACCAACCGTTTTCTAAGCTAACATACTCCCCTCTTCTTATTTGCGAAGTCGTCCTCGACGAGCCAAATCTGTTCCTGCACTCAAATCATCCAACATGTGATCATCACTCAATCAAATACAAATCTTTACCTTATAAACCATTCTCTTCTTCCTCAATGTAGCACTTGAAATCATACTCATACAATCATTTGTTAATAGCACAATCCAATCATTTCACTTACCATCTTTGTCCATCTTCTCGCATCTTCACCGCCATGTCTACCTGTCTACAAACTTCATTAAAACATTAGAACCTTTCTTCATCAAATCACGATAACATTTACAACCAAAATGGAAAGAGCAAACACACATCAGGAAATCACATCACACACCGTCGTCATACATGCAAGCTCGTCACAACCCATATGCATACAAGCAGAAGACATGTCCACATTGTCTCTCGTCACTCTTCTAGATTGTTCGTTCAACACATCACGAATATTTGTTCCACATGCATACTCAACACATTTCCCACACACACCATATATAATCAAGACCATTCCCCACTTCCATTTTTCGTTTCTAGCTGGGTTCTCTTGCCGATTGTTCATTCCCCTTCTACCTAGGGTTTCCACCACCCGCTTGCCTTCCTGTCTATCTCTCTGTTTTTCCTGCTCGTCAACTAGATCAGATGCTAGGTCACCACCACACCACTCTAACTTGATGGATACACGATAAGGACCACTCAAGCCTAACACGAGCTCACTCTAACAAGATCACTCATCGTCCACGCGATTCCGAACTTCTCAAGTTGTCATGCCACCTAAGAGCCAAACTGAACACTTCTGGAAGGTTTGCAGACAAACAATGCAACTAGCACGATTGGATTCCTCAAGTCCAAGCTTTCCATAGACACATCGCAACCAAAACCCTAGCCGAGCTTAAGCTTCAATTTGACCTGTTTCATCGGGAGCCCACACAAAACCCAAATCCCCACAACACAAACACATATATTCCCTATCCGAGCATCATGCTCTCTCACCTCTCTTATGTCCCCCCTCGAGCGAGGAATTCTTCTCATTCATTTTTTCCACATTTTTTCTCTTTTTTTTTTCATCATTTTTTTTTCATATATTTACTCACACTTGCCAGCCTACGCCGAAGCTGGATGCGACTCGTGGACTCGACCACCCGATCGAGTTTGTTCCACCCATCTACCAACCCAACGAAGCGCGCGACACACAGACAGCTAGCCCTATGCGAAACCGACGTCGGTTCGTGGCTTTGACCACCCGGCCAAAGTGGGTCCACCCACCTATCGGCCCACATAGGCGCGTAGCCACACTCACACATACACAAACATATATTTTTTCATTTTCTTTTCATTCCCGCATCTCGAGAATTAGGAGACAAAAGAAAGGACTTTTTCCCAACCCAACCAATCATGACACACACACATATATATCCCCGTGGACATCCCGATGAGACATATCTCCTCTTTGCTGCTACTCAAGCCAAGATCCAGCCACTAATGCCATGGTCAACCCGTCCTCGCAAAACCCGCACATACTAACCACCTTGTCGACCTGAAACCTCAAAAAGTGTCACTTTAGTTCCTAAGTGTACAACACACTTGGTCCACCCGTCCTCACATCTTTGACTCGCAATCCACAAAGCAAACCCTAATCAAACTCAAGCCGTCCTCACCCACATCCATCGCCTCGTCTATTTTTTCATCTCCAACCTCTGCCTCGCAGAGATTCCACCTGACCTGATAGATGACCTTGAACATTACCATTAGCCATTGGGCCTCTTAGTGCCTCAAGCCTCGCCGCTAAGTCCCTTAATCCTTGTTTGTTGTGCTCAATATCACTCTGATATTGGAGCAGGTCACAATCGATGCCTCAGAACCGATTCCATATTTGCTCCATCTCTTTATCCTCTCTCACCCTTTTTGCAGATCCGAGGGGAATATCCTCCCTCTTCTCAACTCGAACGGTCAACTTCTCGACTTCCTCTCTGATCGATCTTTCCTCCCAAATCCTACTCATATTTTCTTCATCCAGGTCATATACCTTCTTCGACAATTCATTCTTCGTCCTTTCTAACTCTGTTCCGAACGCATCCAACCTATCCAACACCGCTTTCAGCTCTTCCTCCATTTTCCTCGCTCTCGGATCCTCCACTTGTCCTCGCATCTCGTCGTCTTTCCGATTCATCCACCTACCGAGCTTGCTACTCAGCCTTGCATTCTCTTTTTCTACCCGTCTCACTTTCTCATGGCTCTCTGCTTGGGCACTCTTCATTCTTTCTAACTCCAGGTGGAACTCGTCAAATGCCTTACCCGCTTGATCACTGTATCGACGGATTATGCTTTTTACCTTCTCAATTTCATGCTCCATTCCCTCGACTCTCCTCATCAGGTCATCCTCGTCTCTTGAGAGCTCTTCTTCGATCGCAACTCCAAAGCAGTCGGCTACCATCAAACCGGATCTCAAGTCCCAGACCACGTTTTCACTCTTGAGCTTCACAAGATCTTGCCTCCAGCTTTTGTTTACTCTTTTCCACTCCTTGTTTCCATTTTTCAACACTTGTACTCGCTTTTCCCAAGTTTCTAGGACCTCGGCCATTTTCTCTTGATTTTCCTCTAATTTTGCTATTTTGATCCTCTCGTTATCTCGCTCCACATGCAACCAATTGACTTGACATTCCAAGCTCTTCACAAGTTCTATCAAGTCTCGATCATGAGATCGAATGTCCTTGCTTCCACTTGCTCTCGCAGTTTCCGTCGACGAAGTAACTCCACCCTTGTCAACTTCCACATACAAGGAGGATAAGCACCTATCTGGTTCATTCCTTGCGACCTTTAGGTCAATCACCTCTTTTGAGCCACACACGTGCTCGCATAGTCTCTTTTTCCCACAGTCCTCACATGTGGGGACAAAATCCAATGGGGAGCATACACGAGGGCAATATTTGGCTATATGCCCAATCTGCTCGCAACACCAGCATCTCACATAATTTGATATCGGGCCAAATCGCCACCGTCGGTTCACATGATGTCTCATGGTCGGACGAGAATCTATCCATCTCCTATGTTGTTTAAAATTCGGTTGCTTCATGTTGGCATTCTCCAAACCACAGGCTTGCATTTGTTGAGCCATTTCTTTCATGAAGGTCAAAGCAGATTTGGGATCGACTTGGCTGTGCCACACGATTGGGGCACCAAGCAAACTCGTAGCACTCTCGATGGGATGTGCTAAGCCAATTCCCGGCAGACGCACCAAAATGTTGGTCTCTTGAGCCCACGGAACAAATGATTATATGAGCCTTTATTTTGTTACTTATCCCTCGAAATTGGTCTACTTGGATTACCTAGAGCCCACAATTATCTCTCGAGGAGTTCTTCCTATGTCAATGCACTAGCTCATATGTTTCCCGGCAAACGCACCAAAATGTTGAGCTCCTAAGCCCAAGGAATTCCTGCGAAATTATACTTATGCTTTGCTAAAGTCGTGAGGAATCGGTCCATTATTCTTGCTCCATGTCCTCCCATAGTATGTGAATGTGCTCCAAATATCCCCTTCTCACTCAATAACGCTTCCTTACCCCTATATGATTGCACCCACGGGCATACACACCCCACCTTCTCACTAGCTTTTTCTCACCCATACACCCATCTATGCATTCACACATACTCAGATACCTCTATCCGTGCCCACACACTCACTTTATCTCGCTTCCTTCTTCTCACTTATCCTTTGTCACTCTTTCATGCACCTGCTCTCAAACATGCACATACTCACACATACATTCACCTATAGATACTCACACATGTACGCTAACACATGCACACCCGAGGCCCTGTCCACTGCTTGCTCTCGCTCTTGCACACACACTTTCTCACAAATCCCTAGCCATGATCTTACTCGCACACTCATTCTCAAACACTCAAGACTCAAACATTTAGATCTTCACACACTGACACACATTCACACTCAACTACCAACTCAATACTTCCTACATTGACACTTTTTTTCTTGTAAAGGAACATTACATATAAATTAATGGAACAATGAAGAGCCAAGTCCTCCCATAGTTTCACTCTAGTAGTACATACAAGTTTAAACCAATACGGATGTCCATATACTGAGTGACTATTACTCTCAACGCATCAAAAAATAGGGCACAGCTTCTTATATACAAGGTGATTATTCATACCTCCAGATAACTGATGCACAAATACCATCAGGGCCACTCAGATCCTGAATAAGCAACATTCCATCTGATAACCCTCTTAAAGACTTAGACACCAACACTGCAGTTGTTCATGCCCAAAATGAGCCTTGCTCACAAGGACCAGAGGCCCGTCGGAATTACACCACTCTAGACAATCTGTTGCACTCCATTGGTACCAGCACGATGCTTCTTCTTTATGGCAATGTGCAGCAGCCTGGTGGGCATGTGCAGACAGTACTTGTCTGAGACTTTGACAAAGGGAGAGTAGTAAGTATCGGATCAACGCCACTGCCAATGCCAAATCAGCTCTGTTATAGACCAGCAGATTGAATATGCCATGAAAAATCTCTAGAATGGCAGTAGTTTGTGCGGATTGCAAGGGTCTCTCCACGACGACATCTACAGCCTTATAACCTGAAGTCCTCAATGTCTGAACGGCCCAATACAACACTTGTAGCACGATATCATGAGTAGGTACTATCCATAAGTGAGGCTTCCCAAAGTTGACTACTGGCTCTTACCCTGTTTATGCTCATACTTGAGGGCTAGCCCAGTCAAAGACACCCAAAGCACTGCTGTTAGATCACCCTCAGGTGAGTGAATCCAAAAGTAGACGGAGCAGCTGGAGAAGAATGGATGCGAGTACGGGGTGGGAACTCAGAGCTTGAGGAGTTCCATCAACTGCACTAGCAACCGGAATTCTAAAAAATGGATGGCAGTATATCTGATAGTAGAGGAAGTATGCCAACTGCTGTCATCCCCCCCCCCTTCTTCAACTATGCGCCAAGCATTGCCAGAATTGAAAGCAAGGTTCCATAAAGCTCCTGCTGCAGTCTCATGTACATCCTTTGCCTCTGAATATGCTAAGGTTATTAAAGGAGCCACACTACCCTTACGCTCGATAGCTATGCTATTGGCTTCTGAGACAGATAAACCCCACAAAGCTCCAACAGCCCTCTCCTGCAAGCCATGGGATCCTGTGCTGCAGCTTTGAGCAAGTGAGACCCGTGCCTCCACACCACCAGCAGCTGCTATTGCCTCCCTATTTCGATCATCAAACGACAGATTCCACAAAACTCCAGCAGCTTCTTGCCTGACACCTTTATTCACAGAAAAGGTTAGTTTCACTAGTAAACATTTTCACAAAGTGTTGCTCCAGCTGCCACTGAGTCCATCCTGCCATCAAACATATAAGCTAGAGCAAGAGCAGCCATAAAACGAGCCATCTTTTTTTCTGACGATGAACAAAGATGGACTAAAGCACGAACTCCCCCCTCTTCAACGCTTCTCCCATCTGCCACGACCTCCCCTTTTTTTCCAGCACACGAGGGCCTCTCCCTCAGCTCCCGAAGTTCCTCCTCGAAACCTTCCCCCATTGGATCTCTCCCAAAAAGTCTTGCGGCTGCCAACACTTATCCACCGGCTTCAAATAGGGCAATCAATTTTCCTGCGCCCCCCTGTCATGCCTGTACAGATCCAAACAAAAAAGAGAAACTTCCCCCCCCTTTTCCGTTTCGCTCGTCAGACCTGCAAAAAACGGACCTGCCTGCTGCATCCTGCCAAAATAGCTGAGCGCTTCTGGACTCTTACCAACTTGAACACAACCGGTGATGAGTGATGTCCAAGTGGATACATCCTTGCTGTTATGCACATGAAATAATTCCTGTGCCTTTTCTAGGCCTCCACATCTTACATAGGCAGAAATCAAATTATCCGAGAACCTAAAGATCAAGCCACGCCTCAATATGTAACTATGCAATCTAGTGCATGTTTGCAGATCCTTGCTCCTTTCACAGACCTGGAATAAAACAATACTGGAGATATCCAGGCACACCCCCACGAAGGGGAGTGCCAAGTTTTCCATCCATTTAAAACAGCATTATACATTCTAATGGAATAAAAATATAAAGGTCTTTGGTCTAGGTCATGCATTTGATGCCAGTCTTGGGCCAGAGTGAGCCTTTAAGTCCCAATATCGTCTTTGGAGGCACGGCACAGGACTTTGGTGGTTTCTCAGAGAAATTCCCCCCTAAAACAAAGCCGCTTCTAATTTCTTCTGCACGTCAGTATCTCCTATGCTCTTAGGAGGCTTGTCCATGCTCAATCCCTTTTCCCCACATCCTTGCAATCAATACCTCCACATGCTTCCCATCAATTATCAAATTCATGCTTCAAGTACCTGAAATCAAGCGTATTTTCCTGCCAAATAGGACCACATTAGTGCATCAAAAACCAACCGTTTTCTAAGCTAACAAGGAGCTATAACTTGCAGGGCAAAGACCATTTTGAGATCCGAAAATTTGATGGCACAAACTTTGCTCTATGGAAGAATCAGATTAAAGATGTGCTGATTCAAAGGAGGCAATGGAAGCTAGTAAATGGGATTTCAAAGAAGCGTACTGACATGGATGAAGATGATTGGGATGAGTTAGATGAAATGGCCAGGTCTACCATTCGCTTGCACGTGACATATAATGTTTACTTTACAGTATTAGACTGTGAAAGTGTAGAGGAGCTTTGGAAGAAGTTATGCAATACATATGAAAAAGAGACGGCATCAAATAAAGTGTATCTGATGAGAAAATTATATGACCTTCGTATGAAGGACACAGATAGTGTTGCTGCTCATCTAAATGATTTTGATGCTATATTCTCCCAGTTACAGGCTCAAAAAATGGATATGGATAATGAAATGAAAGCAGTACTACTGTTATGCACCCTGCCATCATCCTGGGATACGTTTTGCACAACTATTAGCAACAGTGCACCTGGTGGTAAACTCGTCTATGATGACATATGTGGAGCACTCTTGAGTGAGGAGATTCGTAGAAAGTCTATGGTTGGCACTCAGAGTGGAGATGCATATAATGTTCGTGATTCTTACCAAGGAAAGAATCAACAACGTGGCAGGAGCAAGAACAAGGAAAAGAATGGTCAACAGAATAAGAGTAGAAGTAAACCAAGGAAGAGGGATATCGAATGCCATTATTGTCATAAGAAAGGACACATGAAGAAAGACTGTTATGCATTAAAGAATGCTAAAGGTAAAGGACAGAATGTTGATGGGCACGTTAAACAGTTACCTGCACCATCTACTTCGACTGTGAAGATTGAAGAAATTAATGCTATTTTTGATGATGCTGATGTGTTGACACTTGATAGCACTGTGCCATCTGAGGCACTTATGGCTGATTCTCTTTCCCACACCTGGCTGCTAGATTCTGGTGCTTCTTTCCATGTGACACCACATAGAGAATGGTTCTCTAATTATGCAGCAAAGTCTCTTGGTACCGTGAGACTTGGTGACTCTTACCAGTGTGATGTTGTGGGGATTGGAGATGTGGTTGTGCAGTTCATTGATGGCTCAAAATTTACTATGCATAATGTACGCCATGTACCTCAGTTATCACGCAGTTTGATGTCAGTTGGTCAACTTGATGACCTTGGTTACAAGGTGGTCTTCTATGCTCAGTCCTCTCGTATATCAAAGGGCAATATGGTTATTGCAAAAGGAAGCAAAGTTGGCTCACTTTATCCTTTATTTGTATCACAGAAAGAACACTTGTTAGCTGTTACTGAACAGCCTATGGCTTGTATTTGGCATGGTCGTTTGGGCCATATATCTCGTAGTGGAATGGACAATCTTTCTCGTTCTGGCTACTTACCTGTGTTATCTTTCTCTGATTTTTCATTTTGTGAGCATTGTCAATATGGAAAGCAAACCAGAAATGTGCATAGAACGCACATTGACTCTTCAATTCAGCCTTTAGATCTCGTTCATACAGATGTGTGTGGTCCTATGCCCACTAGGTCCTTAGGTGGTTCTCTTTACTTTGTCACTTTCGTAGATGATGCTACTAGAAAAGTCTGGGTATATCCTATCAAATCAAAGGATGATGTATTCCCTACTTTCAAAAAATGGCTTGCTTCAGTTGAGACTGAAAAAGGAACTAAGCTTAAGGCTTTACGTTCAGATAATGGGGGTGAGTATACCTCACATGAATTCAACCTTTTCTGTCAGTCTAGAGGGATTTGTAGAGAGTTTACAGCTCCTTATACGCCAGTACAGAATGGTGTAGCTGAGAGGATGAATAGAACTATTCAAGATAGAGTAGTCTCTATGTTGCATCATGCAAACCTCTCACAAGGTTTTTGGGCAGAAGTAGTATTGACTGCAATTCATGTGATTAACCTTTCACCTAGTACTGCAAAAGGTCTGAAAGTGGCACAAGAGTTATGGACAGGGAAACCACCATATTATGATCATCTTCGAGTTTTCGGGTGTGAAGCATATGCTCATATACCCAAGAATCTTAGACAAAATTTGGACCATAAGTCAAAGAAATGCATTTTTCTTGGATATGGTCGAGAAGGACAATTTGGATATCGCTTATGGGATCCTGAAACACGGTCAGTGATCAGAAGTAGTGATGTCATTTTTAATGAGTCTAAGATGCACAAACAGCCCATTAAGGAGGTTGAAGTGAGAAGAGTGGTGTTTGAGGATACTAGTCCTCCGGTTAGCATGCACATAGGGATGTTCAAGAGAATGTCCATTCAGATCAGTCTGCACATGTTCTTGTTCAGCAACCATTGAGACGTTCTGCACGTGTCTCATATCCACCTGAGATATGTTCCAGGTTTAGATTTTGTTATGCTAACAGATGCCGGTGAGCCTTCTTGCTACAAAGAGGCTATGCAGACAGAGGATCATGTCAAGTGGGAGCGTGCCATGAAGAGTGAGTTGGATTCTATTCACAAGAATGGTACTTGGGACTTAGTACCTTTGCCAAAGGGAAGGAAAGCTTTACCATGTAAATGGGTATATAAGCTGAAATTCACATCAGATAGTGCTTCTCCAAAATATAAAGCACGACTTGTTGCAAAGGGTTTTAAGCAACAACATGGTGTTGATTTTGAGGAAATCTTCTCTCCAGTGGTCAAGATGACTACTTTGCGCATGTTGCTTGGATTCGTTGCAATGGAGGACTTAGAGCTAGTCCAAATGGATGTGAAAACAACTTTCTTGCATGGAGATCTTACAGATGAGATCTATATGGAACAACCAGAGGGTTATGTAGTTCCTGGCAAGGAAAGTCTAGTTTGTAAGCTCAAAAAGAGCTTGTATGGACTTAAACAGTCTCCTAGACAATGGTACCAAAAGTTTGATGCTTTTATGAAGTCCCAAGGCTATTCTCAGAGCAATGAGGATCATTGTCTCTACACAAAGAGATGTTCTGATGGCAGCTTGATATGCTTGATACTTTACGTCGATGATATGTTGATTGCTGGGAAGTCCTCTTATGATTTGTCGCTTCTCAAAAAGAAGTTGAGTCAGACATTTGATATGAAGGATTTGGGGGATGCCAAACATATTCTTGGAATGCGCATTACTCGTGATAGGAGTAAAAGATGCATATACTTGTCTCAAAGTGAGTACATATCCAAAGTACTTCACCGATTCAATATGCAGGGTGGAAAGGCATTGAGTACACCTTTACCCACATATGTGAAATTGAGCAAGGATGACTGCCCCAAATCAGATGAGGAAAAGGAATTCATGACCAAAATTCCCTATCAGTCTGCTGTTGGTAGTCTCATGTATGCTATGGTAGCTACAAGACCAGACATTGCATTTGCAGTGGGAGTTGTGAGCAGATATATGTCTAATCTTGGCAAGAAACATTGGGAAGCGGTCAAAATGATTTTGAGATATCTGAGTGGCACTAAGGACAAGTGTCTATGCTTAGGTAGAGGGAAAGCATCCGTTATTGGTTACACAGATTCTGACTATGCTGGTTGTGTAGACAATCGTAAGTCTACATCAGGGTACATTTTTCATTTTGCTGGAGGTGCTATCTCTTGGAGATCTCGTCTTCAAGAATGTACAGTTGTTTCCACCATAGAAGCAGAGTATGTTGCAGCAAGTGAGGCATGTAAGGAAGCATTGTGGCTTTCTCGTCTTGCTTGTGATATGGGTTTACCTCAGCATGTACCTCACTTGCTCAGTGATAGTCAGAGTGCCATTGCTTTGGCTAAGAATCTGGTCTATCATGCAAAGACCAAGCACATTGAGGTGAGGTATCACTTCATTAGAGATTGCTTAGCCACTGAGAGCATTATTCTTGAGAAGGTTCACACTCGAGATAATGCTGTACATGCTTTGACTAAAGCTCTACCACAGGATAGCTTTTGACACTATTGTCACTTGATGGGGGTTACTTGATTCTTGATCTTACGCAGTCACTTGTATATTGTGTAACATGCCCATCAGGTGGGAGGTATAGTTTGTATACTTACACTCAGGTATTCTTTATCATCCTTTATTTTTTCTCCCATACTTACTCTGGCCATATTGGCCTTTAGTGGGGGATTGTTACCGTTAGTGTCCATGTGAAAGGCCAAATGGCCACCGGACACTTCTTTGTATATGTTCTTTAATAAAACATATAGTGTCCTGGTCAGTCACAGACTGTAGGTTCGACCACATTTGTAAGACCTAAGAAGTCTATCTTCGTGCTCACTGTGTACTGTGTTTTCTGCGTATTCTACAGCCTCTGTGCGGAGTACTGTGTGCGCCCCCAGGTGCTCGGTTTTCTACTCCAAGCATATCGGCGTGGAGCTCTCAAGAAGGAGAGTGCACTGTGGTGCATCGCCATCGAATCACTTCAAATTGGTTGTCCCGTCCTCTCCAAAAAAATGTCCTCCTACGGCTCTCGTATGAGCCATTTACAAGATTGGAATATAATCGTCTTCATGGATGCACAATCTTAATTGGTTGTTCCTTCCTCTCTTGAAAAGTTGGTTGCCTATGAGTACATAATCCTTGCTTTGTTCCTCAAGGGCATGTTTTCTTATCAGACTAGGTCCTTCTGGGTTGTCTTGTGTTTTCAAGAATTTCATTAGAGGCATACTCCATCTAGGTGCTACTATAGAGTAACACAGAGTAGAGTTCTCTTCGGGTGTTCTTTCTTGACAAATGGAACATGCTGAGACATAAACATGTGTAGCTTTCTACATATCTAGCCAATATATTCCTATTCTCTTAAGCTCTTGCCAAATCCCATTAACACTTCGATGGGTTTTCCATTGAGTCACGTGTGCTTTTTGAAGCCACATCCCTTGCTCATCTTCTTCCACACATCTCAAAAGTAATCCACTTGACTCTTGATGGTATATGCTTCTAGCTATGATATGGAGATGTTTAGTTTTCCATCACTCTTGGCTCTTGTCTAAATTGGTCCTATGTTGAGGTCCATGCATGAGTATGGGAATCAATTTTTCAGCCCATTCTGGACATACTTCCAGGTTGAAGAGATAAGTGTCTGGCATATCATCTGGCACTCCTATAGGAGGTTCTCCATGTGTCATTCTTGATAGGTGATCAGCACGGATGTGTGTATTTCCTTTTTTGACTTATACTTCAAAATCAAATTCCATTAACAATTAAAACCATTGTACTAGTCATGCGATATTACAAGGCTTATTAACTAGATACAATAGAGCCTGATGATCAATGAAGAATTTGAATTTGTTTGCCAATAAGTAGTGTCTAAATTTCTTCACTGCATATACCATGCCTAAGCCTTCTCGTTCCGTAGTGGTATAATTACACTCTGCTTGGTTCAATTGTCTACTAGCATAGGCTATAGGATGATCTAACTTTCCTGTATCTGCTGGATATGCTAAGATGCAACCAATGGCAAACTTGGAGGCATCCACATGGATATGAAATGGTTTATTCCAATCTGGTACCCTCAAAATTGGTGCTGAACTCAAATGACTCTTTAATTTGTTGAAGGCCTTTTCACATTCTTTTGTCCAGGTAAACTGGGTCAGCAATCCATAAAGAGGTCTTGCGATTATGGCATACATGTGGATGAATCTATGATTATATCCACAATGTCCCATAAATGCTTGCACTTCTTTAGCGTTCTTTGGTCTTGGCAAGTCCATAATTACTTTGATTTTATCTTCATCAGTGGAAATTCCATTCTTAGAGACAATGTGTCCTAAGATCTTTCTTTGTCACACCATGAAAACACATTTTTCTAGATTAAGGCATACTCTATACTGATGACATTTGGCAAATATTTTTCTTAGTTCTGGATGTGCTCTAGTCTTATAGCTGAATAGGTGCATAAATCATCTACGTATACTTCTATACTTTTTCTCAAGAATTCCTTGAACACATGGCACATCAATCTTTGAAAAGTGGTTGGGGTGTTAGTTAGACCAAATGGCATAACCCTAAAAGCATAAACTCCCCATTTAGTTGCAAAGGTTGTCTTATGTTGGTCTTCAAGAGCAATGGCTACCTGATTATATCCTGAGAAGCCATCCAAAAAGCTATAGACTTCCTTGCCTACAACACTTTCCAACAGATGATCCGTGATGGGGAATGGGTAACTATCACGTATGGTGGGTGCATTTACCTTTTTAAGATTAAGTCACATCCTTAATTTTCCATTCTTCTTCGATACTACCACTAATGGTGATACCCATTCCATGAGTTCAATTTCATAAATGAAGCCTGCTTCTAACAATTTGTCTATCTCCTCCTTAATCTTTGCCGAATAAACATCATTATAGGTGTATGGTCTTTGTTTGGAGGGCTTGGATTCTGTTGTCATAGGGATTCTATGAGCACAAATAGAAGGATCTACACCTTTTGAATCTTTATAAGTCCATGCAAAGACATCTCGATACTCTCTTATAAGTTGTATTAATTCTTGTTCTTCCTGAGGTGAAACATCTTGTCCTATGAAGGTGCATCTCTCTTCTCCTTCTTCAATCACGACTACAATTTTCTTGGTCTACTCTTTATTGTTGTATGCTATCCCTGATTGAGCTTCTCGTTTTGGCATCTGAATAACAATCTTTCTTTCTTCTACTTCGTATTTCCTGAAATGTTCAGTGACCTCGAATTGGTCTTGAGGTGTGTTTTCTTCTTTTTCCTTTTCCATGTCCGTTTCATTTTCTTCCATTTCCATGTCCGTTTCCCTTTCCATTTTTGTGCTCTCATAGTCCTCGTTCCACTCCTTTTCTATTACTTCTCCTTCATCGGCCTCTTGGAGAACAACCATGTATAGATTTACATCATATCCTTCCTCATCTACACATTCATTCATAGTTACTACTTCTTCATTTACACACACGTCAAGAGTGGCTAAAATCTCCATCCAACCATGGGGTTCAAACTCTTCATCTAAGAATATTTTAGGCATGTAGGCAGAATCTTCCACAGGTCTAGACCCTCCTTGTCCTAGCTACGATCTTTGTCTCCTTTCTTCTTCCCTTTTAGCTGCCTTACACATCCATAAGTTAGTATCTTTGTTCATCCACATTTGACTACTCAATCCTACACTATGAATGGATAAATTATCGTCTTCCTTGTGTATTAGGTTCTATTGCATAGGAGGGACATCTTGATAAGTATAAGTATGGAAGTTTATCCTAGTTATCATTCCTCCATGCTGCAAGTATACTACATCTTTTCCCTAGTCTTGCACTACCTTGAGTTGTCTCATGAAAGGCCTTCCAAGTATCATATCATAATTGCTAGCCTTTTCAAATTGACATATTGCTAAGGTGTGCTCGAATTCGACTCCACAAGTGGTAAACACTACATTTTCTAATAATCCTAAGGGTCTTTTCATGTGTCCATCTGCCATTTGAATCTTCATCCTAGTGGGTCATAAAGCTGGCTTTCTCCATTTCTCCCATATTTCTTTGGTCGCAATTCCTACTCTAGCTCCCGAATCTAATATGGCTTTAGTGGTATATCCTCTATAAGTGATAGGGAGGCATGTATTTCCTTCATCTCCCTCACTAAAACCTCCAACCTTGTCAACTAGGATTTTAATAGTGGCTAGTTCATCTTGCATCTCGCTTTTGTCTGACTTTGTCTCTAACTGTCTGGTGATTTTCTCTCTCAATTGAGGTTTCACTTTCAAGAGTTCCTCCAGAGTCAGTGCACATGGTGTTTTTAATTTTTTAAGGTGTTGTATTATGTCAGCGGTTTGGATTGATGGGTTTTGCTCCTTCCTCCTCACTAAGGGAATGCGATATAATTCAGATTTATGTTCATACTCCCCCATATAGTTTGGTAATACATTCACACTGTCTCCATCATCCTTGTTGTCATCAAGTTGAGATGATCTTTCTAGGTTTAATTCAGGATTTGACGATTCAAACTCGCCTATTGCTTCTAACTCCTCAAAAGGTGGTTCAGTTCCTTCTACTTTCCTCCATCTATCTTCTTGGATTCTTGGCCATAAGTCTCTAGGCCTTTCCTCCTCTACTTCAGGGATTATGGATCCTTCTTCTTTACTTTCATGCCATTTTCCCTCATAGTTCTCGTCTTTCTTTCCTTCCTTAGGATGACTAAGTGCTACACATTCCTGAAATTCTTTTTCGGGAATCCTTGTACTGGGTAGTGGTTGAACAGGTTTTTCTAAAGTTTTGCTAAGCCACTTCAATTAACTTCTTGCATATTTCCAATCTCTCTTTCTCTAAGTCAACTCTTGGGTATTCTCTTTCATGTTGCTTGATAGGTGGGCCTGCCTTTATTCGTGCTTGATATGCTTTGATCCACATGGCTAAATCTCCAGGCATTGGATTAACTAAAACTGATCCTGCCTCTTGTCTTTGATGTTTTTCTATCTCCTTGTTAGGGTTTCCTTTAGGCTCTGGTTCCTTGTCTTGGTTCTACTTGTTATTCTCATTCTCCAACTTTTGTTGCATTCTTTTGTCTTTTATCTTTTCTCTACGAGTCCTCCATCTTTGGGTTAGTTTAGACTTAGCACTTTTCTCAGACTCTTCAGAATCTGCAACTACTTGTGGAGCTGGGGTGTTCAACTCCTTGTCTTGGTTATCATTTTCTTTGGATTTATCCGGGGTCTCTCTTGCTTTTGCCCTAATTATAGCTTTCAATGGCACAATGTACTCTTTATCACTTCCTGATGACTCTACCACTTCTATAACATTTATTTGCGTTGTGGGATTGACTTTATTGGGGTTTTTAGAGCAATCTCTAAAAAGTTCTTTACACAATCATTGCAGTAACCCTCCGGGCAATGTACACTCTCTGATAAAGTTATTACCTCCGCATCTATAGCATGGTCCTCGAGGATCAGGTGGTCTATTCATTGGTCATGGTAGCACTAGAGCTCTAGGAGCAATGTACATTAATGACACATAGTCTTGGTCATATCCATAGGAGCTATCATAACTATCAGATCCATACGTATATGGCTCATAGGATTGTCCATACTCAGCCATAGTATTTTTCATAGGTGGAATAACATCCCTGAATAAGGTCCTAAGATTGATCATAAGTCTCAGTACTAGTCAATGGGGTGGCTTGTACTATTGCTCTTTTCGGATTCTCTTGAATTTGAGAGATTTTCACAAGTACAACATTTTGTGGGTGAGGTGGTTGTTGTCCTAGTACAGGTTGAGGTTGATTGTATCCTTGATATGTGTATGGCCTGGGTGCAGGTTCTTACTGCTGGGCAGGAGGATATCTGTAGGCTTCTCCTCCTTGATCTCTCGGGGGGTATCTGTAAGGCCTAAATGGAGGTGGTTGTGCAGATCTTGGTTGTCAATTGTAAGGATAATTCTCTGTACTATGATTTGTGTACCTCTACTCTATGCCATAGTAATGAGTTGGGCCCTAGGTAGGTGGTATGTTATAGGCATAAGGAGGTGGTGGGACTGCTCCCCTATTGCACAAATGAGAAGGGTGGTCACCTCCATAGTGAACGCATCTCCTGAGCATAGGCACTCTCATAGGTGGTTGGGATAGTTCCTCTGTCCTTGAACATTCAGCCTCTTAGCCACTAAATCAGCTATCTCTTCTACATTGTTCCTAGGATTGGAAGTATTGCTAGCACTATCCTCACTCTTAACACTTCCTTGAGGTATTTTTAAGTCTTCTGCGAGATTGTCTTCTAGATCCATACACTCCTTCATGCACTCTTGTAAGCTTTGGAGTCTCTTCACATATACTAAGGATCTCAATGAACCAATGATACAATATCAAAGTTCACGATATGACACCAAAGCAACTCATGATACGATACTTACTTAATGAGCGATACGATACTAGAGGTTCAATGATACTATACCACTCTAGTCAGCA
This sequence comes from Ceratopteris richardii, assembly GCA_020310875.1. NCBI lineage: Eukaryota > Viridiplantae > Streptophyta > Polypodiopsida > Polypodiales > Pteridaceae > Ceratopteris > Ceratopteris richardii. Next base: position 100,760,980 of record CM035442.1, on the reverse strand, counting down.
ACACGATACCACTATTTCATACGATATGATACCACTTTGGTAAGCGATACAATACCGCAACCCAAACGATACGATACCCAAAAATTATCAATAGGATACGACTTAGTGTTCATGATCGTGATACCACACCTTGGCGATACGATACCATATTGGTATCACGATACCACAAGTGGGCAACTGGCGATACAATACCAAATGAGTATCGTGATACAAGGGAATTTTGGTATCACGATACCAAAACTTGACTGATCACGATACTTGCTTTTTTCCACACACACAAATGATTATTTTCAAAAACCAAGTTAACTTATGTGCTTCTTGTGGATTCCCCCTTCTCCCTCTGTGTCTGTATCTCAAAAACACTCACTCAAACTCCCGATCTCTCTCTCATGATACCATCGCAGGTAGTTTCTCACTTCTTTAGATTCAGAGATGTTTATCAGTGATTAATCACACTGCTCTTACCTCCTCTAAGCTCCCCTTTAGCTAGATTCCAAGAGATATCGTTCGAACTCACTCCAACAACCACGATCTCAAGCCCACGATACCGATCGTTTGCACTCTCCCATGATACCAGCTCAGCAACAAATGATTCACAAATGACTATTTTTTGGTTTTTAAACCTCTGTTTGGACAAAGGTTGAAGAGTATAAAAATGAAGAATGCTTGAAATTCTAACCCTACTTTCCTATCCTACTCTCTTTCCTTCTACTACCTACTCTAACTTCCCTCTCTAGCTCACTTCCCTAAACTAACAACTCACTACACACACTCCGAAAGTGAGAAGTAGTAACTGCGAATGAAAGTGACGTACCAAAAACTCCTCTACTCACTTCAATGCTAAGAACTTTCACCATCACACGAATGCCTCAGTTTGATTCGACACTCCCTGGCAACGGTGCCAAAAAACGTGTGTACCTAAGTATCGACTTAGGGACTTGAGAAGAAGGAGACTATACCTCTATCCTCTGCAAGTGCATATAGTGGGGATTACACACTTTAATTATCAATCCAAGAAATATCTTAACCTAGCTGAGTGTATGAAGACATGCATTCAAGTGTAGCTCAATGCAAAAGTGAACTAACAAAGGTGCACAGAAGTGTAAACTATCACATTCAAAGCTTTCATGGTCGGCTATGGTGTTGCGATACCTAGAGCAACAACCAACAGTAAATTGATCTTTTCTCTTAGCTCCAAACTCGAAATATAGCGAAAAGCAGGTTGTTTCGAAGCTCTCGAGAAGATGCATCCAATGGTGGTATTTTCGTTCGATTCTAACACTTCTGTTTCAAGCTAGGAGCAAAATACTGAGCCGTGAGAATGACCTACCTATGCTTCAACACTTCCCACACTTCACACACACATTACCAATAACAAACAAGCACTACCATGGATAGACAACACTTCAAAGCATTCTTTTCAAGCCACATACATGCACGCAAACTCACAAGCAAGAAGATACAGAGAGGAGAAGACAAAAATTCGAACTTTTGTGCTCTTGATTCTCATAATGGAAAAAAGTCTTTACAAAGAGTCACAAAATGACTTATATACTTGTGCCGTAAAAATGGTCCTTTCAGACAAGAGACCGGCACTTTATTGACTAAAGACTAATTCCCTACTAGTTTACAAGGGTAATGATACAGAAATCTATGGATATGCATCTAGAGGACTCCTCTAGTGCATTTACATCGGAAAATATATTACAAGGTGACTATGTTACAAAATAAAGTGTCCAAATCAAAAAAAAATTGGGGCCCTTCTTTTTCTCTACATATGTGCTCTGCAACAGCCTATAAACCTATTATGTTACTTATCTTTGTACATTCACTTGGTACTACATTCAGGATTGTGTGTTGTGCTCCATGCTTCTTCTTCTTCCTTGTGATCTTCCTGTGCTTCCCCAAACCTCAAAGCTCCAATAGTTCCAAATCACAAATGGGAGTCTATCCCTATGGACTTTATCACTAAATTACCTACAACCAAAAGTAAAGATGATACCATATTTGTAGTATCTCATCAACTTACCAAGATGGCATATTTCTTTCCTATGAAAAAGATTGATAGTGCCTTGAATGTTGCAAGAATAAATTTAAAAGAAATTTTTCAACTACATGGAATGCCTAAAAACATAATTTCTTATAGAGACTCTAGATTGACATCAAGCTTTTTGAGATCAACACTTAAATCTATTAGAACTCAACTTTGTATGCGTACAACTTTCCACACAAACTGATTGGGAAACTAAGAGGGTTAATTGGGTACTTGAAGATATATCACATGAATGAAAAGCATGATAATTGGAGTGAATATTTGCCCTTAGTGGAGTTTGCATACACTAGTGCATGGCATATATGTATAAAAATGAATCCCTTTGAGAATATGTATGGTTATAATTGTTTGATTCAACTTCCTTTTTTGGTTTGCCAAATAAAGTAGAAGTATGTAAAGAAATGCTTGAGAAGATGGATGAAGAACTTGGAAAAATTAAGAAACACATAAAGAAACTCAGAAAAGACAAAAGAAATTCTAGGATTTGAAGAGAAGACCACTTGAACTTCAAATAGATGACATGGTATTTCTTAAAGCCAATCCTCACCAATCTAACTTGTTCCTCAAAAAGGATCATAGAATTTCTACACGATACATAGGTCCTTTCAAAGGTTTGAAAAAGATTGGATCTCTTGTTTATTTGTTGGAATTACTTGAACATTCAAATGTGAATCTTGTATTTCATGTTAGCTTACTTAAAAGATATGTACCTAATGTTGCTCATGTTTTGTAGGAAAATTATAAGCTGAAAGATGATGGCTCGTTTGAGCTTCAATCTGAAATAGTATTAGATAGGAGGGAAAGATTACTTAGAAATAGATATGTAGTAGATATTTTGGTGAAATGGCAGATATATCGACTTGAAGATTCGACTTGGGTGAACTTAGCCCATTTTTTGGCACATTATCCTTCTTCCCAACTCTAAGGACAGAGTTCTTAAAAGGGGGAAGAATTGTGTGTACCTAAGTATCGTCTTAGGGACTTGAGGAGAAAGAGACTATACCTCAATCCCTTACAAGTGCATATAGTGGGGATTCACACTTTAATTATCAATTACACTTCAAAGCACTCTTTTCAAGCCACATACATGCATGCAAGCTCAGAAGGAAGAAGATACAGAGAGGAGAAGACACCAATTCAAAATTCTGTGCTCTTCATTCTCACAATGGCAAAAAAGTCCTTAGGAAGTGTCACATAATGACTTATACACATGTGCCCTAAAAATCATCCTTTCACACAAGAGACCGGCACTTTATTGATGAAAAGACTAATTACGTACTAGTTTACAAGGGTTATGATACAAATATATATGGATATCCCATCTAGAGGACTCCTCTAGTGCATTTACATCGGAAAATATATTACAAAGTGACTATGTTACAAAAATAAAGTGTCCAAATCGAAAAGACTTTGGCGCCTTTCTTTTTCTCTGCATCTCTACTCTTCTTTGCTCTGCAACATTCTCCCCCTCTTTGTCTCTATCTTCCCTTGATAGGCTTTGCTTTCTGTCTGCAGCTTGTCTATTGCTCCTTAGTGCACGCACCCAGTGGTCAAAGAAGCGATAAGGATTCTCAGACAGTTTATTACTTTATCCAAATTAAATCCTTTGCTTCTCTAATCCCCTTGGTATTCTGTACATTCATAAATCTAGCTTGCTGTGTTAAGTCGGCTTCCATGCATGCAACCAGTGGAGATGGACTACAATAGATTTGTAGTCTAGCTCTTCAATAACATCTTTGTATTTTCACTGCAAGCACCATACGGAAGGTATGAAGGTCTAGATTTCCAACATTTGATCTGGACCTCCCGAAGATCAAAAGGTTGAAGCACCATCTGGGGCTCGAGATCTGTCAGATATCTTCTTGCCTTTCTTCATGGGTAGTTGTTGGCCTTGATCTGTCCTTGCCTATTGTGTACTTTCCACTGTTGTGTGCCCCTATGGGGCTCTGTGTAGAGATGAATGTTGTGTGCCGCTGCAGGGCTTCCTATAGAGATATGTCTTCAGATGTATTCTATTTAATGAAGCTTCTGTCTTGATCTTCTTCGTCTTTTCTTTCTGCTTGTCTCTCCTTCAACACCACCCCCTCTTGAACTCTGTCGTCCCCAACAGGCTTTGGATGTCGATGGGAGTACGTCCTATATACCTTCTGCTCTGTTTCATTAAGCAGATTGGATTCACATATCATGAGTTGCTTCCATGGTTCTGCTTTTACACTCTCATGTGGTGGCTATCTATGGTCTGCAAAGAAGCTTAATTCATATGCCACAAGCCTCAACATTCAGATTAGTTGACATCTTCAAGAAAATTTCTGAGTCAATCTCAAAGAATCCTGTAAAAAATGCTTCCTTAAAAGTTTGCATGTATGGGCTCAGAAAAAATATAAGTATGGAGTAATATGCCATAATTGTATGATGACTAGGCATAAAAGCTAAATAAAAAATGAGGATACCTATGCCCTGGTTAATGCCGATGAAATTCAAAAATGTATATTATGCATGCTTAGAGACTTTGAGTATTGTGAGTATCATACTGAGGATTTTATTCGTCATCTTTATTGTGAGATCGAGTACTATCACATAATGGTTTAGCCAAAACTCTATGGATCTGACCATTTATTCCTCAGTCGGTAAATAGTTGTGCAACAGACTTGGAAGTAAAGGGTAATTCAACCATTGTTTATTGAGCTTACCAGTTCTTTGTAAATCCAAAAATTCTTGTACATCACGTCGACGTGGCGTCGAGCAAAAAGACAGATTCACTTGGAATAAATATGGTGCTGCTTGCCAATGCACCCGTAATGTTGGATTCTTTTCCAAAAACTTCCTTCTCCATAATGGTTGTGCCACCTCAAATTCTTCTTGAGTGTAAGTGAATGTGTTTGTCTTGTTCAACTGGTCATCTGGATCTTTTTGTGTAATCTGCTTTATATAACGGCATGTCTACTCTTTCAATAGCCCATAAGGTATGTTGAACGGATTTATTATCTGTTCCAAGTCCTTGCCTTTAATTTTTGCTTCTTTCATTACTTTGACTACTTCCTTTTCGAAATTTTCCGTCAACCGGGATACCACTAGTGCCCGTTCCTTCTGACCTAGTTTTGTAGTATACGGCATTGGATGATCATCACTAGGTTCCGCCGTTTGCTCTCTTATTGGTGAATGATAGATTAAGGGAGATAGAGGATGTACCTCTACCTCGTCAGTAGGATTCCCTTGTTGTGGCTCTATTGGTGTCCCAATTTTTCTAGCATCTTCTAACTGTTTCCTGAGTTGAGCAATGATTTGATCTTTTTCTTCATTGTCCTTGATGCTAGCTTTGAGCTTCTCTTCAATACTAGTCTTTTCTTTGTATATGGTCCTCACTTGATCTGCATCTTGTATACATTGCTCAACATACTTCGCAACTGCATCTTTCCATTTGAGAGTCAACTCCTTAGTGTCTGTAGAATATTTTGTTTCTAATAGCTTGTAGTTCTCCTGTGCTTGTTTAAGCTGATTTTCCATACCTTCCAATTGTTTGAGTACCTCATGTGTGGCACTATCGTTGGTAATTGGTACCTCTAAGGGTTTACCCATTAAGAGAGAATTCATTAGTTCTTTGTTCCTACTCCTCAGATTATCATTTTCGTCCATATATACTTTGATTTGAGCTTCAAAGAGTTTGCTTTGGTTGAGTATGCGACCTTTCTCTATGTCAAAAGATACTTTTTGTTGTTCTAAGTCTTGAACCTTCTTTTGTAATTCTTCAACTCATTGCATGAGACCATTTTGTTGTTCTTGTGATACTTGTAAATATGCTCTTGCGGTCTTCAATTCGGTATCTTTATGAGATAATGCACTTTGTAAATTGACTATTGTGGTCGTGAGTTCTTCACTCATTGTCTGAAATCTGTACTTGTCAGCCATCAACATTTCTTTCTCTTGATCTTCTTCCATGAGCACCATTTGTGCAGTCATTGCATTATCAATCATGGTCTTTGCAAGGGGCTTCAGTTTATTGACGTCCACATTTAACCAAGTTTGTGGTATAATAGGTTCTTCACCTATGGTAACATCCTTTCCTTGTGCCACGTGTAGTGTTGTTTGGTGGGGCTATTGATTATGGAGCTGTATCATTGGCTCAGTCTCTTTAGTTACTCCCTTCCCTTGTGGCATATCGTCTAGAATCTCAATCATAGTTTTTATCAGAGTTTGTTGTGATAGTACCTCTTTTTCTAGCTTCCTTTGCAATTCCTCTTTGATGGGTGGTGCCACATTTGTTTTTGGTTGAGATGCTTCTTTTACACTGACCTTGGACTAGGTATTCAACTGGATGGTGTGCCTTCCTTCAGAGGGTGCCTCCTGATCCTGTAATTGTAGATTTTGATCTTGGGGGGTGTGGTTGACTTGATGAATCTCCATCCAATCTTTGTCATTCGTCTCTCTTCTTATATTTGTGTCCAATGTATTGTGTTCATGACTAGACTCATCATTGGAACTTGAATCGTCAAGCCCCAATTCCTTGTATCTGGCAGCTTCTGATGCGCTATGGTCTTTTTGAATCTTTTTTGGCAAGCATCTGGACTGCCTGTATTGGTGTCCTTGTACAGTAAGATTTACCTGGCCTCACATGTAAGTATGTGTTTCTTCTAAAGTGGCTCATAGATCTCTTTGTGTTATTGGAGGTTGAGCTAACGAGACCCTTTGTAGTAGGTGTGTTTGTTTAGATTGGGGGGGTCTCATGTGCTTCTTCTTCTCTAGCCTGCTTGGCTCCACACATCGTAGTTCTCAAACTTGTTCCAACTTCTTCTCTTGATATGGATGATTTCTTCTTCTTTGGAATTGTTGCAGACTTTAGGTATCTTGCCATTTCAATAGAGGTTGGCATTAATCATAAGCATTCCTTCATTTCTAGTGCTTCGTAGATCAATAGGGTCAAGGCAGAGCTCCCATTCAAAAACTTCTTATGGTCCCATTTCTTCTTAGCTTCGAATAAACGTTCCTGTATGTATGGCCGAAAGTTGACTTTGTTCCCAATTTGCCTCATAGCATGAGATAGCAATTGAACTACAATCTTTTGAGGCGCTGTATATTTGTTCATGCTTGGGAAATAGAAATGTTAATGCACCACACGAACTAACTCTTCAATATCCGTCCTATTGATTTCCATAAAGGTCTTCTTTTTAGCATCGTGACATTCATTTTTGAGATTTGTTAGGCCATCTTGATTCCATCCAAAAGCTTTGTTGATGAGCTCATGCATAAATTGAACATGTTTCCATTCTCGAATTTTGTTAGGAGCTATAGCTTCTGGTACTGAGGGCATATCCACTACTGCCTGCAACATGTTCATCACCTGGGTACATTGTTGAAAATCTGGTAGATAAATTGGAAGTCGTAAAAATGCATCGATTCCTGCCCTTGTCCATATATCGGTAATGCTTGGTAATCCATGTTGTAGAGTTTGGAAATCCTGCGACATCAATGGAAATTGATGGTCTCTGTCCATAATCTTGATTGTGGCAAAAAAGATGAGGTCTGCCACCAGTTGGTCTTCACAGAACCAATGACCTCTTACTTTTGTAATTGACTCCAAAGGAAGAACCAAGACCTCTTCCTCATGCGTAGCTCCCAAATTAGATGATGCCATCTGCACTTAAAGCACACCACAATCAGTGTTAAAGTGGTTGCATGACTTATCTCCAATTAATCTCCATGGATCGAATAGTTCTCTGAGTGACTTGTGTCGCCCTTCCCCCATGGGTGTAAGGAAGGTAGTACCTGAATTTTTTTCATATATATATATTTTTCTTATTTTTGCTGAAAGAAAACAAAAAGGTTAGTGAATAGCCAAAGCTTTATTTTATTTTTAGTTATTTTTCCTTAAAGTCTTGTACAGGTGCTCTCCTATTCCCTGGGAGGGAAACGTGCATTACTAATAATTAGAAGAAGAATCACGTGCCGAATGCATGGCCTTGTAATGTGGCCCTATCATGCACGTTCGAGGTGTATGGAAATCAAGATGTGTGCAAGAAGAAGTTGCTGATGGGTTTGTAGATGGCAATCGAGATTTGGGTATCCAAATTAGCTTTATTTTTTTATTCTTGATTGCAACTTTGTCTCCTCTTGTGCTTTGTGTAGCTATTGTATTGTGATTCTTCTTTGCTCGCCATACATATCTTTGAGTTGACTTCTTTGAGTACTCCTGTTTTTGTAATTTTGGGTTATCACGTCTTTCTTCCTCCTTTGATTTCATTTTGGATGGATCCTTCCTTTGTACTGATGTCTTTCGTTTAGTTTTCTTCATTGGCATATTTGATTTGGGAACCCATATTTGCATTCTTGAGGGTTGAGTAGCAATCAGCTTCTTTGGGATCCATAATTGAACAATCTTCTATAGACCTAGTGATCGATCTTGGCTTGTAGTCTTGACCTGTTGTTGGTCCCTTTGTAGGTGATGGCTTTGTTGATCATGATATGATGCTACTTGATCTTTTTGAATCCATGCCTGTCTAGTTCCTTGAATGGGATATATTCTAATGTGGGAAGTTTTGGGTTGATTACTCTGACTAGTCGCTCTTGGGCTCAAGTCCTCACTAGGGCTCTCAATGGAAATGATGTTAATTGAAAGGTCCAATGGATGATGAGGAGGTGTGAGATTAATAAATGGTGTAAACACAGGTGAAGGACTTGGAGGTGAGGGTTCCACAGTAGAGGTAGATGCACAATCACCTTCATGCATGCTTAATTGATCTCTCAAAGCTAAGCAAGTTGATTTGATTGGTCTTTCATCTAATAAACTAAACACTTCTCGATGTACTATCTTGACTGAGATGTAGCCTAAGGCTAGTTGGATGGTTACCTCATATTCATATATCCAATCTTGACCTAACACAAGTTCTTCTAATAGATCTTGATCATGGCACACTAATAGTTTTTGTTGCATCATGTTATTCCCTAGGTGCAATGATAAGGCAATCTCGCCTATGCATTCAGTAACATTGCCTCCTATTCCAATCAAATGTGCTTTGGTTGGATGTAATTGGGCTTTGAGCTGATGAGTCAAAGAGGATATGATGCATTAGATAGTTGTTCCTATGTCAATGAGGGCATCCACCAATTGATACTCCTCTATTCCCACTCCTAGGTTCAAATAAGGTTGTCGCACTTGATGTCCTAGGGTTTCTAAGGATCTAAAATTATCCATTGGGATGGGCTCCTCTCCTAGCCTATATCTTTTATCCCCCCCTCTCATCCACTCTTTCCGTTTCCTTATTCTTTCTAGGACTCCCTGTCATGCTTCTTCGCGCATTTTTTCATCTTCTTCTCGTCTACTCTTTTTTGCTAGAAGTCTTGACAGCAACTCCTATGTCAATGGCTCTAAATACTTCTTCAACCGATAGCCACTTATATATTTTAGTAGTACTTCTCCATCTAGGGTTGCTAGATTGATGGCTCCACTAGTTGATATGCAATTGATTACCAAGGGACCATATCCTCTTTTTTGTAGTTTCTTTGCATGTTGCTTTAATGTATATACTAGGACTAAATCTCCTTCTTTCAAACCGTTACTTTTGATATGAGCATCAAAGTATGCTTTTTGCCGCCTTTTTGCGGCATAAATGCCTGCTACCACTTGTAATCTAGTTTCATGTAGCTTCTTGATTTGGTCCAATTGATTGGACAACTCATGTCCATCCATTTGTAGTTTGAGGTCACTCTCAGAGTAGGAACTAGGAAATCAATCGATAACATGGCATTTTGGCTGCACAGTAGATTAAAAGGAGTAGTTCCTATAGCTGTCTTGTATGCTACTGTGAATGTCCATAAAGCATGATGTAACTACTTGTCCCAATGAGATCTTCCATTATTAACAATCTTCGTAAGCACTGTACACAAGATCTTGTTTGAACTTTCACTCTCTCCATTGGCTTGTGGATGATAGGGAGCTAATTTCTTGTGAATCACTAGGAATTCATTCATCAAGGCTTGTATTACTTGATTGATGAAGTGTGTTGCCTCTATCACTCAAAATTTCTATTGGCAATCCAAATCTAGTGAATATGTTCTCAAAGAGAAACTTACTCGTGGTCCTTGCATCGTTCTTCTTAGTTGCCTTGGCTTCTACCCATTTGGTCAAATAGTTCGTTGCTATAATTATGTATTGTGCATGGGAATCTTTTGCTAGTGGGCTAATAGGTCCTACAAAATCTAGTCCCCATTTGGTAAATGCTCTGGCACTTATCATAGGTCATAATGTCATTTCATCTCTTCTAATAGGATACTTTGTATTGGCAAGTGTCACACCTTTGGACATATGTCATTCTTGATAGGTGGTTAGCATGGATGTGTGTATTTCCTTTTTTGACTACTACTTCAAAATCAGATTCCATTAACAATAGAAACCACCGTACTAGTCATCCGGTATTACCAGGATTATTGACTAGATACAATAGCGCCTGATGATCAATGAATAATTTGAATTTATTTGCCAATAAGTAGGTTGTAAGTTTCTTCACTACGTATACCATTCCTAAGCCTTCTCATTCCATAGTGGTATAATTATGGTCCGCTTGGTTTAATTGTCTACTAGCATAGGCTATAGGGTGGTCTAGCTCTTCTGTTTCTGCTCGCTCTGCTAAGATGCAACCAGTGGCAAACTTGGAGGCATCCACATGAATATGAAATGGTTTATTCCTATCTGGTATTTTCAAAATTGGTGTTGAACTTAAACGACTCTTTAATTCGTTGAACGCTTTTTCACATTCTTTTGTCCAAGTAAACTGAGTCAGCAATCCATAAAGAGGCCTCGCAATTATGGCATACATGTGAGTAAATCTACGATAATATCCACAATGTCCCATAAACGATTGCACTTCTTTAGCAGTGTTTGGTCTTGGAAAATCCAGAATTACTTTGATTTTGTCTTCATCAACGGAAATTCCATTCTTAGAGACAATGTGTCCTAAGATCTTTCCTTGTCGAACCATGAAGACACATTTTTCCGTATTAAGGCATACACTATATTGATGACATTTGGAAAATATTTTTCTTAGTTCTGAGATGTGCTCTATTCTCATAGCTAAATAGGTACATAAATCATCCACGTATACCTCCATACTCTTTCTCAAAAATTTCTTGAACACATGGCACATCAATCTTTGGAAATTGGTTGGGGTGTTAGTTAGACCAAATGGCATAACCCTAAAAACATAGACTCCCCATTTAGTTGCAAAGGCTATCTTATGTTGGTCCTCAGGAGCAATGGCTACCTGATTATATCCTAAGAAGCTGTCAAGAAAGCTATAGACTTCCTTACCTGCAACCCTTTCCAACAAATGATATGTGATGGGTAATGGGTAACTATCATGTATCGTGGCTGCATTTACCTTTTTAAGATTAATTCACAGCCTTATTTTGCCATTCTTTTTCGGCACTACTAGTAATGGCGATACCCATTCCATGTGTTCAATTTCATAAATGAAGCCCGCATCCAACAGTTTATCTATCTCCTCCTTAATCTTTGCCGAATAAACATCATTATAGGTGTATGGTCTTTGTTTGGAGGGCTTGGCTTCTGTTGTCATAGGGATTCTATGAGCACAAATAGAAGGATCTACACCTTTTAAATCCTTATAAGTTCATGCAAAGACATCTCGATACTCTCTTATAAGTTGTATTAATTCTCGTTCTTCCTCCGACAAGACATCTTGTCCTATGAAGGTGCATCTGTGTTCTCCTTCTTCAATAGCTAGTACAATATTCTTGGTCTGCTCTTTATTGTTGTATGCTATCCCTGGTTGTGATTCTCACTTTGGCATCTCAATAGCAATCTTTCTTTCTTCTACTTCATATTTCTTGAAATGCTCAAGTACCTCGAATTGTTCTTGAGGTGTGTTTTCTTCTTTTTCATTTTCCATGCCCGGTTCATTTTCTTCCATTTGCATCATTCCTTGGTTTGATTCATTAGTTATGGAACTTACTTCCTGTTTTTTGTTTTCTTCCTCAAATGTTTCCCTTTCCATTTCTATGCTCTCATAGTCTTCATTCCACTCCTTTTCTATTACTTCTCCTTCATTTGCCTCTTGGAGAACAACCATGCAAAGACTTACATCATATCCTTCCTCATCGATACATTCATTCGTGGTTATTACTTCTTCATTTCCACATACATCTAGAGTGGCTAAAATCTCCATCCAACCATGGGGTTCAAACTCTTCATCTAAGAATATTTGAGGCATGTAATGGGGATCTTCTATAGGCCTTGATATTCCTTGTCCTGCCTGCCATCTTTGTCTCCTTTCTTCCTCTCGTTTCACTGCCTTACACATCCATCAATGAGTATCTTCATTCATTCGGTTTTGACTTCTCGATCTTGCACTATGGATGGATAAATTACCATCATCTTTATGTATCATGTTCCATTGCACTGGTGGGACATCTTGATATGCGTAATTATGGAGTTTGATCCTAGTCGTAGTGCCTCCATGCTGCAAATACACGACATCTTTACCCCAATCTTGCACTACCTTAAATCGTCTCATGAAAGGCCTTCCAAGTATCATCTCATAATTGCTAGCCTTTTCAAATTGACATACTTCTAAGGTATGCTTGAATTCAACTCCACAAGTGGTAAATACTACATTTTCCAATAATCCTAAGGGTCGGTCCGTATGTCCATCTGCCATTTTGAATTATCATCCTAGTGGGTCGCAAGGCTGGCTTTCCCCATTTCTCCAATATTTCTTTGGTTGCAATTCTCACTCAAGCTCTCGAATCTATAACCTCTATAAGTGATAGGGAGGCATGTGTTTCCTTCATCTCCCTCACTGAAATCTCCAACCTTATCAATTGGGATTTTAATAGTAGCTCCTTCATCCCTCATTTCGCTTTTCTCTGACTTAATTTGCAGTTGGCTGGTGATTTTCTCTCTTAACTGAGGCTTCACTTTCAAGAGTTCTTCTAAATTCAAGGTGCATGGTATTTTTACTTTTCTCAGGTGTTGTACTATATCCGAAGTTTGGGTTGATGTGTTCAGTTCCTTTTTCCTCATGGTGGGAACATGATACAACTATGATTTATGTTCATATTCTCCCATGTAGTTTGGTAATGCATTCACATTGCCTTCCTCATCTTTGTTGTCATCCAGTTGAGATGATCTTTTTGGGTTTAATTTAGGAATTGACAATTCAGGCTCGCCTACTGCTTCTAACTCCTCAAAAGGTGGTTCAATTCCTTTTAATTTCTTCCATCTATCTTCTTGGACTCTTGCCCATAAGTCTCTAGCCCATTTCGTGTCTACTTCAGGGATTACAGATCCTTCTTCTTTACTTTCATGGCATTTTTCTTCATAGTTCTTGTGTTTCTTTCCTTCCCTAGGGTGACTAGGGGCTACACATTCTTGAAATTCCTTGTGCTTGGTAATGGTTGAATAGGTTTTTCTAGGGTTTGCTGAGTCACTCCAATTAGCTTCTTACATATTTCCAATCTCTCTTTCTCTAAGTCACCTCTTGGCTATTCTCTTTCATGTTGCTCGATTGGTAGACCCGCCTTTATTCCTACTTGATATGCTTTAATCCACATGGCTGAATCTTCTGGCATTGGATCGGCTAAAATTGATCATGCCTCTTGTTTTTTATGCTTTTCTGTCTCCTTGTTAGGGTTTCCTTTAGGCTCTTGTTCCTTGTCTTGGCTCTGCTTGTTGTTCTCATCCTCTAAGTTTCGTTACGATCTCTTTTGTTTTATCTTTTCTCTACGGTTCTTCCATCTTTGGGTCCGTCTAGACTTAGCATCCTTCTCAGACTCTTCAGAGTCTACAACTACTTGTGGTGCTGGGATGTTCAACTCTTTGTCTTAGTTATCATTTTCTTTGGATTTATTCGGGGTCTCTCTTGATTTTGCCCTAGTTATCGCCTTCAATGGCACAATGTATTCCTTATCACTCCTTGATGACTCTACCACTTCTATAACATTTATTTGTGTCGCGGGATTGATTTTTTTGGGGTTTTTAGGGCAATCCCTAAAAAGGTATTCCTAGCCACAATCACTTCAGTAGACTTCCCAAACTTTCTGATGTGGAGGTGGATTGGTTAATGTGCACTCCCTAATAAAGTGATCACCTCCGCATCTATAACATGGTCCTCTAGAGGCAGGTGGTCTACTCATTGGCCTTGGAGGTAACGGTCCTCTTGGAGCAGTGTACATTAGTGACACATAGTCTTGATCATATCCAAGAGAACCATCATAGCTATCAGATCCATATGTATATGGCTCATAGGATTGTCCATACTCGGCCATAGTATTTTCATAGGTGGGATAACTTCCCTGACCAAGGTCACAAGATTGATCATAAGTCTCAGTACTAGTCAATGGGGTGGCTAGTACTATTGCTCTTTCAAGATTCTCTTCAATTTGAGCGATTTTCACTCGGACAACATCTTGTGGGTGAGGTGGTTGTTGTCCTAGTACCGGTTGAGGTTGATTGTGTCCTTGATATGCATAAGGCCTTGGTGCAGGTGCTTGCTGCTGGAAAGGAGGGTATCTACAGGCTTCTCCTCCTTGATCTCTTGAGGGGTATCCATAAGGCCAAAATGGTGGTTGTGTAGGTCTTGGTTGTCGATTGTAAGGACAATTCTCCGTACTTTGATTTGTGTACCTTTGCTCTATGCTACAGTAATGAGTTGGGCCCTGGACGGGTGGTCTATTGTAGGCATATAGAGGTGATGGGACTACTCCCCTGTTGCACATGTGAGAAGGATGATCTCCTCCACAGTGAACACATCCCCTAAGCATCGACACTCTCATGGGAGGTTTGGGATAATTCCATTGTCCTTTTTCAGCTTCTTAGCCACTAAATCAGCTATTTCTTCTACATTGTTCCTGGGATTTGAAGTACTGCTAGCACTATCCTCACTCCTAACACTTCCTTGAGGTATTTTTAAGTCTTCCGCCAGATTGTCTTCTAGATTGATACGCTCTTTCATGCATTCTTGTAAACTTTGGATTGTCTCACAAGCTTAAGCTAGTTCCTCACTATTTTTTATTTACAAGGCTTGGAAAAGTGTCGTTTCTCTAGGTACTCAAAAAAGAAGTGGGCTTCTTTATTTCTATTTGAATCTGTGATTTTCTTGGAGAATTACGCAAAGAATGAGATGCAAGTCAACCAAGACAACAAATTTATTTCATGATTTGAATGATGAAGTGGATGAAGGAGCGGGAATATCTAGTCTGCCTAGAGGAAGACAAAAACACAATTATGAAGATATAGAGGGGGGTGAGTTTTCCCTCAATCAAGTCTTCAAGAAGGAAAAATTGAATGATTTTGATGGTGAGAAGAAGAGTGGTGAAGATCTAGAGGCATGGATTAAAGAGCTAGAAGATTTCTTTGATCTTCGACAATTCAATGAGTATTCCAAGGCAAAATTTGGGATCTTACACCCACATGGCATTCCAAAGTTATGGTGGAAGTCCTATATGAAGACCAAGACATGTTTTGGTCTAGTTCTATGGAACAAATTTAGAGAGCAAGTAGAAAAATGTTACTGCTCTCCATAATATCTCTACAATTTTCAACAACACGAGAGTGAGAAGCATAGCTTGTTCATTGATGAGTACAAAGAAAAGTTCGTATGTGTTCATAAATATGCATTGGAGGTTAGTGATGATGCTTTCAAGAGCAAGTTTATTGAAGGGATTTGTGAGGAGCTTCACTATCAAGTGAAGGGATCTAGATGTGTTGATTTTTTGGATGGTGTTGTGATTGAGGAGAATTTTGAGAAGATAGAGAAGTCCAATTTGCAGAAGGTGAATCGAAGCAGATTAAGTTTTGGTTATCACCAAATTTAGATTAAAACAGAAGATATATCCAAGAGAGCTTTTCAAACATGTTATGGCCATTGTGAGGTTAGGGTTTTACTTTTTGAATTGAAAAGCACTCTTGCCACATTCATGTGCTTGATGAATAATATTTTTCATAATTATCTAGATGAATTCATCTTAGTATTTCATGATGATATATTTATATACTCTAAAGATGATGATGAGCATGTTGTGCATTTGAAGAAGACTTTGCAAAGTCTTAGAGAACACAAATTATATGGAAAGAAGACTAAATGTTTCTTTGTTAAGGATAAACTTGTGTATCTAGGAAGAGTCATTTCTAAAGAGGGAATTCATATAGATCAAAATAAAGTGAGCATAATTGTTGATTGGTCAGTTCTTGAAACTATAAGAGATGTTAGAGTTTTTTAAGATTGGTGCAATATGAAAGAACACATATTAAGGACTTCTCTAAGATAGCTAATCCCCTCAGAGATTTGACTAAAAAGAATGCAAGATTTTTGTGGAGTGAGGTGTCTCAAAAAAAATTTGAATCATTGAAACAAAAAGTCATTGAAAATTGTGTTTTGAAAACGCCAAAAATGGGAAAGGGTTTTGTGGTTGCATGTGATGCAAGTGGCTGTCAGATAGAATGCATTTTTTTAGAGGATGGTACAGTGGTTGCATATGAATCCAAAAAATTAAGAAAACATGAACTT
This sequence comes from Ceratopteris richardii, assembly GCA_020310875.1. Lineage (NCBI taxonomy): Eukaryota > Viridiplantae > Streptophyta > Polypodiopsida > Polypodiales > Pteridaceae > Ceratopteris > Ceratopteris richardii. The sequence goes on along the minus strand of CM035442.1, from coordinate 100,744,411 downwards.
AATTAGCATACTCATGATCTAGAAATGCATGTTGTTGTACATGCACTTAAGCATTAAAGGCATCTATTGTTATGCGTTAAGTTTGAATTGCGAACAAATCGTCAAAGTCAAAAATACATTTTCACACAACCATTGATTAACAATAGGTAAAAACATTGGATTGAATTATTAAGCGAGTATGATTTTGATATTAAGTATTTTTTTGTAAGGAAAATAAGGTTGCTAATACAATAAGTCAGAGACCCTTATGTAATCTCCTTTCTATAATAAATTTTGATTTTCTTCTCGAATTCAAGAAGAACTAAAACATGACTCTTTTTATGCACCTATCTTGAATTTTTTGCATGCAAACAGGAGATCCATGTATCAAGACAAACTTTATTTACTAAATGGGCCTTTGTATTATAACAATTGATTATGCATATCTTCTAAGTTTCCATTCAAAGTTCAAATATTGCATGATTTTCATGATGCACCCTTTTTTGCACATTTAGGTTATTCAAAGATCTATGTTAAAACAAAATATTCTTACTTTTGGCCATGTATGAAGCAGGATCTTAGAAAACATGTCAGTGAATGCTTAAAGTGACAACATGTGAAATCTGAGTTTAAGAGAATGCCTGGAACGCTTCAACCTTTGGGTGTTCCAAATAAAAAATGGGAGTCTATCTCTATGGACTTTATCACTAAATTACCTATGACCATAAGTAAACATGATAACATATTTATGGTAGTTGCTCGACTTACCAAGATGGCACATTTATTTCCTATGAAAAATATTGATGTTGCCTTGAATGTTGCAAGACTAAATGGAAAAGAATTTTTTTTATTGCATGGAAAGCCTAAAAACATATTTTCTGATAGAGACTCTAGATTCACATTAAAATTTTGGAGAGTAACATTTGAATCGATTGGAACTCAACTTCATATGAGTACAACTTTCCATCCACAAACTGATGGGGAAACTAAGAGGGTTAATCAGGTACCTAAGGATATGCCGCATATGTATGTGAATGAAAAGGAGGATGATTGGAGTGTCATCTGCCCTTAGTCGAGTTTGCATACAATAGTGCACAACATGCATCTATAAAAATGACTTTGTTTGAGGCTATGTATGGTTATAATTGTTTGACTTCACCTTCCCTTTCTTGTTTTCCAAATAAAGTAGAACTATCTAAAGAAATGCTTGAGAAGATGATGGAACTTTGGAAAGTTAAGCAATACATAAAAGAAGCTAAGACAAGACAAAAGAAACTCCACAATTTGAAGAGAAGACCACTTGAATTTCAAATAGATGACATTGAATTTCTTAAAGTCAATTCTCATCAATCTAACTTGTTGTAAGGGAAGTAGAATTTCTCCACAATACATAGGTCCTCTTTCAGAGTTTTGAAAAATATTGGATCTCTTACTTATTTGTTGGAATTACTTGAAAATTTAAATGTGCATCTTGTATTTCATGTTAGATTACCTAAAAGATATGTACCTTATGTTACTCATGTTTTGCAAGACAACTATAAGTTGAAAGATGATAGCTCTTTTGAGCTTCAACTTGAAATAGTATTAGGTAGTAGGGAAAGATTACTTAGAAATAGATCTATAGTAGAGATTTTGGTGAAATGGCACACATATCCAGTTGAAGATTCCACTTGAGTGAACTTAGACAAATTTTATGGCACATTATCCTTCTTTCCAACTCTAAGGAAAAAGTTCTCAAAAAGGGGGGAAGAATTGTAATAGGCCTTTAGATAATGAAATAATTTATTTTGAACTTTCCAAATTATTGTGGGGATAATGTTTAGAGAGAAAGGTGGAGCATGCATAAGAGAATAAAAGTGTCTCTATGAAATTTCTGTGAATCATGTTTTAAGTACCTGATTTAAGGCTCTATATTTAGTTCACTATAAGAAAATGCCTTGATTTTATTTGCTCTAAAATTTCTAAACTTGTAGGGCTCAAAAGTGATACGTGGAGGTAGATTTGGACCTAGGTCATCTCTAACACTATTGTGGATATCGAACAGTTGAACATTTTTTTGTCTCACAAGTGTAAGATCATTCCTCATTGTTTTTAAGTTAGAGTGCTTGGAAAAGTTCCATTCTTTTAGGTACTTAAAAAAAAAGGTGGGCTTGTCTATATCTATTCAAATCCATGATTTTGAAGCATAAGTGTTGCCATGCACACTTAGGAATGTCTTTGGATATGTCATTTTGTTTCTTTTCTTCTATTTTTGGATAGGTACCACAAAACAAAGGAGTTGACTACTACAAACACATGCTTTTATGAAAGTTTTGCATGCAACACAGGGAGAGTTGAATTTTTCTATACTTGGTGGATTATGCACTTACTTGGGAATGAAAAACTCTCTTTTGAAGGAGATTTTTTATGTTAATGTTCAATTGCCCAAGAGTCCCCCTATTTTTGATGATTGGTAATACAAAAAACGAGGAGGGTGATGATGGAATCCCCTGTCTAGTTTCTTGGTTCACACATGGAGGTTTCAAGTTGTATTCACCTAGGTGCATGCCATCCCAATAAAACTCTCTAGCTCCAACTTGATGGGGGATGATTCTAACACCCCAATGCAAAATGGAAGATGGCTGCCCTCCACTAGGTCCACAAGCAATGATATATGCTCACTATTCTGAACTTTTCTCTGCACCAGTATAGAGACTTAAAATGGAATTTTGCAGACTTGTAGTAGACTATAAGAGCTACCCAAAAAGCTTTAAATCATCCCAAATGGATATTCCCTCTGGGAGAACCACCCTCTGCAAAACAGGCTACCTGTTTGCAACACTCTCTGCCTATGTCTAGAGATATAGCTTCACAAAGTTGGCAATTTCTCACAAGTCACTCAGCCAAATAACTTGAAACTTTGGAAAAGTTCAGGGCACAATATGAGAGATCAAAAAAAGCTTGAAAGCAATGAAAATGAGTACAATGAGAGAGCAAATAATTCTCTACAATCTGGTACAATGAGATTTGGAAAAGCCTAACTAGTAATGATCAAATCATCAACATTTATACAAATGAAAACAATTTTGCTACCTTCCTTCTTCACAAAGAGTGATGGGTCTGCATGACTCTAATTGTATCCACATTTTACCAAGTAGTCCACAAGTCTTTGGTTCCAAGATCTTGGGTCTTGCTTGAGTCCATAAAGAGCCTTCTTTAGCCTACATACATGATGTGGAAACCTCTCATCTTCAAAGCCTTGGGGCTGCTCCATGAAGACTACCTCTTCAAGCTCTCCATTTAGGAAAGCATTCTTCGCATCCAACCGGTACATCTTCCAACCTTATGAGGCTAAAATTGCAATTAAACTTCTGATGGTGGACATCTTAGCTACTGGACTAAATATTTCCTCAAATTTTATGCCATATGTTTGAGCAAAACCTTTGGCAACTAGCGTTGCTTTATACCTAGAGATGCTCCCATCTGCATGCCTCTTTACCTTGTACACCCATTTGTTGCCAATGACTTTCATGTCCTTTGTTCTTGGCACCAATGACCGAGTATCATTTTCTTCAAGTGCTTTGACTTCCTCCTCCATGGCTTCAATCCATTCCCTATGCTTATTTGCTTCTTCAAAAAAACTAGGTTCTTCACAAGCTATAACTTGACTCATGTAGGCATAGTGTCTTGCAATGAATGAATCATAAGTTAACCTTTGAACAGGGTATTTTAACCCTATTGGATGACCTTACCTCACCATTAGTGGTAGGAATCTCCTCCTCCTTGGTTTAGATGCTTTAAATCCTAAAGTTTCTAATTTTTCCATATCTTCATCACTTGTAGATTCAATGTCTACCCATCGATGGTCTTCATCATTTGCCTTTTCCTTTCCTTTGCTACTTTCTTCACTTGACTGAGATTCATTCCTTGTCCTTCCATGCCAAGATGATGTAGTACTCTCGTCTGATGGTGTGCTAGAAGTGGATGGACCACTTATCTCAATGCTTTGTTGTTGCTCTTTAAACTCTTCTCGGCTTCATATGCATCGTCAACCTGTAACACATCTTTGCTACCATAGCAAGGTAGCAACTCATCAAATATTACATCCCTTGATACCTTAAGCATCTAAAACCCTTTTGATCTAAAACCCTTTTGATTTAAAGAATATCCAAGAAATATACCCCTATCTGCCTTCGGGTCTAACTTGTGTCTCAATTCTTGAGGGTTATAGCGTCTAAAACCCTTTGGATCTGAAGAATATCCAAGAAATATACACCTATCTGCCTTCGATTCTTACTTGTGTCTCAATCCTTGAGGTATCTGAACATAACACACACACAACCAAATACTTTGAGATGTGAAAGGTTGGGTTTCTTACCACACCAAGCTTCATAAGGTGTAACTCCATGTACTCCTGAGGTTGGACACCTATTCATAATGTATAGCATCATAATGTATAGCAAGGGTTGTAGCATCTAAAACCCTTTTGATTTGAAGAATATCCAAGAAATATACACCTATCTGCCTTCGGGTCTAACTTGTGTCTCAATTCTTGAGGTATGTGAATATAACACACACACAACCAAATACTTTGAGATGTGAAAGGTTGGGTTTCTTACCACACCAAGCTTCATAAGGTGTAACTCCATGTACTCCTGAGGTTGGACACCTATTCATAATGTATATGGTTGTATTTGTTGCATCAACCCAATAAGAGTTAGGAACATTCATTTCATTTAACAAAGATCTAGCCACTTCTGCTATGTATCTATTCTTCCTTTCTGCCACCCCATTTTGTTGAGCTGTATATTGTTGATATATTTAGGTAGTGATGTGTGTGAACACTTTAGGACCGCCGGGGCACTTTTTTCCCTCTTTAGGAGGTTTTTTTCCCCCGGCTTGTATATACGCCTATTGCCCTAATGGGCTACTTATCTTTGTACATTCTCTAGTAATACATTTAGTATTGTGTGTTGTGCTCCAAGCTTCTTCTTCCTTGTGCTTTTTGCATGCTTCCGCAGATGTCTATCTAACAATTGGTATCAGATCAGGTCGTCGCTTCATCTAGGGTGCCGTCGACACTCTTCCGTTTGTAGTCTCAGAATCGCACGAATTTTGGTGAGCATACTCAACATGTTTTTGAGATCAAAACAGCTTTGCTATGTGGTGCCGAAATCATGATCTGAGCTCGTTTCGGTCTCCGAACGCACTATCACAACGCTTGTGCAGGCTATTTCATCTTTTTGTGCCAAAGGTATATACCAGTTTCTATTCGCGAGTATAAGTGTCTCGAAGTCTCCTACAGGTCTAACAGAATTCATCTGGGTAGTTCTGTTCAACTTTTGAGATACAATCAATTTTTTGCATCAAGGTATTTTAGTCACCAGCCATGGCTGAAAGCAGTGATGTATTCCGTATGTTGGCTGTTGAGGATAAGTTGGATGGTACCAACTACCCGTTATGGGCTTATATGATGCGACATGTGTTGGTTGCAAAAGGAATGTGGAACATTGTGCAGGGTGTCGAAAAACGTCCTATCACACCTGCAACTGTTACAATTGCGGGTACTGAAGCTGATGCAGAAGGTGTCGAAGATGGTGATATTCTGCATATTCTTGTTCGTGCTGCGGTTTTTGCTGCACCTACTACAGAGCAGATTCACTAGGATGGCAGAGATGCCCAGGCACATGCATTGATAGCTTTGTCTGTCAAACGTGCCATTATTCCTCACATTCGCTCTTGCAGAACAGCTAAGGATGCTTGGGATACACTTACCACATTGTACCAAGCTAGGCTCGTGTTGCTTACCTCCGAAAACAGTTGGAGAGTGAGCACATGATGAAGATGATTCTATGGACAGTTTCCTAACGAAGATCAAACACTTGAAGGAACAATTGATTTCTGTTGATGAGATTATACCAGATAGCTCACTTGTGCAGACCGTTCTGAATGGTCTTCTTGATTCATATCAGAGTTTTGCTTCTACTCTTCGGTTGATGATGAAAGGCAATCCGAATGCCTTATCATTTGAGGAGTTAGTCTCTGTTCTGTTGCAGGAAGATCAATCCAGGCAGAATAGGTCCATTATGCGAGTTGCAGATCAAGCTTTCCTGGCTAGTCAGAAGGGCAAAGGAAAATGGAGCTCTTCAACTAGTAAGCAGAAATCTGCTAATTCTGCATATTCGAAGAAGGAAGATAAAGATGAGAAGAAATCAGAAAAGCAGAAATTGTTTTGTAAGTACTGTAAAGGTAATGATCATATCATAAAGAACTGTCCAAAATTGGCTGCTAAAGAGGCAAAGAAGAAAGAGGCTGGAATGGTTGTTGCAGAGGCCTCTACACCAAAAACAGAGTCTGCTAATCTTGTGGAGGAAGAAGAATGGGTGTTTACTACTGTCTACAATTTTGACCCATCTTCTCATGAGCAGTGCATGTCTGCAGTAGACTCAGATGTTTGGTATTTTGGCAGTGGGGAGACCAAACATATTACCTCGCAGCGCAGTTTCTTCTCTTCACTCAAGCCTGCCCCTACAAGGAATACTGTTACATGTGCCAACAACTCCTCTTATCCTGTTATGGGAGTTGGTAAGATCATTTTGACTACTGCTGATGGTAGTTCTTTCACTTTGTCAGATGCTTTATTTTTGCCAGGAATCAAGAAGAACATGTTATCAGTTTCTACATTAGCCAAGATTGGCTTGGTTGTGAAATTTGTTGATGACAGGTATACAGTTCATGATGTGTCAAATGGTGATGTGATTATTGCTTCTGGCATTTTATATCGTGGGCTGTATAAGCTCATAGACTATGAAAGATTTGTAAATGATTTGGCATGTGCAGTAAATGATTCTCAGGCTATGTCAGATGCAAAGCTTTGGCATGCACGCTTTGGTCATCTGAATTTTGCTAGTTTGCTATGCTTGCAGATATCTGAAATGGTGTCCTCTTTGCCCAAACTTGAGGCACCTGGAAAACATGTTTGTGAAGGTTGTATTTTGGGCAAAATGCAGCATTCGTCCTTTCCAAAAGATGGTTCAATTAGGGTGACTCAAAAATTGCAACTTGTACATAGTGATGTTTGTGGTCCTATGCAGACACCTTCTTTTGCAAATTATCTTTACTTCGTGACTTTCATTGATGATTTTTCCAGGTATGCATGGGTATATCCATTGAAGGCAAAGTCCGAAGTGTTCATGTGCTTCAAATAGTTTTTGGTTTTGGCTAAAAATTTGTGAGCATGCAAAATGGGCACCCTTCATTTTGATCGAGGGGGGGAATATATGTCTTCTGATTTTAATGCATTTCTGGCTGAACATCCGATAAAACACCAGTGTACAATGTCGTATACACCGCAACAGAATGGAGTTGCTAAGCAAAAGAACAGGTCACTCATGGAGATGGCGAGGTGTATGGTCAAGAGTTAGGCTTTACCACATAGTTTCTAGCTTGAGGCTGTCATGTGTGCAACATATGTACTGAACAGGTGTCCCACTAAGGCGCTGCAGTCTATCACTCCATATGAGGCTTGGCATGATCGCAAGCCATCCGTTGCTCATCTACGTGTTTTTTGTTGTTTGGCATATGCATTAGTGCCTGAACAACATCGTAAAAAATTAGATGATAAAGCAGTACAATGTATTTTTGTTGGGTACAGTTCTGAAAGTAAAGGCTATCGTTTGTATCATCCACAGACTAAAGGCATTTTGGTTAGCCGTGATGTTGTTTTTGTGGAAGATGCTATTCAGCCATTGCTTTCATGTACTAAGGAGACATATGTTAGCTCCAAAGACATGTATGATACTTTGCTTCCTCTTTTCACAGGTGGACAGTCTAGTGCTGGTCCTAATGAGGCAACTTCTCAGCCTTTGCAGGTTTCATGTGATGATGCAAATCATTCCATTTCTGATGCAGATTTACATGATGCACTTATTGATGAGAAAGCTGATATTGAGCAAGCAAGAACTATGCCAAAATGGCTGGTGCATACCTTGCGTGATTGCAAATTTGATGCAACTCTGTCATATCGTACTCGATCTGGCTCTCATAGTGCCTCTTTTGCATCAGATTGTTATGCTATGGCTGCATCTAGTCTCTGTGATGAGACTGAGCCTGTTTCGTTTGATGAAGCACAAAATTCAGAAAATTGGATGGCTGCTATGCAATATGAATATGATGCAATAATGAAGAATGGTACTTGGTCCTTATGTGACTTGCCTCCTGGCAAGAAGGCCATTGGCAAGTGGGTATACAAGCTGAAGCATAAACCTGATGGTACAAATGATAGGTATAAGGCTAGGCTTGTTGCAAAGGGTTATGCACAGGAAAGAGGCTTTGATTTTGATGAGACCTTTGCACCTACATGCCGTATGACTACTATTCGGAGCATCTGTGCACTTGCAGCTCATCATGGTTGGAAGGTACATCAGTTGCACATTAGAACTGCATTTCTGAATGGTGACTTGCATGAAGAAGTGTATGCTTTTCAGCCCCATGGCTTTGTGCAGAAAGGGCATGAGAACCAAGTGTGGAGGTTAAAGAAGGCATTATATGGTTTAAAGCAAGCATCACGTGCTTGGTATGAAAAGATACATGCCTATCTGATTGCACATGGTTTTGAGAATAGTCCAACTGAAAGCACCTTATATGTTAAGCGTGCTAATGATGTACTTCTGATCATTGTGGTTTATGTTGATGACATGCTGCTCACTGGTCCTCATGAGAGGCATATTGCTGATTTTAAGGCTGATTTGCATGCCTCATTTGAGATTTCTAATTTGGGGCATTTGCATAATTATTTGGGCATTCAATTTATGCACGTTGATGGTGGAATGGCTTTGTGTCAAATGAAATATGTTGACACATTATTGCAGTGTTTTGGCCTTGAAGACTGTAAGCCTATTGCCACTCCTATGGAGACAGGTTTACGGTTGAGTCTTCATGATGTTGGAGATGCATTTGATGTTGGTCTCTATCACCAAGCTGTTGGATGCTTGATTTACTTATGCATTACTTGGCCAGATATTCAGTTTTCTATCTCACATATAAACAGGTTTATGCATTGCCCAAGAGTCAAGCATTGGCAGGCGGTTAAGCGTATCTTTCACTACTTGATTGGTACTCAGCTACTTGGGTTGTTTTATCCCAAGGGGGGATCACTACCGCCAGATTTGCATGCTTTTTCTGACTCTAATTGGGCTGGTTGCTATGACACTCGTGTGTCCACTAGTGGCTTTTGCTTCATGCTTGGTAGCTCATGTATATCTTGGTTGAGCAAGAAGCAGCCTATTGTGGCCACTTCCAGTTGTGAGGCTGAGTATAGGGCAGCTTTCACAGCGACTCTTGAGTGTGTGTGGCTCAGACAGCTTATGGCTGATATGGGTGTTGGTCAATCTTCTGCCAGCACCATCTTCACTGACAGTCAGAGCGCATTGGCAGTTGCGAGGAACCCTGTGTTCCATGATCGCACTAAGCACATTGAGATGCATTATCATTATGTCAGGGAGAGGTTCTCTGCTGGGGAGATCAGCTTGGCATATGTGCCCATGCTGGAGAACATTGCAGACCTTTTCACGAAGGCTCTACCTAGGGAGAAGTATGAAGCTTTCCGCAAAGCTTTGGGCTTACTTCCTTTTGTGGAGTGATTTCCACATAGCTTGGCACTTCCTTATACATGAGTGCCAGCTACTTGTTCACCGCATCACTCCCAGGAGGGATTTGTTGATATATTTAGGTAGTGATATGTGTGAACACTTTAGGACTGTTGGGGCACTTTTTTCCCTCTTTACGAGGTTTTTTTCCCTCGGCTTGTATATACGCCTATTGCCCTAATGGGCTACTTATCTTTGTACATTCTCTAGTAATACATTCAGTATTGTGTGTTGTGCTCCAAGCTTCTTCTTCCTTGTGGTGTTCGCATGCTTCCGCAGACGTCTATCTCCAACATATAACTGCAAGTGAATTGCCTTTTGATTCCATGTTCATGTAGAAAATTTGAAAATTCATTTGAAAAATACTCTCCCCCTCCATCCGATCTGAGAGTCTTTATATACTTCCCTGTTTCCTTCTCCACTAGGTTTTTGAACCTCTTGAAGTGGTAAAACACCTCTGGCTTTGACTTCATGCAATACATCCAAACAAACCTTGAATGATCATCTATAAATGTGACAAAATATCTATTAGCTCCAATGGATAGCTCCCTTGTAGGTCCCCATACATCTGTGTGTATGAGATTCAACACCATTGCTCACATGTGCTCCCTTCTTGAATGTCAATCTGCTTTGTTTTCCTAATTGACAAGCATGGCACAAATGTTGCATATTCTGAGATGTAAGATCATGTAGACCACTCACCAAGCCCTTCCTTTGCATGTCCTTCATCCTTTGTAAGTTTATGTGCCCAATTCTTTTATGCCATAAGTCGATTTTTGCAATCTGTTTATTTCCCATTGACAAGTAGACAGTGTGAGGGGTTGATGGCTTTACCTCCATGGTGAAGAGTCTTCCTTGCTTCTTTCCTTTTGCTATGAGCTTGTAGTCTTGTATGGGGTCTTCAACAAAACATCCTTTCTCATTGAACCTCACCTCATAACCTCTTTCAACCATTTTTCCTACCAAAACCAAGTTCTTTGTGATGGTTGGCACATGCAACACATCCTTCAACACCTTGGAGCTTTGAGATCCATTCAATGCAACATCTTTCACATGTGTAATCTTGTGCTCAGTGTCATCCCCTATCTCTACATGCCCTTGAGTGATGGGTGAATGTAAATTAAAGAAAACATCTTTATTGCAACTCATATGGTTGCTACAACCACTATCAATGTACCATGTAAAATCTCAATTGACTCTTTCACTTGAACCATACATCATAAGCAAGTTCTCATTTTTTGAATTTGCTGAAGTATTAGCATAATTACCTTGGTTCCTTTTGTATCCTTGATTGTCTCCTCCTTTGGACCAACAATCTATTGCATAATGGCCCGATTTTCCACAATTGTAGCATTCTCCATTGGATGCTTCTCTTCCATGTGATCTTCCTCCTCTTCCTCTACTCCTTCCTCTTCCTCTTGATCCATAGCTTTGGTTGGAGCCTTCTTGGTTGCTTGAGCTTGAGCGCCTTGGGAGTTTTGTCCACCTCTTTTGCCTTTGCCTCTACTTGCATAGAAAACTTGGGCTTGGCTGCCTTTTGATTGTGAACCTCCTTGGTTCATCTCCTCGGTCACCATCAATGTGACTAATTGATCAAATTCTAGTAGGAAATCCCTCACATAAACTGATGTGGTGAATGCTTTCCACCTTTCATCCTCTCTCAAGCCATTGAGAGTGTGTGCAACAAGATCATCGTCTTTGATTGGGCTCCCAATTGAGCCTAAAGCATCTACAAGCTCCTTAACCTTCAAAATGTACTCATTTATGTTAGTACTGGTGATTTCCTAAGATTACTCAGCTCATTCGTGAGCTGAATCTTCCTTGCCTTGGTTGATGAAGAGTACAATCTCTCCAAGGTCTCCCAAACCTTCTTGGATGTGTCCAAGTCTTGTATATGCCCTATCATGCTATTGCTTATGTGTTTTGATAGAATGAATATGACTCTGCTATCCCTTTCTATCCATTCATTAAGTGCCTTGACCTACCCTTGAAGTGGTGGATCATACACATGAGGCATTGGCTCTGTGCCGCTCACTTATCCCCACAATCATTTGCCCATAAGGCAGTTGCTAACTCTAAATTTCCATGGTTGATAATTGCCTTTCTCTAACTTCTGTATTTGTGCATTATACTCAGCCATACTGAGCTCTAAGATGCTCCTCTAGCTTCTCCTCAAGTGTTTGTATGCTTTAGAAGGTGTGAATATTACCTTTTGATAGCTTCTCCCTTGCTAACCTTTGACTGGTTGAGATCTCGATCGACGTAGCTCCCTTTTGATGTCGTCTTGCTGATGAGTCCTCCTTGTGCTTCCACGAGTTGTCTTGATTCATTGAAGTCTTCACTATGATGCCCATTGATGTCTCCAATCCTCCAAAATGGCTCTGATACCAATGATGGGGGATGATTCTAACACCCCAATGCAAAAATGGAAGATGGCTGCCCTCCACTAGGTCCACAAGCAGTGATATATGCTCACTATTCTGAACTTTTCTCTGCACCAGTATAGAGGCGGAAAATGGAATTTTTCAAACTTTTAGTAGACTATAAGAGCTACCCAAGAAGCTTTAAATCATCCCAAATGGATATTCCATTTGGGAGAACCACCCTCTCCAAAACAGGCCACCTATTTGCAACATTCTCTACCTATGTGTAGAGATATACCTTCAGAAAGTTGGCAATTTCTCACAACTCGCTCAGCCAAATAACTTGAAACTTTGGCAAAGTTCAAGGCACAATATGAGAGACCAAATGAAGCTTGAAATCAATGAGAATGAGTACAATAATAGAGCAAACAATTCTCTACAATTTGGTACAATCAGATTTGGAAAAGCCTAACTACACCTCTAGATAGAGAGGAGCAAAATCATGAGAAAATGAGGTAAGCAAGCAAGGGGGCTGCTTGCTGGAGTTTATGACTTCACTAAACTAATTGTAAAACTCGTGGAATGCATACAACTCAAGAAACAAAGGCGGGATGATGCTTATATAAAGTTTTACTTTTCCTACAATCTAGCTAATCAACCACCAATCAATGTAGGTGCACTTTTTGGTGGTTGATTTGATAAGATTTGAATTTGATTGAGTTTGGTGGAGCTTCTAACTATATTCCATGACTTTGGATCCTCCTTTTTGATTGCTCCACTTGAAAACCTCGTGGTTGAGCCTTTTTGCATGATTGAGACTTGATTTTCAACACAACTATGGTCAAATGAGTTCCTCGACATGGTCTCACACATAGGTGCCACATGACACCCATGTGTGAGCCCATGTCATGAGAGCATAGATGTGATTCACACCTCTCTCCCCAAGGGTACTTCATATACCATTTCCTTTCCCTTAACTCCATTTTTATCCTCAAAACGTGTATTGGAAGGCCTTATTGAAAGAGAGAATCCATGGAACATCACTCCCACTATATGACCATGTATCTGGTGTACATGATCATATATTTGTGTTGTTTCCCTACCTTCCCCTTAAAACGACTCTTGGAAAGGTAATCTAAAATTGGGAAACCATCTCTGAAGGGTGTTAACCCGCTCCCATGTGGCACTATCTTTCCATTTTACTAGACACTCTTTATATATGTAACTCCTCGTCCATTTCTCCCAAGTGCATAGTATGCTCTCAAGCTCATGTGGAATAGATTGAACAAAATAAGGCTCTACTACCTCACAATCTGGAATGAGGTTGTAAGATTCACCCAACCTTTTCTTAAGCTGGCTAACATGAAATACTAGATGAATCTAGATATTCTCTGAAAGTTGGAGCTATTAAGCCATCTCCCCTATTCTCTTAAGTATTGGGAAGGTCCACAATACTTAGGAGATAGTTTTAGACAAGGTCCCATCTTCATGGTTTCAAACCTAGATGGAACTCTAAGATAGACTTGCTCTCCTACCGCAAAGTTGATGTCTCTCCTTTGAGGATCAGGATAGAATCTAGCCCTATCATGAGCTCTCCTAATGTTTTCCTTAGCAAGCCTAAGCATATCATTCATCTCTTCCAAGAAGTCCTTTGTAGCTTGAACTTTCTCATTCTACAATCATATTGCATAAGGAGCTCTTGGTTGAAACCCGTACATAAGCATAAATGAACTATGCTCGATGGAAGAGTGTTTGACACTATTATATGCAAAATCTATTATAGGTAAGTACTCTAGTTTGGCTTTCATTCACATATCCTCAAAGCATATCCTCTAGGATTTGGTTAACCCTCTCTATTTTCCCATCCAACTATGGATGATCAGCCATAATCATGCTAAGTTTTGTGTCCAACCTTTTGAAGATTTATTGAACTGGCATTTAGTGCAATTAAGCACATACTCTAGGACATCCTTATAAAGTCGAGGCTAATAAAACTGCCTCTTAACAAGATCATAATTATTCTTAACTCTTGGGTGTTCCACACTAGGTGTGATGACACTCATACACTAGGTGTGTGATGAAACTCATTCAAAATGTGTTGTCTCATCTCAAGGTCTCTAGGGACACACGCCTTACCCTTATATAATAGATATCCATCATGAATACTATAATTCTTCCACTTGAATCCTTATTGAGTACCTGTTGATACTCCATCCTCTTTGGAAACCCATGTATCACGATCTACTTTCTCTATGGCTTCCCAAATCTTGGAATATGAAAGATCAAGCCTACATTTCCCTCTAATGGACTCAAGCAGCTCACTAGTGATCTAAGTAAAACTCAGTCCGTTGAGCATAGGCACGTGACTAAGTGAATCAACCACTACATTAAACTTTCCCTTCTTATACCTAAGCACAGAATCAAACTCTTGAAAGGTCTCTACCCATCAAAGCTCATGCCCTTTAAGGTCTATTTGATTAGAAAATCACTTAATTCTCTCTTGATCAAACACTATCATGACTTTGGCACCATATTATTGGAAATGCAACCAGCAGTGGTCACAGACACAGACATAGAGGCAGCATGTGAAACGGGGAATGTTGTAAGCTTGGGGGGCCAGAGATGTTCACTTTTCAAGAAATATGTTTTATAATACTTTATATAAAACTTCAAACAATGACTTTCATCACTCTTGTAACATATGTACCATAGAATACCAAATTTTGTATCAAGCAGCTCCATTTTATGCAAGCCAAGGAGTCCTCAAGCATGAGGAGCTTAGGTAGAATGCCCACACTAGTTTTTTTAATTTTTAGACTTCATTTGGACCTTCAAATGACTCCTAGAACCTAATCTTTAACTATGTCAGACACTAGGTTTGAAACTGGTCAAAACTAGTCTAGAGACTATTAAAAGAGCTAGAGAGCTCATTTTGGGGGTTAGCTAGTTAGATATTGTGCTTCTTTGAGAGCTTGTAAGAGTATTCTTGAGCAATATAGCTAAATCTTCACCTTCCATTGCTTCTCTATTGTCTCTACCATGTGTGTATGTGTGTGTGCATGTGCATGCTTTTCACCTTCACTATCACTCACCTCACTTGTTCACGATCTTTATATCAACCTATCTCTTCCCCAGATTGACAATTAAGGAGGTGAAGCTTTTTACATGGTGCTTATCCTTGACTAGAACAACAACAAATTTGGTGTTGTTGCTAGGGATGAGCTCTAGAAAGAACATGAGATGGTAAGAGTATAGCGAGAATTGGTATTGGAAGGTAATTAATTTTAGTTTTGTCTTTGTTAATTTTGTGTTTTTTTTAGTATTTTTTTACCTTCGCTAAACTCCTCTTTCATCCTCGCATCAACTTCTTACATCTCAAAAAGATCCAAAAAATTCACCATATTCACCTACTCACCTCATTTTCTTCATTTGCAAGAGTATGAGAGAGAGAGCTTGTGAGCAAGTGTGTGTCTCTGTGTTTTTGAGTTTTGTATGCAAGAAAGTACTCCAGTGCAATAGGAAAACTCTGAAAAGGTAAAAACTTTGACTTTCTTCCATATCTACCGTAGGTCACAGACCATTGTGATGGTCTGAGAAACTCAACTTTTTGTAATTACATTATGAGCAAGGTGTAGAGCATACTTGTGCATAGAGGAATCCACAAGTGGATCCCCAAAAGTTAGCACTTTGGTGATCCATCATGATGGTGCATCACCATCGTGATAAGGCTTCACCATCGAGATTGGCACATGCCATCATGATGAGATCAAACTATGGCAAAGGGCTCATGCCATCGTGACAGTTCATAGTCACCATCACGATGATCATATGGCTTACACCATCACTATTGGCTCATGCCATTGTGACACTTTTAGATCATCATACATGGACCATCACATCGCATCCATAGAACACCATCGCGATGACCTCCTTTGATCGGACCATCATGATAGGCATATGCCATCGTGATGACTCACATGAACTCAGACTATCACGATTGGCTCATCCCATTGTGACGACCTTAGAAAACCATGGTTAAGACATGTCATTGTGATGGTTTGCTAGAACACTCACCAACGTGATGAGACTCGACCATCGCATCAGTGCACACCATTGCAACAACCCGTAAGTTGTAGACCATCATGAAGATTCCCTTGAATGCCATCGCGATTGTGTAGGACCATCACGACGGTTCATCACCATCACAATTGTGTTAGACCATCGTGATGGTTCACCTGGAACACATTTTTTAGGGTTTACATTTTTGGCATTTTTAGGCATATTTTGGGTGATTTTGCAAGCAAAGTGTCTGTATTGAAGGCTTTGGCACATGTTTGAAGAAGCATCAATTTCATTTCTCATCAACAAAGGTTTTATCTAATCTCGATTTTTGACAAGCTATTTAGAGTACCTAAGGCAAAACAAGGCACAAGGTGAGGCAAACCTTGGGATGTGCGTCCTCTCGGAAGAAAAGATCAGCCAACGAGACATTGAACTTGAGGTTGGAAGAATTCTCAACCCCTTCAATCAATTGCTAGCTCAAGCTAAGTGCGAATAGTGATATAGATTGAATTAGGGTTGTGATAGGAATGATTCAAGTACAAGAAATACCAATCATTCAAGTTCAAGTGTAAGCTAAGACATCAGAACAACAAAAACCTAAAGGAAAAGGATTAAAAAATTTGACGATGTGAGAACTTAAGCTTACAACAAAAAGACCACTTCTGGCGTATATTTTGGACAAAACAAGAGGTCAAAGGAGTAAAAACAAACCTAGGGGTTGAAAAAAAAGAAGTGAAAGGGATGACAACTCACATTGAGTGTCAGAGGGAGGTAAATTCATGAACCTCAGATTAGGGAAGCATCTAGGAAAGGCATCTTGACAAAGCCTTAGTTCATCAGAAGCAAGTGTAAGAACCACCACACGTTCTTGGGCTCGATAACTGAATAGTTACCCTTACGAGTGGAGCTCTGAGACAAGCAATTCAGAAATGGCTTATAGTATGGAGATACCAGAAGGAGGATTAAGTTTAGCCTATTTAGAAAGACCCAAAGGACCCTACAGGACCTAGTTAGAATACATCCGAACCAACCACTTAGGTGCACACATCTATGTGGATAGTTTGAGAAGGTCGGTTGTTCAATTGCAAAATCCTGACCAACCCATTGGATTGGAACATCTAGTGGTTAAATTCGAGAGAGATGCATACATACATAAGGAAGGAACAATGTACATCATTACCAATCAGTCTAACAACACTAATGAATTTGGAGTCATTGTTTCTAAAGTGGAAGTAGGGACCCAAGGACAAGAACCTAGGATGCCCAACGGGAAATCAATGTTGACAAGGATGTTAAACCTAGAATGGAACCCTCAAGATAACAAAAGTATTGAATTATTTCTCAATAAGGACATTGATGAAGCATTTTGGAGGTACATAATGGAACAACCAAGTGAAATAGAATTAGTCACAATCTACAAATTCAAGGATCCTGAGATGCTTGGAAAAGCAGTGTACTTAGACAACACATTAGAATGATTGTGTGTAGTGTCTATTCATGGAAGACATCCCTACATATGGAGGGGAAAATTGATGTTCCCCTCACCATGTGCCAATGTGGCTTTTAGCCTCCAAGGAGCTAGGACATCCATGGCACATGGTTCCCAAAAAGAGAAAGACAAGGAGAAGCCAGAAGTGAGTTTTTCTCATGCGAGAGAAAGAGATCGGGCAACAACGAAAATTGATAGAATGGAGAGACCAAGAGAACCAAGATTACAAGGTGGTAGAGATGACTTTCCTCTACCTAGACCTCGAGGAGCACCCAAGAATATTAAGACCTACCTAGCTAGTGAAGTCAATGAAAAATTATTTTGATAGGATAGGAGATCCTTATGATCATGTTGCTAAGTTCAAACAAGTGTTAGGAGCTGAGCAAGTGGACAATATGTTCACTCAATACAACACATTTGGAATCACATTAAAAAACATCACCTTAACTTGGTTCCAACCTCTACAACAAAGGAAATTTAGGGATAATCATCACTTGTTAGAATCATTCATCACGGAGCTCTCTAAAAGTGGAATCAGGCATAATACTTCCTCGTTAATCCATCTTCAAATAGACCCCCAAGAGATAGTCAGACTAGTAGGACATAAATTTAGATAGTATATTGAGAGATGCCCAATGCTAGAACTACCCACTCAGACCAAGCAAGTATCTTTATTTTTGGACGGACTCTTGAGCTCTAAACTATGATCCTATGTATATTTAACGGAACCCAGAACTCTAGAGCAATGTGTGAGAATGTGTATAGACATTGAAGATAATTTAGGAGACAAATTGGAACTTTCTAAGGTCTACAAAGATTCAAATAGCTCCTCTCAATCATCCCCGAAACATTCTAGTTCTATAGAAGATCTATTTGAGAAGATAGCTCAAAAACTAGGAGTCTCTAGCAAATAGATAACCAGGTTAACTTCATCCAAATGTTAATACACTTGTGGTAGTGATCAATTGGAAAATGTGTGACCAAATATAACAAAACCTCAAGCCAACCCTAGTGACCAGTACTACACAATTGAAAGGTGACACACCAATCACACGGCACAAGACTACCTGTACAACAAACAAGTGGTCTGACAAAACTACTCACAAGCATATCCCCAACCAGGTAGATACCCAGGTCAACCCAATCCTCAACCCTATTATTACAGACCCCAACAAAACTATCCAGTACCTTACCAAATGCAATCAAGACCTCAACCAATTTTAGCTTAGCAACCACCCCCACTAGCCAATGTGATCTCTATTAAATATGCTACAATAAAAGAGAACCTCAGTAGGGCTTTAGTACGTTCATCACCCCTAATCACCGAAAATGACCACAACTCTAACACCTTCGATTCCACCCATGTAGCTAGCCCACCCGCATAATACACTGAGTCACCAGAACACATGAAAACATATCAACAAGAGAGCCCACTGTTGAAACCCAACTAGGAGCTAGACTATGTGTTGCAGAGCAGATATGCAGAGAAAAATAAGGGCCCCAAAATTTTTTCAATTTGGACACTTTATTTTTATAACATAGTCACCTTGTAATATATTTTCTGATGTAAATGCACTAGAGGAGTCCTCTAGATGCATATCCATAGATATCTAGATCATTACCCTTGTAAACTAGTAGGGAATTAGTCTTTGGTCAATAAAGTGCCGGTCTCTTGTGTGAAAGGACCATTTTTAGGGCACAAGTATATAAGTCATTTTGTGACTCTTTGTAAAGACTTTTCTCCATTGTGAGAATCAAGAGCATAGAAATTTTTATTTGTGTCTTCTCCTCTCTATATCTTCTTGCTTGTGAGTTTGCATGCATGTATGTGGCTTGAAAAGAGTGCTTTGAAGTGTTGTCTATCCATGGTAGTGCTTGTTTGCTGTTGGTAATGTGTGTGTGAAGTGTGGGAAGTGCTGAAACATAGGTAGGTCATTCCTGTGGCTCAGTATTTTGCTCATAGATTGAAGCATAAGTGTTAGAATCGAGTGAAAATACCACCATTGGATGCGTCTTCTTGAGAACTTCAAAATAACCCACTATTTGTTATATTCCAAGTTTGTACCTGAGAGAAAAGCTGGATTTACTATTGGCTACTGCTCTAGGTACCGCGACACCATAGCCGACCATGAAAGCTTTGAATGTGATAGTTTACACTTATGTGCACCTTTGTTAGTTCACTTTTGCATTGACCTACACTTGAATGCATGTCTTCATACACTCGGCTAGGTTAAGATACTTCTTGGATTGATGATTAAAGTGTGTAATCCCCACTATATGCACTTGCAGAGGATAGAGGTATAGTCTCCTTCTTCTCAAGTTCTTAAGTCGGTACTTAGGTACACATGTTTTTTGGCATCGTTACCGGGGAGTGTCGAACCAAACCGAGGCATTCGTGTGATGGTGAAAGCTCTTAGCATTGAAGTGAGTAGAGGAGTTGTGAATTTCTCTTCTTTGGTAATTTACTCTCATCTGCTCTTACTACTTCTCACTTTTGGAGTGTGTTTAGTGAGTTGTTAGTTTAGGGAAGTGAGCTAGAGAGGGAAGTTAGAGTAGGTAGTAGAAGGAAAGAGAGTAGGATAGGAAAGTAGGGTTAGAAATTCAAGCATTCTTCATTTTTATATTCTTCAACATTTGTCCAAAGAGAGGTTTCGACCAAAAAATAGTCATTTGTGAATCACTTGTTGCTGAGCTGGTATCGTGGGAGAGCATAGATGATCGGTATCGTGGGCTTGAGATCGCAGTCGTTGGAGTGAGTTGGAACGATATCTCTTGGAATCTAGCTAAAGGGGAGCTTAGACAAGGTAAGAGCAGTGTGATTAATCACTTATAAACATGTGTGAATCTAAAGAAGTGAGAAACTACCTACGATCAGTATCGTGAGAGAGAGATCGGGAGTTTGAGTAAGTGTTTTTGAGATACAGACACAAAGAGAGAAAGGGGAATGCACAAGAAGCACATAAGTTAACTTGGTTTTTGAAAATAATCATTTGTGTGTTTTGAGAAAGCAAGTATCACGATCGATCGAGTTTTGGTTTCGTGATACCAAAATTCCCTTGTATTGTGATACTCGTTTGGTATCGTATCACCGGTTTTCCACTTGTGGTATCGCAATACAAATATGGTATCGTATTGCCAAGGTGTGGTATCGTGATCGTGAACACTGAGTTGCATGGTACCGCTAAATTTCGGGTATCATATTGTTTTGGTTGCAGTATCGTATCGCTTACCAAAGTGGTATCGTATGGGATGTATTAGTGATATCGAATCATGGATACCTTGGTATCGTATCGCCGACTAAAGTGGTATCATATCGTATTAAATGGTGGTATCGTGTCGCTCACTAGAGTGGTATCGTATCGTTGAACCTCTGGTATCGTATCATTCATTAAGTAAGTATTGTATTGTGAGTTGCTTTGGTGTCGTATCATGAACTTTGATATCATATCGTGGAGTGAGCCGTATCAAATCGTGCCCAAATTTGGTATCGTATCACCCTTTGTCTAGTATCGTATCGTGCACAAGGTAGTATCGTATCGCCAAAGAATCGAGTATTGTATCATCAAGGCTCTTAGTATCGTATCGTGTACACATCAAGTATTGTATCGTCTGATTGTTTGGTATCATAATGCCAGTAACATCAGTATCGTATTGTGGCCCATCTGTGATATCGTATCGTGAAGATTTCCAGTATCGTATCAGGGACCATTGTGGTATCATATCGCCAGTTACTTAAGTATCGTATCATGGAATACTTGACATCGTATCATCAAAGGAGTATCGCCTAGAAGTGGTCTCAGAGTACTCAAGCCACTTAAAGAGAAAATTTGAAGCGAATTGGGTGGTAGTAGAAGGTGAAGTAGAGGATGTATAAAGCCCTGAAGAGGTGAATGGACTTGAGGTCAAGAAGAGTCCTAGGAAGCCACAGAAGTGTAATCTCGTCAGTAGGTAGTGTTGCACAACCCACCCTACATTCACAATACTCTGAAACCTCGAGTGAATCTGAGGAAGAGACTATCATGGCCTCAGAAGACATGCATAGCTCTATACGCATAGCAGGTTTAATGTCTATCATTGAGGGAGAATATAGAACCTCCTTGGAATACGTGAACACTAACCAACATGATCTACCCATCTACATAGATGGATTAAATAGATCCATGGCAAGATTGAAGAAAGCTGGGGATGCTCACATAGTGCCTAGACCAGCAGTCAAGTACATAGGGGGTTTCTACATGGACAAGAGAGGTATTCTGTATGTAGTCACGGAGCATCAAGAGAGTATCAATGAGCAAAAGGAAGAAAATAATGCCCAAAACCTTAATGAAGAGGAAGAAGAACAAGTGTCAACCCTTAGAGGGAATTCCATTGTAATTAGGGTTTGGAGAGGAGATCTAATTCCCCAAGACAAATCCTTAATGGATGTCTACATGGTGAATGGAATGGATCATTTACTGAAAACCAACTCTTTGCTTTGGGAAGAAGTGACAAATCTAGCCACCATCTATGAGTTACAAGATCCTGAAAACCCCTCTCACATTACTTACTTAGACAAGAATTAGAGAAGATATTGGCCCATGACTGAATTAGAGAGAGCGAGGCTGAGATATCAGAACATTCCTGTATTCCCACCTAGGGATCAAGCCACTACTTCCCAAAATCACCAAGGAACTCACCAAAATTCATCTTATCAGCATTCAGGGAAGACACAACAACAGAGCATTCCAGTTATACCCCAAGTCCAGTTCCTACACTTGGTGTTGATCCCAACTATCGACCTCCTGCAAATGCAGAACCAAGAAATAGAATCCCTGTTCTTGAGAGACCACCAGTAGGAAGAGATCATGCAGGTATACCAATAGGACAACCAGTTTCCCACTAATGCCAAGACCACTAGAACCTGGAAGAAGATTAAGAACAATTCACGTTTCCAAATGTTTGAGAAGCCACTATGATGGTTCTAGTGAGCCATACAATCACATTGCTGAATTCAAGCAAGTAGTAAGAGTTGAATAGGTAGAAGATTTCATGATCCAGTATGAATCATTTGGCCTAACCCTCATAAACACGGCCTTAGCATGGCTCCAGCCCTTAAATCCTAATAATTTTCAAAACATGGAACAAGTATATCAGGAATTGATTGAGGAATTCACTAAGACTGGAGTAAAAAACAACTCTTCATCATTAATCCATAGTTTTCAGCAGTCTCCTACGGAATCGGTGAGGTTAGCAGTGAGACGATTCAAGCAATATGTGGATAGATGTCCTGCAGAAGAGAGACCCACCGAATCGTGCCCAAATTCAGTATCGTATCACCCTTTGTCTAGTATCGTATCGCTAGAGAATCAAGTATCGTATTGTCAAGACTCTTAGTATCGTATCGTGTACACATCAAGTATCGTATCGTCTGATTGTTTGGTATCATAATGTCGGGAACATCAATATCGTATCGTGGCCCATCTGTGATATCGTATCATGTAGATTTCGAGTATCGTATCGGGGACCATTGTGGTATCGTATCGCCATTTACTTAAGTATCATATCATGGAATACTTGACATTGTATCATCAAAGGAGTATTGCCTAGAAGTGGTATTGGCCAGAGAGTACTCAAGACACTTAAAGAGACAAGTTGAAGCAAATTGGGTAGTACTAGAGGGTGACGTAGAGGACATATAAAGCCCTGAAGAGGTGAATGAACTTGAGGTCACGAAGAGTCCTAGGAAGCCGCAGAAGCATAATCTCATCAGTAGGTAGTGTTGCATAACCCACCCTACATTCACAATACTCCAAAACCTTGAGTGAATATGAGGAAGAGACTATCATTTCCTTAGAAGTCATGCATAGCTCTATAGCCATAGCATGTTTAATGTTTATCATTGAGGAAGAATACATAACCTCCTTCGAATATGTGAACACTAATCAGCATGATCTACCCATCTAAATAGATGGATTAAATAGATCCGTGGCAAGATTGAAGAAAGCTAGGGATGCTCACATAGTGCCTAGAACAGCAATCAAGTACGTAGGGGGTTTCTACATGGACAAGAGAGGTATTCTCTATGTAGTCACAAAGCATCCACAGATTATCAATGAGCAAAGGGAAGAAAATAATGCCCAAAACCTTAATAAAGAGGAACAAGAAGAACAGGTATCAACCCTAGAGGGAAGTCCATTTTAATTAGGGTTTGGAGAGGAGATCTAATTCCCCAAGATGACTCCTTAATGGATGTCTACATGCTGAATGGAATGGATCATTTACTAAAAACCAACTCTTCGTTGTGGGACGAAGTGACAAATCCAGCCACCATCTATGAGTCATCTTATCAGCATTCATGGCAGACACAACAATAGAGCATTCCAATTAGACCCCAAGTCCAGTTTGCTACACCTCGTGTGAATCCCAACTATCAACCTCCTGCAAATGCAAAACCAAGAAATAGAATCCATGTTCCTGAGAGACCACCAGTAGGAAGAGATGCAGGTATACGAATAGGAGGACCAGTTTTCCCAGTAATGCCAAGACCACCAGAACTTAGAAGAAGATTAAGACCAATTCAAGTTGCCAAATGCATGAGAAGCCACTATGATGGTTCTAGTGAGCCATATAATCACATTGCTGAATTCAAGCAAGTAGTAAGATCTGAACAGGTAGAAGATTTTATGATCCAGTATGAATCATTTGGCCTAACCCTCACAAACACGGCCTTAGCATGGTTCCAGCCCTTAGATCCTAATAATTTTCAAAACATGGAACAAGTATATCAGGAATTGATTGAGGAATTCACTAAGACTGGAATTAGAAAAAACTCTTCATCATTAATCCATAGTTTCAAGTAGTCTCCTACGGAATCAGTGAGGTTAGCAGTGAGAGGATTCAAGCAATATGTGGATAGATGTCCTGCAAAAGAGAGACCCACCCAAAATAAAATGGTCTCATTATTCTTCGAAGGATTGGTGAATCGGTCATTGAGATCCTTAGTATATGTGAAGAGATTCCAAAGCTTACAAGAGTGCATGAAGGAGTGTATTGATCTAGAAGACAATCTGGCAGAAGACTTAAAAATACCTCAAGGAAGTGTTAAGAGTGAGGATAGTGCCATCAGTACTTCCAATCCCAGGAACAATGTAGAAGAGATAGCCGATTTAGTGGCTAAGAAGTTGAATGTTCAAGGACAGAGGAATTATATCCCACCACCTCCTTGTGCCTATAATAGACCACCTGCCCAGGGCCCATCTCATTACTGTAGCATAGAGCAGAGGTACACAAATCACAATACGGAGAATTTTCCTTACAATCGACAACCAAGACGTGCACAACCACCACCATTTAGGCCTTAGGGATACCCCCCAAGAGATCAAGGAGGAGAAGCCTAAAGATACCCTCCTGCTCAACAGCAAGCACCTACACCCAGGCCTTACGCAATCAACCTCAACCTGTACTAGGACAACAACCAGCTCACTCACAAAATGTTGTCCCTGTGAAAATCGCTCAAATTGAAGAGAATCCGAAAAGAGCAATAGTACGAGCCACCCCATTGACTAGTACTGAGACTTATGATCAATCTTATGACCTTAGTCAGGGAAGTTATTCCACCTATGAAAATACTATGGCTGAGTATGGACAATCCTATGAGCCATATGCATATGGATCTGATAGTTATGATAACTCCTACGGATATGACCAAGATGTGTCATTAATGTACATTGTTCCTACAGATCTAGTGCTACCACAGCTAATGAATAGACAACCTGCTGCTAGAGGACCATGCTATAGATGCGGAGGTGATCACTTTATCAGAGATTGTACATTGCCTAACCCACCACCACCTCAGAGAGTTTGGGAGGGTTATTGCAGTGATTGTGGTAGAGAACATCTTTTTAGAGATTGCCCTAAAAACCCCAAAAAAACAATCCCATAGCATAAATAAATGTTATAGAAGTGGTAGAGTCATCAAGAAGTGATAAAGAGTACATTGTGCCATTGAAAGTGATAACTAGGGCAAAAGCAAGAGAGACCCTGAATAAATCCAAAGAAAATGATAACCAAGACAAGGAGTTGAACACCCCAGCTCCACAAGTAGTTGCAAATTTTGAAGAGTCTGAGAAAAGTGCTAAGTCTAAACGAATTCAAAGATGGAGGACTTGTAAAGAAAAGATAAAAGACAAAAGAATGCAATGAATGTTGGAGAGTGAGAATAACAAGAAAAATCAAGACAAGGAACCAGAGCCTAAAGGAAACCCTACCAAGGAGACAGAAAAACATCAAAGACAAGAGGCAGGATCAGTTTTAGCTGATCCAATGCCAAAAGATTTAGCCATGTGGATCAAAGCATATCAAGCATGAATAAAGGCAGTCCCACCCATCGAGCAACACAAAAGAGAATACCCAAGAGGTGATTTAGAGAAAGAGAGATTGGAAATATGCAAGAAGTTAATTCAAGTGGCTCAACAAACTTTAGAAAAACTTGTTCAGCCTCTACCCAGTACAAGGATTCCCGAAAAAGAATTTCAGGAATGTGTAGCACTTAGTCACCCTAAGGAAGGAAACAAAGACAAGAACCATGAGGGAAAATGCATGAAATTAAAGAAGAAGGATCCTTAATCCCTGAAGTAGAGGAGGAATGGCCTAGAGACTTCTGGGCAAGAATCCAAGAAGATAGATGGAGGAAAGTAGAAGGAATTGAACTGCCTTTTGAGGAGTTAGAAGCAATAGGCAAGCTTGAATGGTCAAATCCTGAATTAAACCCAGAAAGATCATCTCAACTTGATGACAACAAGGATGATGGACATAGTATGAATGTATTACCAAACTATATGGGGGAGTATGAACATAAATCTGAATTATATCGTGTTCCCTCAATGAGGAGGAAGGTGGAGAACCCATCAATCCAAACCGTTGACATAATACAACACCTTAAAAAAGTAAAAATACCATGTACACTGACTCGAGGAACTCTTAAAAGTGAAACCTCAATTGAGAGAGAAAATCAACAAACAGTTAAAGACAAAGTCAGACAAAAGCGAGATGTGAGATGAACTAGCCACTATTAAAATCCCAGTTGACAAGGTTGGAGATTTTAGTGAGGGAGATGAAGGAAACACATGCCTCCCTATCACTTATAGAGGATATACCACTAAAGCCATATTAGATTGGGGAGCTAGATTAGGAATTGCGACCAAAGAAATATGGGAGAAATGGGGAAAGCCAACTTTACGACCCACTAGGATGAAGATTCAAATGGCAGATGGACACACGGAACGACCCTTAAGATTATTAGAAAACGTAGTGTTTACCACTTGTGGAGTCAAATTCGAGCACACCTTAGCAATATGTCAATTTGAAAAGGCTAGCAATTATGAGATGATACTTGGAAGGCCTTTCATGAAACAGCTCAAGGTAGTGCAAGACTAGGGAAAAGATGAAATGTACTTGCAGCATAGAGGAATGACAACTAGGATAAACATCCATACTTATACGTATCAAGATGTCCCTCCTTTGCCATGGAACTTGATACACAAGGAAGATGATAATTTATCCATTCATAGTGTAGGATCAAGTAGTCAAACGTGGATGAACGAAGATACTCGCTTACACATGGGGAAGAATGACACAAGCCACTCAGAGAACTGTTCGATTTATGGCGACTAAATGGAAGATAAGTGATGCAATCACATTGACACTCAGAGGCTAAAGAAGATCAAGAGACATCTATGATGAATATAGACATTAAAAGTGATTCAAAAGATGGTGGTGATTGGGAGGAATTGAATCAAGTCATGGATAACTTTGGAGTGGAAGGTACAAAGATAAACCAAACTCGTGATGAAACTATCAAGGACACAAGGCAAGAACCACCTAAAGAAGGAATTCATGTATTCAAAATGAATGAAGAGATGAACATTCAAATCACAGAGACTCACTTAGATGCAGAGCCTCAGTAAAGAGACCAAAGGAAGAGAAAGAACAGATGAAGTGGAGGAACCCGAGCCATTCACGCCAATCAGCGTTGTAGTAGAACCCTCTCCATTAGATGTCACTTTTCAAGGCAATGCTAGAAAATCGATCACGAATGAAGAAGATGAAAGAGAGATAGAAGTGCACCTTCAGATAAGACAACCGCACAATGAAACTATCCATGTGGAACAAGGCAAAGATGTTCAAACAGGGGAAGAACCAAGTATCATCAAAACATGGTTAAATATGGATGTCGCTCAATTAAAGTCAATAGTGAAGCAAATGATACAAATGACTATGGACATGCAACAATAAATGTTCGGAGCGGATGCAGACTATAACAAGGCTATGAGAGAGAAAAGCCAATTCGAGGTAATGAGTGAATACTTGTCTGCACAATTAATTCAAGTTCAAAAGGCACTCTTGGCCAAGGAAGTAGAAGCTCAAAAAGCCAAGGACAAATGCACCATGCTAATGATGGAAAACAAGAAGCTCCAAGATCAACTTAAAGAGCTACAAAATAAATATGAAGCAGGTGAAGCGGAAAAAGCAAGAATGAATGCCAGAAGTAAGGTGCTTGAAACTCAAATCAAAGTATATATGGAAGAACCAGACAATTTTAGAAATAGAAATAAAGAACTTATGACCGCTATCATGTGCAACCAACCCATAGAAGAAGAAGCAGCTATCGCAAGCGACACAAAGGCATTGGAAGATCAAATCATGAAGTATGAAGATCAGTTGAAACAAGAGCAAGCTATCAGAGAAGAATGGGAAAGAAAGTATATGCATGACACTAACAAACTCAGAAAGCGATGGAAATCAGCTAAAGACAAGCTTCTTGTGCTATATAATGAAGACACCAATCAAATAACCGCCATAGGAAATGAACTTTTGACTACCAAAGATGCACTAACAAAGGCTACCACTGAAATCAAAGAAAAGGATGAAGTCATTGCACAATTAGAAGCTCAAACAAAACAACAGGCAACAACGGGGACACCAATAGTTCAAGCTCCAAAGAGACTACAGATCCTGCTTACACACTTATAGTGTTTCCAAACGAGGAATTTGAGCCCCATTGTTGGGTAGAAATCTTAGCCACCATGGATATAGCAGTAAATGAGGAAAAATGGACCCCTCACTATGATGAAGACGAATATGGTGCGAAAAATTTGTTTGTGGATCGTAATGATGAAGTGGATGAAGGTGAGGGAACATCTAGTGTGCATAGAGGAAGATAGAAACATAATTATGAAGATATGGAGGTGGGTGAGTTTGCTCTAAACCAAGTTTTCAAGAAGAAAAAATTGAATGATTTTGATGGTGAGAAGAAGAGCGGTGAACCTTGCGAGGCATGGATTGAAGAGCTAGAGGATTTCTTTGATCTTCAACAAATTCAATGGGGAGTCCAAGGCAAAAGTTGGGAACTTATGCCTACGTGGCATCACAAAGTTATGGTGGAAGTCCTATATGTAGACCCGGATGCGTTATGGTCCAATTCTATGGAAAGAATTAAGAGGGCAAGCATAAAAACATTACTATTCTCCACACTAAGGTATGAAGAAGAAGATGGAGTTCTATAATTTTCAACAAGAGGAGAGTGATAAGCATAGCTTGTTTGTTGATGAGTACAAAGAAAAGTTCATCGTCTTCATAAATATGCATAGGAGATTAGTGGTGGTGTTTTGAAGAGCAAGTTTATTGAAGGGCTTCGTGAGGAGCTTTGTTGTCAAGTGAAGAGATCTGGATGTGTTGATTTTCTAGATGTTGTTCCGATGAACGAGAATTTTGAGAAGATGGAGAACTTCAACTTTTTTTTTTTTTTAAAGGAAGATTGGCCTTAGCTTACTCTCCGAACTTGAATTAATTAAAAGAAAAGTACAAGAGAAGGGGACTAGTGCCCACGGGACCCCCGAATCCCACAGAGCAGGGGTAGCTTTTACAAAGTTTAGATGGCATTACAAAGAAGGTTAATCACCCTCATGTGGGGCCCACTTGGGTTTAAGTTTGTTGTTGATCAAAAGGAACACTTGATGATGCCTGAAGGGGGGGGGGGGGGGGGGGGGGGATTTCTTACAGCTAACGATCCTTTTGCCAAGGAGGAACAATGGTTTCTCAATCGACCACTCTTTGGGGGCGTTGCCAAAGTTAAAAGCACATCTTTCTTGCCAAATCTTCCATAGGACCTCCCCTCTAATGGCGTTCTAGAGAGTCTCGGAGCAGCCGATCACTTCTCCCAGTAGAGCTTGCTTCCAACTGATATGTTTTTGAAGACTAATTTTCTTTCCAACAATCTGCTAGAGCCTGTTGAAATGGGGACAGGTAAAGAAGATGTGAGAAACATCTTCGATAGATTGGTAGCAGTGTTTGCACCAGGGAGGTATCCCACAAAATTTTCTAGCCTTAAGTTTGGTCCAGATTCCACGATGAAGAATTTGCCATAAGAGGACAGAATTTTTGATTTCTATGAGGGGGTGCCAGATAGCCATGAACTTCATGTCCCACCAAAGTCACATCCATGACAGGCACCACTTCTTGTTGAGGTTAACTTGATAATCAATGGTTTCTTTGATGTTCGGGATTTTTGATAGGCAATTACCATTGTGCCACTTGAGACCAAGCGAGCTCGTCATGTCATGCCCCATGAAAAGGCATACTTTAAAGCAGTCCCAGGCAAGACCTTTGCTTTGCAAAGTGTTCCATTCTTCATACGAAATGTTGACGCTAGGGTCAATATCCTCAAAATTGATCCACTAGTTGGTGTCTTGTTTCCAGAGATGTTTCCATTTTTTTAATCCTTTGTTCCATAGCTTCTTGGCATTTTGAATGTTCCAAGATTCCACGCTCCGGATGCCATGAATTGAAAACTAGATAGAGTCCTTTTGTCTGATACCGGCAGCCCACTTCCAATCTTCACCTATTCTTGTGAAGCTTTTGAATTTATTCCAACTCTTCCATAGGGATCACACAAGACTCGAGCCTTTCAGGAAGATTGAGATCGGGGAAAATAGCAGGGTCAAGATGTCAAGATTCTTCCAATTTGGGAATCCCATGAGAGCCAACTCATTCTTGTTTCTGAAGATCAACTTGGCCACGAGGCCTCCCCATTGCACCAAGGCTTAATCATCCATTTTTCCACATGTTTATTAGCCATGCACCCAATGTCCAGAATGGTAAGGCCCCCACTATCTCTTTGGTTGGAGCAGATGGACCACTTGATTTCAAGCACCTCCCTCCTATTGTGGTCGCCCGTCCAAAGGAAGTTTTTGCATATACTATCCATTTTGGACAGATCATCCTCTTTCGATGTCCAACAAGAAAGGAAGTAAATGGTCGATGATATGGGGAACGTGTTGATAACCATAGCGCGACCAGTGAGATTGATTTGCATACCTCTCCAATAGTTAAGCTTGTTTTCAAGTCTGGCCAGCACCCAGTTCCACCGCTGCTCCTTCGAGATACCAAACCCCAAGGGAATCCCAAGAAGCCAAAAAAATTGGCCCTGCGGAATGATTTGACAGCCATGCTCAATGAGAAGTTCAGGCTAGGCCCCGACAATAGCTCTGAAGGCGGTCTTAGAGTGGTTGATTTTGGATCCAGAGGCTTCGCAGAAACGAGGCACCTCCAAAACGTCTTCAGGTTGGTACTATCATGGTGGACAAATGCATTCATATCATCAGCAAAAAGTCTCATGGTGATCTGGTCGTGGTCATGAGGCAAATGGAGGCCTTTGATATTACTAGCTTCCACATGTTGCTCCACCAGTCGGCTAAGCCCTTCTGTGGAAATGGCAAAGAGAAGGGAAATCAAAGGGCACCCTTTTCTAATTGATCTTCTAAGTTTGATCACCTTCAAGAGTTTTCCATTAACCTTAATTTGATTCGACGCATTTCCCATGAGGGTCGCGATCATCTTGGTGAACTTCTGACTACATCCGAGATCTTTAAGCGACTGCAGAATATAGTCCCATTCCAGCCTATCATAGGCTTTATCAAAGTCGATCTTGAGGAAGACCACATCTTTTCTTGACTCATTTGCAAAGTCGAGACCTTCCTAGATATCTATAATGGTTTCCAAAATTGACTTGCCTTTGATGAAACCTTTTTGGTCCTCACTTAGCCATGCTCTCAGATGGCTAGAAATTCTATTGGCTATGACTTTGGCGATGATGTTATATCCCGTTTGGAGCATTGTAATTGGACGCCAGTTCTCAATTTTGTTCTTTTCCCCTTTTTTGTGTATTAACTTGATAATGCCATTGTTGAGATAAGTCCGAAGTATGCCAAAATCGAGCGCCTCTTGCCAAACTAGACGAAGAGGGGTGGCGACCACCAACTTGAAGGATTTAAAGAAATCATTAGTGAGTCCATCTGGGCCCAGGATTTTACCACAAGGGAGGGCATCAATGACTTCAATGATTTCTGCTTCCGAGATTGGGGCATCAAGCAAGGAA
Source organism: Ceratopteris richardii (assembly GCA_020310875.1). Classification (NCBI taxonomy): domain Eukaryota; kingdom Viridiplantae; phylum Streptophyta; class Polypodiopsida; order Polypodiales; family Pteridaceae; genus Ceratopteris; species Ceratopteris richardii. The sequence goes on along the minus strand of CM035442.1, from coordinate 100,712,479 downwards.
CCAAGGTTGAGTGTTATCCTGTGGGGGGAAACCCAAGATATGGCTGCCATGCAGTCCCATCTATGGGGGGAGAGGGGGGGAGAGGGGGGTCGAGGTCCCTAGGAGTCTCCTAAAGTGCCCTTCAATGATCCCAAAATTATCTTCTTCTGTATTGCATGCATTGCCATTTGAGTCTAGCAATAGGGGGATCGATTCTCTGTTTTGTTTCCTTTTAAGGATGCGACACATCTTTTTGGTGGGTTTGTCAGCTTTGCCAGCCCACCACTCCTTGAAGAAAATTTGCAAATTCTTCCTTTGTATTTCCTCCTCCTATCTCAACAGCGCTCTGATTTTTCGTAGACATAGGTGAACTTCAACTTCAAATAAGAGCAATTCGAAGAAGACTTCATCTTCTAATAATCAAGGTAAAAATCTTTATTTGAATCCTCCAAACTTTGTAGCTTCAAGAAACTTTTTCATCATGTTTTCAAACTGCACTTCAGTGTTCACATACCTTATATCTATTTCCTTTGACATTGCCTTTCTCTAATGAAGTGGCAATGAACCTATGTTCTTGCTCCTTGCATAAAACATGGGATTGTTAGCTAGGTAGATGCTTAAAATGGTGTCTCCACAAAGAGGAAATTCCTCCACTTCCACTTCCAAGTCCTTAAGTAGCTTTTGAAGCCATAATAGCTCACATGTAGCCAATGCAAAAACTCTATACTCAACCTCTATGATGAAAGCGCAATAGTGGGTTGCTTTTTAGAGCTCCATGAGATCACTTTTGTACCTATCATGAAAACATCAAGCTCCTTCGATCATCTTTGCTACCTGCCCAATGAGCATCACTATATGATTTGACACTTAGATCAACATCATAAGAGTAAAATAGACCTTGTTTGATGGTGTGCTTGATGTATCTAAGCACTTTTCTTTCCGCCATAAGATGATCATGAGTGGGCGCATGCAAAAATTGAGAGAGTACACCTACTACATATGCAAGATCAGTTCTAGTGAATTTAGCATAAATTAATGAACCAATTATGCTTCTATATAGTGTAATATCTTGTATAGCCTCTCCTTGACCTACAACCAACTTTACATTGGGCTCCATAGGCTGAGAAAGTGGCTTACAACCACTCATACCAAACCTGTATAGCACATCCAACAAGTATTTTCTATGAATCAAGAAGATTCTATTGTATGCATAGATTACCTCTATTCCCAAGAAGCACTTTGGTGTTCCAAGATTAGATATATTGAACTCCTTTCCTAGCTTTGATTTAATATCTTTAATACCTACAATGTCACTTCTTGTGATGATCAAATCGTACACATAGATGCATATGTATACCATCTTGTCTCCTTCCTTCTTCATGTAGAGTGATGGATCTACAACACTTTCTTTGTATCCACAACTTGATAAATAATCCACTAACCTGTGATTCTACGCCCATGCTGATTTCTTTAGTTCATATAATTCTTTCCTTAGCTTGCAAATATGATTTGGGTACCTCATACTAGCAAATCCTTGAGGTTGGCTCATGTAGACTACTTCTTGTAGCTCTCCATTGAGGAAGGCATTCTTCACATCCAATTCATATAATCTACATTTCTTTGATTTTATTTGATGTGGCCATTGCAATCAAAGTCCTAATTGCTAGCATCTTGGCTATTGGGCTAAAAGTTTCATCGTAATCTATCCCATAGCTTTGGGCAAAGCCTTTCGCCACCAACCTTCCTTTGTATCTAGCAATGGAACCATCTGAATTTCTTTTAATTTTGTAAACCCACTTATTATCTATCGCCTTCATGCCTTCTTGAGCTGGTATCAAGCTCCAAGTATGGTTCTCATCAAGTGCCTTGAGCTCTTCCTTCATGTCCTCTTGCCATACCTTGCAATACTCAGCTTCTTCATAACTAGTCGGTCCTTTGTCCTCGATTACCTGAGTCATGTATGCATAATGCTTTGCAATGAAATTATCATATCTTAACCTTTGAACTAAATATCTTACTCTTGAGGACCTTCTTTCACTTCCTTAAGGTATTTTTTCCATCTTCTTACTTTGTTTTGCTACTCCCAGGGTTTTAATTTCTTCTACCTCTTCATCTTCCAACATGCTCTCGTCCACAAAGCTTCCTTCTTCAATTGCAATCTTCTCTTTGCCTTTGCCTTTGCTTTCATCAGAGCTAGTCTCTCTTTCCCTAAGCCTTCCACTCCATGGTGAGGGTGTCCTTGTGTTGGATGAGTTGCTTGGACCACTTAAATCCATGCTTTCTTGAACTCTATCATCATTCTTCTTATTTGTCTCATCTATCTCTTCAACCTGCAATGGACTCTTGCATGCATACCAAGGCTTCAACTCATCAAAGATAACATCCCTAATTACCTTTAGCTCCTTGGTGATGGGATTATAGTACTTATATCCCTTCTTTTACATAGCATATCCCAAAAAGATATACCTTTCAGATTTGGCATCTAACTTTGACCTAAACTCTTGAGGTACATGTACATAGCATATACAACCAAAGATTTTAAGATGTGAAATGCAAGGTTTTCTTCCCCTCCATGCTTCCTCAAGGGTTAGATGATGTATACCTGTTGTAGGACATCTATTCATGATATATGTGGCAGTATTTCTAGCCTCTCCCCAATAACAATGCAGCATATTCATTTCGTTGAAAATAGACCTTGCTACCTCTATTATGTGTCTATTCTTTGTCTCTGCTACCCCATTTTGTTGAGGGGTATACTTGCATGTAAATTGTCTTTTGATGCCATTGACTAGCAAAAATTCAAAAAATTCATGGGAGAAGTACTCTCCCCCTCCATCAGATCTCAAAGTTTTGATAAATTTTCCAGAATCCTCCACCTGTGCCTTGAATTGCTTGAAGTAGTGGAACACATCATATTTGTTCCTTATACAATACAACCATAGTTTTCTTGAAAACTCATCAATGAAGGTTAAAAAATACCTATTTCCATAAAGGGGTGCTTCTCTTGTTGGACCCCAATCATCCGTGTGAATGAGGTCTAAAACATTTGCACTCACATAGGTACTCTTCTTGAAGGGCCGCCTTGATTATTTTCCTTGTTGGCAAGCTACACAATTTTCATGCAACATTTTAGATGTAAAATTTTGTAAGCCTCTTACCAAGCTCCTCCTTTGCATGTCCTTGAGCCTTTTTAGGTTGATATGACCTATTCGTTTATGCCATAGGTCCAACTCTGCTATCCTCTTGTCTCCATATGTGAGATACATTGAATGATGTAGCTGATTTATGTCCATTGTGAACATTCTCTTTTGCTTTTTTCCTTTTTCTATGAGGTTGAAACCTACCCTTGGATCCTCAACAAAACATTCTCTTTCATTGAATGTAAGTTGATAGCCTTTTTCTACCATTTGGCCTACCGAAATCAAGTATTTAGTAATAGTAGGGACATGTAATACCTCTGATAAGCACTTTGCCCTTTGATTTCCTTCCAAACTAATATCTTCCGCATGTTAAATGGTATGCTCTGAGTTTTCATCTATTTTCACATGTCCTTGATGCTTTGGGACCTACAAAATACTAAAAAGATCCTTTCGGCATGACATATGATTACTACATCCGCTTTCTATATATCATACATCTTCACTAGCTTGAGTTGTATCTTCACCATACCTCATGGCAAGTAAATAATCATTCCCTTGGCTGCATGATGTTTTTGCATAGTTTCCTTGCCCTCTATAATTGTTTTTTCTTTGATTTCCTAGTGTTTGAGCTCTATGATAACATTCATTTGCAAAATGACCTAGCTTACCACATATAAAGCATCCATTTGAAGTGGGTTGTCCTCTTCCACCAAATCTTCCACCTCTTTGACCTGCATTTTCTTGCTGTCCTTGACCTCCTTGGTTGTTTTGATATCTTTGTCTTCCTCTTATAGAACCTCGGTTTTGTGTCTTCCTTGTCCTCTACTTGCATACAACAATTGCCCTTGGCTATCCTTGGCATTATGACCATCAAGGTTCATCTCCTCTATCACAATGAGAGTGATTAGTAGATCAAAATTGGGAAGAGAGACCCTTACATACACTCAAGTTTTGAATGCCCTCCATTTTTCATCATCCTAAGTCCATTTAGGGTATGGGTCACAAGATCTTCATCATCTAGGGCACAATTGATTGATCCTAGTGCATCTGCAAGCTCTTTAACCTTTAGTATCTAATCATTAGCACCTTGAAAGGGGCCCTTTCTAAGATTATTTAGCTCATTCTTGAGCTGAATTTTTCTAGCTTTTGTGGAGGTTGAGTACAATCTCTCCAAGCATTCGCACACCTTCTTTGATGTATCTAAATATTGAATATGTCCTATCATGGAGTTGTGAATATGAAGAGAGAAAATAAAAATGATTCTTTTGTCCCTTTTGCCCCACTCTCTTACAGCTCTTCTCTGGTCATTGGTTGGATTTAACTCATCTATATAGGGTTTTAGCTCTCCACCACTCACAAGTCCCCAAAAACCTTTCCCCATTAAAATAATTGCTTATATTCTAAATCGCCATGGTTGGTAGTTTCCCTTTTCAAACTTCTCAATGTGAGCATTGAGATCTGTCGTGGTCCCTTCTAGATCTTTTGAACCTTCCCCTTGATGCAATGAAGTTAAAAAAGATGGCTTTTACCTCAAAAAATAGAGTTACTCCTCTTGATGAAGCTTCATATTTGATTCAATCACTTGTTTGCTTCCTCTTATTATGGATGTGGCTGTTCTTTGCTTCTTTCCTTCAAACTTTGATGAGGTATTTACTTCACTTCAGAAGCTCCTTCTTTCTTTGATACTCCAATTATAGCTTTGATACCACTATTGGCAGATAAACACTCCTATGTGCACAAAGAAAGCAAATGAACCCTCCTAGGATCCTGAATTTTTTCTAACATAGACTCTCTGTTTCTTGAGTTTATCTAAGTACATACAAAGAATGGAAATGAAACTTTGCATGCTAAAACTATACTTATAGATCTTTCAAATGCGAGTAAAGTCAATCCATTTGGATACTCGATGATGCCTCAAGAAGCTGCAACAAAACAGACAACTTGATCTCTTCACAAAGTATTAGCTAACTACACATATACAATTCTGGTCATTTCTCTGTACTTGTGCACGCACTAAACTTGATACTTATACATTCAAGGTAGAAGTTATAAGCTTTCCAACAAAGCAAAAATCATTGAAAATGGATTCGGAATGAAGGAGAAACAACAATTACAAGATCAGGGGGTCTGCCAGATCATCTAGAGAGATAGAGTATGTAAAAGTGAAATTTTTGCAAAATATGCAGAGAATAGCTAGTAGGAGGTGTGCTTAAGCAAGGGGATAGCTTGGGCACATATTTCCACGACTCTAAGTAATAATGCAACTCATTAGAGGTTTTAAACGTCACATACCAACCTCTTTAACCAATCAAAAGCATATGCATGTCAAAAGGTGAGGTCCAATTGTTGGAGATTTCCTCTCCTATGCACAACGGAAAGTGTAGAAGACCTTCTCCTACAAATTGAGAGATATGACTCTTACAATCAAACTATCCAAAAAATGGTATGCAGCTAGACATAGTCTATGAGATCAAAGAAAACGAAATGATTGAAACCAAATTAACTACCTACAAGGGGACTTCAGCACCTTCTTCTTCTGTTCTTGAGTGTCCTCCCTTGCCTCTTTTGTAGCCAAATGACCACGAGCTCTCATGATGAGTTTGAGAGCTCTTCTCCATAATTCTTCCACTACTTTGAGAAGCCACTCTTCTCTTCCGGTTCAATTTTTGGATTTGATTCTCTTTTGATTGATTCTCTTTTGGCTTCCACTACCTGCTAAAGTAAATGCTTCCATTTTTCATTTTTTTATTTCCTTCTATTTGAAGAAAATCCTTTTTGCAAAATATATACGACCTTGCTTCTTTATTTTTTAACAATCCCCCTCAAGCTCACATATGAGCTTGCACCTTCAGCCATATCCTGCAAGTTGATTTCATCCTTGAACCTCTTTAGCTTAGAAGCATCTAAGGACTTTGTAAACATGTCTGCAACCTAATCATTAGTTCTAATGAACTTTATATCCACATCCTTGCTCAAAACTTTTTCGCAAACATAATGATAATGCACTTCTATGTGCTTACTTCGTGCATGAAACATTGGATTGTTTGTCAAGTGAATGCCTGACATGTTCTCACCATAAATTGGAATGGTCTCTACCTGCACATCAAGATCAGCGAAGAGCTTCTTAATCCACATAGCTTCACAAGTTGCAAAGGCTAATCCTCTATATTCACCTTTTGTAGATGATAGTGCAATAGTAGGTTGCTTCTTCGAGCTCCATGTGATAGGTTTGCTGCCTATTATGAATACATAACCTGAAGTGGACCTTTTGTTGTCCTTCGAACCAGCCTAATCAGCTTCACTAAAGCCCTTCATCTGCAATTCTTCATCATATCTATAAAACAAAGCATGATTGACTGTTTCTTCACATATCTTAGCACTCGTTTGGCTTAATTTAAATGTTCACTTGTTGGAGTTTTCATAAATTGAGAAATTACTCCAACGATATAACACAAATCTAGTCTTGTGATCATAGCATAGATCAATGAACCTATAATAATCGTATATGTAGTTACATCATGTCACTTCTTTTCATCATTTGAGCATAGCTTCACATTTGTGTCCATAGGTTGAGTGAGTGGTTTGCATTCACTCATTCAAAATTTGAAAAGAACATCCAATAGGTACTTTCTTTGCATCAAGTAGATGCCATCTTTCCCATAGACTATCTCAATGCCTAAAAAATATTTCATCTCACCAAGACTTGAAAGTTTAAACTCCTTATCAAGTTTTCTTTTTATCTCTTGTATTCCTGCAACATTACTTCCTATTATGATTAGATCATCAACATATATGCAAATGTATACCTACTTGCCATCTTCTTTCTTCATGTAGAGAGAAGGATCTGCACTACTTGGACTATACCCACACCTTGTGAAGTACTCAACCAATCTTTGGTTCCAAGCACGTGGTGCTTGCTTCAGTCCATATAAATCTTTTTTCAATTTGCAAACAAAATTTGGATGCTTTTTATCTTCAAATCCAATCGATTGACTTATGTATACCTCTTCTTGAAGTTCATCATTGAGAAAAGCATTTTTTATGTGAAGTTGGTACAATGGACATCTTCTTGTTGCACTCACTGCAATCAAGGTTCTAATTGTTCCCATCTTTGCAATCGAGTTGAAAGTCTCTTCATAGTCGCTGCCATGAGTTTGGTTGAATCCTTTTGCTACTAGTTTAGATTTATGCCTAGCTAGAGAACCATCAGCATTTCTCTTTATTTTAAACACCCATTTATTTGGAACAATCTTCATACCTTCAGCTTTTGGAACTAGCTCCCATGTGTGATTGTCCTTGAGAGCTTTTATCTCTTCTTGCATAGCTTGCTGCCATTCTTTTTGTGTACGTGCTTCTTCATATGCATTTGGTTCTTTGTCTTTGACCACCTGTATCATATATGCAAAATGCTTTGCAATAAAACTATCATTTCTCAGCCTTTGAATTGAATTCCTTGCTCTTGAAGATGGTCTTACATTTCCTTTTGAATATTGCTTCTTCAACATGTTCAGCTTTACCTTTGGTGTAATCACCTCTTCATACTCTTCTTCACTTGCATTTGAATCACTATTTTGAACAGCACTTTCAGCTTCAATTCTTTCATAACTTGATGTTCGTGATGAGGAATGACTCCTTAGTCTTCCCTTCCATGTTGAGCTTTTTCCATGTGATGTAGAAGCTTCTAGACCTGATATTTGAGTGCTTGTTTGTTGAAATTCTTCTTGGACATCACCTCAATCATCTTCATAATCTTCTTCAAGAATCTTCTCTTTCCCTTTGTCTCCAAACCATGGTCTTAGCTCCTTTGTCACCGGATTGTAGCACCTATATCCTTTTTGTTCCGATGAATATCCAATGAAAATACATTTTTCCGACTTTGGGTCCATCTTTGTTCTTAGTTCTTGAGAAATGTGAACATAACACACACATCCAAAAACTTTGAGATGTGTAAATTCAGGTTTCTTACTGGAATAAACCTCCTTGGCAGTTAAATTATGCACTCCGGCTATTGTGCACTTGTTCATCAAATAAACAACTCTACTAGCTGCTTCAACCCAATAGTTTAGTGGCACTTTCATCTCGTTGAGCATAGGTCTTGCAACTTCTGTGATATGTCTATTTTTCCTTTCAACAATTCCATTTTGTTGAGGTGTGTACCTACATGTAAATTGTTGTTTGATGCTATTTTCATAAAGAAAATCTAAAAATTCTTTGGAGAAATATTCTTCTTCTCCATCAAACCTCACAGTCTTTATGTACCATCCTATTTTCTTTTCTACATATGCTTTAAATCTCCTGAACATAGAGAACACATTTGATTTTTGTTTTATGCAGAACATCCATACTTTTCTTGAATGATCATCAATAAAAGTGACAAAATATCTATTACCATCCATCGATGGTTGTTGTGATGATCCCCATACATCCGTGTGTATCAAGTCGAGGACATTTCTTGCCACATAGTTGCTCTTCTTGAATGATCGTCGAGTCTGCTTTCCTAGTTGACATGCTTCACAAAACTTGTGTAGTCCAACATCATTGAATCTTGGAAGAAATCTTACCACTTCAAGGTTGCTCATGTCCTTGAACTTGGGAATGTTGATATGTCCAAACCTTTTGTGCCACAAATCAATTTCAACAATCCTCTTGTTTCCAAACTGAATATACATCACCTTCCCATGTGGTTGTTGAATGCCCAAAGTGAACATCCTTCCTTGTTTCCTTCCTTGAGCAATGATCTTGAATCCTTCTTTTGGATTCTTTATAAAGTAGTCTTTTTCATTGAAAATTAACATGATATCCTTTCTCTACCATTTATCCTACTGAAATCAAATTCTTTGCAATAGTAGGAACGTGAAGAAAAAAACCTTCTTATCTCCAAGCTTGATTTCTCCAACATGCTCAATTGTGTGTTGTGAAATCAAATCCTTGCAATAGTAGGAACATGAAGAAAAAAACCTTCTTATCTCCAAGCTTGATTTCTCCAACATCCTCAATTGTGTTGAGTTTCATCACCAGTTTCCACAAATCCTTTTCCACTTGGAGCTTGTAGATTTGTGAATAAATCTCCTTGGCATGTCATATGATTGCTGCAACCTAAATCTATAAACCATTTTTTATCATCACTTCTCAAGCTATTGTACTCATGTTTCATGGCAAGCATGGTTTGCTTGCCTCCTTCACTTGTATACTCGCATAGTTATTTTGACTCCTTTGGTTGGCTCCATTCAGCCTTCCATTCTTTTGCCAACAATCATTTGCATAATGTCCTACTTTACCACAATGATAACATGTTATACCTTTATGAAGATTGTATGAACCTCGACCTCTTTCTCTATTTCTTCCTCGGCCTCTTCCATGTGTGTTGTCATTCGAGCTATCCTTTTTGTCCTCCGAGTTGTGTTGGCTAGAATTTGTGTTGTTCTAGCTTCTTCCTCTTCCTTATGAGCCCCCTCTTAAGTTCCTTCTTCTACCTCAACCTGCATACAACATTTGGCTATGGCTGTGCTTACCTTTGTTGCCTTCTCCTTGTTGAGCAGCCTCTTCGACCACAAGATTTGGTATAATCTCATCGAATGTTGGTAGATGATCTCTATAAAGAATGTTTGTGATAAGAGGCTTCCACTTCTCTTCACTCCTCAAGCCATTGAGAGTTGTTTGGACGATGTCTTCCTCTTCTATCTTGCATCCAACTGATGCTAGCTGATCTCGACGCTCCTTGATCTTCAACGTATACTCACTAATGCTCTGGTTTGAACTTTTCTTCATGTTGTTGAGCTTATTCTTGAGTTGCATCTTTCGAGACCTTGTTGAGGTAGCATGCACCTTCTCCAATGCTTCCCAAACTTCCTTGGTTGTCTCTAGGCTTTGCACATGACCAATCATAGTGTTAGAAATAACTTGTGAAATGAGAAACATCACCCTTGGATTCATCTCTTACCAATCTGCAAATTGTCTCCTTTGTGCTAAAGTGATGTTTGGATCTTGAAGGTCCACTGGTTGTGGATCATCTCTAGTAACTAGACTCCATAAACCTTTACCTTTAAGGTAATGTGTCTGTTAGCTCAATAAATGGTCAGTTTTGGTGCACTAATATGTTTGTATTTGGCAGAAGAAGATGTTTGACTACAGGTATTTGAAGAGTGATCAAATGTTTGAAGGGAAGTATTTGCAACTACATGACGCCATCATGATCAGAATGGATCGGGAACTTGGTACTGCTGTTGGAAATGCAGTGATTGACATGTATGCCAAATGTGGCTTAGTTGATAAAGCAAAGGAGGTCTTTGATAAGCTATCAGCAAGAAATGTTATATTATGGACCACATTGATTGCTGGGTATGTCCAACAAGAGTTTGCCAAAGATGCATTGGACTGCCTTGAGAAAATGGTGTTGGAGAGAATCAGTCCAAATAATGTCACTTATGCTGGCAGCTTGAAAGCATGTACCATACTTGGAGCTACATGTAAGGGTGGGGAACTACATGCTCAAGCTGCGAGAAGCAATTTATTCAAACAAGACACTACTTTACAAAGAACGCTAGTTGAGATGTTATGCGCACTTGGGAGACAGTGCTAATGTGTTACAGATCTTTGAGAAATTGAAAAGGGATGGTCTACAGCCAGATTTATCAAGCTTCAGCCATCTCCTCAGTGTATGCGGTATCAAGGGGATGCTGCATTCAGCCCATATGTTCCTGCATTCCATGGACGATGATTATAGTGTGACTCCAACTATTGAGCACTATACTGCTCTCATTGATCTTTATGGTAGACTAGGCTATGTGGATAAGGCTTTAGTGGACATGTATGGTAAGTGTGGGGTCTCTTGCTCTCTCTCTCTCGTTTTTTCCACGAGCAGATAAGGAGGTTGTAGACGGGCGCTCAAATACACTGGAAGAATACGGGGATGGGGATGTTTTCGAACAGAAGAGCATGCCGATCGAGGAGTTAAAAACCTATGGCTGTCTAGTGAGGCGTCCATTTTTGTTGTGCGTGAGGAGGTGAAGACGATGTCGCATTCAGACTTCATCAGTATCGTAGATACTCACATCGCCAAGTACAGTTCTAGAAGGAAGCTGGCGAGATGGAGACTGCAGAAGAGGATTTCGAAGATCTAGAAATACTTCAATTTTTGTGTACACAAGGCGTGGATAAAACTGGGAGGAGGATCCTTAGAATTGTCGGAAAACACCTTCCGGGTAAGCTCTGATTCTTTACTTTGTAGTCATTGCATAGAGGCAAGCACATCTTTTATTCGTATAAGGTTCATGCTATCGAGATTTGCGGGAATGGTAAGGGCGCCCATCCATCTCAAGTCTGCCTTCATGAGAACCACGTTTTATTAAGACGTTGGGATTTTCTTATGTACGCTATACATGCTCAGATGGATGTGACTGGAAACAGTAGGAGCCTTCAGCCTCCAGACGTAGGCATCCCGGTGTGCACAATTGATGTTCGTAATCCATGATGCAAAATCGCTTTAGATTGACCTGTTATTGAAACTATTTGTATCTTGGAGGAAGGAGCTAGTGGGGTGGTCAACTGTGAACTATAATGCATGATAATGCCTTGTCAATCATTTTGGAATATGAAATGAAGTTGTGAGACATTCTTTCTAGTTCGAGTTGCTTAAATCGAAAAAGACTGGTTTTATATTCTTAACTATGTTCAGACATGCACCAGTCGTGGCATCCAGCATCGTGGCAACGAAAATTAGCATTGAAATGATACTCTTTATATACACCATGTTTTTTTAGCAATGCTCGCTTTGCAGAAGTCCTTGATGTTTCTTATGAAGCTGAAAACAACAGGATAGAAGGGCTTCATTCACCTGCATATAATGATGGCCTAATTGGAGATGGATAAGGGATATATAAAATCTCAGTAGTGAGCCTGTTATGCTTCATGGTATGTATTGAATGCATCGCTACCTGGCTCAATGGTTTATCTACAGGAACTCTTATGTATTTGACACCATATGGAAAATAAGACGAGATTAAAGATGGTAAGTTCCTTCCTCTTTCTGTCCCGAACTAATATTGTTGCCTCTTCTCTAAAGAGTCCGCATAATGTTTCGTTCATTTTGAAAGTGTAGAAACTGGTCTTTGACATGGTAATTATTCGAGACCTTAATGGAGAACAATATGTTTTGATATGAAGTTGACCCTATCTCTTATAAACTGATTTCACGATTTATTTATTCACCGTACCCTCTTTTCTGCAGTCACTGCATTGCATGTTGAATCATACAATGATAAGAATACATTCACATGCAATCTAAGCACAAAGGATAATCAATCTGTGGCTGACAAATAGAGTTTTTGCAGCTCCGGTTGTTGATACTATGCGCTTGAAAGAATTCATACAGCACAAGGTCTCTAAGGAACTTGGAAGTGATCAGTTCTGTATTGTCTATTTCCACACTAAAGTAGCAAATAAAGATAACAATCCGGGCATTCTGAATCTTAGGTGGCTGTATGAAAGCTTGTCAAAGAATGCTAAAGAAAGGTTACAAGTGGTATACCTTGTGCATCCTGGTCTCTTATCTCGAACTATCATGGGGACACTCGGCCGCTTTTTCTTGAGTGAAGGGCTATATCACAAGCTGGTTTATGTCAGTCGTCTAGAATTCCTATGGGATTATCTGAAGCAGGGGCAGGTGGAGGTGCCAGATTTTGTTCTAGATCATGATAAAGAGCTTAAACATTTTGGTGCGTTTGCCGGGAAGCATATGAGCTAGTGCATAGACATAGGAAGAATCCATTGCGAGATAATTGTGGGCTCTAGGTAATCCAAGTAGACCGATTTCGAGGGATTTAAACCGAATAAAGTCTCTTACAATCATCTTTTCCGTGTGCTTAAGAGCCTATTCATTTGGTGCGTTTGCCGGGAATTGGCTTAGCACATCTCATAGAGAGTGCTACGAGTTCGCTTGGTGCCCCAATCGTGTGGCACAGCCAAGTCGATCCCAAATCTGCTTTGATCTTCATTAGAGAAATGGCCCAACAAAGACAAGCTTCTAGTCTTGAGAAAGCGAATATGAGGCAACCGAAGTTTGGACAAAATAGGAGATGGATAGATTCTCGTCCGACCATGAGACATCATGTGAACCAAGGGTGGCGATTTGGCCCGATATCAAATTATGTGAGATGCTGGTGTTGCGAGCAGATTGGGCATATAGCCAAATATTGCCCTCGTGTATGCACACCGTTGGATTTTGTCCCCACATGTGCGGACTGCGGGAAAAAGAGACTATGCAAGCACGTGTGTGGCTCAAAAGAGGTGACTGGCGTAAAGGTCGCAACAAATGAATCGGATAGGTGTTTGTCTTCTTTGTATGTGGAAGTTGACATGAGTGGAGTTGCTTCTTCAACGGAGACCGCAAGAGTGAACGGAGATACGGATAGAGAATCCCAGAATCAAGTTTTGTTGGACCTCGTAAAGAGCTTGGAATGTCAGATCAATTTGCTTCAGGTAGAGCGGGATAGCGAGAGAACCAAGGTAGAGAAGCTTGAGGAAAGTCAAGCGAGGTTAGGAGAGGTCGTCGCAAAGTGTGTAGAGCAGCTGCAAGTTGTGGAGAATAGAAATAAGAAGTTGAAAGCGAACAAAAGTTTGAGGAAAGACCCTATGAGGCCCGAAAGTGAAAACGTGGTCTGGGACTTGAGATCCGGCTTGATGGTAGCCGACTGCTTTGGAGTTGCGATCGAAGGAGAGCTCTCAAGAGACGAGGATGACCTGATGAGGAGAGTCGAAGGAATGGAGCATGAAATTGAGAAGGTACAAAGCATAATCCGTCGATACAGTGATCAAGCGGGTAAGGCATGTGACGAGTTCCACCTGGAGTTAGAAAGAATGAAAAGTGCTCAAGCGGAGAGTGATGAGAAAATGAGACGTGTAGAGAAAGAGAATGCAAAGCTGAGTAGCAAGCTCGGTAGGTGGATGAATCAGAAAGACGATGAGACCCGAGAACGAGTAGAAGATCCGAAAGTAGGTAGAATAGAGGAAGAGCTAAAAGGGATGTTGGACAAGTTAGAGGCGATAGGCGTGGAGTTAGAAAAGGCGAAGGAGTTGTCGAAAAAAGTGGATGATCTGGAAGTAGAAAATATGAGTAGAATCTGGGAGGAGAGGTCGATTCGAGAAGAGGTTGAAAAGTTGTCTGGCCAAGTCGGGAGGAGCGAGGAGGCTCCTTTGGAAATAGAAAGAAAGATGAGCCATTTAGAAGAGGAGAAGAAGAAAATGTGGGTTCGGTTCCATCAAGTGGATGATGAGATTTTTCGACTCCAAGGCAATGATGAGCGAAAAGAAGAAGGGATAAGGGATTTAGCAGTGAAGCTTGAGACATTAAGAGGTGTAGTAATGAATGGTGGCCTTCCAGACCGTATCGCTTGGCTAGAGGACAATATCAGCAAGCTGTCGAATCATGTGGAATCTCTGCGAGGCAGAGGATGGAGATGAAAAAGAAAAAGATGATATGATGGATGCCGGTGAGGACGGCTTGAGTTTGATTAGGGTTTGCTTTGCGGATTGCGAATCAAAGATGTGAGGACAGGTGGACCAAGTGTGTTGTACACTTAGGAACTAAAGTGATACTTTTTGAGGTTTCAGGTCGATGAGGTGATTAGTATGTGCGGGTTTTGCAAGGACGGGTTGACCATGGCATTAGTGGCTGGATTTTGGCTTGAGTGGCAGCAGAGAGGAGATATGTCTCATTGGGATGTCCACGAGGGGATATATGTGTGTGTGTCGTGATTGGTTGGGTTGGGAAAAAGTCCTTTCTTTTGTCTCCTAATTCTTGAGATGCAGGAATGAAAAGAAAATGAAAAAATATATGTTTGTGTATGTGTGAGTGTGGCTACGCGCCTATGTGGGCCGATAGGTGGGTGGACCCACTTTGGCCGGGTGGTCAAAGCCACGAACCGACGTCGGTTTCGCATGGGGCTAGCTGTCTGTGTGTCGCGTGCTTCGTTGGGTTGGTAGATGGGTGGAACAAACTCGATCGGGTGGTCGAGTCCACGAGTCGCATCCAACTTCGGCGTAGGCCGGCAAGTGTGAGTAAATATGTGGAAAAAAAAAATGATGAAAAAATTGCGAGAAAATGAAGGAGAAGAATTCCTCGCTCGAGGGGGGACATAAGAGAGGTGAGAGAGCATGATGCTCGGATGGGAATATATGTGTTTGTGTTGTGGGGATTTGGGTTATGTGTGGGCTCCCGATGAAACATGTCAAATTGAAGCTTAAGCTCGGCTAGGGTTTTGGTTGCGATGTGTCTATGGAAAGCTTGGACTTGAGGAATCCAATCGTGCTAGTTGCATTGTTTGTCTGCAAACCTTCCGGAAGTGTTCAGTTTGGCTCTTAGGTGGTGCAATGACTTGTGAAGTTCGGAAGCACGTTGATGATGAGCGGTCTTGTCGAGGTGACCCGACGTTAGACTTGAGTGGTCCTTATCGTGTGTCCATCAATTTAGGAGTGGTGTGGTGGTGACCTAGCATCTGATCTAGTTGACGAGCAAGAAAAACAAAAAGATAGATAGGAAGAAAAGCGGGTAGTGGAAACCCTAGGTGGGAAGGGGAATGGAAAATCGGCGAGAGAACTCAGCTAGAAATGAGATAAAGAAATCAGGAAAGCGAACGTATGGCCAAGAAGAGTATCAAAAAAATAAAAGTGGGGAATGGTTTTGATTATATATGGTGTGTGTGGAAAGTGTGTTGAGTATGCATGTGGAACAAAGATTGTGACGTGTTGAATGAGTAGTCGAGAAGAGTGACGAGAGCGAATGTGGACATGTCTTCTGTTTGCATGTATGTATGTTGTGCGTGACGAGAATGCATGAGCGATGCGGGATCATGATGTGTGTGCTGAATATATATGTGTGATGTGGATCAAGGATATGATTGTCTTTTCATTCTGGTTGTACATATTGTGAGTTGATGAAGAAAGGTTCTAATGTTTTAATGAAGTTTGCAGACAGGTGGACATGTCAATGAAGATGCGAGAAGATGGACGAAGATGGTAAGTGAAATGATTGGATTTTGGTACTGACCGATGATTGTATGAGGATGATTTCAGGTGCTACATTGAGGAAGAAGAGAATGGGTATGCAAGGTAAAGATTTGTATTTGATTGAGTGATGATCACATGTTGGAACTGGAGTGCAGATAGCATATCGCTCGTCGAGGACGACTTCGCAATTAAGAAGAGGGGAGTATGTTAGCTCAATAAATGGTCAGTTTTGGTGCACTAATATGTTTGTATTTGGCAGAAGAAGATGTTTGACTATAGGTATTTGAAGAGTGATCAAATGTTTGAAGGGAAGTATTTGCAACTACATGACGCCATCATGATCAGAATGGATCGGGAACTTGGTACTGCTGTTGGAAATGCAGTGATTGACATGTATGCCAAATGTGGCTTAGTTGATAAAGCAAAGGAGGTCTTTGATAAGCTATCAGCAAGAAATGTTATATTATGGACCACATTGATTGCTGGGTATGTCCAACAAGAGTTTGCCAAAGATGCATTGGACTGCCTTGAGAAAATGGTGTTGGAGGGAATCAGTCCAAATAATGTCACTTATGCTGGCAGCTTGAAAGCATGTACCATACTTGGAGCTACATGTAAGGGTGGGGAACTACATGCTCAAGCTGCGAGAAGCAGTTTATTCAAACAAGACACTACTTTACAAAGAACGCTAGTTGAGATGTTATGCGCACTTGGGAGACAGTGCTAATGTGTTACAGATCTTTGAGAAATTGAAAAGGGATGGTCTACAGCCAGATTTATCAAGCTTCAGCCATCTCCTCAGTGTATGCGGTATCACGGGGATGCTGCATTCAGCCCATATGTTCCTGCATTCCATGGACGATGATTATAGTGTGACTCCAACTATTGAGCACTATACTGCTCTCATTGATCTTTATGGTAGACTAGGCTATGTGGATAAGGCTTTAGTGGACATGTATGGTAAGTGTGGGGTCTCTTGCTCTCTCTCTCTCGTTTTTTCCACGAGCAGATAAGGAGGTTGCGGACGGGCGCTCAAATACACTGGAAGAATACGGGGATGGGGATGTTTTCGAACAGAAGAGCATGCCGATCGAGGAGTTAAAAACCTATGGCTGTCTAGCGAGGCGTCCATTTTTGCTGTGCGTGAGGAGGTGAAGACGATGTCGCATTCAGACTTCATCAGTATCGTAGATACTCACATCGCCAAGTACAGTTCTAGAAGGAAGCTGGCGAGATGGAGACTGCAGAAGAGGATTTCGAAGATCTAGAAATACTTCAATTTTTGTGTACACAAGGCGTGGATAAAACTGGGAGGAGGATCCTTAGAATTGTCGGAAAACACCTTCCGGGTAAGCTCTGATTCTTTACTTTGTAGTCATTGCACAGAGGCAAGCACATCTTTTATTCGTATAAGGTTCATGCTATCGAGATTTGCGGGAATGGTAAGGGCGCCCATCCATCTCAAGTCTGCCTTCATGAGAACCACGTTTTATTAAGACGTTGGGATTTTCTTATGTACGCTATACATGCTCAGATGGATGTGACTGGAAACAGTAGGAGCCTTCAGCCTCCAGACGTAGGCATCCCGGTGTGCACAATTGATGTTCGTAATCCATGATGCAAAATCGCTTTAGATTGACCTGTTATTGAAACTATTTGTATCTTGGAGGAAGGAGCTAGTGGGATGGTCAACTGTGAACTATAATGCATGATAATGCCTTGTCAATCATTTTGGAATATGAAATGAAGTTGTGAGACATTCTTTCTAGTTCGAGTTGCTTAAATCGAAAAAGACTGGTTTTATATTCTTAAATATGTTCAGACATGCACCAGTCGTGGCATCGAGCATCGTGGCAACAAAAATTAGCATTGAAATGATACTCTTTATATACACCATGTTTTTTTAGCAATGCTCGCTTTGCAGAAGTCCTTGATGTTTCTTATGAAGTTGAAAACAACAGGATAGAAGGGCTTCATTCACCTGCATATAATGATGTCCTAATTGGAGATGGATAAGGGATATATAAAATCTCAGTAGTGAGCCTGTTATGCTTCATGGTATGTATTGAATGCATCGCTACCTGGCTCAATGGTTTATCTACAGGAACTCTTATGTATTTGACACCATATGGAAAATAAGACGAGATTAAAGATGGTAAGTTCCTTCCTCTTTCTGTCCCGAACTAATATTGTTGCCTCTTCTCTAAAGAGTCCGCATAATGTTTCGTTCATTTTGAAAGTGTAGAAACTGGTCTTTGACATGGTAATTATTCGAGACCTTAATGGAGAACAATATGTTTTGATATGAAGTTGACCCTATCTCTTATAAACTGATTTCACGATTTATTTATTCACCGTACCCTCTTTTCTGCAGTCACTGCATTGCATGTTGAATCATACAATGATAAGAATACATTCACATGCAATCTAAGCACAAAGGATAATCAATCTGTGGCTGACAAATAGAGTTTTTGCATCTCCGGTTGTTGATACTATGCGCTTGAAAGAATTCATACAGCACAAGGTCTCTAAGGAACTTGGAAGTGATCAGTTCCGTATTGTCTATTTCCACACTAAAGTAGCAAATAAAGATAACAATCCAGGCATTCTGAATCTTAGGTGGCTGTATGAAAGCTTGTCAAAGAATGCTAAAGAAAGGTTACAAGTGGTATACCTTGTGCATCCTGGTCTCTTATCTCGAACTATCATGGGGACACTCGGCCGCTTTTTCTTGAGTGAAGGGCTATATCACAAGCTGGTTTATGTCAGTCGTCTAGAATTCCTATGGGATTATCTGAAGCAGGGGCAGGTGGAGGTGCCAGATTTTGTTCTAGATCATGATAAAGAGCTTAAACATTTTGGTGCGTTTGTCGGGAAGCATATGAGCTAGTGCATAGACATAGGAAGAATCCATTGCGAGATAATTGTGGGCTCTAGGTAATCCAAGTAGACCGATTTCGAGGGATTTAAACCGAATAAAGTCTCGTACAATCATCTTTTCCGTGTGCTTAAGAGCCTATTCAGTGTCATTCTATACCTCCAAGACTGAAAATTGTCTTTATCTAACTTTTCAACTTGTTGTCCTAAATCAGCCATTGAAAACTTCCAAGTTTGAAGTTTACCTCAATATGTTGTGGTGCTCTGTCTTGACTTTACAAAGCTCCCCCTTGATTTGTAGCTTCTCCTTTGCTTTACTTCAGCTACAATGCTTTGTCTCTTCAAGCTCCAATGCTCTATTGTTAAGCTCTGATACCAATCGTTGGAGATTTCCCCTCCTATGTGCAACAGAAAGTGTAGAATACCTTCTCCTACATATTGAGAGATATGACTCTCGCAATCAGGCTACCTAGAAAATGGTATGCGGCTGGACATAGTCTATGAGATTGAAAAAAACGAAATGATTGAAACCAAATGAACTACCTACAAGGGGACTTCAATGCCTTCTTCCTTTGTTCTTGAGTGTCCTCCCTTGCCTCTTTTGTAGCCAAATGACCACAAGCTCTCATAATGAGTTTCAGAGCTCTTCTCCATAACTCCTCCACTACTTTAGGCAGCCACTCTTCTCTTCCGGTTGAGTTTTTGGATTTGATTCTCTTTTGATTGATTCTCTTTTGGCTTCCACTACTTGCTGAAGTAAATGCTTCCATTTTTCATTTTTGTGTTTCCTTCTATTTGAAGAAAATCTTATTTGCAAGATATATACGACCTTGCTTTTTTATTTTTTAACACCAATCACATTAAGAGGAGACCTAAATTTTCTCTAATCAACTTCTTTCCATTATAGACATGATTTGATGCCTCCAACTCATGGAAATCATTCTCCTTTTATTATGGATGATGTGGATGTGGAAGATTCAATTTGGGGCATGTTCCCACACTTTTGAGCTTGAAATACAAAACCTTCAACAAAATATGCATATAACAAGACTTGTGGAGATGCCCAATATGAATACACTATACAAAAGGATACATTGAAAAACTTGCATTTACTTTTTCTTATATGTGTTTTTCTAGAGGTTTCCATGTGATTGAAATGAAACAAAGTGATACAATTATAGGCATGGACTGGTTAGTTCAAAACTCTGTAACAATTGATTGCAAACAAAGAACAATAACTTCAAGGCTAGATGGTGAATCTATGCACATTCTAGGTGATGCACATAATACTAAGCCTATTATCATTTTTGCTATGTAGATAATTAGAGGTATATGTGATGGGTGTAGAACATCTATAGTATATGTGAACAATCTGCATGAGGAAGATAATGATGAAAATCTTTCGAGTAATATAGAAAATCTTTTGAAAGAATATGCATATATATTTCTAGAAGACTTCCCTGGTATACCTCCACCTAGGCAGTTTGACCATGCCATTGACCTGTACCCGAGGAGTGAACCATATTCTAGAGCACTCTATAGATTTAACTTAAATGAGCTTAAGATTCAATTAGATGATCTTTTGAAGAAAATCTTGATAAGCATGATTGTTTCACCTTCCGGAGCACATACATACATACATGCATGCATGCATACATACATATGTACATATATACATACATATATATTAGTTACTTATTTGCATGTGTATGTATGTTTCGGTTTGCAAGTATACGGAGTATGTTTTTTTTAGGTGTATGTTAATTGGTATTTTTGGCATGTGGATGCATAGAAATTTGAAAAGTCTAGGTGCGTTATTTTTTTATGGCATATGTGCCTTATTTACTTAAGTTCTTCACCGTATGTTTTTTTGGTATTAATTCTGAATTTAGTGGAAATATTGTTGAAACATTTTTTTCCTAAGAGCAGTATAACGTACTTACATACCTACATACATACGCGCACACACATACAACCTAAGACTACATATATACATAACTACATACACACATACATACATACATACATACATACATACATACATACATACATACATACATACATTACATACATACATAGATACTTACATACATACATACATACACGCATGCATACATACACGCATGCACACATACATACATACATACATACATACATACATACATACATACATACATACATGCATGCATGCATGCATGCATACTTACTTACATCACATACATTACATACATGCATACCTACATGCATATCCTTACGTACATTACATACATACATACATATACTTACATACTAACTTACATACATACATACATACACACACACACACACACACATACATGCATGCATACATACATACATACATACATACATACATACATACATACATACATACATACATACATACATACATACATACATACACACATACACATACATACACATACATATTACATACATACATACATACATACATACATACACACACATACATACTACATACATACATATTACATACATACATACATACATACATACATACATACATACATACAGACACACATACACATACATACACATACATACACATACATATTACATACATACATACATACATACATACATACATACATACATACACAC
Source organism: Ceratopteris richardii (assembly GCA_020310875.1). Taxonomy (NCBI): domain Eukaryota; kingdom Viridiplantae; phylum Streptophyta; class Polypodiopsida; order Polypodiales; family Pteridaceae; genus Ceratopteris; species Ceratopteris richardii. Next base: position 100,690,841 of record CM035442.1, on the reverse strand, counting down.
ACATACATACATACTACATACATATTACATACATACATACATATATGTGTGTGTGTAGCTACATACATGCATACATATGTACATACGTACGTGCATACATACGTATGTACGTACATACATACATACATACATACTTAATTACATACATACATGCATACATACATGCATACATACATACGTAGGTACGTACGTACGTATGTACATACATGTATGCGTGCGTACGTACGTACATACATACATGCACATATACATGCACACATATATACACACATACGTCATACACACTTAGTTACTTATTTACATACATACATCCGCACTTAGTTACTTGTTTACTTACATACATACATACATACATACATACATACATACATACATACATACATACATACATGCATGCATACATACATACATACATACATACATATATACATAAATACATACATACATACATACGTACATACATACATACATACACACATACATACATGCACATGCAACTTGCAGCAATTCTTTGTTTTATTATTATCGACTGGGCTTTGGACTGGACTATTGACTGGGCGGACTGGGTTACGGACCAGGCGTTGGACCGGTCTATCAATTGGGCTTTGTATTGGGTATATCGATTGGGCTTTGGACTGGACTGCAGACTAAGCTTTGGACTGGACTGCAGACTCAGCTTTGGACTATGCTATCGATCGGGGCTTTGGATTGGGCTACCGATTAGGCTTTGGATTGGGCTGCCGATGGCTTCAGACTGGACTACCAACTTGGCTTCGGACTGGGCTACAGACTGGGTTTTGGAGTGGGCTATTGAAAGCCCGGCAGTTAAATTTTCACCGACTGGTCTGCCAATGTTAACACCGACTGGCTTAGTCGATAGATCAGTCGAAAAAATCCCCTATTTGTTGTAGTATTACTTTAAAATGTTTCATGCTATGAGTTCCATTAAAAGGAAAGGTTGAAGAAGTCGGTACACCACTGGAACGATCACTTGAGAGAATTTAAGTGTTTCCAAATGGCTCTAGCAAGACTAAAATGACTGATCCAAACTCTGATCTACAATCTACCATTGATTAGCTTGACTCAATAGTACTCAGCAGGAGTTGATGTGTATCAATCGTAACTTATATTTTAAATAGAATATGCTGAATGGTTCAGCAAATGAAATTTCTTAAATAGAGGTTTTCTTTTGAAGCTTTTTATGTTTATCATATAGAAATACAAGCAGAAACAGGATGGACTCCCCATTCGAGCAAAGAAGAGATAATGATAAAAGATATATCCCTTCCCTTAGTTATTGTAGAATACAATTTTCTTATTCTGAATCAAACAGGAAACAGACTCTCTCATTCAATGGACAACTATGCACTCCAGAGACCTTATGTTAATACTACTAAAAAGTTACCACCATCCTAAGAATATCGACAACCAGATTTCTTTTTTTTTTCTATATTTATCTCTTTTTCTAACTGAGTTTCAACACCATACTCTCTAAGTGATCCCTCCATTGCCCCTTTTCTTTTTTCTTTGGCATTTGAGTGATGGTATTTTCAGCATGCTGCTGTATTTCTGTCCAGAAGTGGATAAATGTGTCTAAATCCATCAGTGCTTTTGATTGCCAGATGCAACATGAGAAAAACCGTAAATCCACCAGAATAAGCAATCCCGGAATAGAGTACTCCAGAACTCCATCAATCAGTGTGTCCTGCATATCCATATTCAGAAAAAACTATGAATTTCTTATTTATTTGTAAAAAACACTAATAATCTATGATATAAAACATTTATTGCAAGAGAGAAGAGAACTTCCTCCTATCCTCTTGAAATATCATACATGGGTCAAGGCACCCTTTGATCTGTAATGTGCACCCGATGCGGATCAAATCCCAATACTTAATGACGATGGACCAAAATATTCCAGATGTTCATATCCATGAAACTCAATCAAAGACAAACTCTTGTTATTACGTTACTATTGCATTAAAATCACATTTGAGATCCATTCTCCCAATTCATGTCTAACGATGGGAACCAACCTGATCAAACCATAGAACCATCCTAAAAACTTAAATTAGTTATTACTCATGCAAAGAATTGCATGTCCAAATCAGTCACTATTCCAGAGAGAAAATTTCCATGAGTATAGTCCTACAATTTTTTTTTCAATATGATTGGCTTTTTTTCAGGACAACAATGTGTACAAACCAAAGCAAGATGTAATATGATTTTTTTGTATAGTCTAACCTTTGGTTTGGGATTAATCTTTACATGAAGAGTGTTGATATATTTCAGTAGTGATGTATGTGAACACACTTAAGACCGCCGGGGCACTTTTTTCCCTCTTTATGAGGTTTTTTCTCCTTGACTTGTACATACACTATAAGCCTAATGGATCACTTATCTTTGTACATTCACTTGGTAATACATTTTGTATTGTGTTTTGCTCTAAGCTTGTTCTTCTTCCTTGTGTTGTTTGTGTGCTTCTCCAGACCTCCAACTCCAACAGTTGGTATCATAGCATGTCATCGCTTCATCTAGGGCATCACCAACACCCCTCCAATCAGAGTCTCAAAATCACACGAAAATTGGTGAGCATATCCGGGGCGATTAGGAGTTCAAAACAACTTTGCTGTTTGGCATTGAAATATTGATCTGAACTCGTTTCGGCCTCCAAACGCTCTATCGCAGATGATTTCGTCCTTTTGTGCCAAACATATATACAAGTTTCGGCTTGCTAGTACAAGCATCTCAAAGTCTCGTACAAGTTTAGCAGAGCTCAATAAGGTGTTTCTGTTCAATGTTTTGAGATACAGACATTTTTCTACATCAAGGTATTTAGTCACCGACCATGGCTGAAAGCAATGATGTATTCCATATGTTGGTTGTTGAGGATAAGTCAGACGGTACTAATTACCCATTGTGGGCATAAATGATGTTTCATGTATTGGTAGCAAAAGGGTTGTGGAAATATTGTGTAGGGTGTTGAAAAACGTCCTACTACCTGCAAATACAATTAGTGAAGATGATGCAGATGGCATTGAAGATGATGATTTTCAATCTCCAGGTCGTGTTCCAGTTCCTTCTTCACCTACTGCACAACAAATTTGTTAGAATGGAAGAGATTCTCAAGCATATGCATTGATAGTTTTGTCTGTCAAACATGCCATTATTCCTCACATTCTCTCTTGTAAGACAACAAAGGATGCTTGGGATACACTTATAAATTTATATCAAGATCATGTTGCTTACATCCGAGAACAGTTGGAGAGTGACCATATGAATAGTAAGAGAGTGAGCATATGAATGAAGGAGATTTTGTGGAAAATTTTTTGACAAAGTCTAAAGATCAAAGAAGTCTTGCAAGATCTGCAAATTGTTCTTATCACAGTTTTGCTTCTACTCTTCCATTGATGATGAAAGGCAATCCAAATGCTTTAACACTTTAGGAGTTGGTCTCTGTTTTGTTGCAGAAAAACGGTCTAGGAAGAACATGTCAATTATGTATGTTGTAGCTCAAGCTTTCTTAACTAGACAGAAGGGCAAAGGTAAATGGAGCTCATCTACTAGTAAGCAGAAATCAGCTAATGTTACACAAATGAAGACGGAAGACAAAGATGAGAAGAAAACAAAAAAGCAAAAACAATTTTGCAAATATTGTAAGGCAAATGATCATCTCATAAAGAGTTGTCCTAAATTGGATGCAAAAGAGGCAAAGAAGAAAGATGTTGGAATGGTTGTTGCAGAGACATCTACACCTAAAACAAACTCTGTTAATCTTGTTCAGAATGAAGAATGAACATTTACTACTCTTTGCACCTATGACCAATCTTCCCATGAGCATTCTATGTCTGCAATAGATTAAGGTGTTTGGTACTTTGACAATGGGGCAACCAAACATATCACTTGGTAGTGCAATTTCTTCAATGCACTTGAGCCTTCTCCTACAAGGAATACTCTCACATGAGCTAATAACTCCTCTTATCTTGTGATGGGAGTTGATCATATCATTTTGACTACTTCTGATGGAAGTTCTTTCACATTGTCATATGCTTTATATATGCCAAGGATCAAGAAAAACCTGTTTTCAGTTTTAGCATTAGCCAATATTGGCTTGGATGTCAAATTTATTGATGACAGACGTACGATCCATGATCTCTCAAATGATGATATTATTATTCCTTCTTGAATTTTATGTCATGGGCTCTATAAATTCATAGACTATGCAAAATCTATGAATGATTGAGCATGTGCAGTTCAAGATTCTCAGGCTATCTCATATGCAAAGCTTTGACATGCACGCTTTGATCATCTGAATTTTGCTAGTTTGCTATGCATGCATAATCTAAAATGGTTTCTTCATTGCCCAAACTTTAGAACTTTCCCAACATGTTTGTAAAGATTGTATTTTGGAAAAAATAGAGTGTTCCTCCTTCCCAAAAGATGGTTTTCTTCGAGCTTCTCATGAATTGCAACTTGTTCATAGTGATGTCTGTAGTCCTATGCAGACACCTTAATTTGGGAACTACCTTTACTTTGTGATTTTTATTGATCTTCTCCAAGAATGCATGGGTGTATCCATTGAAAACAAAGTCATAAGTGTTTATGTGCTTCAAATAGTTCTTGGTTATGGCTGAAAATCTTTCAGCATGTAAATTGGGAACACTCCATTCTGATAGAGGGAGGAATACATGTCTTCTGATTTTAACGCATTTTTGGTTGAGCATGGGATAAAACATCACCGTACATTGCAATATGCACCTCAACAAAAGGGAATTGTTGAAAGAAAGAGCAAAATGGAGGTGTTGAAAGAAAGAACAAGTCTCTCATGGAAATGGAAAGGTGTATGGTTAAAAGTTAGGATTTACCACATAGCTTCTTGCGTACAATATATATACTTAATAGATATACCACCAAAGCACTACAATCAATCACTCCATATGAGGTTTGAAATGGTCACAAACCATCTGTTGCTCATCTCCATGTCTTTGGTTGTCTTGCATATGCATTAGTGTTTGAACAATGCAAAAAGCTAAATGATAAAGCAATGAAATGTATTTTTGTTGGGTACAGTTCTAAAAGCAAAGGTTATCTTCTGTATCATCCACAAACTAAACACATTTTGGTTAGCCATGATGTTGTTTTTGTTGATGATACAATTCAGTCATTATTTTGAAGTACCAAGGAGACATGAATTACCTCTAAAGATATGCATGACACTTGACTTCCTCTTTTTACAATGGACAGTCAAGTGTTTGTCCAAATGAGGTAATTTTTCAACCTTTACAGGTTTCAAATAGTGATGCAGATCATTCCATTTCTTATGCAAATTTATGTGATACACTTATTGATAAAAGGGTTGACATAGAGGAGGCAAAGATTATGCTTAAATGGTTGGTGTAAACCTTGAGAGATAGCAAATTAGATGCTTTGTTGACATATCGTACTCATGTAGGCTCTCAAAGTGCTTCCTTTGAGTGCTTCCTTTGAGCGCTTCCCTTTTTTTTACAAATGGACAATCAAGTGCTTGTCCAAATGAGGTTTCTCAACCTTTACAACTTTCAAATAGTGATGCAGCATCATTCTATTTCTTATGCAAATTTATGTGATGCACTTATTGATGAGAGGATTGACATAGAAGAGGCAACGATTATGCTTACATGGTTTGTGTAGACCTTGAGAGATAGCAAATTAGATGCTTTGTTGACATATCATACTCATTTAGGCTCTCAAAGTGCTTCCTTTGCATCAGATTGCTATGCAATGGCTGTCTCTAGCTTTTGTGATCAGAGTGAGCCTGTTTCTTTCGATGAAGCACAAAATTCAGAAAATTGGATGGCTGCTACTGCAATCAAAATATGATGCTATTATGAAGAATGGTACTTGTTCTTTATGTGATTTGCCTTGAGGCAAAAAGACAATTGGCACCAAATGGGTGAACAAGACAAAACGTAAGCTTGAAGGAACAATTGACATGTATAAGGCTAGGCTTGTTTCCAAAGGTTATGCTCAAAAGAGAGAGGCAATGATTTTGATGAGACCTTTGCTCCCACACGCCGAATGACGACTAGTCGTAGCTTTCGTGCTTGTGGAGCTCATCATGGTTGGAATGTACATTAAAACCGCATTTTTGAATGGTGACTTACATGAAGAAGTGTATGTACTTCAGCCCTATGGTTTTATGCAAAAAGGGCATGAAAACAAAATGTGCAGATTGAAGAAGGCATTATATGGTTTGAAGAAAGCACCACATTCTTGATATGAAAAGATACATGCCTACTTGATCCCACATGGTTTTGAGAACAACCCAACTTAGAGCACATTATATGTTATTGTGTAGATGTACTTCCTATCATTGTTGTATATGTTGATGCATACCACTCACTGGTCCTAATGAGAAGCAAATTTCTCAATTTAAAGCTGATTTGCATGCCTCTTTTGAGATATCAAATTTGAGGTATTTGCATCATTATTTGGGCATTGAGTTTATGCAAGTTGATGGAGGAATAGCTTTGAGTCAAACAAAATATATTGACACATCATTTTGGCCTTGACGTTTGTAAACCTATTGTCACTCCCATGGAAACAAATTTACGGTTGAGTCTTCATGATGCTAGACATGCATTTGATGTTATTCTCTATCAGCAGACTATTAGATGCTTGATTTACTTGTGCATAACGCAACCTAATATTCAGTTTGTTGTCTCTATGATCAACAGGTTTATGCATTGCCGAGGTGTCAAGCATTGAGAGACGGCTAACCACGCCTTTCACTACTTGAGTGGTACCCGGCTACTTGGATTGTTTTATCCCAAGGGGGATCATTAACGCCAGATTTACATGCTTTTTTTTTTACTCAGGCTCGGTTGATCGCTATGACATTTGTGTCTCCAAAGAGTGGTTTTTGCTTCATGCTTGGTAGCTCATGCATATCTTTGCCAAGCAAGAAACAACCTACTGTAGCCACTTCTAGTTGTGAGGCTGAGCATACGGAAGCTTTCATAGCAATTGTTTAGTATGTGTGGCTTATATGCCTTTTGGCTCATTTCAATGTTGATCAGTCTTCTTGGCCGTTAGAGGGCATTGGCGGTTGCAAGGAACCCTATATTCCATGCTCACACAAAGCATATTGAGATGCACTATCATTATGTTTGGGAGAGGTTCTCTGTTGGAGAGATCATGCTTATGTGCCCACACAGTATAATGTTGAAGACCTTTTTACAAAGGCTTTTTCTAAGGAGAAGTTTGAAGCTTTTCGCAAAGGTTTGGGCTTACTTCCTTTTGTGGATTGATGTCTTTCCACATAGTTTGGCATTTCTTTATACATGAGTGCAAGCTCCTTGTTCACCACATCACTCCCAATGAGGATTTGTTGATATATTTCGGTAGCAATGTGTCCTTGTTCATAGCATCACTCCCAAGGGGGATTTGTTGATATATTTCAGTAGTGATGTGTGTGAACACACTTAGGACCGCCGGGGTACTTTTTTTTCCTCTTTAGGAGGTTTTACCACCATGTCTTGTATATGTGCCTTAACCCTAATGGGTCACTATCTTTGTACATTCCCTTGGTAATGCATTCTGTAGTGTGTTGTGCTCCAAGCTTCTTCTTCTTCTTCCTTGTGCTGTTCGTGTGCTTCCGCAAACCTCTAACTCCAACAAAAAGATATGCACAATGATGGTTGCTTGCATAAGTCCAAAGGTAAATACAGAAGAACAATTAAGCGGGCCAGAAATGCTTTAATAAACTTCTCTGCACGATATAAAGAAAAACTCAAGGTATGATCGTTAATGAATTGAGTGGAGTACCCCGTCACCGCATACAACGAACCATAGTACAACATATATGAACACCAAGGATAGCTTTATGTACTTTATTATCCCTCAACAGGCATTCTCAAGCGAGCCACCAACACTACCAACAAGATTATCCTTCAGTATTCTCTCTTTGAGCTGCTTCATCTGCGTCTGTCAACCGTTTATGAAATATTGTCCACTCATACATGCATCTCTCTCGCACCTGAAAAATCCCACTTTTGATCAATAATTTTCTCTTGATATAAATTAACTTATGTTGGAATTTTTAGGACAATTATAATGGATAGCAGAGAGAATCATACCCCTTCCCAAGGAGCTCTCCCATTTACAGCTTCTCCCTATACAAGCAAATTACTTAACTGGCAGCTAAAATTTAATAAGACTTTATGTAAAGAGAAGCAAGAAAAATAATACATTAATTTCTTTACTCATTCTAAAAGACTAATGAAGTTCTGATATAATGACTGGGTAACAAGCCAGATTCAGCTGGGGCAGGGCATTGCCCTGACCTCCATTCCCCTGCCTGGTAATTTAACAAGCTGTGCATGAAATGCTTTCCTTGTGAAAGCTACTAGCTATTTGATTTTTTTTCTTCTTTTGAATAAAAAAGTAAACTGCTTGTAATGGACTAGAATGTTTTCTCACCTGTGCCCCTAAGGAAGGAATAAACCTGTGCACTATCCACTGAGCATCCACTACTCCAACCTTTTTGAATGGAGGCTTTTATGCAGCAATCAGATGCAATTTCATCAGATTATGTAGATAAGACAATATTGATAACGACACTTGAACAGATCGAATATTTTAAGAAATAATTCAGAAGCTGTAAGGTGTGAATACCTTTACACACCGACCAAGCTCAAAATCCAGACCCCATCCATGGATTAAATCGTTCTGAAACATTATAGCCTTGCTGTGAAAAATCTTACTTTAATCTCCCCATAGATTATCCAAAGGAAAATCATACCTGTATGAGATGCCATACACATCTCCATGCTGCATTTGAGAATACAGGAGCCATAATTTCAACAAAACTGCAATGGTGAAAAGTGTTATGATTACTTAATTCACATTTTGTCCAAATTTCCCAATCAAGCATTAAGAATATAACAAAAAATTCAATAATATATAAACGTTAGCATTGTTCCTCTACATGTTACATACCCCATACATGGAGGCTTATGACGATCAGTACATCTCCCAGAGCTCTCCGTAGTTTCTCTAAAAAAAATGAATCATCCTACCATCATATGTTAACAAAATTCTTGTGGAATAAAAAATAGTAGAAAATTACAAATCTCTGCTGAATGTCTAAGAGGATAATCAAAAGTATACATTAATGTACTTTGAAAATAGAAACCTATTTGATGCCAATGAAGGGAAATTAACATATATAATTTGTGTACGATGTGAACTTTACTACTTTTTGAACAGATAGTAATAAATCTCATCCCTAAATAGGAGCCGCGACTTCAAGAACTCTAAAAATATCAACATCAGTGTTCTCTGTATTCTCCCTTAGAACTTTTGAGTCACCAAAGCTTCTCTTCTCCATGGGCCTACGTTTCTTTTCTTCTCATGCAATGACTCCATTTATGTCCTTATGAGGTCTTCAATTATTACCTTGCATTCCATAGGCTTGTATTGAAACTTTGTGCTTTTTTCTTCTTGGTCACAAGAAGAAATTTAAATTTCATTCTTTGTGTCAAATCAAAGAAAGCTGTTACAAGGCTGTAATGACATATGCAGTGACATAATTATAAGCAGCATACATGCAGAGTTTGATATGAAGCTTCTCATATCTGCAAACATGCTGCATTACTCATTCCAATGCATGCCCTTAATGTGTGTGTATATACAAAGAGAGCTGAAGAATGTGAAGAAATAAGTAGGGTAACTATATCATTAAGGTTTCTTTTAGTTGAATGTGCCAACTATTCAGCATGTTTCATGCATACAAGCATGAAATATTATTTCGTCTACATAAACATATGACGGTCAGACTGGAGGATACACAGGCCCAACTGCGCAGTATACTGAAAGAAGGGGATAGTGGGGCTCCCAGGAGAGGAGTAAGGGTCATGCCACTGCCACTCTCTAGGATCCTAAGGTAACTGAGACAAGGGCCAAGCTTCCCAAGCCTAGAGTCACCAATGCCAGTCAACTAGAAGCTCCTCAAGATCAAGGTTAATATGCCAAGCTCTACCTCTAGTGCCAACCACCCTGATCCACTGAAAGGTGCAGTCCGCGATGAGCTCGGACTCTTCATCAACACCAATCAACCGACTAGCATCATCCATCTCAAAGAAGGGAGTCATCTCATGAGTATAACCCTGGGCGGCGATAAAAACCTCGGTTTGAGTAAAGACTCCCAACCATACGGCCAAGGGGGAAGAGTTGATCTGGATCCCCCAGTCCCTGCCTCTGGTTTGAGAAGAATGCGATGTTGATAGAATCCGGGGTCAAGACAACGTCCTGAAAAACGGTGAATAATTTGATTAGCTGAGTCTGAAATGATTCTAGTAATCCTACACAAATTTGGATAGCGCAAGAATTTGTTAATGTTGCTCAGTTACAGATTTTGATTTGATCTTCAATGACATTTATACGGGGAGATTGGTGAGCATCATCATGTTCTGAAATCGGGTGAACAGAATTTGTTAGTGTAATATTGGTTACAGATGGTTTTGCATGGGGTTGCAAATATCTTATCGTTATGCTATAGACATTAATGATGCCAAGAGTAAATCCTAGTTAGCCTTCAAAAACGCCTGATCCTTATCTTTTGTGAGTCCATTTACTAAATGAGTAGGTTTTGCAAAATCTAAAGTATGGCATTGCTGACATTTACTGACTTCATTAGAGGTGATTGTATGCTTATGATTTGCCCCAGAGAAAGAGAGATGATGGCTAGACCAGTCCTGGACTACTTTTGTTTGTCTAAACCATGGGTGCCAGATAAGTAGATTATAATTGGCTTCTGCTCTTGTAAGGTTCCATGAAAGTTAATTTAAAAGTAGCTCCCTACATTGTAATAAGGATATCTCTGATAATACCTAATGGTTGCACTCTAGATTGGTCCACCATGCGGATCAAATTCACAAGAATCCGGGCAAATAGCACAAATATGACTTCTTTAAATAAAAATTACATCACAGGGGTCATCAATACTATTTTTGTGGATTGGGGGGGTCTTCTCTGTACTTGAAGGCTGGGATAGGTTTGGGGTAGTTCGGGGTTTCTCTCGGGTTTGACAAAGTGAGTGCAAGGAACTTCGGGGTTTTTTGAGAGTTTGACAAGATAAGTGTGGGAGACATGGGATTTGTCTTGGGTTCAGTGGAGTAGCTGCACAAGACTTTGGGGTTTATCTAGCGGAGTGAGTGCAATGGACTTTTGGGTTTATCTAGCGGAGTGAGTGCAACGGACTTTGGGGTTTATCTAGCAGAGTGAGTCAGTATGGGGGACTTTCAAGTTCTTCGGGAGTTTGATGGAGCGAATCCGAAGGACTTAGAGGGTTTATATGGGGTTTGGAGGAGTGAGTGTGCGGGGATTCGGGATTTATTTTGGAAGAGTGAGTGTGGGGAGCTTCAAGATTCTTCCAGAGTTTGACAGAGTGAGTCCGGGGATATCCAAGTTTATCTCACGGCTTGGCACTACCTGGTTTGAAGCATTTTGGTCAACTTCGGAAGTAACTTTTGCGAACTACCAACCGTTGTTCCTCTAGGTGGACTACTAACTTCTAATGAGTCAAAAAACTCAATTCCAGTGGAGAATTAATTTCACTGGATAATTTAACCAAATTCAAATTTATGAACTTGGATCAATCCACTGCTCGTAAGGCATATCAGTAAGTCTGACTCCTCAATCGTCGTGCATCAAGGAATAGATCGATCATGAAGGTATCCTCATTGCTATTCCCGCTTTCAGAATGCACAAGACCATCCGTCTAGTGACAGAGTCCATTCCAAGCATCAGTAATCGCTAAGATACCGTATCTGCAATCGTTCAAACTGACTATATCTAATCCCATAATCGATTCTAGAACTACGAAGTCGTGAGACAGTGAACTATGAAATCGTGAAACGGTTCTTACTGCACATTGACTATATCCAAAAAACTACTAACAAATACAATGCTTGAAACTAATTGTACATTGCTGCAAACTTTATGCACAGATAGAGAAAGTAACCTAGGACTAGCACCGCAAATTAGCCAAACTCACTTCATATGCCTCTAGGACTGAATAAAAAACATTATAACACTGCTACTTTACGAAATTAACTTGCTGTTGACAAGTATGATCCAGCTGTCGAACACAACCGGGAATATAAACTACGTTCTTCAGATGCAATCACAGGACAAGCAGATGTTTGCATGCATAGAGTATTCTATGCTACTTCTTACAACCGCAGACACTTCGCATTTAATCCAACACAAATGTGAAGGCCCATCATATAATTTAGAGATTGGGCTTTGTGTCAGTGCACTCTCTTATAAAGTGCTCGTTTTGGAGGGTAAAAAAAAGACATTCAAAGGCTTCTTATAAATGAAAGTTTGTTCCATGAATTTCTCATTAACTTGTTATGCTTTTGTTTTTGCAGATGTCTCCCAAAATCTCACTTTCTGCTCTAGGGGAGAACAACATCAAACGGTTATATCTGTCCAATTGATAGAGGTATATCAGATTCACTATGAAATAAGCTGGAGAAACAAACCGTTATTTTGGCCAACTGGAATGAAAAAAGATTAAAAGCAAGCACAATATGAGGAATTCCAATGCAAGCTTGGATACATATATACAAGAAAGGAATCCAAGATAAGGGAATAATCCATGCAATATTGCAAGTAGCAGCTTTCCCTTTTTATAAAATATTTCAACTCATTATGTCCATCGAGGGTTAAATTGGCAGAATGTTATATATATGATCTAAATAACCATGCTTAATATTCTTCTGGTAAGATTATTACTAATATCATCAGATCAATATGCTCAAGAACATTATTCTGAGGTGATTATCAGTTCATTTCACCTCTACAATAAGAGACACTCTTTCATCATCATCTGGATATCAGAAATTTGTGATACCAGATCATTGTATCACAAATTTCATCAATTAAGCCATCATATTATCACTGTACCTGTGCACTTCTGAGTTAGAGCGACGCATTGTCATCCTCCAAGTAAGCTTCCTGCTATGTTCCAAGGCAGGTTGAGAGATTTCAAGATCATGTTTCTTGACCAATTCGATATATCTGTTAAAGTCGTGATCATCAGTTTCTAGGGACTCTTTTCAAGTATGAGGTGAATAAACATCAAGCATAAACATACTTCTCTCCATCAAAATTGTCCAGACCAAGATCTTCATCCCACAAGAAGATGTACTCATATGGTCGTACCACATCAGGATGTAGAAACCGCTTTGCAAACCACCTGTTAGCATTTATAATTTGGTTAGAATTGAATGCCTGCAAGAACAGAAAGACCTAAACTTTATGCTCATAGTAATGCACTAATAAA